>JAUNZM010000569.1:0-600000 GCA_033459285.1 Clamator glandarius | reverse complement strand
GTCAAAGTTACTCTGCCTCAAAAATAAAGGCATTTAGTATGCTTCATGTGTTCACATTTCAAATGAGAAGATTTCCTTTTATTGCTGCCACTGATATTCCTAGATGTACCTTTGAGTAATTGAAAAGATGTGTTAAGGTATTAAAAAAAAATGAAGTAAGAGAACCTTAAAAGAACCTTAACACTACTGGGATTGGTCTTCATGATGTGCTTTTTGACAAATTCATTTAAGTATTAAATAAACATCTGTACAACCAATAGTCTCGCCTGTTGTCCTCCAGGGACTTTGGAATTATTCTGTGCTCAGCTTCACACTATTTTTCTTTTAGTCAGAAATCTACTAACCCAACAGCAGTGGAAATGGAGAATCTTACTTCCCACAATGGTCTTTGGTAAAGAGCTCCTAAAGATGTGAAACTAAATTTGTTGCTTGCTTGTTGGGGTTCTAGTGTGCTCTGTGATACAAAGCCTGTAGGAGAAGAGAATTGCCATTCAAATGTACATTCTGATGAACTAATAAAATCTACACACACACACACACGCACACACACACACAAAGAATATGGGCAAGACTGTTCATACCTCCTTTGGTTATCACTTCAGCTAGCTACAAAGACAGAAGAAAAAGTGCTTTATTACTTGATCTGTTTTGTCTTAAAAAAAAAGAAAACTAAACCCAAACCACAAGGAAGTATTTAAATGTGAAGGCACTTTGCCTACTTCTGCATCAGCAAGTTGCACAACACAGTACTAGTAGACCTATAGAGCAAAGGAGCTGGTCCTGAGCCTGTGATACCCACAATATGTATCATTTGGGGTTTGCTTTGTATTGCTTCTAGTGTGCTCCTGTGTGCCCATTCATCACAGGAATATTCTCAATGCAAATATCTTGCAAGGAGCAAATAATAAAACTTATCTCTGGCTTCTCAGCTTATGTAAGTGTAATATATGATGAGCTGAATTTTTTAACCTTAGCAATATTAAACATTTGTTAAAGGTGAAAATGAAGACCCATGTTTCTGATTTTGGGCAACTTTGGCCATTACCAGGAAAACCCACAAGATTTCCATTGGCCTGGCAGTGCAGAATCTCAGAGCTTTGTTTGGTTTGTATTATAATATCTCTCTGCCAAGTCCATATACCAGGACCAACTTTCTAACATCAAGAAAACATATTTTTCTTTAATCTATCTTTCAGAAGTAACAAGGACAAGTGGCAATGAGCACAAACTGAAAAACAGGAGGGTCCATCTGAACATCAAGGAACAGTTTTTCATTGTGAGGATGGCAGAGCACTTGCACAGATTGCCCAGAGGGGTCGTGTACTCATAGTCTCCCTCTTTATGGATACTCAAAAACCATCTCGACACAGTCCTGGTCAGCTGGTGCTAGGTGGTCCTGCTTAAGCAGGAAGGTTAGACCAGGTGGCCTCCAGAGATCCCTTCCAAGCTCAGCCATTCTGTGATTCTGTGAAGTATTTTGGCTGAAATCTAACCAAGGAAATTCAACTTGACTGGCACAATACAAATAAACTTGGTTCTTTTTCTTAAAACCCCAAAAATCGGATTAGTGACAAACAGGGGAGAAGAAAAAACACATGAAAAGTATAAAACCAGGCAGTACAAGAAGGCTTTTCAGTAAGCTACAACAATTTTACCTCTGAAATTGAAGAAAGTGAAAAGAGTCAGTCCATTTTGGCTCCTGCTGAGATGGGCAAAAGCTTTTGCTACTGCTCTCAGTGGTAGAAGGCTCTATTAGTAAAAAGCTCTATACAAATGAAAATATGCAGGATTTCTTATGCTGTAGGATCCATACTGCTGGATCTCAGTTTTGTCCTGTGTTCACTGATAAAATAATATTTCTATAGGAAACTGGAGCAGAAGATTTTGTTGTGAATTTCAGTGCTAGTCTTAAAATCTTCCTTGGTCGAAATACTTCAGCAGCAGCATTTGAGTATCAACTGCATATCCCTGTTGAATCTGTTACACATACTGGAGAGGAAAATATGCAGGAATGTAAGTCTAGGTCAGCAGCCTTCTATGCTTGGTGGCAGAGAAGCTGTACAGCCTATAGGATGCAATTTCCTATACGACTGAGTACACGATATTGTCAGCTCTCATATTTGTCTCATGACACTTATAAGAAAAGTTGGTAAATCCAGCCTGTGAGTGCCTATTGAAAAGAGAATGAAAATGTCAAGATATGCACACCTGCTACCTGGGTAAAAATTATTCAAGATATTTCATAGGTGTTGTCTCCTTTCCCTTGTTGGCTATTAACTCGAAGGACAAATTCAGTGTACAGTTTTTCCTGCTTTATCATACATGGATTTGGTTCCTTCCACAGAGGAAGATCATGGAGAAGATTTCCATTTTTTTTCAGTGTATTTAATATAATATTTCTTTTTATAACAATGTCAGAATTCTGGAAGGCCAACCAGTAAAGTGTCACTTGTGACTTAACTGTCACTTTCATGGATTATAGTTAACTGAATAGTGGCTCATTTAGGTGCTCAAACTGCTCGGCTTCTACCATAAGCAGGCTGAAGGTTGAGACATTTTTATACTGGCATCCCTAAGTGATGTGAGTCACAAATTTATCCTGTGGAGGGTGAACCAAGCAGGCTGTGGGCCACAGGGCTTTTAGCCAATTTCTATTCCTTTGGCTTACTGTGGGCACTACTACTTGGCTTCCAAATCAGCATTATTGCATTTTTCCTTTACCCACTGCCAGATGCAGAAAATTGAAGACAATCTACTGTGCTGTGAAGTGCTGTGCAGGAATACTGCCAGACCTCTGGAGTTGTGATGCCAAAGCTAAATGGCAAGGATATAAACTGGCTTTGCTAATAAGTAGTCACTTAGAAATATATAGACAGAATAATGCGTTATTTTTTTTTTTAAAAAAAGGAAGCATTGGTTGAATAGGTCTTCTATGAAAAGTTTTATGGTGGAACACAACAACAGTAGCACACATTATAAATGGATACTAATGATTAATGTGTGTTTACATTGGCAGTTCTCAGGCTAGGAAGGCAAAAGATACATTCTTATAAGAACAATAATATGTGGCTATGAATGTGTCTGAAGGAAAGTCTGCATAATCATTGTGGAATTTACCCCTCTTGTAGTAAAAATCTCTAGAAAATAATCATATAAGTAAAAGGTTTGCATGCTTTTACATAGATAAAAAAGGGATTAAACTACAAGTAGTTCCGTAGATGTGGCATGTTTTGTGACAAAGCAAATTTGCATATCACATCTCAATTATTGGAAAAAGTTATTAAGAGTACATTTAGTAGCAGAAAAATAGTAAGAGCTTTTATCCTTTCTTTTTTGTTAAGAATAAGCTTTTAACACAGAAAACAATGAATGTTCTGAAATAACAGGTAAGCATTTTGAATACAAAGGTCATGATTAAAGATTCAGCCTGGCTCTGCATTAACGATGAAGGGTCACAAGTATCCGGAACACAATGAAGATGTTCTAGTCCATTGGTCTGAATTTCTCTATGTAATAAGCTGCTGGGTTTCATTGTCTGATAATACTTACTCAAATTTTCTATTTCTGCATACAAAGTCTATCATTACACCTCCTTCTCCGTCCACCACTAGTAAAAGACATTACTGTCTTAAGTAATAATTGTGTTCTGAAAATGGGAATCACATCGACTTTATACCGTCATTCATTTTCACCTTGCTTGTAAGCTTACTGCAAGCTATCCTTAGAGAGCATTTTAAGGAAAAAAACCACCTTAAAATTTGGGCAAAAATTCTTGATGGACAAGTGACAACATAAAGAAGAATTCACTATAAATTATTAAAAATGTAATGTAGCATTACACTTATTCACTGTACTTGTATGCAAAAATTTGAAGAATTCAGTAATGCTTAGTAGAGAAGAAAGAAACAGTTCTGTGTCTTAGTCCATCATCCAGAATTCTCACCATCATGTTTATGTCTATTCTGTTCACAATAAGACTGCAGGTCTAGGGAAACAGTGGCTCCCACACTGCAACATCACAGTTCAAATTTTCATAAATATTTGTGTTCAGTGACACATATGTCATCTGAAGTTATATTCTATAGTATATTATACCTCCTCCAGGAGATGTGATAGAAGGATACACACTTTAGTCCATGTTTGTACCTCTTATGCAATTTTAACTGGGTGTGTCCAAATTAATGTGAAATTCCTATGGCTGCTAATTAAAGCTCCTCGAAGAACTGTTCTCTAGTTTCTTTAAGTTCCTGCCCTCTTCTTTGCTCCTGCTCTCTGAGATTTGACTTAAAGCAGTTATTCTGAGTGAGGTGAGAGGTACACTTACTCTTAAGAAAATCATAACCATTTTTGTCAAATGCCTGTGAGGTCTAATAGCCAAGAGTATTGTTATGAATGGCCAAGAAAGGAGAAAACAAGACCAAGAAAGAGAAGGATTCTATGCTTGGAAATCTAATTATCAGCTCTTGTACATAGGTGATCATCTGTAAATGAGCAGAGAATTATTCAGAATGTGAAGAAAGTCCTGTGCTTTCATTTGCTTAGGTGTTACGGGGAATTTTAGAATCATAGAATAGTTTGGGTTGGAAGGGACCTTAAAGCTCATCCAATTCCAACACCCCTGGTCTGGGTAGGGACACCTCCCACAGGATCCAAAGCCCCATCCAACCTGGCCTTGAACACCTCCAGGGATGGGGCATCCACAGCTTCCATGAGCAACCTGAGTCAGGGCCTCACGACTCTTATAGTGAAGAAATTCCTCAAGTCCAGCCTATACTTGGGAATATTCGTGTATCATTACAAACACGTAGTAATGTACAATCTATTTCAGATTCATTCTTTAGTGCAGCCACTACTGTAACAAACTAGAGTTCATTCTATTCTGTCATGAATTCCGTATTTATCTTCTTTCACTTCTTTGGGAAGACCTTTTTTTTATTGGTAGACTTAGAGTCTGGATTTATTCTTTTGAATACATTCTTGAATGATTTTAAGGACTATTGTGAATCTTTCTTGTGCTGCAAGATGCATTGAGAATGCTGAGAGAGATGGGGTTGTTTAGCCTGGAGAAGAGGAGGCTGAGGGGAGACCTCATTGCTCTCTACAACTACCTTAAAGGAGGTTGTGGAGAGGAGGGAGCTAGGCTCTTCTCCCAAGTGACAGGGGACAGGATGGGAGGGAATGGCCTCAAGCTCCACCAGGGGAGATTTAGGCTGGACATTAGGAAAATATTTTTTACAGAAAGGGTCATTGAGCACTGCAACAGGCTGCCCGGGGAGGTGGTTGAGTCACCTTCCCTGGAGGTGTTTAAGGGATGGGTGTACAAGGTGCTGAGGGGCATGGTTTAGTGAATGATGGGAATGGTTGGACTTGATGATCCAGTGGGTCTCTTCCAACCTCGTGATTCTATGATTCTGTGATTCTATGATTCCTCTGGTATCAGCATGTAGTACCCATCCTCTTACCTTCTCCTGGCTGGGTATATGCAATATACATTCATTTGGGTAAATGAATCTGATAAAAATATAGTTTTGTGTTATTCTTACATATTTTCAAATACTATGATTATTAAAAGAAGGCTCTCTTTGTTTCTAAATTAAATTTCTCCATGCTGTACCACCTGGATGTTCTCTGGCAGTCCAATTCTTTGGAAAGCATCTATTTTTCTTCTCTGAATGGCAGAGTGCCAGGAGTTAATTTAGTTCCTTTAGAGTCTGTATCTTATAGATCACTGTGTCCAAGTACTTGTTCTTTTTCTGCCAGCACATGTCCCTCTTGCACAGCATTGATCAGTACTTAATCTTTCCATGTTTAGGTAGCTCTCACCTAGGTGGCTGTTGGCTTCTGGTTTCCTTTACTCTTGTCTGTCCTTCAAAAAGCCATAGGCCAGTTTACTGCTTCTTTCAGTACTCTCACTCCTTTCGGGGTGACTTTCTACCACTTTGAACTCTGGGGTTTGTTGCCATTAATGTATATTTATTCCTGGTGTCTATATTCCACCATTCCTTTCGCTGTAACCATGCCTTTCTCTGCTGGCTGCTTTTCAAGTATACTGGCACATAAATAAGAGATTCTGAGGTGATGCACTGGACAAATGCCTTGATTTTGCAAAGCTCTGCAAATAATTGAGATCCAGGCATACAACTATATTCTATTCTTACTCTCTAACTCCCTACCACTGGGCTTTAAACATGTAGAACTTCAGCTACTCTGAACATGCCTTTAGAGCTGACCTGGAAAGAAGCCACTGGCCAAAGGAATCAGATTTCATATCTAACATCAGAAACAACAGTAAATAAGTAAAACCCACTCACTGACCGTTTCCCCCTCAAGTTCATATGTTAGGCAAACATTCAAAATGAACTAATTGGAGTGGACTCAGACCACTCAGTGGTGACATATGTAATAAATTTCATCTAATTAGATTACAATAAATCTACAAGCTTTGCTCCCTTTCTTTGCCAGAATACTCTATAATCTTAAAAGTTGCAATCATTCCCATTTCTTTCTGAAATTGGGCTCACTTTAGGCTGGGATTTCAGACTTTAACTGTGATTTGATGGTCCTCCAAAGAATCCAGTAAACCTAAGTACTACCTCTGTGCACAGCAAGCTTCCTTCATAAGTGACAACAATAAATTGCCATGTATGTGCTGTTTGTGGCTTTCCCTCAGGAAGAACTATACTCAAGTAGCATAATTTCTCATTTTTAAGCCCATGACAGAAACAAAGTCATGTACATTATTATATACACTGAAGAAATGTGTTTATCTGAAGAAGAACAGGCCTTATGAGGAGCGACTGAGAGAGCTGGGGTTGTTTAGCCTGGAGAGGAGAAGGCTGAGGGGAGACCTTATTGCTCTCTACAAATACCTGAAGGGAGGTTGTGGAGAGGAGGGAGCTGGCCTCTTCTCCCAAGTGACAGGGGACAGGACAAGGGGGAATGACCTCAAGCTCCACCAGGGGAGGTTCAGGCTCAACATAAGGAAAAAATTCTTCACTGAAAGAGTCATTAGGCAATGGAACGGTCTGCCCAGGGAGGTGATTGACTCGCCTTCCCTGGAAGTGTTTAAGGGATGGGTGGATGAGGTAGTGAGGGGCATGGTTTAGAGATTGGTGGGAATGGTTGGACTCGATGATCCGGTGGACCTCTTCCAACCTGGTGATGCTATGATTCTATAATTCTAAGAACACTTATCCAATACAGCTCAGCTCCTACTAAGGAAAGTAAAGGCAGAAGACCTGTAATGTAAAAAGTGACGCAAAAGCAATGTGACACCTCTCAGGCATCACAGTGATAGTCCCAGCAAGAACCCTCTTTTCCACCCCAGAACGTGGATGACAGACGTCACAGCTAAAAAAGAGTGGAACCTAGCTGTGCGAGAAGAAGAAGGAAGAAACAGCTCCCTCTCCTCAGGTAAGTGACACTTTGCTCAAGGTGCACAAAGAGAAGAAATTTGACTCTGAAAAAATCATAAATTCAATGTTCACAAGCCAAAGAAAAGCATACACAGATAGAAATGTCTCACTATGAGCTGAAGAATGCCGGTTCTTTCTGCTTAGTTAGTAACTGCCAGGCATTCTTAAACTTAACGCTCACTGCAGCCTGGGGGTTAAGGTTTTAAAGACATTTTAGCAAAGAATGGTTGAGCGCCACACTGAAATCATTGTAACTCCAAAAGAAAACAGGAAGGCTAGCAAATAAACATCCACCCCAATTCTCAGACCTCGAAATTGAAAATAAGATTTCAAAACCTTGTAGAAGAATATTAAGACAAGCAAGTATGTCTCAAGTGTTCTCCTCCCATGTTCTTCTTTCTTAATCTACCAGTGAGGTATTTTTGTGAAATACAAAGTACAGACATGAGACGATATCATTGTTTATAGCATAATTATTCCAGAGAACACATTTGCAGTCTCATTGTTTCCTTTCAAAGTATAAACAAAAAACTCAGTTTTGAATGAGTAAGATTTGATGACGTATAGTAAATTCAGCTGAAAAATACCTTATCCTAGGAAAATAACAATACTGTCAGTCTTTCAGAAATTTTTGCTAATTGAGATAAAGAAATGTTTTTAAGAGGAAAATGGCTGCTTTGAAAATAATTCATATAATTCTATTACAACTACAGTTAGCCCCTCAGTTGTCTTGGCTAATATTTCAGAGAATTTTATGTTTTCTTTGTAAAATTGGATTTTTTTTTGTTTGTTGTATTGAACACCTTAAAATCTATCTATTAATATTAAGATATCATCTTGGTAGATAGATGATTTAGGACAATTATGAATTTGTCATTTCTAATATCACTCAAATCCAAACACAGATGGCCAAACTGAGGTTTCAGACTGTCTTTTTTGATTGTGATCACACAAAGTAGTAACAAGCATTGAAAAGAGTATGTTTAAATATGTTAAGACGTCCTCCCCTTCCAGTCTCCCATATAAACTGTAACAAGCTAGCTAACATTTTTAATTAGCTAACTTCTTAATTCTAGTTTATTATTAAACTATGGTTACGTGAAAAAAAGTTTCCACTATAAAGTTACCACTATTCTTAATGTGGCATAATTAGAATCAAAAGTCAGGTGGTTGATGCTGTATTGCTTTCAGCATATTGTGGTTACTTTCCATAATGAGAAATATGCTTTTAAGGTAAGCATATCTGTAACACCATAGAATTACTATTTTTATAAAAAATCTTGAGTAGAACTAGGAAGAAAATTAAAAGCTTCTACAGTTGTAAGAGATTTGGATTATCAATGTCCTGATAATTTTTATTTTTTGAGAAAGCTATTCTATTTAAAACAATTTGAAGACTGCAAAGTCAAGTAATTACAAGCTCATCAGAGTTCAATTTCTTTGGTGGACAATAAATTTACCAAAATTCAGTTTTAGAGAAATGGTTTAGAAGTAATTTAATTTTGCAAACACAGGTGAAAAGACTCTTCATCATGTAGAGACAGTAGAGTTTGAAGACTCATTCCTTGCTTTGATATTTGTTCTTTCATCAATTCTGTTTAATTCTATTTGTTAATCATCATATCTGAAAACAGAAATGGAATAATATGAAATTATGAATCATGTTGATACAAACATCAAATAATGTTAGAAAACAGAGGGAATGTGAGACCAAACATAAGGGGAGGTTTTCAAAATGCTAACAGCAACTGCTTCAGTTTAATAAATACAATCTTATATTGACAATATTTAGTTTTGCTGCACTTATGTCTTTGCAAATAAAGATTAAAATGATGGATCATAATTAATAAGGATGAATATTATTCAGTATTTTTTACTCAAAAGGAGGAGCAAAGGGATGAATAGCTTTACAGAAGCAGACAAGCAAGCAAAGGAAGAGGGGAATATCAATTAAGTTCTGACCTGTGGGTCATAATTGACTGTGTTTTGGAGCTTTATATTACAAAACATCATATTGCCTGAGGCCGGATCAAGGCTTCCTAAAGACATAGCAGCCAGCAGGAACATTTTGCTTGTATGAGATAAAACTAATTTCAAGATTAAGAGCTGGCAGAATAGTGTCTTAATGCATGTGGAAAAAGGTTTTTGGTAACCTAAAACCAGGAACAGGTTTAGTATTAATCCTGCGCTATAATTCTATGATTCTATGATTATAAGAGCTAGTTAGGTGTTAGTTGTAAGACCCAGTTAATATTTATTTCTAACTACAAAACCAGTATAGCTGAGTTAGTTTGGGGAATTTCTTTTACTCTCCACTGTTCACAGACTGCAATGGACAATAAGCACTGATTTTGGAAGAATCCATACAGCAGATAAATCAAGGGCAGGTCATCCTCTAGCCACAACAGACGTGAACCATGTGGAAATCTGCCCTTAACATTTGGTTCCCAGTTCCTCTAACTATTGTGCTTCCCTGAAGAATGGACAAAACCTGATAATGAGTGGTAGAACAAGGGCGTGAAACCCTACTTAATTTCTGTTTCTAAAACAAATCTTTTTTTTTTCCCAGGATACTTTCTATTAAACCACTTCATTTTGATCTTTATCAGGCCAGAGGGAACCCATGGGTCTTACTGGCCCTGACAGGCCTCCTCCATTCCCCACGCTTGACCCATGACTAAGATCCCATTTCAGCCCCCTCAGGGTCCACAGTTCTACCCAAGCAAGACCATAGGTTATTGATCCTCCTCTGCTTGGCCGTGGTCCCTGCTGAGGCGGGCCCCAAACTGCAGGCTTGATCCCAAACAGGTCTCATCACCATGAACTTCCCTGATGATCTGGGCTCTTGGCTGATCCTGGCCCACAGCCTCCAGTCGTGACCTAGTGTTGGTGGTGGTACTGTGGGAAGGGGCCTGGCTGGTGAGGAACCTGTTAAATATCTTTATCAATGATCTGGATGAGGGGATTGAGGCTCCCTGAGTCAATTTGCAGGTGACACCAAGTTGGCCAGGAGTGTTGATTGTCTTGAGGGCAGGAAGGCTCTGCAGAGGGACCTGGACAGGGTGGATCAATGGGCAGAGGCCAGATATTTGGGGTTCAACAAGGCTCAGCATTGTATCCTGCACTTTGGTTTTAACAATCCCATGCAACACTCCAGGACATTTATTTGTGCATCATCTCCTCTAGATTTCAACAGCTCTATAGCAAGGTAGGCAACAGGACCACATGTAGAATTCCAACAGAGTTCACAAATATATTTAGATTTTACATACATAATTAAATTAATTTTGTTATTCCTGCTAATCACGTACCATTGAATGATCTATGAAAGGTCACATAACACTTTTTAAATTAATTATGGCGCTGGATGCTCTATGCACTTCTTTTTATTCCTTCTAACCCTTATGTTATTTTAGTCAGTGATTGTGGAAGTACACTCCTCTGTTCTGGAAGGATGGCACCTTTCTGGATAGTTTATTCCTTAATTATGCAGACCTGCTGTCACAGTACAAGGAATGGGTAGGGACATTCTGTCAGTGTCATGTACAATAAATCATAATTTAGAAAAAAAAAGAGTAATAAAGATATACCGGGCTTGACTTGGACTTATGTCGACCAGAATACCTTAAATAGCAACTACATGTAGGAGTAGAACACAACAATGTTTTATCTATTGCTTCAAACTATAGAAGTCCTTCATGAGTGTCAGCAGGAAAATAACTTGTCAAAGTCATTACCTGAGGAAATGAGTTTCAAGCAGCTAGACCACTGTTTATTGTATGCTTGACTTAATCAATAGAAGGCTGTGAGGGAATGTTTTGGCATGTACAAGATGATAGGCATGACTTCATCTTTTGGGTTCAAATCTTATAGTGAGGTAAGTTACTTTTTTTCTGTTTATTTCAGAATTCAGTGCTGATGACACAACTTTAAGTTAGGCAGTGGTTTCTATAATATTTTTAATGTATTCCTCCTGGATGTATAAATCAGCGCCAATGATAAAAAGCAGGTGGCAGTTAAAAACTGAGTCTGAGTTTTCACCAGGCGTGGTGATGATATCCTGACAAGAAAAATATTAGTGACTTATTAGCAGCCATCTAACATAGAGCCTATGGAATGTTTCATCATCTCCAAAGAAAAAAAGCAAAAAAAATGAAGTAAAGTCAATTAACTTAAAGTGTAGAGAGCAAAGCAATGCGCATACACTGAGTTACTGGCTCAATGAACTTCAACATAAACCACTATACAACAGGGTTGAGTTTTTTCCTTCTAGCTAGCGACTATTTCTTGTAAACACTAGTTTATGTGCTATATTACTATGCCCATAGATTTTTTGCCACAGTGTAGTTACTTTAGCACTGCAGACACACACGCATAACTGACAAAATGAAGTCAGATTCAAATTTTCAAAATTTATACAGAGTAAGGCAGAAATCAGAGTCTGTAATTTAGTAACATTTTTACGTGTATTATTTTAGAAAAGAAAGCATCTGCAAGTAGAATTATTCAATAAATTAACTCTAAACTGATAGGGTAGACTGAGGTCAAGAATTACTTATTTCTTAGTCTTTTGGGATGTGTATTTTTGAGAACTACCCAGACAGAAAACATTACAACCCGGCAAGCAGGAAATGGAGAGTATAAGCTTTGCTGTTATTTTTACATAGTGAAAAATTCTGACCTCAGAGCCTTTAATGTGAGATTGTTGAAACTTTCCAGGCTGCCTAATTAAGCTTCCATAAAGTCAGCTGGAATCTTGCTCAGTGAAGGAATTTCTAGGGTATAGCTGTCTGTTTCTGAAAAATGTATTGTACTTACCAAGAATTACCCAAAGGTATGAATATTTGTATTTGATAAAGGCTTTTGTTTTGGTGTGATTTCCCTCTTCTCTGCATTGAAATTCCAGTGTTTTAAGGATACCATGGAAATTAATAGCACCATGCTTCAACGATGGTTACTGCAGGATAAAGTAAAAGCAGTGACCTGGGGGGGTGGGGCAAACTGTGATTATCTATGAGTTTCTTTGATAATTAGTGAATGCAACATAAAATATGGTAGGGAACAGAAGATAAATTACTTCACATTCTAATTAGTGTAACCTGGAAGGATTTCCCAGAATGAAGATACAGCACACATGGAATTTCTTTCTTTCCAAATACTTCTTAATTTGTCCATACGTATAAAGAGCATTGTTTTACCACAGCTTTACCAACCTCATTATTCTTTCTCATCATGAGTCTTTTCTAATAGATAAGCTGGATCTCCCTGTATTTAAAATGCAAATAGATTACTTTTTCCTTCCATCAGGGATCCAGATTATTCTATTCTTTCCAGTAGTCATTCATGTGTTTGGATACTATTACCCCCATTCCTCCTTGGTCTTCTTTATACTAAGAAACCCCAATAAATACATTATTCCTCATAGATCAGGTTATCCATATATAACACTGCTCTCTTGCCTTCTCCTGGACTTAAATGGCCCACATCCTTATCAAAGATTACTGTCCCAAACCATACACAGTAATTAATCTTGTGTCCTAATTATGCTATGTACAGGAATTGTTTAAGTATTTCTTCACTAAATCTTACTAGTTACATTTCTGGACACACATAAATTACATCCTAAAATACTTCATGTTTGTATGGCCAAGCTTCTAAATATGGTTCTATATGGAGCTACATCCCATTTCCATCATCTTCCAACAGTCCTGGAAGACTGGGGAAGTTCCACTGGACTGGAGGCTGGCTGATGTTGTGCCCATCTACAAGAAGGGTCACAGGGAGGATACAGGGAACTACAGGCCTGTCAGTCTGATCTCAGTACCAGGGAAAGTCATGGAACAGGTGATCTTGAGTGCTGTCATGAAGCACATGCAAGAGAACCGGGTGATCAAGCCCAGTCAACACAGGTTCACAAAAAGCAGGTCTTGCAAAACTAACCTGATCGCCTTCCATGACAAAGTGACTCGGCTGCTGGATGAGGGAAAAGCTGTGGATGTGGTCTTCCTGGACTTCAGTAAAGCCTTTGACACAGTTTCTCACAGCATTCTGCTTCGGAAACAGGTGTACACTCTCCTGGGTGGAAAACTGGTTGTATGGCCGGGCACAGAGAGTGGTGCTTAATGGAGTTTACTCCAGCTGGAGGCCAGTTACAAGTGGGGTTCCCCAAGGCTCAGTGCTGGGTCCAGCCCTGTTCAATGTCTTTATCAACGACCTGGATGAAGGCATCGAGTGCACCCTTACAAAGTTTGCAGACGACACTAATCTGTGTGGAAGTGTGGATCTGCTGGAGGGTAGGGAGGCTCTGCAAAGGGATCTGAACAGGCTGGACCACTGGGCAGAATCCAGTGGCATGAGGTTTAACAAGGCCAAATGCCAGGTCCTGCACTTGGGGCACAACAACTCTATGCAGTGCTACAGACTAGGAGAAGTCTGTCTAGAAAGCTGCCAGGAGGAGAGGGACCTGGGGGTGTTGGTTGACAGCCGACTGAACATGAGCCAGCAGTGGCCCAGGTGGCCAAGAAGGCCAATAGTATCTTGGCTTTATCAGAAATGCCGTGACCAGCAGGTCCAGGGAGGTTATTCTCCCTCTGTACTCAGCACTGGTGAGGTAGCTCCTTGAATACTGTGTTCAGTTCTGCACCCCTCACCACAAGAAGGATTTTGAGGCTCTGGAGCGAGTCCAGAGAAGAGCAACAAAGCTGGTGAAGGGGCTGGAGAACAGGCCTTATGAGGAACGTCTGAGGGAGCTGGGGTTGTTTAGCCTGGAGAAGAGGAGGCTGAGGGGAGACCTCATTACTCTCTACAACTACCTGAAAGGAGGTTGTAGAGAGGAGGGTGCTGGCCTTTTCTCCTAAGTGACAGTGGACAGGACAAGAGGAAATGGCCTTAAGCTCCGCCAGGGGATATTTAGGCTGGACATTAGGAAAAAAAATTTCACAGTAAGGGTCATTGGGCACTGGAACGGGCTGCCCAGGGAGGTGGTTGAGTCACCTTCCCTGGAGGTGTTTAAGGTGAGGGTGGACGAGAGCTAAGGAGTGTGGTTTAGTGTTTGAAACATAGAATAGTTTGGGTTGGAAGGGACCTTAAAGATCCAACCCCCTGCGATGAGCAGGGAGACTATAAAGTGTAGAAGTAGAAATAGATTTTTATTTCAAATATTCCTTATGCTTCTATTAAAAAAAGACTTAAAAATGAAATATTTGCATGGAAAGAACACAAATAGGTAAAGCTCCCAAGGATAACATGTTAATTAAGAGTATGATGTTCAACTTATTGTTCTATGCATAACGCTATGATCTGAAAAATGAAGCAATTTCACACATGCTTTCTTTTTTCCCTGTTTTTTTTTTCAATATAAAGTTGTGTTTTACATTGGAATGTAGTTACTGTATTTCCAAAGAAGGAATAATATAATATTCAGTACTGCTTTTTTAGAGGAGAAGGCAAAAGGGAAATACTTTGTTCCGTTCTTCCTCTTGTTTGTACATTTCTTCTAGGGACTTAACCTGTCTAAATTTCAGTGAGAAATGTGTTAATTGAGCCAGTAAAGTAGTTTATTTCTCTCTTCCAGATTTTCATACTTTTTCTGTCAAAGCATACACATGTTCAGCATTCTCTATTTAGTCAAAACCAGTTCTATTTTCATAGGAAAAGCAATTAGCAGTAACAATGGCTGACATTTAATAAGGACCGCACAATATATGACCTTAGTGTGAGAAGCAGAGAAGCAGTCTATTCTCACTTCTGTCAACACTGTTCTATATTTCAGACTTACATAATTAGTAAGAATAGTGTGTCAATAACATATCTACATAATTACTGAGCAGTTCTTCCTACTAAGCCAGCTACTTATCATAGCATTTATATGACATCAGGCTTCGACCCATTTCCTTTAATGTGGGAATGGAATAGTTAGTCTTCTTTCCCACTGTGTCCTATTACTTCACCTTCCCATTGCTCTAAAGGAAATATGTATCATTCCGTCTTTCCTTTTTCTGACATATTCAGGAATGTTTTGATTGTTTCGTAATGTACCTCTTTATCTTATTTTCAGCCAGTTGATATTAAGCATGATATCTTTTCCCCTCTTAAAATGGAAAAGGTAAAGCAGCTGCAGTCGAAACAGCGTGCCAAAGAAAATAACGAGGCTTGTCTTCTCAGATGCTCTGGCTGCTCATCCGATGATAGGACTGTCTTTATCTCCTTTGCTTATGGCAGGCATTTTTTTTTTTTTCCCCAGCTGCTACTAGAGAAAAAAAAAAAAAAAAACTAGCAAAAAGTGTCTTCTCTCAGAGAAATCTTCTCTCTACAACTACCCAAAAGGAGGTCGTGGGGAGGAGGGAGCTGGGCTCTTCTTCCAAGTGACAGGGGACAGGACGAGAGGGAATGGCCTCAAGCTCCACCAGGGGAGGTTTAGGCTGGACATTAAGAAAAATTTTTTTATAGAAAGGGTCATTGGGCACTGGAACAGGCTGCCCAGGGAGGTGGTTGACTCACTTTCCCTGGAGGTGTTTAAGGGATGGGTGGACGAGCTGCTGAGGGACATGGTTTAGTGTTTGACAGGAATGGTTGGACTCAATGATCCAGTGGGTCTCTTCCGACCTGGTTATTGTATGATTGTATGATTCTAAATCTGATGGTTGTGAGGACAAATAAGAACTCACCATGCTGATACACTGTTTTCGTTGCAACATCTGCAGGCTAAGAACTAATCAGACACGGCTTCTCCAGCTGTTACACTGCAGATACCACAAAGATTTTTTTCACAAAAGCTTCTGAGAGATGCCAAATCCCCAAGTATCTTTAGAGATCTAGTTTCAGAAAAAAGGATTTCTCTTGAATATCTGTGGTTTATCTATCAATGTACTCATACACCTCAAAGCTTTACTTTCCAGGTAATCTAAATACTAAGAAATATTGATTTTTTTTTTTTACTACCACAGTCTTACTGTTAATTTCTATTAAGTCTCCATAAATATTCTAGTCATATCACCTGTCACCATTTAGTTAACACTGCTGCTGTTAACTTATTACCTGACACCAAACATTAAGCTTCCTATGTGTGTTTACATAGACTCCAGTTACTCGTTCTCTCAGTCCTCATACAGAATTCCAGCAGAAGGAATATACTTCAAATGTACTTCAAAAGGTACATTTGAAATATGAAGTATTACTCATGAAAATAAATAAAGGGAACTATAAATGACATATTTTGAAATTCATTAAATTATCATTGCATAACATGTAGTTACCTCTGGACCTCAAATAGTGTATCACCCAGATATTAATACCCACCAGAACCATAATCGCAATTTCTTCTTACCAAATACCTTCTAGAGTGTTTCACTCTGGGTCTAAAAAGCTACCCTGCATCTTAAGAAGAAATCAGCTCAAGTATATTTTTTCTGCACTTATAGAGAAATATTTCCCTAAGTTAATCTGATGCTGAACTTGCTGGTAACGGGCATGCATCTTAGTGTAAATTACTGCAATATTTCATCCTCACAGGAATATTTTCAAGCATTTTTGTTAATTACTTAAATACAAAACATGTTCTTATCTGCTGATTTGGTTTGCTATCAGCCAATCAATAGTCCAGCTTGATATTGCTTTTTCATTTCTTAAATCTTTGCTCTGTGTGAAACATTTCATGCATCAAATCTTGACATGCCACCTGCAGCCTCTGTTTTAAAAGATAATTATTGTGGGCTGTGTTGTTATTTGTTTATAAACAAGCTGCTGCAATATTAACTGTTAGAATAAGTTTAATTACCATAATTAGTGTCTAATTTCTCTCTTTCTGGATGTTCAGCTTCTTTCCTGCCAGTTGTGCAAGAGCTGCTTAGAGCAAATTCGACTTGTCAGGGTTCACATTATCATTCTAGTCACCTCAAGTTACAATCTGTTCTATCATGCATAGGATGATTTATTTATCTTTACATTCTTAGAGTATACTTGTTTCTATTCCTGAAAAGAGGGAAAAAAGAAAGTGTTAAGGAAGAACTTTTGGAAAATCTGAATTCTTATACATCGTCTCACTCTATACTTTCCCCTCTATATCTTTCCTCTGCTGCAGTTTTCCTTCATGAATAAAAAAGATAATAAATATGATATACTTAGAAAGCACTTGAAGATTTACAGAAGATAACGTGTGAGAGATAAAATATTTTATTTAAGTTACTTTAATAGAGTAGAAAGGAAAAAACCTCACAGTTAAGAAGAAAAATGTTCACAATTAGTTCTATGACTTTTATTATTTAGAGGGAAAGCAATGGAGGTTTTAGAGTGATCACATTCTGCTTCATGCAAACTAGACTCAAGAACTAAAGTCAGTGGAAGGAAGCATTTTGAAGGAGAACCTTGTTGTATCTCTCAGCTGTCAGAAGTGGCTTTCATTGCATGCAATGCTTTTTATATGCTGGGAATCTTTATTCCTATGAGTTCTCATGGAAGATTGCCAAGGCATGTAATAGAAGCTCTGTCTTTTTTTATTTTATAGGAAAAGAAACATTCCTTCTCAGGACTGTTTTAGTGCTATGTGAAAAATAAAATTCTCAAATGTGAATAGTGAGGTGGATAAAAATGTTTAAGCACAATTTTCACAGCTTTAGAATAAAGTGCATGATATTTTTAGATATTATGAAAGCCTCAATACCGCTGACCACTTGCAACTTCAAAATAAATTCATCTGTTACCAGAGAATATTTACATTACTATCATGTACCATGCAGTTTTTACATAGCACGAAATCTTGCTAAGATGGGGTGAAAATAGATTTATTTTTTAGATCTGTAGGTGATGGCATGTATCAATTTTAACAGTAAAAGTTACTTTTTGGGAAAAAATAAGGATAGAGAGAAGTAGGAAAGGGAAAAGCCTTCCTGGTTGCCATCTAGGAAAGCCTACTGTGACCTACAGTCACTTGGTGACCTGGAAGGTTTCAAGATAAGGGCCAGAGGAGAACATAGCACGGGTTCAGGAGTTGAACATGGGAAGCATCAGGCATGTAGGAGGTTAAACCAAATTTCTACTGATGTCAAACAGGCAACATAGACACAGCTGGTATTTCAGATGTTGGTGCAAAACACTGAAAGAAAGTTTTCTCTGAAGTTTGCAGACAAACCAAAATTGACTTCATTACGTAAATCTAAGCTAGAGAAAATGATTTAATCTGTTCTTTCGCTGGAGTGAGGATACAATATTCTTAATGTAAGAACACATCTGTATAAGCAAGTAGACATATTTGTTGTCATCATAAGGTTTCAAGTGGTCTTGAGAGATGACCTTAAACATAGATTATCAATGTACTATAATCAATTGGAAATGAAAGCTTTGATAACAGCATTGGCCTTGAAATGGCACCTACCATATATATGAAATACTTACAAAGGCAACAAACTACCATTCAGAAATTATAAATGCAATGGTAAACTTGCTTATATTATCACATGAGACAAGGAAAACAGGGATGAAGTTACAATGATCATCTGCTACTGCTCATCATGACTGTGTTGAATGACCTAATAAATTCTCTCCATCTCTAGATTATGTGAAGTCTCATATTCAGAAGCGGATTTTTTAACAGCTGTTTATATGGTATCCTTATAGTGATTTGAGTTTCCTGCTTGTTTAGAAGCGCATGCCACAGTTGCTGTTTCAGGGCAATCTGTGAGGTAACATGCCTCCCTCCTCTCTCTCTCTCTTCCTTTCTCTCTCTTTTTTTTTTTTTTTCCTTTTTCTTTTTTTTATGCTTCTGCTTATCAGCAAGGCAAAGGAAGTTACTGAGCTTGCAGTAGAGTGCAGAGTTTTCTTTGCTTCAAGTTTTCTTTTCTAATACAAGCATTCTTTTGCTGCTAGACAACAATATTATAGTCACAGGGAGACAGTGAACTGTGACCTGAGAAATACCTTGGATTAGAAAGTACTATTTCATGTTTCTTTCCTATGAAACAGGAGACTGATAAACTCTGAAGGAAACACATTATCTCTATCCTATTTAAAATAGAGGCTTTTAAAGTGGAGAATTCTTTAGAAGGTACTGAAGTTGATATGAAACAAACCCCCTTATCATCGTCGGTTTGAATTCTCTTCCATAATGAATACAGATGTATAACAAATCCTCTGAGCTCAGCAGTTACAAAAAGAGCTGTGATTACGCCATCAGGAACCATTGGCAAATTAACATAAAATGATATTAATGAAGAAACAATTATATCTGAAATTCTTCTATTGTTTAATTTCTGTGATTATTGTAATTTATGAACTCTAATCAGTGACAGCACACAACTGTATTTAGCTCTCCTGCCTGATTTAGTCTGAGACATAACTGAACAAGCTTATTATATTACACTTCAGTCTTCCCAATTGTTATAATTCATTTTTATTTTGTGGTGATAAAGCAGGACACAATCTGCCAATTTTATCCTAGACCTGACCAATTTACAAGTAGGGAAGATAACAGTGTCTATCTCGGGTACAGATTAGACACCAACTCCTGTTGAAGCTTCTCCAGTCTTCCAAATAATTTAAGAATTAAAGAAGGTTAATTGTAGCACAGATCTATTTCTATCAAGTGGACATTTTTGTAGAAAAGCTCCTAATTTACTTTAAGAATAAATGAAAAGACAAAAAAATAGTTTATTTGTTTTTTAGGATTTAAACAGCATTTTTCATTTCAGAAAGGCAGCCTTTGAGAGTTCCAGAGCATGAGCTGATGAGGTAAACTAAGGAGCTTAATAACATATAGGATTTTTCATTCCTAGATAGATTGTTTCTTTAATGTCTTATCATGAACCACAGGAGAAACAGTGCATGAAAGGATTCTGAACCTGAGGAGATGACTAACTCTTCCAGTAATCATGTTAGGAGTAAACAGCATATAATGATAAAATAAATGGTTGAAAATCAAATATAACGTACCTTAAAAGTTAACAGGAGAGAAAGAACTTGCAAATTGTTTCAATCAAGATAAACTAGACTTTGCAAAACATATTAAAACAAATAGGAAAACTCTCTATAGTCATATAAATCAAAATAAATAAAGAAGAAAGGTAGATGGCTTTCTATGCACTAGTATTTGAGAATGAAGTTAACTTTTAAAAAAGAAGGCATCCAAATCAGTGTTTGGCTTTAATTTTCAATAAAGAGGAGAGAATGGGGCTATGGAAACAACTGTGTCTGGAATAAAATTCAAAGATCTCAGTGCATTAAATTAAAGGAACTCAATAATCACAGAATCACACAGAATCACAGAATAACCAGGTTGGAAGAGACCCACTGGATCGTCGAGTCCAACCATTCCCACCAATCCCTAAATCATACCCCTAAGTACCTCATCCACCCTCACCTTAAACACCTCCAGGGATGGTGACTCAACCACCTCCCTTGGCAGACCGTTCCAATGCCTAACCACCCTCTCCGTGAAGAATTTTTTCCTTATCTCAAGCCTAAATCTCCCCTGGCGGAGCTTGAGGCCATACCCTCTCATCCTGTCCCCTGTCACTTGGGAGAAGAGGCCAGCACCCTCCTCTCCACAACCTCCCTTCAGGTAGTTGTAGAGAGTAATAAGGTCTCCCCTCAGCCTCCTCTTCTCCAGGCTAAACAACCCCAGCTCTCCCAGTTGCTCCTCATAAGATTTGTTTTCCAGCCCCTTCACCAGCTTCGTTGCTCTTCTCTGGACTCGCTCCAGAGCGACAACATCCTTCTTGTGGTGAGGGGCCCAGAACTGTACACAGGACTCGAGGTGCAGTCTCACCAGTGCCGAGTACAGGGGGAGAATAACCTCCCTGGACCTGCTGGTCACGCAGTTTCAGATACAGGCCAAGATGCCATTGGCCTTCTTGGCCATCTGGACCACACTGCTGGCTCATGTTCAGTCGGCTGTCAACCAACACCCCCAGGTCCTTCTCCTCCTGGCAGCTTTCCAGCCAGGATTCTCCTAGTCTGTACCTCTGCTTAGGGTTGTTGTGGCCCAAGTGCAGGACCCGGCATTTGGCCTTGTTAAACCTCATGCCGTTGGTCTCAGCCCAGCAGTCCAGCCTGTTCAGGTCCCTTTCCAGAGCCTCCCAACCCTCCAGCAGATCGACACATCCTCCCATCTTGGTGTCATCTGCAAACTTGCTAAGGGAGCACTCAATGCCTTCATACAGGTCGTTGATAAAGACATTAAACAGGACTGGACCCAGGACTGAGCCCTGGGGAACCCCACTTGTAACTAATAAGCTGCATTCTTAAATTCTGAAAGAATTGTATATGAAACTATGTTCCATTAACAGGGGTTTTAAATAGAAAGCATTTCAGAGCTGATGATAAACTGGTATAATAATGTTTGAGAATTTGTTTAGTATTTTTAAAAAAGCTCCTTAATAAGATTATAATACAAATCACCATTGTCTTCAGGGCTAATTATATAAGAGAAGTAGGTAGGTGTAGTAAAAAGAAAATGATGAGAATAAGCGATCTAATTGGGAAGGAATTCATAGCTTCTTAGGATTTCATAGGATTCATAAGATTTCATAGGATCAAACCAGTGGTATTATAAGCGCTGATCACTTTTAAAATAATATCTTTTTTTCTTGGGCCTAAATTAAGGATGAAAAGAAATGGCAGCAATTAATATACAAATCACAACAAGTACAATTTTACTAATTATGTATGCATTCCTTAAAGTTTCTGCAAATCCAATTATGTGTTAAATGGCTGTGGAGCTCAAGATTAAAAAAAAATAAATTCTTTACATCAGCAGGGATCACAATAGCAAAACCAGTACCTGAAAGAGAAGAATCATAGAATCACCAGGTTGGAAGAGACCCACCAGATCATCGAGTCCAACCATTCCCATCAATCACTAAACCATGTCCCTCAGCACCTTGTCCACCCGTCCCTTAAACACCTTCAGGGAAGGTGACTCAACTCCCTCCCTGGGCAGCCTGTTCCAGTGCCCAATGACCCTTCCTGTGAAAAATTTTTTCCTAATGTTCAGCCCACACTTCCCCTGGCAGAGCTTGTGGCCATTCCCTCTCGTCCTGTCCCCTGTCACTTGGGAGAAGAGGCCAGCACCCTCCTCTCCTCAACCTCCTTTCAGGTTGTAGAAAGCAATGTTGCAAGAGTTCTGGAATCCTCAGCATAAGAAGGAGATGGAGCTGTTGGAACGGGTCCAGAGGAGGCTACAAAGATGATCCAAGGGCTGGAGCACCTCCCATATGAGGGCAGGCTGAGAGAGTTGAGCTTGTTCAGCCTGGAGAAGAGAAGACTCCCAGGAGACCTTAGAGCGACCTTCCAGTACCTGAAGGGGCTATAAGAAAGTTAGGGAGGGACTTTTCCCAAAGGCTTGTGGTGATAGGATGAGGGGGAATGGGTATAAACTGGAGAGGGGCAGATTTAGACTAGACATAAGGAAGAATTTCTTCATGATTAGAGTGGTGAGGCACTGGCCCAGGTTGCCCAGGGAAGCTGTGGCTGCCCCATCCCTCGAGGTGCTCAAGGCCAGCTTGGATGGGCCTTGGGCAGCCTGATCCAGTGGGAGATGTCCCTGCCTATGGCAGGGGGGTTGAAACTTAATGGACTTTAAGGTCCCTTCCAACCCAAACTATTCTATGATTCTATGGTTTTATGATTCGACAAATTCTGTGAAGTAGTACAGCACTAGTTACTAGGTGGCGAGGCAGGGTAGACTATGCAGCCACAAGAGAGAAGCTGCAGCTGCCCTGCAGTGTCGATGTTGATGGGCATCCAGGAGTTTGATTTGATTTTATATATGTGTGTGTGTGTGTGTGTGTGTATATATATATATAATTTTCTTAATAAATTATTTCCTTCTTTATTACTATTGTTTCATTACAGACGTTTTAATTCTGGTTTTCAGCCCCGAAGTCGCTCTCCCTCATTTCTCCTTTCTCTGTGAGGGAGAAGTGGGATAAAGCTGCCCAGTTTATCTACTGACCTGGCTGGGTAGGGGTCTAAAAAAAACCCAGTCTGACAGTTCACCTCTGAGAGTTCATCACATCCCTATCAGACCAAACCCGATATTTTTAAGAACGTGGTGAAATATCTCATGGGGGTATTTTTAAAGTATCATTGCAAATATCGTGTGAAGCTCTGAGTGATGTACGAACTGTGCTTTTTTAAGAAATGGAGCATCTCAATCTTTTATCCTACAAATATTTTTTTTCCCTACAACTCTGTTTTACTAAGTTCTATTTTTATCATGCCAGAGACATGCACGCCTCAGCGTGCTGAGACTTCAGATTGCTCTGTAGAAATGTGTATTTCACCTGCTACAGCATGGCCTTGCCCATGGCCACAGTCCCTTCAGGTGTGTACTTGCTATGCCATGGATTTATCCACAGCTACAGGTCCAGCACGGACGTATCCTTGGGTCACAAGCCCAACATTTGTTATTAAGATGTTTTCTCAATCAACTGCTATGCACACAGAGACTCCACTTCTCAAACAGTGGCTGGACATCACCTATTGATGGGAAATAGGGAACACTTCTTTGGTTTTCTTTGCTTCAACACATGGTCTTTGCTTGTTTTTTTTACTAAACCACTTTCATCTTAACACACAATTCTTTTCATTCTATTTTCTCTCCCTGTGTTGCAGAGGAAGGGACTGATGAGCAGCTAAGTGGGCAGCCAAGGCTGACCTCCACACTCATTCAATGAAAGGGAAATTAAAATTAAATATTGATTAATCACTGAAAATACATGCAACTTTTTTCTACTGCTTGACCCTATATAGCTAGCATTTACAGATTAAGACAGTTGTTGCATCTCAACAACACCCCCCTGTACTGGACTCTCGCACCACTCCGGCGAGGACCATTGAGACACAGACTCTAATATAGAGGAAGCTCAAAATGGTAACTTTATTGATTGCGCAGTCTGCCTTTATAGCCCTGTCCCACAAGAGGCCCTCCTTCGTGGGCGTTCCTTACCCCTATCATCACTTCCCATGTATCTTCCTGACCTAGTGTGCCCACAAATCCCCCTCCCCTTGCAGGAGTAGCGCACGTTGAACAGCAGAGGTATGCTGCATGCCACGCGTACGTGCGAGGAGACATTGAAATGCACAACTCAAATCGTTCGAAGCAATAATAGAAGAAGCAAGGCTGCAACACCCCATAGGATCCATTCCTTTACACTAAATGATGCAAACCAGTCCCATACACCCTGCAAAGCATCAGCCAGAGCACCCTGTCCCCCCCCAACATCGCTCCCCGGCCACCAAGCCGAGATAGCCAGAGTTGCACCCAGCCCCCATTCTACAGTGTATTATTGGTTAAAAGTAACTGTCCATAAAGCTAGTACTAACACATTATTGGCTAAACTACAGCACACGCCAAGAAACCGAGTTACAGTAAAATGAACGATGTTGATAGTTTTCTTCAATTGTTTTTCTGTCAGCTGTTACTCACTCTCACTGAACCAGCCCTTGTATTCCTTCCAGCTGTTTATCAGAAGGCTGTCTTTTCTCTTCACCGAACTGGCCTTTGTTTATCTTTCAGTTCTCTGTTTCAAGGCCTTCTTCTCTGTAAAATGTTCCTACAATTTCCCCTTTTCGCTTGTTGATGACTAAAGTGTTCAGGTGAAACTTATGATTGACTTGATACTGTGTACACTGTAACACACAGGATAATTGTTAAAGCGATTAACACCATTAAGAATAACATTCCTCCTCATTCTTATCAACTGCTTTTGTGGCTGAGGATTAACAGTTGTCACACAGCAACATTGCTTGTTTCATCTTGCAGGTGCCTGAAGTGGTCCTGTATCTGTGAAAACACAAGCATAACCTCGTCCCATGTTAGTAGCTTATACAGACCTGTACAGTGCTCATAATAACTGTTTGTCGATAGCAACTACACATTGTCTTGCATCTGCTCTAATGTTGACGACATGGTTTGCATATGCTTCAACGTCGGCACAATTTTATCATCTCCTGCTAACCGCAAAAGATTCATTACATATTGCACCTTCATCAATCTGCTTTGTAGTGTCTTTCCTGATTCCCCCCTGCCATGCAGCAAGTAGCATATTTTGTCATCGGGATATAAATGATTGTCGAGCCTTGACCTAATAACTGAATTCTTCTTTTTCTCCCCTCGGTGACTATCATTGTAATAAGTGTAAATCTAGTTACTATGTTTCTGTTTGTCACTCGTTTTTAAGGTTGAAGTGGTAAAATATCCACTCAATAATGAATCATTTGAATTTCCCTGTTCATTGGCTCAGTTATCCCTAAAGGTTGTCTGCACTAGGACCCAGGAGTCGCTGACAAGTGACTCTGGAATGTAGAGTGTTCTCACAAATTGGGAATCGAACTTGCACCCTGGGATAGTGAGTCTCTGCCCGTAAGAGGGAAAAATGTTTGAAAATTGGGATGTGTTTGCCGCGTTCATGATGGTTGAGAGCGTATAAGGCTTTTGCTAGAAGGAGATCCTGCTGTGCCCGGGGAATCGCCCTTCCAAGAAGGTGTCCTTCCCCCTCCCCTAGCCACAGCAGTAAACGTTTGAGTGTCCCATATGCTCTCTCCGTGATGGCCTGCCCTTGACTATTCCCGGGAATGACCATTTTCAACTGAATGCCCCATCGTTCTGCCCTTTGATGGGTTAAAACGCCGCATAGTTGGACCCATTATTTGTTTTTATAACCTCTGGTTTACCCAGCCACGCCATACATGTTAACCAGTGCAGAATCGTGGCTCTCGCGGTATTTCTCGCATGCGAGGTGGCCATGATCACTGTGCTGTACGTGTCAATAGTGACCTGCAGGAATTGCTGAGGCCTAAAGGGTGCAAATTCTGTAACATCAGTCTGCCAAATTTGATTTGCCTCAATACCTCTGGGGTTTACACCTGCTTCCAGAGGGGATCATTTTGACAATAAGGGCAAGCTTGAACAACTTCTCGTGCATATGGTGTTGAAGTTTTTAAATGCCCTTGCCAATGCATCAGCACCGAGATGCAGCTCAGCATGCAGCCGTGTTGCCTCATGCAAGGCCCAGACCTTGGCTGTGGCATGTGCTCGGTCATTTCCTGCCTTATACAATCCAGGGAGCTTTCGATGAGAAGGAGTATGTATAACTGCCACTTTTTCACTTCGAAGTTGCCCTGCTCGGCTCAGTAACATGGCCGCTTCTGTAGTGGTGAAATGCATATGGATAAGTTTCTGGCAGATGGTAAAGACATACAGCGAGTCTGTGACTATGTTTAATGACCTGGGAAGGCAAGGAGCACCAGTTCTACCCCTTTTGCCTCCAGCCACTGTAACAAGGCCTGTGGGTCATAATGTTCAATATGCTCCCAAATAGTGTCTGTCTCCCACTCGTTAAGCCTTCATATATGCAAACCTCAATCCTCCAAGGCACGAGTCACGTGTTCATATAGCTGCTCCACGCTCCCCTTATGTTTGGCAGCCAGCAGAATGTCATCCATGTAATGTAGGATATATGCATCAAATGCATGTTGTTGGATGCTGTCTAACATATGAGACACCATTAACTTGCAGATGGTGGGGGAATTCTTTATGTCTTGTGGCAATACCGTCCATTGACATCGGTTAGCTGGGGCTTGCAAATTAGTACTGGGCATCATAAAGGCAAATTGCTCCGAATCAGCAGGGTGTAATGGTATTGAGGAAAACAGACTTGTACATCCAAGATGATGATTGGCCAGCCTTCTGCTATGATGGATGCTCGAGTCAGTCCCGGCTGCAGTGCCTCCATACCTCCCAATTGAGCATTCACTGCTCGGAGATCGTAAAGCAATCACCACTTCCCCGTGTTTTTCTTTATATCATAAAGACAGGTGTGTTCCAAGGACTATTAGATGGGACTATAGGCCTGTGATCTAGTTGCCCCTCCACCAAATTTCGCAATTTACCCAATTTTTACTCATTCATAGTTCCAATGCCTACTCCCCTTGCAGTTAACACCTCTCTCCCCCACCAAATTAGTGGAACATGCACAAATGAGGGTTACACTAGAGCCATTTTAAGATGTCCTGGCTTCCTACTTCTGTGTTAATGGTCACTTCAACATAAGAATCTGAGTTTGTAGGGACTAAGCCAAATGTATTTCAGGGATTCTTATGAACTCAAATCCTCGTGAGCCATGCTCTACAGAGTTAGCTTGGAACACAGCCGCTTTGAACAAAATTAAATACACTATCCGGCTATCCTTTGGTATCAATACTAGTGGAAATGGTGTTCATAACATTAGTGGAGACAGCATGCATACCCTTGCTTGAATGAGTCCAGTACAGCCCGTATCAATGACCCCAGGTAAAACAAAGAGTCCCAACCAAATTATTGACAATCATTCCAATTACAAGGCAGTAAAGCCAACCCCAATGGTCTTTTTACATTCCATGTTATTATATGAAGGGCAGACGATTGCAGCACTACTGCGACGATGGCAATCACATCTATCTAGGTGCTGCCTCTGATTCTCGCTCTCAGGTGAGAGCTGCTGCTTGCTGTGGAGGCGTCTGTGTAGGTATGTGCCTCCGAACCGTGCTTTGCTCCTGGTTTTCCGACAACTGTCCCATTCTTATCCCATGTTGATCTGCACCAACTGGCAAAACATTCACCCTGTCCACACTGAGGGCAGATTTTAGGGCCTTTATCCTGGCATTGCGTGTGGCAGTCTCTTCTAAAATGTACTTTCTTGCTGCATCTCTAACAGAACATATTTCTGTCCCAGATTACAGTCAGGGCAGCAGCTACCAGCTGTGCTTGATAGGTAAATAATCCCAGCTGTTGTTGTAGAAGTTGTCGGACTTCACCATATTGTTCTATAGTTGTCATTAGGATTTTGGTTTGGTGTGTTTTTGGTTTTTTTTTATATATATTTTTTGTCACAGATTGCAAAATCAAGGCTTCTGTAACTGCTCAGCACATACTTTGATCTATCTATAAACACCATATACGGATCACGTCTGTCTCAGCTTTCCATGAAATGCCATGCCCAGACAGTTTTGTTTGAGTCTGGTTCAAAATCTGATAGTGGAAGTCCTCAGCTGGCATTAAAAAATCTTGGTTTGGACTTTTTCTTGTTACTTTCTCATTCTTCAACTCAGAGCTCTGTGCCTTGGTTTCTCCCAGTAGATATTTCTAAGGTTCTGCCCTGAGTTCTGGTCTGTGCGCACCGGATGACTGTGATCGGGACCACACCATCTTCTGTGGTTCAGGGTCTGCTCTACCACCATGTAGTTTTAGCCACAATCACAATTGGAAAGCAAGCAAAATCTGGCAAGTTTTCTGTATCAGCGGATGCTCTACAACTATGAAACCCAATATAATGTTTTTTAAAGTAAAACTTACTAGTTTTACTTTTCATTTAACTAAAATAACCCACAATTATTAATAAAGACCACTAGCTTTTATTTTTAATTACCCTTCTGAGGAGGTACAAGACATTATTGAGTATGGATTCTGGGACTCTGGAAGACATCGATTTCCTCATAGTAGAGCTATTTTGTAATAAAGGAGCAGTGCTTTTGCACAGCATTATGAGCAGGACAATATCCTGGATCCCAGAGTAGCATCATGACCTTTTATATTTGCCTCATCCCTTAGGGATATAAGGCTCACTACTAGGACTACAAAATGGTTTCTTTCTCATATTGAGGCCTTGGCTGCTTCTGCTTGTTAGATCAATGCAAATGAGGTTGATATTGAGTCCAGGACTGGTTTTCTAGAGCTGAACATACCTGGTACAAGAAACAGTAGCGTGTCATGACTCTTGCATCATTTCTACTTCACTTCTGAAAATGGGAAAATAAGCTTCAGTCTGTTCTTGGTTGACATTGCATGCAGCTTGTTTTGGACCTTCTGCACAATCAAGAATTGCCAAGATCAAACATGTGGCTTCATGTTTGAAACTGCTAACAAATGTTTTCAGAAACAATGAAGCCTACTATTCTCTGAACCAGAAGAATTATGTTTATTAAACTAACTTCAACTGTTCAATTAATCTTCGATTTCTACATCTGTACATGGCGTATGTCCTTTTAATATTCTGACTTAAGACTTTTCCTGCTACAATTCTCATTCTATTTAATTGTTTCAAGCATTCACAGTAAACATAAAAGGAAAAAAAAAACACCTAGTGGAATAAAAATTCTTCTGCTATGAGGACTTCATAATTTGGCTTTGGTTTTCCTTGACTTCCTGTTGTATGCAGATCACATCATACCATATCAGTAAGATATGACAACAAGTGTAAGTTCTGCATTAATCATCAGATTAACAGATAAATGGATTTATTGTGATAGATTGCCCAGGAGGATTTAAAGTAGAATTGTGGATAAATAGCATTCTTTCAATAAACAACAGTCATCAATTAAAGCAAAGATTAAAAAAAGTAATTTAAACTACTTTCACATTTTGATGTAAGACACTCCTACAAAACTAATTGCATTTTTTATTGGTTAGTAAATAAATTGACCTTAAAACTGGTTAAGTATTCTTTTATAGTGTCTTTAACTGAAGAAAATTGTTTTACTGTAACTGGTTAGTTTATACTCTCATAGGAGTTCAGGGAGTCTGCCTGCATAACGTATATTATCCAAATCAACCTACACAAATTTAGCAGGATGAAACGGAGATTAGAACAGAACTGAGTTACACTTTATACAGATATGAATCACAGATGATTCCTGAACAAGAGAACTAATGTTAAAAGCAACTTTGAGGGAGAAAACAAGAGGTATAGAAAGATGAGCTCCCAGTGTTAACAACAAATCAGCAACTGATGAACTTGAGAACTGGATTTTCTGCATAAGTGCACAACCAGCTCCAGCTCCTGCCTCTTTTTGTTTTTAAACCTAAGGAGCATTTGGGGTTTGGTTTGGTTTTGGAGGCCTGGTACTTAGGGATGTTTTAAAGGTAGAAGAAAGGTTGATATGAAAGTCTTGTGGAAGATTTATTTTTAACACGCAGTTCCAAGATCTCAGCACCAAGACTAAATACAGCAGAAAGTTCTCCGAGAGTGATGCAAGCAGAGTGGAACAACTCTAAAAAGCTAAAGCTTTAGAGCAGATTGACTACTTGTCAAATAATCTAGTTAAAAATTTGTAAAGATGCATATGTTTGCACATGCATATGCCTGCACATGCATATGCATATATTCAGGGTGAACTCAGCTTTGACAGTGCTGTTGCCTCTAATAACTAAGACGGAAAGTAGTGAAAGTGAGGTAGTGTTCACTTTGTAAAGGTGTTCAGTGTCTCATGGAACTTTGTGAGGAGATTTACTTAAGCAGAATGTCATCTAAGCTCTGAGATTCCACTTTATTCATAATGCATAAAGTTTCACTGGTCTCTCAGCAAATGATCGTTTGTGTTCTGAGATAAAAATTTTCCTTTTATTGTCTTTCAATTTCATTCTAATCTCTGTCATCTGAAGTATTGGACAGAACTAGTTCTGTATCACAGTGAGGAACTAATTTTTTGGTCACAAGCATAGCTATCTTTTCATCCTTCTTGTAGCGGAAGATTAGTGCTATAATGCTTTCACTTTCTAGACTGACTCAAATGGAATAAAGTGCAACCACTTAAGGTATAACTGAAGATGTAACTGCCTGTCTTCCTCATTCCACAATGCAAGCAAAATTTTGCTACCTCCTCAGCAATGCTGTTTTCACCCTGACAAAGTCTAGACTGTAAATTTCCAGTTTTTCAAACTTGATTTCTAAAATAAATCAAACATCTTTCTAATATAAGAAGCCCTTGTTATGTTACATGTTGAATACATCTCCTATAATATATCTGATTATGGAACATTTTTCTTGCCTGCAGTATGATATCTGAGCAAATTTCTATAATATTTTCTTCTTTATTAGTTTTAAATCCATGTTTGAAATACAGCTTTTTGTTCTATTGCTGAAGTCATCCTTTAAAAATTACTATCATAACCACAGCATTCAAAATCACATCAGAGCATAAATTCTTCCCGTGTCTGCTGATGCTGCTTTGCAGTTAAACCATTTCATGACTGATTTTGTTCATCCATTCCTAGCAGACAGACTCAAAAGACAATTAAGAGATGTTTTATAATACTTGCATGTATATGTAAACCAGACCAGTTATTGTATTTTACATTTACAGTTTATGTCTTCTGAAGAAATTTTACCCTTGTGTAAAATACTGCTTTCTGCAGTAGTCCTCACCTCAGGATCTCAAAGTGATTTCCATATATTTATGGCATGTATTTTCATGTCTGCTTTGCTCTGATGCTAGGCAAAAGGCCGAGAGCAGAGCAAAAAGATGATGGAAAGAGCTGTATCCAGGCAAAGGAGTATTCCTCTGATACATCTATTGAAAAAGAATAAATTTAACTTCCTGAAGACCTTCTTGTATGCTGTTCTGTGTAAGGTGTGTTGTAAAGGATCCATAACACACAACACTGAAGTGTACATACGAGAGCTTTATTCTAAGGAGCTGCAAATACTCACATGGGGTCCTACATTACACAAGGTGCTTATTCTGCACAACAGTGCCCCGTGTTATCACTTCTAGAGGAAAAACAGCCTGAAAAACATAGAGTTAACATTCAGAATCACAGAATAACCAGGTTGGAAAAGACCCACTGGATCCTCAAGTCCAACCATTCCTATGAAACACTGAACCATGCCCCTCAGCACCTCATCCACCTGTGCCTTTAACCCCTCCAGGGATGGTGAATCAACCACCTCCCTCCCTGAGCAGCCTCTGCTGGTGCCCAATGACCCTTTCTGTGAAAATCTTTTTCCTATTGTTCAGCCTAAACCTCCCCTGGTGGAGCTTGAGGCCATTTCCTCTCATCCTGTCCCCTGTCACTTGGAGGAAGAGCCCAGCTCCCTCCTCTCTACAACCTCCGTTCAGGTAGTTATAGAGAGCAATGAGGTCTCCCCTCAGCCTCCAAGACTTAGCTGAAGTTAGAAAACTGGTTCTACTTCGGCTCAAACCAGAACACGCAAGCCATGACACTGTGTTGACTCTATTTCTTGCAGTTAGTGGAGAGCGATGAAGAGAGAGGAACACTACTTTGTGTTTTAGAGATTTTATGTCAACATCTCTGCAATTAGAAATTGTTGTTCCTGACTTAAGAATCTGCCATGAGGCTAGGATTTATTTTATCTTACAAGGCTTTTCCAAGGAAAGTGTTCTGCATAGACATGAAAGCTAGAAATAATAGCAAAGGAGTTGAAGTCCACAATACCAAGATGTTCAGGAAAAAAATCCTGAAAACTACTTCAATGTTTCATTCCTTCTGTTTCACTCACAGAAAAATGAAAAGCAAGCAAAAGTAGTTCTGATTGTTTAATTGTACTATCCCTTCCATGCTATTGCAAAGCCTACTTTTCAAATAAACCATTTTCCCCAGTGCTCAGTTACCTCTTTCCTAAGTAGTACTATTTGAAGAACGACGTTGTAAATTGAATCATAGAACCATGGAATAACCAGGTTGGAAGAGACCCACCGGATCATCGAGTCCAACCATTCCTATCAAACACTAAACCATGCCCTTCAGCACCTCGTCCACCTTAAACACCTCTAGGGAAGGTGACTCAACCACCTTCCTGGGTAGCCCATTCGAGTGCCCAATTACCCTTACTGTGAAAAATATTTTCCTAATGTTCAGCCTAATTCTCCTCTGGTGGAGCTTGAGGCCATACCCTCTCGTCCTGTCTCCTGTTACTTGAGAGAAGAGGCCTGCACCCTCCTCTCTACAACCTCCTTTCAGATAGTTATAGAGAGCAATGAAGTCTCCCCTCAGCATCTTCTTCTCCAGGCTAAACAACCCCAGCTCTCTCAGACATTCCTCATAAGGCCTGTTCTCTAGCCTCTTCACCAGCTTCGTTGCTCTTCTCCGGACTCGCTCCAGAGCCTCAACATCCTTCTTGTGGTGAGGGGCCCAGAACTGAACACAGTATTCGAGGAGTGGTCTCACCAGTGCCTGTTAACAGGAAGAAGAGATTGAAAGTTTCAGATTGAAGAGACTGAAAGTTTCAGATTGAAAAAAGGAACTCTGATATTTCATGATATTTTCACCTCTAATTATTATTTTTCATCCTGTGATAAAAAGAGAATTTGTCTCCTCAGTAGGAATACACAACTCAGGATAACTCATGGCTAAAATCTCCACATCATCTCCATATACACAAAATCCTTGCTACTCTGAGCTCTACTTCAGAAATTCACTTTTCACCAGTTTCATTGGATAGAATGATTCTTTGGGTAGTTGTCACTGAATGGTTATGAGGACATGAACATTTTCAAGCAAGGGTTTGCTATTTATGCCTTTTTAAGGCCATTATTTGCCCTATGTTCCATGTCTTTTCTTTTTCTTTACCTTTCAAGAGTGATTGCTCCCCTCTGATCTGTGCTGATGTTTCTCCAGCATATTTATTTCCTCAACATGATGAGGCTTGCTTTTAACATCATCTTTCAATAGTAAACACAGCAATAAACAAAATACTTAGATCAACATTTTGGGAATTATTTTTTTCTAAGCTTTTAGAAAGGTTTATAGTAATTTACTTTAAAAATGCTCATGTAAAGATTTCTTTCTAATGCTGTCATGCCCAAACTAGATGGCAGGTCATAAATACAGTGTATGGCTACTTGCAAACAGGTACATGGGTCTGTATTTGGAAATAGATATAACTCTGATTGGCTTGATTCTGCTCTCAGCTGTCTCTGCACAGTTCTGGAGATATTCCTATGTATCTTCATGGTATTATTATAAGTCTGTATCAACAGAGCTAAAGTCAGAATCCTTATCTATCAATCACAACTCCATCATCACTAAATCACTCTCAAGATTTGGGAAACTGTTAAATCTCAGCTATATTTACTTCTGAACTATTAGGAACTATTTTAAGGAATTAGAAGCATTTGAAAAGAGAAAAAATGTTGCCTGCAGCTCTTGTTTGTGGAGAATATATTACACCTAGGACAGTTCAGCAGATGCTAGTAATTCATTAGGAAACAAGATTTAGCTAAATGATGCTATCAGTTGTTAATAGTCTATGGAACAATAATCATGAGAATGAACAGAAGATGATTACAACACTTAGCTCTTCAAGGGAATGAAAGTGTAGTTACTGCAACCACTGCAAAAAATATTTCTTAAGAATTATGGAATTAATTACAGTTAAACAATAAACATCTGGTGGAAGTTACCTGCATATAGCTGTAAAATTCAGCTATTGCCAGAAAAATAATTTAAAGAACCCTCAACCAGGACATAAAACATACTGAGCCCAAAGCAGCTTTCAAATCCACATCTGCAGCAAGTTAGAGAGAACCTTGCTACTTACCACCACGTAAAAAGCCAGAGAACTTGGAAAGGAGGGACAAAAAGTTTTCTCACATGGAAGAGAGCGGTAACAGACACTTGTAGCTTGTGTCATCATCTGTATCTTTGGGAGTCTTCTCAGATAATTTAAAGGCCATTTTAGAAAAATGTAAAAGAAAAGAAGATTAAAAGAAAAAGAGTCTTAAAGTTCAAGAAAACAGAGAAGAGTTATCCTGTATGAATCACTGAACCTGTTATACACTTGAAATATTGCCAGTAGTTTCAGTAAGTGGAATAAATCCCATTTGCACCTTCTCTTTCCTCTATGGCTACAGCTAATTTATCCCCTCTCCCTAAACACTGTTCTGACAAAACATAACATGAAACAGCTGTGCATGCCAGAGGTTCACATATTGCACAAGAGTTGCTACTGAGCTTTGCATAGTCCATGACTTGTTCTAGCTTCATTATTTAGAGTGGATGAAGAAGGTGACCCATTAGAGGAAGAGAAACTTCTAACCACTATTACTTAGACATTGGTCACTTTTATCTCACAGCAGTGCTAACAGCAAAAGACGATGGTATCAGCTACACAAATAGTCCTTGCTTTGGACAGTGCTTGAACGTATCATGGATTTGTCTAATGTTATGACTCTATGACCTGTTTTCCCCTGTTCTGCATCTCCTGCTGTAAGAGATCTTTTACTTTTCTCATCCAATTAGCATGCAGTTAAAGCAGTACAATTGGGAATACTATCCCTGCTTTTCATGGGCTTTGGGTTATGCCTATATAACCAAACCAATTCTACCCCATACAAATTTACCAGTATTTTTCTAAGGCTAGGGAGGGCTTTTCAATAGTTACATGGACTAGATTTCTGTTCTAGAGTTGTAGTTTTTATAATCTCATGGGCACAGAATCTCTAACCTGGTGGCCCTAAACTGAGCTTCTAAATACATAATTTAATGCACACAGAAACAAACGTAATTGTGGTTATATGTGGTGTTCTTTACTCCCTCATTAGCCTCTGAAAAAAACTAAACTAGCAAAAGAATTTCAAAAAGAGTAAGGATCTTCCATAGTAACTGGGATTTAATTGGTGAGATAGGGACTGGATTAATAGGATGCAAATTTTGTGGAAATTTGCCTGGACTTTAGAGTTTAAAGGGTGGTCATCAGTAGCAAAGCATCCAGTTAGGGGTCTGTTGCCAGCAATGTCCTTTTGGAAATGATACTGGGGCCATTGCTGGTTAACACTTGGATGATAGGACCAATTAGACTGTACTACATAAGCATTTGCCAAGTGAATCACAATGAGAGTCACATCAGTTAGGAAAAAGTGCTACGTTGTTGGTGCCGTAGGTGCAGCACAGTCCTCAAACAACAGCGATATTGTCCTTCAGAAGAAAATATTCTTTTTTTTTTCCCCTTTCTTTATTGTCAGAACTAAACAGCTGTTCATTGGGAACTGACAAGAAAATAAGACTCAATATCTTCAGTTATTAATCTAAATAATGCTACAGTCAACCATTTTCTTTGAAATACAAAATAATATTCACTTCTAGCCTGCATGTGTGCCGTTCAATCCAATTATGCATTTGACTCAGCCTACAGCCTGGAGGAAATTTAGACCTGTACTGTTCAGAATAAAGATGTTGCTGAACGAATTACCTGTTACTAAGCACTACAGGTACATCTTAAGGCCTAAATAGACTGAAAATGTCACATTGTAATAAAGCAAAATTATAAACTTGCCAGAACAGATTTAACTAGATGTATTTATTTCAAACAAATATCTTGCTTCCTTTTTTTGTTACCATTTTTATGTGCTACCTTGCGCTCAAAAGTTTGGTACAGGTAAAAAGTGAATAAACCTCCTGTCATATTCTATATTTGTGTTTTCACAGCCAGGGTATGCACATAGGCATGCCTTTCATTCCCCTCATTCATCATCATCTCCTGTCCTGCTTTTTTTTCCTCTTTGAAATATTACCAGTTCAACTTATGAAGTCATAATCAACAACAAAAATGTTAGGACATAAATTCATTGCAAGCTAGAGAAAATAAGATAATAGCATGTACCTTATAAAAATATATCATCCATATCCAGTGATTTCAGAATTCTTGTCTCAAATAAAACTTGGTTTCTTGGAGGATTTTGCTATGAGTGAAAAGCCAACTGGAATCCCTAATTTCAATCTTTTTATTGCAGTATAAATAAAGCAGTTGCTCTGTTTCCATTCTTGCTCTAATTATTTGATTTATATTGTGAAATTATGTGCTCTCTTCTATGAATCACACAGAGGGAGTCCAAGCATACTCCTAAGGCAGTTAGCAATACCTGGCATTTATCTAACATTTCCACAGTTTCCCAGAGCACATCATAAATACCTATATTGCTAACCCCAGAGCAATTAATTTATTCTTATTTTCCCCAGTTTACAGATTAGCAATTGTAGGTTAGACTTCTTGTTCAGCCTCTATTGAAGTCTCTGGGAGGACGCCTGTTGCAATTAGAAATATATCTGGCTATACATATTGGCTTAGACAAGTAATTCAAAATCGAATAAGACCAAGAAAGTAATCCTATGTATTAGTCCACAGGTCACCCTTTTTTTCTTACTCTCACGAACACTGCTTGTGAGACAATTGTTTGAATTGACAGCTCCACTCTCATTTCATGTTATTTATCTTTTCTCCCCAGCTATCCTCTGGTCATCCAGGTATCAGCAGCCTTTGTGCAGGAAAAGAAAACAGACGGGTCTCCAAATTCTTTTTCCAGTGCTACTTAAATAAGTGATATCATTCTTGTTTATATTTTTCTTAAATGAATGCTTAAGCTTTACTAAAGATAAACGGCAGCATTGTCTTTCTCCAGATTCATGATCTTCCCCCAAACTGGTCACTAGGGCTAAAGTTTTGATACCTAATATTTAAGAGTTATTCAGTCTCGTGTGACTTCCAGGTGACTGCACGTGTACTGTGCCCTAATGGCAAACTTTTATTAAAGAAAATGGTCATGGAAATCACACACGTATTGTGACTGAACTGCATTGCCATTGCTGCATTTTGCTGAGTGTAATTTGCTTTATATTGGTCTTTTTTTTCAGTATCTGCTAAATTGTTAATTCCATGTAACGCAAACTGTCTTCAATTAAGTAATCTGATATTAAGCATCACACCCTCCATGCGAATCTATAAAAGAACTTTGTCAGAGACTAAAGTACTCTGACCATTTCCCATCATCAAATATTTGGTATTTGGATCAAAGTGAGAGCACACAAAGGAGCTCTGATTTCTTTGCTCAGTGTTTCTGACAGGTCGGTAAGTATATATTTAGGGAAAAAAGAGAATAATCTGCCCATAGCCTGTCAAATATTTTTATCTCTTTAGTTCCAGAAATTGCTTCTCAGAAGACTAATATCCACAAAATCCTTCAGCGGGAAAGCATCTGCTTGAGTATGTTCCCCTCTCTGCCTGCGTGCAGGATATTTCTCAAGTGAGGGTCCTGGTAGCTCCCAAACAAGTATGTACAAGGTGTGTGTGTATTTTCATATGCACTTAGAGGTAAAAACATCTCTCATAATCTAATTTTTTTATTCTCTTTTGGGTAAGTCTGGATGCAGTCCTTCTTTGAAATTTGTAATTTTATTCTTTATTCATTCTGAAAGAATCATTATATTAGAAACAAAGTCTTTGGAGAGGAAATTTTCTTTGTTTGTTCTGTTTTACTTCCTGTGTTTCCATGTTTTAAGTGTTCTTTCAATGCCCAATAGAATGATGTAATTAGCTGGATTTATCAACAGTAATATCAGCTAATGTTCTCTGTGTCTCTTCTGTACAAAAGCTGAATGCAGTTCGTGTGAGTCACTCTCGCCAAAGAAATTTAGAGAACACCATTTGGGCTTTTCATATTTGCAATTAATGTGCTTACATTTGAAATTATTGGATTGCACCCCAAAATGAAAGTTTGAGAAAGTAGAGAAAGCGGTCTGATTCACCATTGTGTTAGATCCCTTCCATCCTGGTTCAGCTGCACCTGATTTTCCATGACCAGCATAAAACTAATACGTAACTGTACTAATGGAGGACTGAACAGGGCTTAATTTGAGCTGATGAGCTAGATAAATTTGGGATTAATAAGAACAGTCATAACAATGTGTTCCGACACATTTTTATCAATTTATCATGGGGCAATTAACACAGCCATGTGAAGCCAACCTATTGGAAAAGGAATCACAGACTTTGTGTTGTGAGAATGAGAGTTGTTAAATGATGACCCAAAAAATCATTGTTCTCTGGGGAAAATTGTAAGTACTGGTCAGGAACAAAAAGTTGAGATGAGAACTTTTAGGGATGTTTATAAGATAGCATCATCTTGTTCAAAAGTATCAACATCACAGAGATATTACAGTAGATTTGACAGTTGTGCTTCCTGGATATAACATAGGAAATGTATCTTTATCTTTATCTGAATATAGGGAATGAATGCTATTTCCAAGCAATCAAAACAGTTAGACTTGATTTAGAATGTGATTTGCCAAATTTACTATTATTTTCAAACGCAAGTGCTAATTAATATTTAATTAGAGAAATGATGATTCTGAATTCTACTTATTGATCTGGAAAAGGCGTTTTCAATGTTCTCAATTTTGCTCAATTTACCCGCAGAGCTTTTAAAGTCTGCAGATGTGTTTCTCCCTTCTCTCAGTGTAAGATGAAAAAGGTCTACTTGTAAGTTACATGCAGCTTTTACTATATTAATTTGTCAAGTTTCAAATGTTCTTATCTAAATATGTGTCTATTTTCTGAACAAATGAAAGGCTAAATAAATGTTCTGTTCAACATTCAATGGCTGAGTGTAAAGAGAAAAGAGGAGGAGAAAGAAACTAATGAATTATATGGATTAGCATAAGAACAAATAATAGAGGATAAGAAAGTGGGTGGCCGTATTTCATCTCTTGATGAGTCTGTTACCTAGGAAACAAAAGACCAAATGACTGCCTAAATGACCTATGCCCTGTGGATTTAAATTCACAAAATTACATAGGACTGCAGTTTATGCAGAAGAAGGAAGCAGATTGTCAGGGGCACTGTTTATTAGGTGAAATAAAAAAAGCCTAAAAAGTCTATTTTGGTTTGATGAGTTTTTAAAGCATTTATTACCTAAGTCTTCTGTCTTTTTTTTTCTAAGTTTCTGACCCCACAAAACTTTGTGATAAAAAACTAACCAATCACCCTATCCAGCTGATTGATCACTCTAAAGCCTCCTCTAAAAGACACTAATCACTGACTGAGCTCCAGCTCTCATCAGCAGGACTCAGGCTGGTTCCAACAGACATCCAGATGGGATTGTTAGGACAGCATTTTGACTACTAAAAGGGAGTTCATTAATCTGCTGTGCTCGCTGGCCTTCCACCAAAGGCAAGCCAGCTTAAGAAAACATAGTGTGTCCTCACATATGATGATGAACAGATACTACTCATTAATTTAGTAGTGAAAACTGGCAGTGCATCATCTGCTACTCACATAAAGACCTTTTTAAACATATGAAGTAATCACCAAAACAATGATAGTGTTTTTACCTCCTCTTGACAAAGCAACCCTGAGAAACTCAGAGAAACACTTGAAAGAATTTAAAGGGCATGGGGTTTTTTTCAGTACTATGGTATTAGCTTTTCTTAGATGAACTTGTCATGATCAACTTTCCAAAGCTTTAGCAAGGTTTGATGGTTTCCAATGAACTTCTGACAATCAACTGGCATTTTCTAGCACATGGTTTCTTTATTTTCAGTACAAATAAACAACTTCAAGCATGCTTAAAATACTGGGGAAGATATAAGGGTAATTATGTTTAAAAGGACAAAGGAAATAGTATTTGTAATGAAATTCAGAATGGCCAAATAAGTCAGTTCAACAGTAGTTTCTCACATTGACCAAAAATAATGTTTTTGAATGAATGAATATAAGAATGGAGAAAGCATAAAGTGGACAGAATCAGGATCAAAAACTTAACTTATGTTTGCTTTTTTTAAAAAAAAAGGTACCTCAAGGGATGAGGGGCTATGTGGTGCTTAGTTGTCAGCTGGTGTTAAGCCATGACAGCTATCAACTACTGCAGTCTTCTTTCGAGTTTTACATTCAAATGATTAACATTCATTTCTTTATGACTGACAAAATGTTAGTTCTTTTGATTGTTTTCATTTCCATTGTATTTGTATTGCATTCTTTTCTATTTATATTTCTTTTCTATTCATTGCTCCTTACTTGGAGCAGCTATTTGACTTCCTGTAAAGAGAAGGCAGGTTGAAATATTCTTCTGGATTTCAATTATGGGTTCTATTCTTAAATATCTAAGTTTTTTTTTTATTTTCAACTCTGCTTACAATCTTTGAAAATTCTAGATGATCATTAAGGTCCTTTCCAACCCAAACTATTCTATGATTCTATAATTCTATGATTCTATGATTCATATGTATATATATGTCTACACACAAAACTTGATTTTACAGATTTAAATTCTTAGTAGATGAAAGTATGCCAGATTATTTACTGTGCAAGCAATATTGACTTACTATTTGGTTGGAACAGACAAGATTTTCACGCACATTTTCCATGATTCTTATTATCTCATAATAGTATTATTTCCCTTTGCATGTAAATGGTTTATCAGACATTTGCTATGTTTATTCCAATAAAGATACCCCCTTACTGTAATAATGAAAATGCCCACCTTCTCATAGCTTTTTGTTCAGGCCAGCTTATGGAAGTGTGTCGTAATTCAAAGCTGGGTGATGCCTGGCAGGCATTTAACTGCCAGGATGGAGAAGTACTGGTCTGGAACAAAGAAACAGGTGAAGGTGACCTAGTGCTTCCTATTAACACTGCCTGTGGAAGTTAATCACAAGAAAAAATTGCTTTTAGAAGAGAAAAAAGGCATGGATCCAAGAGTGAAACTACTAGACCTGTTCTGATCTGTTTCTAAAAATCCAGTATATCATTTTGCAAAGCAGCAGAAGCACAATAAGTAGGAAGTATATTAGGGAAGGAGGAGGAAAGTTGGCTGGTGGCACAGTTTGGCATGAGGAAAGAAATTGTAGGAGGAAGACAGACAGTAAAGAGAGCTTGAAGCAGTCCTGTGAGCAGCACATAGCCTGGCCATCATCCATAACCTTGCCAACCTTCCTTGCACCATCAGCTTTGGCAGTTCCAGTTTGGTGGTCTTTGATTCTGCAAACACACAGATGGTCATAATGACAGCTTTGAAAAAAAACAGACATATTTCACTTTGCCATTTAAAGAGGCAGAGATAAGCCATTCTTACAGAAAACTGAAAGTGTTCTCGGGAATTAAGAACAAGCAGAAACTAACAAGAAAGAGAAAACCAAACAAGTGCAACCAAAACAGCTGAAATCTCCTTCTTTCAAAGTCTATCAATGCTGGTTCAAAGGAACCTGATATATGAGAAAGCTGATACTACTGTGATCAGCCTTGTGTGTCTACTTGAAGAGGTCGATGCGGAATATATTCTGTGGAGGTAATATACTATGACACGAACCTCCTGTTTTCTTTGATGTGCTGGGAGAAACCTGAATGTTTTTCCTTAAGTATCCACAATTCATTACAATGCATATGCTCTATTGCACTTTTCTCCCTTCTCCCCACTTTTTTTTGTAAGAATTAGTACTTTCTGTTTTATGGAAACTCACTGATAAGAATTTAATGTGATGTATTTTGTTTCCCATAACATAATTTCATATCAAGTTTTTGTGTAGTAGTTAAACAATCTGAATTTCTTATGTAATAAACAGTTAACCATATGGAAATTTTTATTTGCAGATGTATATACGTCTTGTCTAAGAGCTTCCCTTTGCATCTGATAGAGTGAAATTATGCCTCCCATGCACATCGCCACACCAGTTCTGCTGTTGTCAGAGTATCACTATAGAGAAAGCATGCTAGTGAATTTTGCTGTAAAAATAATAACAGTAGAATCCTGACTTATGCTGAAATTGTTCTTTCCTTGTGGATTGAGCCAATGAACTGGAACAGTCTGAAAACTGGAAGACTTGATTCTGCTGACAAGCTTTTCAAGCTTGATGTCTGAGACAGTATTTACCAAGTTTACCATTTTATTGATGACTTTTCCACTGAAAAAACCATAAATAATGTTTCAAGTAAAAGTACAAAACTGTCTTTAAAAGTAATACTAGAATTTGTGCAAAAACTCTCAGTAGGAAAAACCAATAAATATGTTCAATGATGAACACTGGAGTAGCTTGTAATCAGATTGATACATAGGCTGTGTATTGCATGGCTTTGTTCATGCTCCCATTAAAAATCAAGTATTTTCAATTGCTTTCAGTGATTTTTAACATGTTAGAATAAAGTATTTCTATATGTTTATGATGTATTTTCAGATCTTCCATAAGGAGTTTGCATGCAAAAATAGCTCCTATTAGAAATACACGAGTAAACAGCAGTTCTTCTTGGAGAGGGACTATTCATAAAGGCTTGTGGTTATAGGATGAGAGGGAACAGGTACAAACTGGAGAGAAGCAGATTTAGGCTTGATATAAGGAAGAATTTCTTCAGCATGAGAGTGGTGAGAACAGGTTGCCCAGGGAAGCTGTGGCTGCCCCATCCCTGGAGGGGTTCAAGGCCAGGTTGGATGGACCTTGGGCAGCCTGATCCAGTGGGAGGTGCCCCTGCCCATAGCAGGAGGCTTGGGACTGGATGATCTTTAAGGTCCCTTCCAACCCTAATGATTCTATGATTCTTAATGAATATTCTAGCAGGTCACTCACTGAAGCATGTGATGTTGACACGTTGTTTTCTAAATTATTCCTCTGCAAGGTAGGAATTCCTGTGCCAGAACTCATTACATTTAAGCAGTGACATGGTCCATTAATCCTTGTGGTAAACTAGGTAGTGATCTCTCATTTTCCTTTGTCTATTCATAAAAACATCAATGTTACATTATTGTAGGTTCCAGGTTGTACGAGAATTGCTTATACAGCATTAGAACAAATCTCACAGCTTTACAGTTTTTTATCTTGTTTGAGAGATGAAATGTAATTAAACAGAAGAGTTAACTCAAACCTGATCTCTCTTTCTGAGTAAATGACATATTATGAAAGTGAGCTTCGGGAAAACAACTTTGACCTTTACATCTGTATTTTTACCTCTAGCTAGAACATAAAAAAATCACACCTAACTTTATCTCTCAGTCAATTACTTGAACTCACAAAACTTCTCAAATGATCTGTATGTACTGCTCAGCTTTGCCTGAAAAAAGAAAGGCTTAGTCCTCATGATCTACACCAGATGCTTACTAAAGCTTCCATTTAATTGACCTAACACTGAAATAACATCCATGGAGTTAGGTAATGCTGAATGTTTCCCACTCACCTGAAAACACAGAGAGTGGGTATTCAGCATGACTTAGAGATTAAAAAGAAATGTTCCACTGTTAGGTTACTCAATATTACAGATATGTACATCATGAAAGTAAGCAATGACATCTGAAATCAATGTAGGGAGAAAAAAATATCTCCCTAAATCCAAATTCTTATGGCAGGTAATGTCTCAGACCAAAAAAAAAAAAAAACAAACTGGAAAAAGTAGTAAGACAATTAGTAAGAAGAACAAATTTAAAGACGTATGTAATTAATCTTCAAGATTAAACTAATTTTTCCAAGACTGGGGCTACATTTGTAAAGAAGAACCTTGCAGATTAATGGAAAATGTCTACCAGCAAGACTTTGCCTAAAGCAAGTTATCTGAAGCCCAGTGAAGTTTTCTGCATTTGTTCCATTTGCTAGAAGGCACATTTAAATTGTTCTCCTTGAAAGAGACTTCTAAAGGCACAGTTGTCAGCAAGACAGTAACTGGCAAAACTGGCAAATACTTTCCAACTTAAGTGCACAAGAAATTCACAAAGTGCTATTTATATTTTCAGAGGTTACGATCATTTCTAACACTTTAATGTAGCGCCTTAGGAAATGAAATCTGCAGTGCTATTGTTAAACAGTTCCTTACTTTGAACTTTATGGGAATGATAGGGGTGTAAATTTGCCATCAGTAGAATTCCAGTTACTGAATTCATTTCCCACTGCTTGTCTGATGAAACACAAAATGACTGAATTTAGAATCATAGAATAGTTTGGGTTGGAAGGAACCGTGGAGATTATCCAGTTCCACCCCTGCTGCCATGGGCAGGGACAACTCCCACTGGATCAGGCTGTCCAAGGCCCATCCAGCCTGGCCTTGAAAACCTCCAGGGATGGGGCAGCCACAGCTTCCCTGGGCAACCTGGGCCAGGGCCTCACCACTCTCATGGTGAAGAAATTCCTCCTTATGTCCAGTCTAAATCTACCCCTTTCTGGTTTACAGCAATTGCCCCTCATCCTCACTCCAAACCTTTGTGAACAGTCCCTCTCCAGCTTTCTTGTAGCCCCTCCAGATATGGGAAGGTCGCTATAAGGTCTCCTGGGAGCCTTCTTTTCTCCAGGCTGAACAATCCCAACTCTCTGAGCCTGCCCTCGGATGGGAGGTGCTCCAGCCCTCTGATCATCCTTGTAGCCTCCTCTGGACCCTTTCCAACAGCTCCATCTCCTGTCAGAACACAGGACTCCAGATGAGGTCTCACAAGAGACGAATAGAGGGGCAGAATCCCCTCCCTCACCCTGCTGGCCATGCTGCTTTTGATGCAGCCCAGGATACAGGTGGCCTTCTGGGATGCGAGCGCACATTGCTGGCTCATGTAGAGCTTCTTGTCCATCAGCACCCCCAAATCCTTCTCCGCAGGGCTGAATTTTAAGGTACACAACTCATCTACTTAAAATCAGCAGTTAGTAATGTATTATGAGGGACTAACTTGAAACAGTGTAAGTTGTTACATACGGTGGGTTTTGTCTCTGAACTGCTTCCCAAATGTAATCATGAATAAATACTGTAAGACTTTTGATATTTAAAAGAGAAACTTTAGAGAAAACCTGAGCAAAATTTGAGGTTGGACAGTATGTTAACTATACAATTTTGTAAAAATCCATGTGGGAAGAAGATAAATTCCTTGCTTATAAATACCAAAGGGAAAAGACCTATTTGAGCAGTACCATGAATAAAGAGTTAGAAGTTATGTTGGGTATACTCAGCACTGTATGACTTATGACACTGGGTATGTAGGTCTTGATGAAGTCACATTTAAATGCAATATTGAATCAGTCATAAACATTCCCATAGTTAGTTACCTAAGGAAGCTCAGCTTATTAACCTTGTTTGACAGAATTCCTAAAGCAACTCTAGCATTTGAGTGACGTGTCGAGAGAGCAGCATTTTATGGTTGCCTGTTATGGAGTGTGATGTGTGTCATTTCTGTGATAGACATTTTAAGGTAAAAAACAGTTTAGTCTTCAGTACTTTGGAGTTTTACATGCTGAGTTCAATCACAGATACTTTAAGTGATTGCACCCTTACACTACATTTAGCAGGGAACATTATACAGTGCTCATCTACCAAACATTTACCTTGTTTTTCACCTTATAAAATCTAAAATAGGTTCATTGTAATACAGAAGGACAATGCTGAAATTCTCAAACTTCTGAAGTGAAAAATGTACTTTATGAACACAAGGAGGAGACACCAGAAATGAAAGACTGATTACAGCAGACCACCTCCAAATTTCCTAATATGGTCTTTCTACTGTCTCTTCTAGGTATTATAATTCTCATCAGCAGAAGACAAAAAGAAATATAGCCTTTCTAAGGGCAATGAAAGACTCTAGTAAATGGGAATAGAAATGAAGCAAAAGAATGCATAATATTTCCTCTCCCTTCTGAAAAGAGGAGAAAATGTAAGAGTGAAACAAAGAACCTATGAGAATTTCCTGTCTCTCTTAAAATATATTGCATTCATTCAGTTTGTAAAATGGGGGATTAATCCTGCTGGTTTGCTTCCACTGCATTACTCCTCATAGAAACTGCAGCTGAAAGGAGTTGTGGCTGATGCAGAGATTCCCACCTGGGTAGAGGACAAAAAACACTAGAGCTGAAAGAGGGGGAAAAAAGAGTGAAAAAGCCACATGTACCTCCTCTTCAAATTCCATCCACTTCATAAGCGCAACACTGCTCATCATCCAGATGTGATTAGCCTTCAATCTGCAGTCACCTCCTTTGGCCATGAGATTTTTTTGTTCTCATTTCTTTTGAACACAAACTTGCTGTGAAGGTAAACAGCTGCTCATGTCTGACAAGAATAGGTTAAAGCATTAAAGTTATGTTGGGTTTATGTGTGAAAACTCCTGCCACTAAAGCTCTTCTGACTGAAATTGAAGCCTTACATAGGAATAGTCTGGCATTTTTGGATCATATGTTTGTATTTTGCTTTTACTTTGATTTAGTTTCTCCTTTTATTTTCAGGTCCCAAATTCTTCTTAATATTTACAAAAGCCCTCAAAATTATCATCAATAAAGCAAAATGCTTGTCAATATTAACTTAATAAGTGGTAGGAACTCTTTTCCATCACAGTCCAAGGAGTGAAATGTAGAATTAATAAGAATATCCAGCAATAAATATTTACATAGTTATTTTAAGGGACTACTATGGATGCAAATAGACTACCTACTCAAAGGTAGGTAATGTAAGATTTGTTTAACAAAGAGGCATGGAATTGGGAAGATAACAGCCATGAATCTCTGTGTTCAATGAAAATTCAATGATTTCTCTAAACTTTTACTTACTTTCACTGGATTTCTATGGAGACAATAACAGACATATTTCTGCAGATAATTCTTCACTTCAATTTAGCCTATGGCAGAACTGATTTTCTTGGAAATGAAGTAATTGTGTTGTTATTTCATGTGGCTGAGATATTCTCTTTGGAAATATCAGAAAGTAATGTGTATTCTTTATTGTTCAAAGGATTTAGAATTATTTGAATGACAATAACAGACTCTGTGTTCTCCTTGTTTAATTTCTCAAAAACAATACTTAGTGTGTACATAGACTTATTAATATTACTGAAATGTTGGAAAAACATTTTATTATTATCTTCCAAAGAAGTAGGTATTTTATTATTTCCCAAAGGAAAAGAGAAAGCCAAGTATCACACAGTATTTGGTTAAATTAGTAAAAAAAATGATCAACATTTTTGAAAATATTTTCTTTGAACACCAGTTTTGGCACAATGCTTAAGACTGTTGGAAATCTTTTTCTGGAGTGGCACCTATACCTACCAATGTAAATAAAACTATCATGAGGTAAAGGTGGCATTGACTGAGAAGCACCTTATATATTTGTTTGGCATGCAATTATAATTTGCCTATATTCTTCATTTGAATATTAAACATGAAACAGTCCATCGCAAAACATCATGTAAATTAAGCTGTTATATCCTATATATTAGATTTCACTTAGATTCTTAGAATGTATTTTTCTTTTTTCTATCTATGTTTAAAAAAGAAACTTGTAATGGTTACAGTGTTACAACACATTTAATCTCTAACATATTAAACACTCAATGAAATGCAAAGGAAATACCAAACCTGTTGTGGTTAAGGCATACTTAAAATGGAAAGAAAAAGGGGTAGATTTTATTAATACCAGAAAAGAAAGTGCAGCCAACCTATTGAGAAACTACACCAGTTTCTTGAAAGCAGATAAAGGCTACTGATATCTAAACCTACCAAGTTTTTTCTATATGTTGCCATCATTTACTTCTTATGACAAGACTTCCAAGAAAAATTAAACTTTGACTTTCAGATTTGATCAAATTTTGTCATCTGTTGTTCAGCTATTCAACTGTTCAACTATTACCATGCTAGGAGTAATTTTTGTTATATACTAGGATACATGGCACTGTATGTGCAAATCCTTAATAGCAAAATGTCATTTTCATTCTTTCTTTCCTTTTATTTTTTAATACTGAACAAGCATACAGTAAAGGCACACAAAATGCAGACTGGCATTTGTTACTACAGCCAAATCTGCTCAGTGAAGGAGGCTAACCGTTCAATTGCCCTTTTCTAGCTAATTGGGAAGATTGTTTCAAAAAGTCATTGCTGATTTTTATGACAGCTACTAGGATAGAATAGGAACCTGCTTCAAGGTGAATTAATGTATAAAATGATATTTTTGAGCTTATGTTTTTTTACAGGGGTGAGTCCTATGCTGATTACAGTTCAACCTTCATTTTTTGTGGAAATGCTATATGATGTTTCAGTTAAGAGACTTGCTCCTCTACTTTTCAAAACCCTTGCACCTTTCTGCATGCATCAAGTGCTCAGGTTGGGTAGACTTCTCCAAAAGGTAGAAACAGCTCCTCTGGATCACTGGGACAATAAAGTCTCACCAGGGTCTGTATTCTCCCTCATTTCTCATCACTCATCTTTCTGCCTTAAATGGGATATTTATATCTCTAACTTGCTCTGTAGCACCTCTTCTCTGCTTTCTTTCCACACTTATTCTTCTCTTTTGCTCCCCAGCAGACTTGGCTGTAACCAGGATTATGTGCTTAGTGCAGAAAGGGAATTTGAATATTAGATTTTTCCATGAATTCATTCGTGTAATTTTTTTTGTGATGTCATCAGGATTTCCAGTTGAACACAAATGGGATTCTTCAATAGAAATGAAGAAAAATGACTTTTCCATTTTCTAGTTCCAAACAAAAATGTGGCTCTCACAATTCTTCCTCCTTTCCATAAGCCACATTTTTTCTAGTGTCTCCAAGCAAATCTCATATGTGAATGGTAGAACTCCTTCCTGAAGAGGAGTAAGGGAGCTGTGGACATCCTGAATAAATAGAAAAAAATGTTGAAAAAAGAGATGAACACTACTACAACAAAAGTTTAGTTAATTGTTATTCTTCAATCGATGTTAAAAGATAGGTCATTGTAGTTTCTTGAATAAAACCATCATGCGCTGATACCCTTTATTGGGGGCTGTCCTGGTTTCAGCTGGGATAGTGATAGTTTTGTTCCTGGGAGCTGCTGTGCTTTGGATTTAGTGCGAGAATAATGTTGGTAACATACATTGTTTTAGCTGTTGACAGGTGATGTTGATGCTTGGCCGGAACAGACTTCAGTTTCCCATGTTTTGCTAGCGTACAGGTGCCGGGCTAGGACAGCTATACCCAATTGCCCACTGGAATATTCCATACCATAACATCATGCTCAGTATAAAAATGGGAACTGGTCTGGGAGTTGTTAGATAATCCAGGCACCAAGTTCAGTGTCCTGCATTTTGCTATGGCTGTGCATGCTGAAATCACTGCTTTGGATTGGAAAATCATTGAGCAGTGAGCAGCTGTATTTTTATATTCTTTTATATATATCATATATAGGTTAGTTATTATTATTAATCTCTCTTTTGTTATCACTCTTTATCTCAACCCACGAGCTCACATTTTTTTTCTGCTTCTTCCTCCCATACCACTGCAAGGTGATGGGGAGAGAAGGAGAGCTGAGAGAGCATGTGCGTACGGTTTAGCTGCCAGCTAAGTGCTCAGCTGTGACAGGGACTTTAAGACAGTCTGGTTGTGAAGGTTAGGAAAATGAGACAATGGGTACAAAATGAAACACAGGAATTTCCCTCTGAACTTCAGAAAGGGAATATTGTACCCTTGCTGCATTGGGAAACTAGTAATTTCAGCTAATTCTTCTTTCTTTGGGACTTTACTGGACTCATCTTCATGCTTCTAAACTTAAATTATTCTCTAAATAAACTCTGTAGGTTCAAACTACTTTAAATTCTTCTGCCTTTCACAAGGACCTCTCAGTTTCTATATTGTGCTAATCCATCTGTCAAGCTCTTAAACTGAACCACAAAAGCTATATCTTGTCTTCTCTTAATCTAAAGACTAGACATTTTTAAACCATTGTATTGAAATTTAAGGAAGATTTGCTGCCATAATCCTTACCCTACCTCCTAAACTTTACTTTTTGGTGAGTTGAAAATAAGGAAAGACAAGCTTGATTGGCTAGCTTCTTTCTTAGGTTGTAAATAATTGAATTAATAATATGGAAAATGAAATAATTATGGGTGAATAAGCAGATCTCCAGTAGATATTCTAATTTACTGCCTACATGTCTTAGGTCTTAGAATATACTGAAAAATTTATATTGAAATGTTTTGAGAATTGGCTCACTCAGCTGGTATTTCTTTAAGGAGAATAGATGAAGTAAGGAAGAAGCATGCTAGATGATACATTGCAAGAGAAATTTCCAGAATTTATCTGCATGTTGAGTGTTCTGCCTCCCAGCTGTTCTTCAAATATGAAGCACCAGTTAAAATTGTATGGAATAAATAGCCCAGTGTTTCTAAAAGGCTCTTAAGGCTCTTCATTCCTTTCACTTTCTTATAGGTTGCTGTGCTAACACATTAGGTCATATGCAAACTGAAAAATACAGCATGTAGTATGAGAAGTTTCAGCAGAAATTTCAGTTTGTCAGGTTTTTCTGTTTCTGAAGTGTCCGTACTTGCAGATGTTTTATTTATGAAGGTTGTGCAGCATGTGTCACTTCTCCCTGATAACGTCTAAAGAGCTGAATATTCCACACCTCTCAAAATTCATAATTCCAGAGTTAATCACTACTTGGGTTTTTTTTAAGTTGTCTCATTTAAACATTCAGGAAATTAATCTCATTTTAGCAGTTTGTGACTCTGCTCATTCTAATTTTCCTACTCCCTACAAAATGAGGGTTTGTTCCTGAAATGTTTCAAATCAGAAAGTCAAGATTTGAAAAATACTGTTTTACAACAATGTTAGGGAGGAGGTCCTTCCCCTCTTCTCAGAAAGGGTGAGGCCACACCTGTGAGCTCCTGAGTATAAAAGAGATGTGTAAGGTACTTTTAAAAACAGAACTAAATACATAAATCTGAATTTACTAGGAGGCAAAACAGTCACTGTCATACAATCATATTTCCTCTTGTGTGTACATCCTAATATTTATATCCCATCCCTTATTGTCATGATGCCCATTTCCACTGTAACCTTTTGATACGGGTGATATTTTTAAAGCCGTTAGGTACCTGTCATATTGTTAGTGCTATAGAAATAATATACAAGTTAAACTCTAATTATCACTAGAATGAATAAGATGGAAATACATGAAAGGGCATCACATTATGGGCATTGGAGTTAAACAGGTCAATAAAGTTGCTTAGCATACAAAACACAGTCTAGTCATTCATAGATCATAGACTCATAGAATTATAGAATCATAGAATGGTTTGGGTTGGAAGGGACCTTAAATCCCACTCATTTCCACCCCCATACCCCGGGCAGGGACACCTCCCACTGGATCAGTCTACCCAAGGCCCATCCAACCTGGCCTTGAACACCTCCAGGGATCTCCTGGGATGTCCATTCTCTTTTCCATCCCCATTATTTTTCCTGCCTTTAGCTTTCCTTTCTCTATCTACTTAAAACACTCACTATTTAGTATATATTTTTCTATTTAAAATGTTTAAGAACATCTGAAATTGTGTAGGATAGTCTTGGAGAAAATCAGTGCTAAAATCAAAGGATTCAAAAATAGACAGTCAACCACTCATTACCATAAGCAGCATTTTTTAGGTGGCACTACTCTGTTAGGAAGTGCACAAAGAGGAAGAGATGTTGATTGTAAGTGGCATGGTAAGAACTGTAGTTAATGTGTTATAGTGGTATAATGTATTGCTATAAAAGCGTACTGAAGTTATGGTACACGTCAAGCAAAACCAATTCTAGAATCCAGACCAAAAGTGATGATAACATACTTCAGAAATATTTTTTAAGAAAGTGTATAATTACATAGTGCATAACATTTCAGATGAAGGTAAGTCATCCTATTGGAATATTGTGCCACCTCCCCAAATGTGTTTGACCTTACACTACTGTTTAAAAGGAGTTGTTTTTAAAAATGCAAATAACATACTTAGCATGTTATTATCTGTGCAATGAGTGTCAATCTTTCAGTCATGTAATTACAGAGCATTTTAGATGCAAACTGAGTGCTCAACTCAGAGATTTCACATTTTCCTCATTTTCTTAATTACAATTGTAATTTAAGGTTGGATATTGAGATCACTCTGAGGAGTCATTTATAAAGGCTTATAATTTTGTAAAACTTTTGTAGTAGTAGAAGAAATTTAGCACAAATTGTTAATCACATCTTAAATAAAAATTTGCATTTTTGAACTAGTTCTTACTTGATTTTCCAGAGTTAAAAAAGGGCAAGCATACACTTGAAAGTAAAATAATAATAACAATAATTTAACTTTAGAAAAATTTGTGTTTGTGGTAAATGAGACTGAAGCTTTGCAAAATATATAGATGAGAACATTCAATTAAAAGTGTATCACACTCCATACGCACTGTGAAGGAGAACTAAACTAGTTACTGGCAAGTTACTACAAGTAGCTTGCAAAATGATTTAATTTTGCACTTTTGTCCTTAACTAAATATATCTTCTATTGTTTCCTTTTAGAACAAACTAAATAAAAACCATTCTGAATAACAGCGTAAGGTTGCTACTTGCATATGGAAGGCATAATAGGGCTAAATGAGCTATGTAGGTTTTTTTTTCTTGCAAGATAATATTCTTTAAAAGTATATAAGAAACAACACCAAAGCAAATTTACAGCAATAATAGATTTGTTCCCCTCATGTTGATACCTCCTCAATCAGCCTTGCTACCTAGATTCCCTGCCTTATGAGATAATTCAAGAGCTGAGGTGCAATATTCTGAAAAGTTGAAACAGAAATTACTTTTTATGAGACTGAGCAAAACAAAGCTGTTCAGTCCAGAGACTTGTATCTATTTTGAACAAAGCATTAGTAGAATCATCTACTGTCTTCTTTTTGCTTGTATTTTCTTGCATATAATACAGCTGCAATCAGGTGCACAGCAGTTTATAAATGTGTACAGTAAGGTACAACTCCTCCTGTCTAGTTTAAATCTGCTCCTCTCCAGTTTATACCCATTGCCCCTATTCCTATCCCTACAAGCTTTTGTCAACAGTCCCTCCCCAGCTTCTGTTCTTAAGACTTTCAAGTTCATCATTATGTCCAATGTTAGGAGTCTTCATCTGCATCATCACAGGAGGTTCACGTGCCCCTGAACATGGAAAAGGAGGCTTTATGGCTAGGTATTTATCATTAAAACTTGTAGTCTGGTAAATTATGGTCTAACTAGTGCTTTCATGTGATGCAAAAAAGACCAGCATAAAGCTGTGTGACAATTTCTAAAGAGCCGTTTACACAGATTTTAAAATTAACTAGGACAAGCACAAGTGTTTCCCAACTTGATAGGTTTATAAAAATAATTAAGAGCCTCTACCTGGCAGGTTTGAAGTGCAATGATGCAGCAGAAAAGCAAGGAAAAAAAAAAGTTAGATCACAGAAGTGAGATTGCTCTGGCACTGACAGGACACCAAGTTACTCCTTAACCCCCCGGGAAAGATCTCTCTAGATCTGTGGGCCCTATATTCTGTGCTGGTGTTTTTTTCCTCCTTGCAACTAATATGAAAACAGAATTTCTTCCTCAAACCTGATTACAGACATGTTTATTCCTGTGTGTCAGTTTACAGCTCCACTGTATGTTCTACAAGAGCAGAGACTAATGGAAAACAAAATAATTTGTGTAAAAATAAAATATTCAGGAACACTGCAGATTACCAAAGTGGTGTTGATGTGAGAAAATCAAACAAGAAAGACATTGATGGGTGAGTTTAAGAATGATATTTGTTCTAGGATTTGATTAACAGCCAAATGCACATTTTGACAAAGATGTCTATGCAAAAACATCTTTTAATTTATAACTAGCTTCAACTTCATTGCTTTAATCACTTTTCAAATAGTTCAGACTGTGAAAGAAAGAAGGAAAGATCCATATTCATGCTTTCAGTAATTATGATCTTGGATAAAGATCTTCAATGGATAAAATGCTCTGCAGAAAAAGAAACAAACACTTATTTTTTTCCTAGCATCTGGCAATGCCAGGAAATCATGTCCTGCTCATGACAACGCAATATCGTGCCCTTAAAATTAGGAGCTTGAAAATAACCTTGCAAGTACCTAATTTTTATTTTTTTACTTTTGGAATCTGGAAGAGGCAGCACAAAAGCATGCAAGATTTTTATGGTTTTGAAATGCTATAGGTCAAACACATAATTCACCAGATAAAATATTAATTTGCACTTGCTATAAAGCAAAACTTTTCCTTTATTTGGAGTGGGAAATTCTTTTCCTATTTGAGAAATGTTCAGGGGAAAGGTGACTGATGTTTAGCTCAGCTAAGTGTTCTTAATTTCAATCGAGCAAGTTGATATGTTAATTTATACTTGGTTATTGAGAGACTGAAATATACAATTATGATTCATGTCAAGTATTCAAAACTGTCTCCATTATTCACTGAAGTTATTTATGTGAAGATCCCAAAATATCTTTTCTGCACCCCACTCACCATTTTTCTGTCTTTCCTTCACAGCTGTTGCAAATGAAGAAAGTTTCACAGATAAAATTTGCTATCAGATTTAGCTTTTTTTTTTCAGTACATAAGGTGTAATACATTAAAACTTCTTCTCTTGGTTATCATAACCCTTGCCTGTACAAAACACTCCTGCATTTTATTATTTTAATGGTTGATCCTATTAGTTGTTTCCTATGTATCTCCATTGACGATTTCCAGTCATGCTTTAATATATAAATATTAATGCTTTTATTTTATTTTTCAATGCCATTAAGTAAAATTCTCCCATACTAATCATAACTGACCTATTTGTGACACTGAAAAATGAATCTCCGAGCTTTAACAGAGTTCATCCTTCAGGAAAAATTATAGTTCTAGTTTCATAAACAGCATTACTGGTGCCAACATGTGTTACATTTAGCACTATGCCATTTACAGAAAGGAAGCAATATGACTTGCAAAAGGATATCTTTGGTGCCAGAAGAATCAAGAATCTCATTCTAAATTCTGAATTCTAATCGAGTTGGGTGAGATTCTTCTGTGCCTGTAATATTTTTTAGGATACCACCAGCCCATGCTCCTTGAAACCATTCCTCTCATAGATAAACAACATGTTTTTCCAAGCAGGTATCAAGTATCCGCAGGACTCCATGTATTTCCTGCTTTTTGGTGCCTGCCACATCATGCTTGAGCTAATTAGAACTTGTGAAAAAACTGAGTCTTTGCCTGCTAATTCCTATGCACTTTACACCTTGTGCATAATATCCTTCATGAGTTAATATGCGTTTTAAAAAAAAAAAAAAGTTGAACTGAGGAGACAGGGTTGAATTGGAGCATAACTTCAGGAGCGCAGCCCTGAAATACATCAAACTAGATTTAATAACTGAAGGACAAGGGGCAAGCAAAGAGTGTTTATTTCCTGATTAAAGAGAAAAAAAATGTCAATTTGGGGATCTTGGCCAGCCTTCCCAGTCACAATGCAAGTACCTGTGGCACAGAAGGTTTCAAGTGAGTGCTGTTGAGCACACAGTGGAAGCACCCCATACTGATACAATTATCACACTGCTCATATCTATTCAATTACTCTGTGATGTACTTCAGAGAATTAGATACTCTGACTAGGAAAGTCTATAAAAGCTATCCTATTTTATTCTAATTAGTTCTTTGGGCATTAAGTCCATTCTTATTCTGGCAAATACTCCAGCTTTTTTAAGAGCCAGGATCTCCCTTAAGTCATTAAGAGAGATTTTAAGTTATAATGTGTCGTATCAGAGGCCAATCTCAAATCTTGGCATGCAACTGACAGTTAAACCTATTGCTGAATCTGTAGTGAGTATAAAATCTCCATGATGCATGTATAAGTTCTCTTTTTTACAATAGTAATCTACAGCAAATGCTTAACTACATGATAGAGATATGGCACCTTATCTTTTTAATTTCCCTCATGCAGCAGTTTAAAATTGTCCAGGTCAACACTTGCATCTGCACTGCCTGCTAGCTGAGCATACTAATGTCTTTTCTAATCCATTTATATATTTTTTTATAATTGATTTATAATTTTGACCACAGTAACACTCTATGAGAGGGAACTGAATTTGTGTTGCTTTAAAAAATTGTTCTGCTGCTGTTAACTTGCAATTTCCCTGGGTGCTCTCTTGTTCTGTATAAGAAATGGAGAGTTACTGTTTCTCCTTTCACTTCTGCACACCACTGACTGTAACTTATTCACTATGCACTCTCCTCATCTTTGTTCAAGAATAAAGAAATCTTTCTAAGTAATTCTTTCTTTGCATGTAACTTTCTCAAGTAGCTTTGACCATCTTCCAGAATAATTTGTGAAAGTTCTCTATATTCTTTATATACAAGGGAGACCTGAGTTGCATTTCTGGTATTGAAAATACCTGCATTCTTGATAAGCGTGGAAGCTTACAGGCTCACACCATTTTCTGTTTGTTCTTGTTGCCTTTTCTAGCTGTTCTTACCATTTTAGCTCTATTTTTACTTGTTCAAGCACTGTTTTACTGTTTCTGGAGATCAAACTACATCAGCTCTTTCCTGAGCAGTCATAGATAATATAAAAAATGCAAGTGAGATCATTACAATCCAGGAAAGTAATACAGTGTTCTGGGGTTTAAAACTAAATAACTCAGTTATTTGATTTCTGACATGCTTGAAGTCTCTCATCTTGTTCATGACGTGCGTGCTCTACAGAGACTGCTATAATTGATGTAAATGTTTTGTCGTTGTAACATCTAATTAACTAACTAAGAAAGAGTTTACACACAGATAGAACCAAGAATCCTGATGAGAAAGAAGAAAGTTAATAGTTGTGTTAGAGCAAAAGTGGAAGAAATCTATAGGTGAGAAGACAGAGATAATTAAAATAGTTGTTATCTCCTTATCATTAGGTTATATCACTTACAGTAGGATCATAATGTAGATCTGCTGTGTGTTTTGCCACCACAAGAGGGAAGAGTCCAGACTGTGTTCTGAAAAATGCATGAAGAGGGACAGCATATCTCCACTTCTACTTTTTATACAGACTTTGATATACAAGGAAATTTACAGATGATGCAATCTTAGAATCACAGGATCATAGAATAGTTTGGGTTGGAAAGGACCTTAAAGATCAGCTAGTTCTAGCACAAGGAAAACAGAGACAGAAACATTGCCACTTCTCGAGAAGGTGAAGCTGAAGGGTAAATTACTCTATTCAGTCCTCATCAATGGCTCTTATTTTTAAAGCTCTTGTCCTTGACCTGGAGAGCACATACTAGGAATTATTAGAAAACCCTTTTTCTTCAATGTAGGCCAGTACAGAGTAATGTCTCTAAAGTAATTTCAAAGTCAAAAAGAAAAAAGCACTGAGAACAGTGGTTGGTAAATTTGAGACTGTGGGAGTAAGTGTGTTCAAAGCTAAGCCTTTTTATCCAAATGAAGAGAAATGAGGAAGCAGTAAAGAGAGAAGTGCCATGCTGTAGCCAGACCTACTTCAACTCAGCTTATTTTCCCTATCACTGGAAAAGGGGTAGCTGCCCCATCAATCACAGTCCAAATGGTTTTTTTCTGTTAAATAGACAGCTTGTCAGGAAGGTAACTAAATATATGATATGCCTCAGCAATGTAACTTAGGAAAAGAATAAACATGCTAAGCATGATTTTCACAATAAAACAATTTATTCCTAAGACTGTTGTGGCTTAAAATAAAGCTCTCAGGGCAATTTCCTAACAGCTATTCACTGAGCCAAAGTCAGCTGAATCTTAGTGGAAAAGTGTGAACTTTACAGAAAGAAGGGCTGATTAAAGCAATACCTGTTCCATAACCTCAAACTTTCCACACCAGAATAAATAAATACATTAATTAATAAACTAAAACTTTACAGTTTCGTTCTTCCACTATGATGATCTGAATTTCTGTTGTAACAAAGTAAATCTTAAAGAAGGTCTAAGGGCTTGTCAGGTCTAAACAATGGCATTTCAGTTCATAGAACTCCATGCAAAATAATAAGAGAAATAACAACGTTAACAAAATAATAAGAGAAATAATAACATTAAATACAGGTCTTCTTATGAAATCTGAATATATGATAGTGTTATTTCTAAAGGGAACTAAATTTCCATTAGAAAAGTCTGTTTAGGTAAATTGCTCTCAGTGCAGATTGTCTGCAGCTATTGATCTGAATCTTTAATGAAAGGAACACATGTAATTATACTTTTTCAAGGTATAAGGCATATGTTCTTACAAGGATAATGTGTATTCTTATGGTGACATAAATACTTACAGAATTTTCTTTTTTATTGCTTTAACTCTTATTTTTCTGCCCAATATTGCCAGTGTGAGCTCTTAATAGTTGTCAAACTCAGGAGTTTTGGTAATGCAAAATGATCTGGTCATGCTGCCACAGTAATGATCTTTGTTCTGCTTTTGCTATATGCAAAATGTAGTGCTCTTTTGCATTTTGCTGTTACTAAGAACACAGTGGGTTTTAAGCCCTTTGCAAACTTCTAGTCAGAAGAGTAGTGTACTCTATGGACGAGGAGATACTCAGAGTTTCTAAACTTTCAAATTTGTTCGTATGTGTCAGGAACATTATTTAAGAGAATGGCTACAGCATGCATGTATTTGTCCCTGCAGCATTCTGCATCCTGAAACTTTGAGTGTTGGTTTTGTAGTCCAGCCTTCCTCAGAACAAAACCAAGCACTTCAGTATTTGCAGTGCAAAATATGCTCGTCTGAGAGGAAAAATGTATTTGTTTAAATACTCTTAACATAAAAGTGGTTCCCTTTTCAACTTCTCTTTCATGTTTAGGCATTTTATATAATTTAGACTACCTGTCACTTTCAAATTGGCATATACCTAGTATTAACACTTATGGAGAGCAGTATGCATCGTGCATTCCCCTCTTCTAAAGATCTGTCTCATGCCTGAAGTTTTTTCAGAGCTTAACCCATTCTAACGTATGAACACCACGTACAGTTAAAAAAACCAAAGCAAAACACAAACACCAAATCACCAAAACTAGAGTAAGAAATCTCATTGGTTTACATAATGGCACGGAAAGAATCAGTATCCATTTTTTTTTATCCAGAAATTACCCCAGATGTACAGAGCATTCCCTGAGCTGGCATTTGCTGGCTGACTTCTACATAAAACTCCATTCACACCCTGGAATCAAAAGTGTGTCATTTGTAAGAGGCAACTGGCATTAGCTGTTCTGAAAGCCCTTTTCTGAGTGGTTCATTTATGCAGTGACAAGTGGGACTCCTGCACTGATTAAAATTGGAGTCATGAGCTCAGAGAAGTGTGATTGTTCCTGGAGATCCCTCTGCAGGAAGTAGGAGGGAAGAATGTGTTGTAATGCAGATTTTCCTTAGCCGCTCATAAATCCCTCTCACAGGGATTTTGTTCTTTATGGTTTCCCTTTCTCTTGTAGCTCTGTTGGCTAAACTGTACATCCTCAAGCTAGGATTTATCTGTGCAGCAGTGTTCAGACTTATTCTTGAATAATAACAAGCTGGTTTTTTCTTTCTTCCAGCGAAGATACAGACCCAAAGCCATACAGCTATATCTACAAAAACTTTCCTAATGTGTCTATTCCTTTGAAATAAATAAAACCACCATGATGGTTGTGTATCCTTGATATGTCACTATTCACAATTATTTCAATCACTATTAAAGTTTAACTATAGTTTTTTTCTCAATAATTCTAGGAAATCTTAAATATATTTGCTATTAGTTAATTAGTTGGAGCTGTTCAAGCTTTCTGAAATACTTTACTTGAATGTTCCACATTGCCAACAACTGTCATACTTCAGTTAGTATAATTGCTGGCTAGAAACAACTCAGTTATTATGTTTTGCAGGTTCATTTATGCAGATAAGGTGTATTCCAATAAAAGGTGGTGGGAGGTACTGGTATGATTTTCCACTGTGAGAAGAAAATAAGAAACTAAGCCTAAATAAAGACACAGTAGAACTTGTGAAATTTCATTCCTACCACTAATAACGCATCCAGAACTACAAAGTGAGTGATAAATCCTGCCCCTAGAACAGTCAAAGGGAAAGCCCCTGTACACCTCAGTGGTTGCCAGGTTTCACTCATAATCTTATTTGCCACAGTTTTCTGAGTCCAATTATTATTTAAGTCCCATGTTGTGTCCCATTATTTTGGCAAGCAAGACAGTTTATTTGTCAGGTTTTGTTAAGAAGCAGTCCCTCTAGGTTTTTGTCTGCTTTCTCTCCTTTATTACTGTCTTTTCTTTTTAAGAAATAGGCAGAACGCTTTCTTATTTGGGAAGAAATTACAGTTCTAGAACCCTTTTTAAAAAAAAAAAAAAGAAAAAAGTCTTATTTGCATTTTGTCTTCTAAGTCTATAAAGTTTCATAACCTATCATAGTGATTTATAGATTGTGCTTTTCACAAAAGTTTGTAAGTCTTGAATTATACTACTGTGGGAGAACTAAGATCTCCACCAGCTAGTCCAGTTCTTGTTTCCTGATGTCTAGCATTCTTTTAATCTTTATAAGAACATTATTCAACAACAGAAATTTTGCAGTGAAAGAAAAACCATTCTTTCCTGGGATGGTTTCCTAAATTCTTTTTTTTTTGCTGAGTCATATTGATTTTCTTCATCTGTAAATCGTGTTAACTTTAATAAGCCATCAGGGCACAGAAATTTAAATTTTCTGACTCTACTTTCATATTTTGCTTTGGTTCCTAAGTAAAAGAAATTCAATAGCACTTCAGTATAATCACTGTAAATATGACAGCTCCCATAAACTAAGGATACGGCGTTTGGAAAACAAAACATTAAATAATGGTGTGTGGCTATAGAATAAAGTCTGCTGCTACATGAAATAGAATCATAGAATCACCAGGTTGGAAAAGACCGACCGGATCATTGAGTCCAACTATTGTAGGTTGTAATAAATAAGTTGTAAGAAAGGTTGAAAGAAACTGTTCGTTCAACACATTCATTTATTTTTCAAGTTTAGTGGTGTCCTCCTCCCTGGAACTCACATGACACCATACTTGTCCTCGAGGCACTGTGTTAAAAAAGATTAAAGAAGGGCTGAATGTAATTTTTCTCAAGACCTGTTTGATATGTGAAGCAGGAGTGGAGAATGTGAAAATGTTTGTGTGAGTGATTAGTGAAAAGCTACAGGAAGGCTGCTTAGGGAAATAGCACAGTGTGAGTATTTAATAAATAGCTAATTGTGGAAGTGAGGAGAAGGCAAAAGAAGAAGGAGAAGTGGCCATGAGGCCTCTAGTTAGGAGCAGGTTTCATCTTTATGACAGAATTTAGCTCAGATTTATTGCTCTCCTCTGTGCTGCATGCTTTGCTGTGAGTGGTGATTTTTTCCTTCTGGTAAATGGTGTCATCACCTGCCTGTTCCCCTGCTCAGAAGCAGTACATCAGCTGGAAAAATCTCACATCTGTTAATGTTCAGAAGCCAGCAATTATTTCAAAAGAAAAAAAATCAACGTTATTGCTTATATATATAATAATAAAAACAATAATACGTAATAAATAAGGCAAGAAGTATATGTAAACACAGCTCAATCTCCTGCGTAAAGAGTAAGGGAGCAGTGTTGATGGCCTGTGCCAAGGCAGGGGTGGCACTGGTGCTTTTTCTAATAGGATACTGCCAGCTTTTGAACACAGTCAAGGGAAAAAATCCACTATTTTACCACAGTTCTCATTTTATTCATTCACAGGCAGCAGTGGTTTCCTTTTCCAACACCTGCGTTGATTTTTTAAGCTTCCAGGGAGCTGCTGTTGTCAATTCTGTATAATAAGACTTTTGCCACCTTAATCCTTATCTCAAGCACTGTCAAGCATGCCCTTTGAAGTCTGTGAAAATTCAATAAAAGCTTCTTCTAACACATAAATAAGTTTTACAGTTCCACACTTCCACTCCTACACTGGTGGCAAATGGGAAAAATGGACCATGTAACTGCAAGTCTTCTGCTCATCTGAAGTTAGAGCTCCCAAAAGGCTTTATTAGGCTGGGTTGCTGGGGCCAGAAAAGCCTATAAGCTGTATTATGCTTTTCAATTTTGTAAACACCAGAAGTTCTTCAAATGTTAGATCTTCTGTTTTTGCTGAAATTAATAAAATATCTTACAAATTACCCTCAAACAGAGAGAAATAATAATAAAAAAAAAAGGTAGTTTGTTATCATTAAAACAAAACTAAGGAGATTTCCTAAGAGACCACTAACCAAGCTCTCATCATTACAAAGAAACCAAGGAGAAGTCACTAAATGCTCCCCAGGGGGGTTATGTATTGTACTAAGAACAATACAAATCACAACAAAGGTAGGCACTCTAAATTGTACATAAAGGTATGCATTTAATGTAAAAAAGCATTAACTGTGTCATTTACAATAGGAGAATCAGAGTGAAAGGAGTGCGATAAGTATATCCACAACAAAGCCGCCAAGGGCATAATTAGAAATCAGAATTGGATTTTGTTTTCCAAAATAAGGATTTAGTTAATTGAATCTATATCAAGAAGTCATTGGCATTTTTCAGCTGTTTCAGAACAGAAGAGATAATTTACTTTGGTTCTTTAAAATGACTGTGAAAGTCTCATTATAGGAAATCAAAATACATAAAGACCTCTGAATATAATTTATCAATGTACCAATCTGAAGTGGAGATTTTCAATGGGGTTGTTCAGCCTGAAGAAGAAAAGGCTCTGAGGAGACCTTATAGTGACCTTCCAGTGCCTGAAGGGGCTACAAGAAAGCTGGGGAGGGACTGTTCACAAAGGCTTGTGGTGATAGGAAGAGGGGCAGATTTTGACTAGACATAAGGAGGAATTTCTTCACTATGAGAGTGGTGAGGGACTGGAACATGTTGCCCAGAGCAGTTGTGGCTGCCCCATCCCTGGAGGTGTTCAAGGCCAGGTTGGATGGGGCTTGGAGCCCCTGATCCAGTGGGAGGTGTCCCTGCCCATGGCAGGGGGTTGAAACAGGATGGGCTTTAAGGTCTCTTCCAACCCAAACTATTCTATGATTACAAAGTGCTTCAGTGTACGGGGATGACATGAAAAATTTACCCTAATCTTGCCTGGAATTAATACTTTTTACATCTCCTGTCTAGCTAGAAAAACAAGATAACACTGAACTTTGTTACCTGGAGTCAATGAGAATGTTGCTTGGTCACACAAGGACAAATCCTCTCATTACAATTCTGACAAGGAAATGGATTAAGATCTTTATCTTCACAGAGCAAAACACAAATATTTAATTCCAGCCTTTTTGTTATCATCTCACATGTGTGGCTTTTTGGGAACAGTCACTATTACAAAAATGAAAAGGTTATACTCACAAATGAGAAGAAATATTCAAGTTACTTCTTAAATATAGACAATAATGGCTAGAAGGAGACATTAAAAAACTCACAGGATTTTCTGTCTTTAATAATTTAGTATTGCAGTGAAGTAAGACAGTGGCTGAAATGTGGTAAGTCAAAATGCCATAGTCTGAGTAAAAAATGTATGCTATTTTTGTCTTTGTTGTCAAAAACATATTTTACACTGCAAATCAGGTTTACAGGTAGATTTACGTGTCTACAGGATTTCCATAAGAAGAGCCACAAATTTTCCACACTGATAAATTTTCTTAATTATTCTTCAACATCCCTATGAATCTTTAGGTGCTACAAAACCTTCCTGTATGTGACCTTACTTCATTGCTTTTTCCTTTGTTTTAAGTCAGGGCATTTACTTCGTAAAAAATACAGATGAGAAATATCACATAAGGAGGAATTTCTTCACAATGAGAGCAGTGAGGCCCTGGCCCAGGTTGCCCAGGGAAGCTGTGGCTGCCCCATCCCTGGAGGTGTTCAAGGCCAGGTTGGATGAGCCTTGGGCAGCCTGATCCAGTGGGAGGTGTCCCTGCCCGTGGCAAGGGGGTTGGAGCTAGATGGGCTTTAAGGTCCCTTCCAACCCAAACTATTCTATGATTCTAAGATTCCATGTTCTGAACAGTGGAGCATGAACATGGGACAAGAAAAAGGAAGAGAAAGCAACAGATTATGAAGGCTTGGCAGAGCTAACTTATGAATTAGGGTAAAAGTTGTATTGATATAAGTAGGGATTGACTGAAATACTTATAAAGCTTCCTAACCTGAAAGACAGCATGACATCAATTATACTGATTGCAAAACAAACAGTTTGTAATGTAGCAGCTCCTCTCAGAGGTAATTATTTCCCCTCATCTAGATCAGAAGAAAAGCACTGCTGAAATTTATTGCTGTGTGAATATGGCAACTTCAATGTAATATTACATGCAAGTAAATCACAGATTAAATGCTTCCATATCAATTAGATAGATAAACATGGTCTGTTTCTTTAAAAACTGCTAGGTATGGAAATATAAACCTGGATTCAGGAATAACTGAAAAAACAATTTCACTCTTTTAAGATTATTTTCAGTTCTCTGTGGCCACGTTTTGTAATTCTGCCATCATCTGCAGTGATTTTTGTAATTTGCCACAGCCATTCTGCAGATTTGTCCATCATGCAATAGAATATTTTTAGTGCACGCAAAACTATGGTAGCTAAGCAACAAAGAAATTGAAGGCTCAACGTTTTCTCAACATGACCATATTCTGTGTGGAACTGGTGATTGAGATGGGATCTGCTCATAAAATTGAACCAGATTTCCATTGGGTGACCAGCTGATGGGACTGGATTATATATGTGGTTTAGTTCTTGGGATGTGGAGCAAAATGTTTATTCTGTACCACAGCACGGAGTCTCTAGCACACCTTCAACCTCTGTGGAAGAGGGTTTTTTCCCCATCAGGAAAGATTAAATTTAATATTAAAGAACTATTTCTTCTTACGAGGGTAATCATCAGTCTCTAGTGATATGAAGGAGATCTTGCAATACCTCAGTTAGTGGTACTTATAAAACCAAATTAAATAAATTTCAAGGTTATACCAAATCCTGCTTAAGAGCAAGGGAAAAGTCCATCTTACTTGCAAGTCACTTTAAGCCCTAAATATCTATGAATAGCGTGCAAATCCAGACTAACTTTTTACATTTGTCTGAAAAACTTATCTGAGACAAATTATTATATTAATAGTTAGACAGAATTATCTAATTTCCTTAGGCAAAAGGTTACATGATTTTATTTTGTCCCTGGCAAAAAAAATACAGCCAACAGGCTGTGTTTGAGATTTTATAAGAACTTTCTCTCTAGACATATATTGCAAATACTAATTATTCAGATGATTTTTTTAAGACATTTGTATGTAATCATAGAATCATACAATCATACAATGGTTTGGGTTGGAAGGGGCCTTAAAGATCATCCAGTTCCAACCCCCTGCCCTGGGCAGAGACACCTCCCACAAATCCATGACAAAGACAGAAGTTCTTGACTAAAGCCAACTGTGCTCTCCCTCCACATGTTACACTTTCACCTCAAATTGTAAACAACCTCATTTCTGCTCATGAAACAGCCTTAAAAGCATTTTCCATTTTCTTCAATGTTAGCTTCTTCTGACAGCCACTAAAAATCAATATTAATTTTGTTATTAATACAAATACTACCTACAATTAATTTTTTTCTGGAAAGTAATGAAAAAATATTTTGATTCTTTATTCCATGCACATGCTTTAAAAAACCTTCAGCATTTCTAGCCTGCCAAGAAACAAGCATGAGCAAGGTAGATGTAGTTTACTAAGAAATAATGCAATAATACAAGCTTTTAGATGTGATAATGTTATTAGATACTTTTCTACTTTGGTCACTCATAAAAAGTATATTTTAGAGAACTGAGAATTGCCTGTAAATCCTTGAGCTGTGTACTATTTATTCCTATGTTGAAAAACACAATCAAAATGCCTCAAAAACCCTTGAAGAGCCAGTGCTGCTGGTACCATCAGGAAGTGCCTGGCGGAGCGACTGATGTTGCCCTGAGGCTCTGTGCAGTGAAGCACAATCCAGTGCCTGTCCAGGTTATTTGCAATTCAGAGATATTGTGTATTGGTCTTGTGACACAAAACCTTTGCAAACTTATTTTTCTCCTTTTTTTTTTTTGGTGCTATGTATATGAATACATATATTTTTAGTAGAAGAGACCAAAGCTACAGCTTATAAGTAACTAGAGAATAAATTTGAGTAAAACGTAATTAAAAAATTTGCCATTAAAACCTTGGTATTTATGCAGGCAAATAGCTGCTATAAGCATTTGACCTCTCACGAACCACATGTGCTAAATACAGTCACAACTAGTCAGAAGGCCATATGTCTATATATAAGAAAACAAGATCATAATTTCATATTACAATATAGAATATAGAATATTCATGCACCGAGTATAACTAATGCAATAGGTAGCACCAGTCCTGTAGCAGTGATATGAAAATATCCATAAATAGGTATGGTTGGAAAGTAATATTAATGATAACAACATACATAGCAACTTTAAAAAAAAACTTACTAAATACATTTCTGCAAGTTAAAATCCACATGCCATTAAAATAAATTATTTTTATGCCTACTCAATACAGTCAGCAAGAAGCATTTGGCAAGTAGTATCCAGATAGATTGTTTGTCATGAGAAACAAAAAGGAGATTAATCTTTCTGCAAGAACATTGACAATTTTGTCATTTTTATTCCTCCATCTCTTTATGGGATAGATTGTAGGAAAGACAGCTTTATATACTGGCTTTACTGAAAGCATTCAGCTGAAAATCTGCAATGCTGAACCAGAAAACATGTTGCTTGTATAATTAAAAACAAATCACATATCAGACAATATAGTAACACCTGATAAACAGGAGGAAAATTACTGGAACTGTGGGCTGCAACAGAGAACAGTTCACATTAAAAAGTGGATAAAAATATCAAGATGTCAAATGCATGGATGACCACCCAACAGCAAAAATCCAGGATATGAGTTTCATGCTAATTGATATATTTTTATTGGACAGCTTGTCCAAAAAGTGACAGAGACAGGAACGCGTTCCTAAATGAAAAATCTAATTTTTGAAGAATGCTTAACAGCATTTAGAGACTAATTCAATAGACTAACAACCTAAAGGTGTGGGAAGATCTGAGAACTAATGTCACTGGGACCTTGGAGAATGTTTAATACTATTAATTTTGAGTAGATATTACTATAATGAAACCACCAAACACAACTAGATTGTTTTCTCTGCTGTCACTGGCTCCTTTCAGAAGGGTGGGCCAGGTAACAGCAAGGCATTTTCTCTCTCTCTTTTTCTGCTACTCAGGTGAGGGCATGAGAGGAAGGTGAACAGGCAAAGGAGCTATCAGCACGCCTACTGACAAATTATACATCGATAAACATCCGAAGAAGATTGATTAAAATACAGATTAATAAAGTCAGATCTCACTTTATTCCAAAAAGGCAAGATATCAGAAGAGAAAGCGAGGGCTTGAAGGACTCCTAAGAAGGATGTCGAAATTACCTTTTCCAAACTGGAAATCTGAATTTCTGGGAAATAGCCATGAAACAAAGCCTTGTCTCAAGTATATCAGACAGAACTCAGCAGCAGTCCGCCTGCTGACATGTAACTTCCCTTTTCTCTTGTTGACCTTAAATGACAAGAATTACCCTGCCAACCCCTGGGGAAGCAGAGGTGGTTGAATCTACGCTTTGTTCCTAAAGATATAGCACCACAGAGGCAATATTTCTTTGTCTTGGGCTCCCTTGACTTTCCACCCACTGGCACCATTCCTTACAGATGGACTGGAATGTCACCTTTTGGTGATACCTAAATTAGGAAAAGCATCACTGAAAGAAAAAAGACCATTTATCCCAGTACTGATGACTGGCCTGCATAAGGAAAGGAGCTTTCAGCAAGAGCGAATTTAAGGGATGCTATGAGTGGAAAGTGATTTCCATGCATTATTTTTGAAAGAAAGTGATTTTAGGCAGCAGGAGGAAATGAAGAATTTTGCATGCAATTTACCCTCCTATGCCAGGAATAATGAAAACTAGGACAAGCTGTTCTACAAAAGGATTAGACACTTAACCAAGATTGGAAAACTGTCAGTATCCATAAACATTTTCAAAAGTTTATACTACACCTGGGAAACCGACTGTTTTGAGGCATCTTGGCAGATTATACTCCTTTTCTTATGAATTATTTGAAAAGGTCTGGGAGCTTCCATTCTCAGAATTTAGGGGTTTTTTTAACAAGAAAATTATTAAAATGTCAAAATACATATCAGCAAATGTTAATGTGGAGAACAGATGAGAAGAGTTCTTTTTAACATCTATAGGGAAACTTAATTACATCCTTGCAATATTTTCCACAGATTAAGATAGCAAATACATTGGATGTAGATGTCAAGGTTTCAGCAGCAGTGGAGGTGCCCTGTAAAGATGCCAGGGGCTACCTTGGGCTGGACACAGCAAAGGTGTAAGAGTGAGACCTGCAAGACCAAGGTGAAAGTAGAAGGGAGGAGGTGCTCCAGGTGCCAGAACAGAGCTTTCTCTGCAGCCCAAGGGAAGGAAAAGCATCAGAGAGGAACTGTTATGGTCTGACAATCCCTGTTCCCCTCCCTGCCTGCACTGCTTGGTTCAGAGGATGAGATGGAGGAATTAGGAAAGAAAGAGTAAAGTTGAGCTGGGGATAGGGGAGAGAGTGAGCGTGCTTCAGTTTTTGTCTTTGCTTCTCACCATCCTACTCTAGCCCTAACTGGCAATAAATTAAGCTAATTGTTCCCAAATCAAGTCTGTTTTGTCCACGATGGTAATTGATAAGTGATCTCCCTGTCTGGTTTTTTTGAGACACACAAGCTTTTCTGTCTTTTTTTCCCTGACTGTCCTGTTGAGGAGGAGGAATGCAAGAGGAGTTAGGTGGGCATCTGGCAGCCTGCCAAGCTCAAATCAAGACAGCAAGAAATGTCCTTTAAGTTTTCTTTTCCTACAGAGTTTTTTTTCTTTTGCAGCCCTTCTATATGCATCACAATCAATGAATTATTCCTTGGATAATTTTACTGATAGTTTGTTGCCAATGCAGTAATCACCACAGAGAACCAGACTAGCTCCTGTAATAGAGACTGCGTAGAAATGCCAAATTCAGCTCCATTTGTATGAGTTGCTAGTTGTTCTAGTCCTAAAGAACCTCAAATCTCATTGTAAATCTTATTGTTATTTGTTAATCATTGCAATCTGCTGTATAGTGACACTCAGTTAAGGTGCACTTCACTCACAGGGACCTGTCATGAATCACTTCTTCTTGAAAAGAATGGTAATTTTGCCAAAAAACCAAAGCAAGAATGGGTCTGATCAGCATTCAAGATGTTCAAATTTCAGAGCAGTTTGTGGCAGATGTATTGTGGCAGAACTAACCCTCAAGACATCTTTGCACCTTTTTTTTTTTGTTGTTGTTTTTCTAAATTAATGCATAGTTAGTCAAAAAGAATATAAAAATCACTGTATGAAAGATCTGCAAACCTGCAATGTTTATTGCTATCTGGATATCAACACCATGCAGCAACATCATCACAAAGCTCTGAACAGGCAGGTTTGCCTTTTACATTGCTTCTGATAAGAGTTTTTAGATCTGTCTCTATACGCACGTGCATCTTACAGTGAGAAGGTACTCATTGGAAAAGCTAGGAGGATTATTTTGCTGACACATAGCTTCAAAAAACAATCATTTCTAAATGGCTATGATTCCTAAAGCAAGCCTATAACATTTTGCAGGTAGGCTCTTGGTTTTGGTGCATGTTCTTGGCAAAGCAACAGGTAAAAACCCACTTTACTTGAGTAGAAATTCTCTCTATGACATTTAAAAATCTTAAATGTAATAATTAACAGCTAAAAGTGTGCTCAAGGTTGTTATTAGAGTTTTTTTCTCATTATTAAAATCTTAAAAGGAAAGTAGCCACAGGAATGAAAAGAGTCAATGTTCTCACAAGTTCCAGCTCATGTCCATTTTGTGAGAGCAGATTTGAACTGGAAAAGTTGTGATAACATTGCTCTAGTTTGAAGTAAAGCAGAATGAATTTTCCAACTTTTCAACTAAACCTTGTCTAGGTAACTTGAGTTTCTGAAAATTAACTACTTGTTTTTCTGAAAGAAAAAGGGAAAAGGAGAAGATAAAAAAAAAGATAAAGACACACCACCCCCATGGACCCCCAAACATCAATAAAGGATGTGTCAGATATTTTCTGATAGACATCAACATTAATTGTTTTAATACCTTTGCAAGTCATAAAAATCCAGTCCTAGAAGAACTATGCCAACTCAAATTTTCATTTAGAAGCATTGTGATGGAGTAAGGGCCAAATTCTTCCCAGATTTCTTTTATATGCAAGTCTGTTTGTGCTTTCTTCATGTCAGGAACTCTTCTTCCATTCCAATTTTATTTTCATTTCCTGGAAGTTCAAAGTTGACTTTTTCCAGTTAGTGAAAAAGTGGATTTAGTTTTTATATGAACACAGCATGTGGAGAATCTAATCACAAGAAAAGTTCTGAATGAATACTTATCAAAGCCAAAAGACAGTGTGTTGAAGAAGTGAAAGATTAGAGCCAACTCTGTAGTATGGCTGCTGTAAGATGTTTCAAATCCAGCATCAAATACAATACTGTTCCCACAAGTGTATACCACAAGTTTAAAATACTATTCATGTTCTTCAGACAATGAATTATATTTTTGCCTTGATTGCTCCCCTAACATTTCTGATAACTTCTACATTAACATAAGGAAAACTATTAAGATAAGGAGGTAGAGAAAGGCAGACACACAGCAATGTGATGAAATCTTCTAAGTGACAAAGGCATACAAGAATCTAAGATATTGCCCTCATCCTTTGCAGGCACCAAAATCCACATTAATTGTACTTACAAAAGTAGGACTCAAAGGATGAAAATGAATTTGGATTTATCTGCTTAGCAGGTCAGCACTTTCTGTTACTTGGAAAGAGAAAATAGATCATTAAAAGGGAGATATCAGCAGGAGAATGGGTTGAGAGCGCTTTAGGAAAACTAACAAGAAATAGAAGTAAAGTCACCCTGAGGAGGAACTCTTCCACTGTATGACCTCTCAAGCATACAGTGGAGCATAGCCTACTGGCAAGCATGTAAAAAACTTTTGGTTGCCAGAAAAACTGGATAAAATTTGTCCTCTGTTACCAGCAAAGTTTGTGTAGTATGATTTCCATGTTACCATCAATCCTTTATTTTCCCTTGTTATTTACACTGGGAAGAATATCTCTTGTTTGTAAAAATAAACAAGTCTGTTGAAAACATGGAGATACATATCAAAACAGAACTTGAGGAGAGGCCGCTATAGACAGAGAGCACACATTGAGAGACAACAATGTGATGCTTTCTACTGCTCTGTTTCCCCCATCATGTCCCCAGCTTATGGAATTGCCTGGAGTATCTTCATCAATATTATGTATAGAATTCTCAGCACCCTTGAAAAACCTGAACACAAAGCAATGTGAGAGTTTCCAGGATGAGGCTTTGTTTCCTGAAGACAAATTGGCAATGCCTCCTGTAGATCTAGAAAGGTTTTGTGATAATTTTGAATTAGTATCAAAAAACTATGGAAATGTACAAGGTAATTTTATTTCTGTCTTTGGGCAGGGAGAAAAGGAGGAGGCAGAAGCAGAATGACAGGGTAAAATCTCAGAGAAACATTAGGTTAGGCTGCCTGCCAAGTCTTCAGTCCTCATTGTTTTAAATGACACCAGGACTATCATATTAACAGGTTGTGTGCCATGTATTGATCTCCTTGCTCAAATACATTCTTTCAAATGAAGTTTTCAGTCATGAATAGTTCTGTCATCTGTCATTCTGTGAGCTGGAATTTGCATCAATTCTACTGTTGGCAGAAGAGATTATAAATCATTTTGCAAATAACTAACAAATGCCTTGCAAAAATTGAATGCATACATGTTTATGCATCTTTTCTCTGCTTTTACCATTTGATGCCCATGTACGAGTGGGCAGCAAATGGGAAAATTTTCTTCCTTGCCTCTTTCTCACAACTGGTACCAACCTTGTATCATGGTGTAAAACTAACAGAAGTGCATGCATCAGATACAAGAATTTTTATACATATCCCGCAGCACCTCTAAATACTGTTATTCAAATATTTTTTTAAACTGAATGAAGTTTCTCATTTACAGTCTTTTGATTCATACACATTTCCTCAAACGCACTTAAGTCATAATTCACCACATCAAGGTCATGACACTCCTGCAATTTGCATTTTACAGAAGTAGTTTCATTAACAACAAGGTGATGACCTTAGCTTTGAGTTTTCTGATTTTGTCAGTTTACTCTACAATTTTAATGAGATGTAAAACCAAGCTTTTCAACTTTAAGTTCTTTAGAAGGTGCTTTTAACAGCTGCAGTTTCCTCTGTGCAATCCATTTACAGATCCCCTTCTTACAGAACCAGCAAAATACACTCTTTTAACTCTCAGATGTCCTTTATGAGATGTAGTCATAAATATTTCTGTCCCAGTAATGCCTTTTAATTTGATTAATGGCTATAAACTGGAGAGGGGCAGATTTAGACTAGACATAAGGACAAATTCTTCATGATGAGAGTAGTGAGGCCCTGGCCCGGGTTTCCCAGGGAAGCTGTGGCTGCCCCATCCCTGGAGGTGTTCAAGGCTGGGTTGGATGGGGCTTGGGCAGCCTGATCCAGTGGGAGGTGTCCCTGCCAATGGCAAGGAGGTTGGAATTAGATGATTTTTTAAGGACCCTTCCAGCCCAAACTATTCTATGATTCTATGATTAATATGCAGTAATGTGCCTGGAGCAAATATACTAGCAGCAACCATAGACTATCCACTAAGCTGCATAAAAGAAGATACTGTCACTATTTGTATTCCTTTAACTCATTGTTTACCCTCTGTTGTCCTAAACCACTTGGTTTTGTCTTTAAAGTTAAGCTTATGTTTACATGTGAGAACAGATGGAAGTGAAAGTTAACAGTGTCTTTTTAACATGCATAGAGAAGACTAAACATTGTCTGATGTCAGAAACAGATGGAAACTCTTACTGCCTATCACAATATAGATATCACTCATTTCCTGTAGTGGAAAACTGGCAGGACTAAACATAACAATTTTATGAAACATCCAGCTACCTAAAGCCTGTGGAACAACGAGACATTTATCATGTCTAAAACATTAACCAAAATAATACAAAAAACCTACTGTAAACCTGAAAAAAAAAAAATCAAGACTAAATATATATTTGACTATGTATTTGACTCATTATTTGGGAAGAAAATCACTCGGGAAGACCCACTCAGATCAGGTAAGTCAAATATCTGATTACCAACCAAATACTCGATTACCACCATCCCTACAAAAAGGTGAATTATGTATTAACTCCAGAATGTTGATCTGTACATGTATATTCATACTTGGAGATCTAAGGAGGAAGCTACTTGTATGCTTTTTGAACTTTACTTTTTAGATGCAAAGTTCCAAAGAATAAAAAATCATAACAGGCATTCAATCCTTCCAAACTGAAGTTTGGAAAAATTATATTGTAAAATTCTTCTGTCCAAATAGAAAATTCTCAGCAGTATCTGGCATATCTTCCATTATAGGAGAATTCTCAATTGCACTGCACCCATGACATTTTTTTTTCCTCTTGTCATTCTTCCCCCATATTTTTGGGTAAACAAGTAATCTGATTTGGGGATATAGTCTGTTTGATCACTACTCTCATGTGAATGGAATCCTAAGAGATCCAGAAAAAGTCACTGCTCCAGAAATAGGTTAGGTACAAATTGAAATAACTCATTATTTTGACTGTGTGTACTTGTCACGCCTGCAATCATCATCATTAGTAGAAGTATTATTGATATTGCTGTCTAAAAAAATATGTAATTTATGCTAAAAGAACAGGCTTTTCAAAATTGTTACAGAAGGACAGAAGGATTCTTTTCATGGGCAAAACTATTCAAAGGGACAGATACACTATTTTAGAGGCAGCTTAAATATCAAGGTATAAAGGGAAAAATTCAGCCTGTGCAATTGTAATTCAATGGCATTGAATATATGTTTATATGCACAAACTTCTCTTTTACCCAAAGAAACTCTAATAATATTCCTTCTTATTAAAAAAAAAGATAAATAAGACAGCATTTTAAAATGAAATTTTTGATGCTGATGGTGACAACTGTTCTTGATTAACAAAGAAATATGATATGATGATATAACTGTTAATAATTGTTAATTTGGTAGATAAAAGTGATATGTGTAGCCACTACATTTTATATATTGTGTTAGTCATTGTGGTTTGGAAGTGTCTGAACAACGTATGACAGGTTAAGTAAATAAAATAGATAAATGATATAAAAGGCATATTTGCTACTGTTTTTCCTTAGCAATTCCCTTAGATATTTGGACATTTTCACCCTGCTTCTGCCAAGCTGTGCAGAGGGTAGTTTGACAAGATATTTAGAATTCATAATTAATTGTGATAATACAGTTATATTCTTCACTATAGCTATTACCAGTTCTTTTGAAGTCATCTGTCTACTAAATAATGTATACGATGAATACAATACTGATAGTGTTTTTCCTCGTTTTTTTTACCAGGGTTTCACTAGATAATAGAGTCAGGATTTTTAACCTTATGCTGTAATTATGGAAGTCAAACATACCTGACCTTAAGATCAGGGCTGGTGTGATAATGTATAGCACATTCAAAAGGCCAATAAGTCACTGCAGAAAATGAGTGGAATTACCTGCAGACCCAGTGCTCAGGAGTGTATCATCCCCTTGATACTTTTAATATGTTCAGCATTACCAGTTTTATCACATCACAATCAGCTTGTTGCTGCACCGAACTTGTTTGATGTCCTTTCTTCTTAGTGACAAGAAGATCCATATTGATTCACCAAGACAGGCTGGTCCCTATACTTAAAGATTCTTTAGATTCTTAAAGTTCTTATCATTAATACAATGTAAAGAAACAAATAATAAAGACTATTTGGATCCATAAAATGGCTTTCTGTCAGGAGACTCACAAAATATCTCACTCCTTTGTATAGAATGACATTTAGAGAAAAAATAATTGATGGTTATTATCTAAGTGAGCCATGTGTAGAGTAAAATGAAGGATTTATTAAGCTTCAGAGTTTATGTGCAGAAGATTGGTCCAAAACTTTTCTTTTTATGACTTTCTATCACTTTAATAATGTTGAACTTCTGAATTTCAAGTTCAAGCAGACTGAAAAATCACTACAGACAGCTCATAAGCAGCACCTCCTAGATTCCACCTATGTTTCAGAACAAAGCTCTCAATTCACCTTACTTTAAGGGCTGCGATGAAAACTGTTAAGTACATCAAGGGAAATTTTGTTCTGAAAAAGACTAAAGCATTCCACCCACAAAAATTATGGAAGCAGGAAAAAAGAAGTGACAAAGAATGATTCTCAGTGAGATGTTCTTGACCGGAGTACAGTTTTGTCATACAGTTGTATGATAAAAACTGCACACTCTTGGCTTTTTTAAACAAAATTCTGATTCCTTAAGACGTGAGGGTTAAACACTTCATAGATTTTCATAAAAATTGGTACAATTGAGCATTGGCAGATCACTGTTTTTCCTTTGATCTACTGTGGATTGACTACCACACCTACCTAGGATTTAACTGCACTGGTTGTACTGTCTATATTTTCTCACATATAGTTAGACAACAATCCATAATATAACAGGGTGTACTGGGCACACAGATAACATCGTACATAGTGTTCACTGACATCTGTTTGCTCTAAGTCTTCTGATATCACTGCTAAGTGAGACCAAAAGATCTTTCATTATAGTGCAGAGCAACAGGTTTCAGATGTACTGGTCTCCAGTAAGGGGATGTTGCTCATGGATGAAGGTTATCAAACTCAGCAGTTCTCCTGTCTCATGAATTAAAATTAACATTTATACTTCAAAAAACCTCAGCTGTCAACTCGATTTGTATTATCCAGGAAAACTCTGGCCATGCTTAGACAGGTAGAAAACCATCTGTTGTGCCTATAATAGGCAAAACTACTGCTGTAGGCAATGCTTTAACTATTGTAATCCGTAGATTATTCCATCTGCTGTAGGAAGACCTAAGCTAATTTTGACCTTTTATAAAGTGACGTGATAAGCAATTGTGGTTTGGAGCTCTTTAGTTTATAAAATCAGCTACAGAACACTTTAAAAATAGTAATTATTTTGACAAGTTAACACTAATTATATGTTACACTTCTTTTAGAAGAACATTCTATAATGTGTTTGCAAAAGGTAAGTACACTATCTCAAATGTGTTATAATAAATATTCATCCCTCTTTCTTTCCTACCCGCAAACACTGCAAAGGAACAGGTTACAGAGCTTTTTTTTGGTGGAAAAAAATAGCTTCATAAACTTAATTTTTCCTGGGTGTGCATAAGCCAATATTTGAAAATGAAGAACACAATATTTGATGCAATACGTCCCAGATGTAAGGAAGTATGTAGGGAATACACCACAGATGAGGGGTTCTTAAACAGCAATTACTTTCACTGGTAGAAATTTGCTTCTGATTTCAGTTCTGAACTATTTTTTTTTTATCTTTGATGTCCCAGATTTAGTCAAATCCATAATTTTTCCTGTTCTTTTATTAACTTTTTATTACTAGGCCTATCTCTATATCAATACCATAGCCTGTAATTAGGTCACTTCTTTATCTCTTAAGATAAGTAGATGGAGTTCTGTAGGTATGTCTCTGCGAGGTGGTGACTTGGGTCCTATTCCTTCCTCTGAAGACTGTTTACAAGAACAAGGTCAAAACCAAAGCCTGCTAGTGGGAGGAAAAAAGGATATTCACCTGTAAGTGCACGATCTCAGTCACCGAAGAAAGAAGAGTTTTGCCTGTATTTATTTCTATTCTGGCAAATACCTGTATCAAAAATAGACATCCTTATCATTCCCAACTCTAACAAGGTAAAACACTGCTAATAGGAATGTCCATGTGTAGCCTTTAGTTTGGTATTTGATAAGAATGGTTGGATTCAATGATCTGGTGGGTCTCTTCATACCTGTTGATTCTACGATTCTATGATTTTAGGCGATAGTGGGAAAGAGATTCCACTACCACGAAAAACACAACTCGTGCCATGTCCTCCATTTACCTAACTGCAACTTAAACTTATTTTCCTTGTAGCTTCAGATATACTAAGAATCTAAGACTTAGTGACAAACATGCTATTAAAACACAGATAATGGTGTGGAGAGAGATAGAAACTGTCATTCCTATGATCATGCAGATGTTTTGTGTTTATATTATAATGTGAACTGTCATCAGAGGCTCCTAATTAGAGTTTGTACACGGAGGCTCCTATAATGCTGTCCATTAACCTTCAAGTGAATCACCAGGTTTTGCATTAAGGTGCATTGTCATTGCAGTGCTCTGTCATTATTAGAAAGTATCAGTACATATGGCAAGAAAGGTCTTTTTGAATGAGGCACATGGCACAGTCTGCAAAAAGAAAACAACAAAAAATAAACAGCCTTGAACCAAGCATAAGATATTTAGCCATTTCCAAGTAAAAACACAACACAACAAAACAAAGGAAGATTGTAATTGTTGCATAAGTAATAATGAGTTTTTCAAGAATGCATTTTCTCCAAATGCAGAGAAATACAAAGGAATATGCAGGAGCAATTTTGCTATTTCAGAGGATGAGAAATTCTAATACACAACTAAGTTCACAGCTAAGCTTAACAAAAGGAAAGGGAAAACTGTATTGGTGCAGTCCAGGATTTCCTTATTTAACAACCAAGAACAACTAGCTGGACTGAATATTAATTAAAATTCAATTTTTCTCCTCCTGACTGAAAGGCTAAGTGGTATTGAGACAGAATTTACTCATTTGTGAGTAAAAGCATTTTTGAAAATGTTTTGGTTTTACACCTTCACATCTTCATCTCAAGAATTTTAAGAAATCAGTATAGGGTTGAGTGCACTCTCAGCACTTTTGTGAGTGACAGCAAACTGAATGGTGCAGCTTATTTGCTTGAGGGATGGGGATGGGATGGCATCCAGAGGGACCTGGACAGGCTTGAGAAGTGGGTCCTTGAGAGTTCAATAAGGTGAAGTGCAAGTTTCTGTGCTTGAGTTGGGGCAGCTTTCAGTATCAATAAACATGAGGAAGTGAATGAATTGAGAGTGGCCTTGCTGAGGAAGACTGGCGGACAAAAATTGGACATTATATACAATGTGCATTTGTACCCACAAAAGCCCATCCTGCCCTGGGCTGCACAAAAGGAACAGTGACTAGCAGGTCAAGGGTGGTAACTCTCACCCCTTACTCAGCTGTCCTGAAACTTCACCTGCAGTACTGCATCTAGTTTTGGCTTTCCCAGAGAAAAAAGAAAAGATATTGACATGCTAGAGTGGTTCCAGAGGAGATCACAAAAAATTATCGGAGGGCTGGAACACCTCCAGTATGAAGAAAGATCGAGAGAGTTGTGATTGTTCAGCCTGAAGAAGAAAAACTCTGAGGAGAATGCCTCGCAACACTAAAAAAGCTGTTACAAGACAGACAGAGAGGGACTATTTACTTGGGCCTATAGTGACAGGACTAAGAGCAGTGCTCTTAACTGGAGGGCAGGTAGATTTAGTTTGTATATAAGAAAGAAATTTTTAAAATAATGGGTGGTGAGATTGTCCACTCACAGTGAGGCGGCTGAAACTAGATGATCTTTAAAGGTCCATTCCAACCCAAAGCTTTTTATGGTTCTATGAAATACATTAACATTAACAGAATATTCAATTTGAAAAAAAACCAGAAATAAACTACAAGCCACATAAATGATCCAGCTTTAACCTTGAAAATGTTAAGGTTCATTAAAAACAAAAAGTACTGCAGTAGTCAAAAAATATAGGTAATCTAAGAAGACTTAATTATTGACATGGAAAGATCAAACTGTTGTCCAGAATAGAATTGTTTTTAAGGTAAAACTTTTAGGGTGTTTTTTTTGTGTTCCTTCTTTACAGTCTCTTTAAGCTGTTGAACTAGTTTAAGTTTGTCAAAATAATTTCCTAGATGTCTGCAGACCTTTGAAAAACAATGGTAGGATTTTCAAAGATGTTTGTGGAGCAGAGGTCTATTTAGCAGCTGGAATTAAGAAGTGTCTAAATTCCCTTCGCTATTTTCTACTTATCAACATGCCTATATTACTGAGCAAGGACACACTGAGCAAGGAATAGTCTGTGTAATTTAATTCTATAAGGTCTGAGGGGCATAAACTTTTACATCTGCAGTTGTGGGAGACATCATCTTCATAGGCTTTTGAATGCCTTTCATAAGTGCCACGGCAATAACTATTGAATGACAGTCCTGAAAATGCTATTAAGATGAAATACTGGTTCTCTGATGTTACAGATATAACCTGTGCTGTATGCTTCGTGCTGTGGTAATTAAACACCATATCGAAAAAACTAGACTATTGTTTTTGCTGCTGTAAGATTTTTACCTTGCTTCTTGCATTCTCCATCTAACAACTCAAATTACTTCTAGGAGATCTCAGTGACTTGGAAACTACTTCTTTAATGGAGGGAAGGCCTTTCTGAAGGCATTTTATTTACCTACTCATGAATAAGTTCTGCAGTAGAATGCCGAAAGTTACTCCGATGAGGACTGTGTAGAAAACTCCTCCCCTTCTCATTTGAGACAGGAATACAATATTCACTCAACCCTATTCTCATTCTGTCATTATTTCAACAAAGATTTTTGGAACAATGAATATATGTCCTACAAATAATCAGACATTGCATAGTATTGCATTAGGTGAGTAAAATATAGCAAAGTACCAACAAAGGCACCTCTACACGTTAAAGTCTTATTTTCAAAATGTAAGTGGTGCACTCATTTTGCATCAGCTTTCTAAATGTGTTGAAGTCCAGTCAGCACAGAAAGAAAACTCAATTGATGAATAAAGTTTTGCATCAAATTCAGTCATCTGCTCTCTAGCTTGGTTAATTTGTTAATTTTCATTGTTAATTAATCATACTAGAAAAATTATCCCAAATTAGCAGTGTATGAAGCAGTGCTGATAAAAATCTACTGTATTTTCCATTTAACAAATTCTCTTCTCTATTTATCAGCAAACTAAATCTAGTGAATGCTTGGCATAACAAAGAACCACACCAGCACACATGGAAGAAAGTTCTGAGCTATGAAAGTTAACAAGGACCCTTAAATGCGAACATGTTGCATTACAACTCCAAGTCAGAGTTTCATATCAAAATGAAAAATAATGAGTTAAGAAATAGCTACAAGGTAACAATTTGTGTGATAGAACTTTTCCTTACTTTATTCCCTGCCTTTCATCCCACGATGAAACTTTTTCTCTATTTTGGTGAACCTGGTTTCCCTTTTCACCCCAGGTCTCTGTTTTAAGAAAAGGTCTCTGTTCCTTCCTACCATTGCTCGGAAGGAATAATCAAGAGACTATTCACTCCCCCTCAGTAAGGTTCCCGTCTGATGCCTCTGCAGAAATTCCATGAACACCAGTTCTAAAGCTGCAGGGGTTTTAAGGGAACATAAAAAAAAGAAATAGCTCACTATAGGTCCATGTAAGATGTAGTACTAATGAGCAGAAGACTTCAATGATTACATTCTTTCTGTAAAATCTCCATGAACTAGGGCAAACTGATGTGCAAGAGAAAAGTGGAAAGGCATCCTGGACTTCCTTTGTTGATGACATTGCTGAAAAAATCACCAAGATGAATAAAATTCTCATTTCTTGAACCCTCAGAAATATACCGTGACCTTAAACCCATATCAAGTTCCATGCAAACTGTGAAAACATGCTTCCAGAGCACTACAAAAAGGCTGGATTTGTTTAAAATGGTTGATGTCTGTGATGTGTAATTACTTTGAGAGCTTAAGCACCATTTTGAGATGACCAAAGCTATTTTGCTGTTAATTGGGTTGCACAAACGCAGATGCTGAAGTCAATAAATTTCTCTTTCTACATGAGGGCTGTTTCATACAAGGCCATCTTGCTTCAAATGCACATGGAAGTCCCTATAAAATGTATTTATATGGTCCTATGATAACTGCATAATCTGTTTGGTAACCTTTACCAGCGCTGGTTTCCTGTCACAAAGGACTGAGCAGAGCCAAAATGTGGAACTGCTACTATACTCGTAGAAGACATCTTACTATGAAGATGGTAAATATGCAGTAAATATTAGGTTGAGTCTTTAGTTTTGTTTTGCTACTTTATGTAGGCAGAAATAAGACTTATATCAGTTAATGAACTTAAGCAGAAATCTTAAGGTCACATCTCCATTGGTCTTTGTGGGTTGTCAGAAGGAAAAGAATTTGATGTTTAAAGAAACAAAGTATCTCGAAAAGGAAACTTCAGACTAACTCTGTTTTTTTTTTCTTTTTTAATCATGGTTGCTCCTTCCTGGGTGGGCAGAGGTTATTTGATCAACATTAGTCTTTCCAGTACTGATATTTACAGTTAGAACTACAAAATGCAGAAGCTGTGAGGAACAAAATCACAGCTTTGGATGAATTATAAACAATTCATACTGCTCCTTGGCCTGGATCCCTTGCTGAATCTGACTTCTGCTCATCTCTTTTAAAAGAAGATTTTATTCTCAGTGAATTAATCTTGTCTTGCTAAAGAATAGCAATAAAAACAGTGACTGCAGATTGTACTATTCAAGTTTTATAAACTGAAAGCCAGATAGGAACATTTAGGTTAATAGAATTGTCCCAGAGCTTGAAACATAATCTTCTGTTACCAATACATTCACCCTAATACACCTGTTCTCTTGATGTGGAATCTTACGGCCAAAGGGAGACGATTCTGCTCCTGGAAGAGTTTTCATACTAGCAAATAAAACTCTCCCCATCAATATTTCAGAGCTGCATCTGTTTCTGACTAATTACCAAAGAATTACCTTACCTTTTAATTCAACTACTCATCATAATAGCTGTTAATAGTCTAGTTAAGATCTACATTTTGGCATAAAAGTACATTGTGAGGGAGGAAGAACACCTGTCTGAAGTGTGAAAGTGAAAGCCCTGCTGTGTTTCCTCATGATTTCTAGGCAGGCACAGCTGGATATCATACCACTGTTGCTGTTGTTGGGAAGTTCTGAACTTAAGTACTTTTTAGTAATTTCTGTATAATCTAACATAAGCTCCCTCACACCGACCCTGGCTTTTCTTGCATTGTCTTATGTTTTCAAGTTTTTAAAATTAGTGTGTAACAGTTTACTTCTAAGAATTCCCAGAACTGCAAAGTAAGGTCAGGTTCAAGGTCCAAAGAGTGAATTTTGCTTCAAACAAGTTGAACTTATTGCTTGCATTCAGTGTGTTCATGATCTATGCACGCTGTCTGCTGAACATCTAAAGCCACTGTAATTGCAGAAAAAAAAAATGAAAAGAGGATCTTTATAGAGTGAAAAGAAAAAAATAGCATACAACTGCACTATGAAAGGTATACTACAGACTATAAATGGTTTAACTGATATACATTCTATCTCTCTCAACACTTATCCACAAGGCACCAAAAAACCTGTCATCCTTCAAATTTAATTAAGCATATTCAAGGAGATAAATCTATATGAACGTAAACTTTAACATTTTCTCTAATAACTCTAAAACCTAAGCTTAAGGGGATATAATAAGAATTAATTGAAGTAATTCTTTACAAATACTTTACTGAGAGTATCTTTTGAAAACTGGAGAGTTTGCAGTGATTTTTTCTCTGGGAAGTTAATTAAATATTTTTCTAGGATAGTTCCCATCAATTTTAATAGGGTAATTTTGCCACTGTTGTATCAATACTTTTCCCTCTGGATTCTTGTTTTTCTTCATCTTAGTACTGAATAAATGAAAAGCAAGATCAGATTTTCTTGACTCACAACAGACCTTCTCAGCACACAGTTAAATCCTAAATTAAATATTTATTACCAGTGTTGCTTAGTCAAAAGTTACACTCCCAAATTAAAATATTTCTGCCCTTCATACTGTACTTAGCTAAGCCTTAGTCCCAGACAACTTTTCCTTTTGGATCATCAACATGAAATGTTTTTTCTTGTCCCCAGGCAACCGGCCACTGGACCAGCTTCTCCTTCCCATGCAAATCATAATGTATTTTAAGGATTAAGCCATGTCAAATTTGGGTGGTGTTTATATGGATGGTAAGGGGTGCAGAAGCATCAGAGGTGCTACTCCACCATGAAATTTTAACCATGTGCTCTGAAGCTTGGTGAAGTTAAAGTTTTTTTAAAAAAATTTGATCAACAGAATTTGAAATAATAAAGAATACTTTATTTTTCAGTAGCTTTGCTTTTGGTAATACTGGGAAAGGAAAGTGGAGGAATCCATGAAAAAGCCACCTTGAGACATCTTTAGTCTGAAAAATTGAAATATGATCAAGGCACAAGAAACTTAAAAAAAGGGTAGAAGAAGCTACTGAAACAGATGAAAAGAAGTCTTCTCTGCTAACACCAGTGCAAGGTCCCCAACCAGGAGTTTTCTTTTCAAGTTCTTGAAATATTGTTAGAAATCCAACAAGCTCCTTCCTAGCACTGGCCAGGAATCTGGGGAGCCAGGCCAGGCTTGCTTACCTAGTTATGAAATATATCTTGCCTCTGGATCTATTTTCACTGACCTGACAGTTTTCTGACAGCTGGGAAGTACAAATCCTGTACTTCAGAGGATGGAATTTATTTGGTTTACATTTATTAAAAAAAAAAGTATGAAATTATGAGGGAAATGAAGGAAATAGTTGTTTCATCTTCATTTAGGAAAAGTGGCTTCTTGAATTTAGGCAGATAACAGCTCACTAACATTGAATAAAACTGACCTGTTAGACCCTTGCTGCTGACCTTCTGTGAGAAGCCAGCCAGACAGCAGAAGGATCTGTTAGAGATTCTTGTACTTAATTTTTGCTGGAAGAAGAGAGTAAGACTCTAGCAAAATTCTATAAATCAAATTTATAATTATTGCTCCACAAAAGGTAAATTTATTATTTTTAGAGCTAGTAAGGGGTTTTAAAATTAAATATATGATTTTTTTATGCTCTGGCATTGGGAAGCATAGCATAATACTTGTTTAAAAAAGATCCTGAACAACTTGACACTGGATGCGTTACCTCTGTGCTACAGACTGATTGAACAAGGTCTCACTAACTGGAATCTGAAGTGTTTCATTGGACAAAGACAGGACCAACAAGTGAGCTCTTTAGATCCACCAACATAAAGGAAGTCTGCTGCATGTAAAGAGAGTAACAGTTTCAGTCTTCAGGCTACAGGGTTGTAGGCAACTAAATAGCATAAAAAATGAGGTTTGCGTTCCTCATGTGCCCTCTACCATCTTCCCCTTCTTACTTGGACTCTTTGTAGCCAACTCATGTTCCTCATGTCAGCTTTACCAGTCCTGCATCCTGACAACAGGCATCCCAGCTGCAACAGCTGACACTTATAGTCTCCTCTTCCTCAAACTTTTCCATCATCAAACTCACCTGCAGGTGATCAGGTTGCTCCCATTTGCACCTTCAAGCAGCTTCCGCACCTCACACTTCCCAAAAACTGCTATTGGAGTCATTCTCCCAAGCTCTTCAGGCTACTGCTAGAACAATGAAAACAATGAATGAATGGTAATATTAATTTAAAGATTTCAGAATTATTTGATTGTACGTCAGTGTGAAGGGGACCACTACAAAGAGACAAAGATGATTGCTGAATTGTGTATCCTATGTTTGCAATGAATATAAATTGTTTATCACCCTACAGAACACAACTCATTAAGTCAAATGTACATATTCTATGAATAGCAAGTAATAGTCTCTTCTTTCATTATGAATGATGAAAAAGATGTACAGCACTGATGAATTATTCAGCAACCTCTAAAGTTTGCCTTTAGTACCAAATGTGAAATGCCTCTAGCATTTTGTTGTTGGAAGTGTAACCAGGTTTACATGTATTTTAAAGAGGTGCTCTGCTTTACGTACACATTTTATGTTGTTGAATTCTGCTGATACCCAGGTCCAGGGCTATAGACTTTTTTAGCAGTTGCTGCATCTGGTAGCCTGACAGAAGTAAGGCTGCTACAGTCCCTTGCCCCTAAGAGGAAACCAGTAGCAAGGCTGATGTGATTAGAAGGGGAAATAACTAAACAGAAGAAATGCCTACCAGCTTGGGAACTAGGCTTGGTAATGAGAAACACTCTTGAAAAGTGTAACCAACATCTTTGATGTCCAGCGAGGTTACCTGGAAACCAGAGACATCCTGAGGTACTGTTGATAAGTGTAAACCCAAGAAACCGTAACAGCAACTTATCATCTGAAGAAGTGGAAACAGCCTGGGAAAACAAAATTGGTCTGAAAGATCAGCAAATGTCATCATCTATCATCTGCTGCAGGCAGAAAATAGAAGTAAATGACATCTTTTGGCTGTTTGAAGTGGTGGTGTCCTGCGCCCCCTTATGTCTCTGTGGTATAGGACTTAATTTTGATCCAAAAGGGAGCCTCTCTCTGAGAAACTCTTTAAGTTGTGAAAACAATACATGTGTGCACACAGCCACACATACTGACACAGACATCTTCCAAGTGATGTTCAGTCTGTGCCAGAGACTCTACCCTGGCAAGGAGAGCTGCTTCAACACCTGCTGAGGCAGGGATCTGAACAGTCTGGACCTCTGGGCTGAGACCAGTGGCATGAGGTTTAACAAGGCCAAATGCCGGGTCCTCCACTTGGGCCACAACAACCCTGTGCAGCTACAGACTAGGAGAAGTCTGGCTGGAGAGCTGCCTGGAGGAGAAGGACCTGGGGGTGTTGATTGACAGGGACTGAACATGAGCCAGCAGTGGCCCAGGTGGCCAAGAAGGCCAATGGCATCCTGGATTGTATCAGAAACGGCATAGCCAGCAGGTCCAGGGAGATTATTCTCCCTCTGTACTCATCATTGGTGAGACTGCTCCTTGAATCCTGTGTTCAGTTCTGGGCCTCTCACCACAAGAAGGATGTTGTGGCTCTGGAGTGAGTCCAGAGAAGAGCAACAAAGCTGGTGAAGGGGCTGGAGAACAGGCCTTATGAGGAACAGCTGAAAGAGCTGGGATTGTTTATCCTGGAGAAGAGGAGGATGAGAGGTGACCTCATTGCTCTCTATAACTACCTGAGAGGAGGTTGTAGAGAGGAGGGTGCTGGCCTCTTCTCCCAAGTGACAGGGGACAGGACAGGAGGAAATGGCCTCAAGCTCCGCCAGGGGAGATTTAGTCTGGACATTAGTAAAACATTTTTCACAGAAAGGGTCATTGGGCACTGGAACAGGCTGCTCAGGGAGGTGGTTGATTCACCTTCCCTGGAGGTGTTTAAGGGATGGGTGGATGAGGCGCTGAGGGACATGGTTTAGGAATGGTTGGACTTGATGATCTGATGGGTCTTTTCCAACCTGGTGATTATATGATCTGCTCTGTACTGCATTCTCACCATGGCTGCGACTGTTACTAGGGTACAAACTTTACAATCTACAGTAGACTGTACTGATAGATCTGAAAAAGCCTTTGTAAATCACTTATGCTGCCAAAACTAGTCTGGCCACCAAGGAAGAAGTATCTTTGTGCGAAGAGGAAGGAGTAACTTGTGTGCCCCTATGCAGGCAGGTCACCACGAGTGCTTGGTGAACACAGCTTCTTTTACTGAGAAACAATAGAATCATAGAATCATAGAATACCCAGGTTGGAAGAGACGCCCCGGATCATTGAGTCCCACCATTCTTATCAAACACTAAACCATGCCCCTTAGCACCTCAACCACCCATGCCTTAAACACCTCCAGGGATGATGAATCAACCACCTCCCTGGGCAGCCTGTTCCAGTGTCCAATGACCCTTTGCGTAAAAAATTTTTTCTTAATGTCCAGCCTAAACATCCCCTGGCGGAGCTTGTGGCCATTCCCTTCCTGGACCTGCTGGTACGCCGTTTCGGATACAAGCCAAGGTGTCATTGGCCTTTTTTGCCACCTGGGAACACTGCTGGCTCATATTCACCTTCTTTGCCACCTGGGCACACTGCTGGCTCATATTCAGTCAGCTGTCAACCAAATACCTGATCCTATGTCCCAGTGCTTCTGACATCAATGACAATTTCAGCCTTTTCTTACAGCTGGAAAAAGCAGGTATTTTCAGGAACCATATTTCTTGAAACAGACATTTTAACATCCTATCAAAATAATTGTTTTCATTTGCTATTACAAATCCATTTGATGTTACAAAACTGCAGCTGTAGGGATTTTAGGGATGGTTGTTATTAATTGGAAATAAATGTGCTGCAAGGCACATTTCTTAAAAATGAACTCTTATTAAGACAGGCTATTTTGTAAAGATTACTTCAATGTACACACAAAATGCACCAAATATTTGTATTTCAAATGAGCTACACACAGAATCTCAAAGATTATAACATTTTGAAAGTATATTTAATTTATGCCCATAGATGAATTTCTACAGTGCACAGGCTGTGATCCCTTGCTTTGATAAAAACAAGGACCTTTATCTACTTATTTCATTTTTCAAAGAACTTTATAAGAAATAAAATCAATAAAACAACTTTAAACAAAAGTAAAGTAGACTTTTAGGGCTTTTTTGTTTGAATCAATAATTTTTAGTATCAAAACCAATTTAGCATATGCTTCCACTCCATAATCGTTCCTTTTCAAATGTTTCTGTACTTTGGAGTCCTGGCAAGAGTATCTAAGGGTTGAAGGATAATTCCTTTTTGTCCTGCAAATATTCTAAGCCATAGGAAGCTGAAAAAAATATCACTTACATTCACTTCTGTACAGGCAGGATGTGTTAGAGGTGTGGTTCTGCCTCTCATTAAGGAGGAATTTCTTCACGATGAGTTTGGGGAGGCCCTGGCACAGGTTGCCCAGGGAAGCTGTCACTGCCCCATCCCTGGAGGTGTTCAAGGTCAGGTTGGATGGGCCTTGGAGTCCCTGAACCAGTGGGAGGTGTCCCTGCTCATGGCATGGGGGTTGGAACTAGATGACTTTTAAGATCCCTTCCAACCCAAACTATTCATGATTCTATAATTCCACTGAATATACAAATGCTACATGGACATATCTAAGCAGTACTGTGGAAGACTCACAATGTTAATAGAATTATTTTACTAAAAGAAAACTAAATTCCTTCTAATTTTGAGGCATTTGTCCCTGCTGGACAGTTTGTCAAATGAGAATTGGCAAGGCTGATTTTGAAATATTGAGCCCCCTTGTGGAAGGTTTACCTCAAACTCTTCTGTTTGTGAAGCTTTCCACAAGGATAGAAATCCTTCTCCTGTATTTGTGAAATATCAAACCACTCAGGCCACACCATATTTTATTAACGACTGCAGATAGATTGCTTTTATTTGAAAAGTCAGATAGGTAACATTTGGAGAAAATTATTACCTGATTTTTAATTACTTATTTGTATCCTGGTTTTAAGCATTAGCACTGTAATACCACCAAACAGGATGATACAGAATCAAGATGAAAACAAGGTAAGCATGTTCTTTAGCTAAATTAGTTCTTCCCTTTTAGTTCTGAAATAAAAAATAGGTGATATTTACTTATTTCTATGGGGCATAATACTCTATAAATCTGAAAAACACATTAATTGCTAAACTCGATACAAAAAAATCTAGTGTTTCCAGCACATTCAGGTTGTTACTAAATTGTGAGAGAAAAGTTATTTGCATCAAGGTTGTGTTTGTTTTTTACAAACCCACGGTGTTGTATATGTTTGTTCAAAAATCAGGTACAATTATGAGTGAAAAAGGGACATGAGAAACATACAGGTGGTACATTTTATGAAGTACAGAATACTACTTAAAGTAGATTTTTGACAGCCTTATCTTCACTGCACTCAGTCATACAACTCCAGCTTTGTATAGAGTACAAAATCCCTCAGCAGCATGAAAAAACTGCCAGAGGAAAAAAATTGAACATTTGCTAAGACAGATGTGGGCGCAGTGTGCAGAGGGTTGTGCTGCCATCCAGAGGGACAGGGACAGGCCATTAAGACAGGGAGGAATGCAAACCCCTGTCCCTAAGGAGGAACAAATCCAGGCACCAGGACGTGCCTGGTGGGGGTGCCAGCTGATAGAGAGAAGGCAGCTACTTTTTCTCTCTTTTCACCTGCGTGGATTCTGACTGTGCTGACACTGTGCAGCAACCACAGAATCCATGGGCAGGTTCACCTCCCACTGATCAGGCTGCCCAAGGCCCATCCAACCTGGCCATGAACTCCTCCAGGGATGGGGCAGCCACAGCTTCCCTGGGCAACCTGGGCCATGGCCTCACCACTCTCATGGTGAAGAAATTCCTCCTTATGTCCAGTCTAAATCTGCCCTTCTCCAGTTTATAGCCATTGCCATCAGTACTATCACTAAAAACCTTTGTGAACAGTCCCTCCCCAGATTTCTTGTAGCCCCTTCAGGGACTGGAAGGTCACTATAAAGTCTCCTGGGAGCCTTCTCTTCTCCAGGCTGAACAACCCCAACTCTCTCAGCCTGTCCTCATATGGGAGGTACTGGAGGAGGACAAGTGTTGCAATTCCATGTCTGCAATTCAGATCACAAAGGTCACACATGGTCATATGGCCTGTACCTACCTAGAAGAAATGGGTTCAATGAGATTATTAACCTTTCCCCACTGCCCTAATATTTTTTTTCAGTTCAGAGTTTTAATCCTCTCTCAAACTGTGGAACATGTGCTCCCAGAAAAGTGTTCCTTACTCTTACTACTACTCTGATGCATCTCCCTGTCTTGAAACTTGCTAGAGAGCATAATGCCTACAGTCCCTCTGGCTCTGAGTTTCTTATCGTGGATGTCTGACTTCTGTACAGTTGTGTCTAATTACTGTATGCACACAAGTCACGTTAGATGGCCTGTCCCTCCTGAAGGGAATTAGGCAGCATAATTTTTAGATTTACAGACTCAGGCATTCCTTGCCCAGAAATGCAACTATCATTGCATAACTTCCCCACCCCATTTCTGCATGTCCTATAACACCACCTTTAACCAAACAGTCGCACTGTACTTCCCATCAGATGTATAATGACATGCTGTGATGCACAAACATTAAGAAAATATATAAATTCAACAAACAGGTCTATGCAACCCAACCACAATGATTTTAGTGAGAGCATCTAAAACTGTTAGCCAAGCTTGACTGCTGTTAAGGTTAGTACAAATATGCAAATCCAGTGGGAGAGTCAGAAAGACAGTACTAACTTTTTTGCAAAATATGCCAATACTAATTTGAACTCTGATGAGCATGTAAAGAATTTTATATCTTGGAAGCAGGAGTTCCATTACTGCTTGTAAACAACATGCACCAAGGGCAATATTATTATGAGAACAGGTATGAAATTAAATACGTTTATGTCTGTTTGCCAAACTTTGCACATTCTATTAGAAAAAAATCCAATAAATTGATAGGATTATGGAATTAAGTCTCTGACGTGCTCACAAGTTCTCCCATGCATTTTAATCTTACTAGTATGAGTTTTCTGATGAATTTTCTTCATGCCGTCAGCACTAGCAAAGCTGTTATAATACCTTGGTAGATTTATGATTAGGTGAAAGATTATAGACTTGCAGTAAGAAGGTCTAACTAACGTCAAATAGTTGCTTTTGAATTTTAGTGGTGTAAACTAAGGGATAGGCCAAGATATAATCTGAAATAGAGTTGCTTTCAGATTAACTCAGCATCAGCCGAGTATTTATCTGCTTGATACTATTGGTAAAATTCTCATTGGTCTCAGTGTCTGAAGGATTATGATGGTAGGAGAATCATGATTACTTCTTGTAAAAAAAAATAATACAGACAGTGACAAACTTCCAAAATAGAAACAATTTTCAAAGTACTAGAAAAAATGGACACAAACGAGATTAAAATGAAACAGCAATAAAATGTCATTGCATCAAATTTGATGTCAGTATTTCAATAGTAGCAGCTTTCATGCAGTTTGCCATTTGTTTTTATTGCAAAACAGAAATACAACTGTTGCTGAACTTTTTTCAGATCTCCTACACAGCAATACCTAAGGAAGGTATGTTAATTACTCAGGATTGAATGCTCCTATCCTATCCTTTTCCATTCCATAGAATGTTCCTATCTTCAGCTGTCTATACTACAAGGGAAAACTAAGCAGAAGGAAGTGGACACAGCTTGCACAAACTAATTCTGTCCATAGTCATTTATGACCCTTGCATAAAACAAGAGTGAAAAATAATGGAAGAACTTCAAAAGTTCCTTGAGAATGGATGGTGAGTATTGTCAGAACAAGAAACATGCAAGATTTTTTTAGTTCCCTATTAAGTCTAAATTAACAACTAATTCTTACATCTGTAATTTCCTAGGAAAATAACAACTGCTATACAAAACCACCAAAAGAAGCAGCAGAACTCATTTGCTTTTCATAAAAGTTCGATTTAAGTTTCAAGGAAAGCTAAGTAATTTCTCAGGAAAGGGACAGAAAATTGCAAGCAATCACATTACCATATGTTAGTGAGATAGTTAACTTGGTACACCAGATGAAATCTTATCTGGAAGCAATTCTGGCATAAAATACTTTGAAAGAAAGTACCTTAAATCTTGGCAATAATGGTAAACTCCTTAAATTTTTGTTATCGCAACTGAGCTGACAGGCAGTTACTCAAAGTCATGTAACTTGATCACTTGTAATCCACTTACATCCTCAAATATGCTGTAAAGAGCATACAAAGATTTTGAAGCAGAGTTTTTCTTGGGTTTGCTTTTTTTTTTTTCAAGTGGTGCAGAAGCAAACAAAATTATTTACATGTACATTCCTAATCTGCTCAGGAATTTCAGGTAGTGTGAATTGGTACAGTGTTGCAGAAATCAAAAGAACTACAACTGCCTTTCATATTAATTGAATCAGGGCAATTCCATGGAAGTTATAATGAAGCAAAATGCAGATCTCTTTGGATGAATAGTTCTGCTCCTTTGTTCTCTCATGTAGTATGGAGTTCAAATTTGCCTTACTCCTTCAATGCTTTTTATTCATGTAACACAAAAAGTCGAACTGTGAGAAAAGCCAGGTCTCCTACAAGTACATAGCTTTATCTACTTAAAAATTGATTGCCTTCAGGTGGAAATACTATCAGAAGCACTGAGAAATGTAAAGTCTTCATTGTGTAATTTATCAATAGAGTTTCACTGTAACACTGTTTACTACAATGGAATAAATCATAGATGAATATGTGATACATTACCAATTAACACCTGAGATTTGTTTAATCCTTTCATTAGAACCAGACAAGTACAATCTACTGAAATTAAGTGATCAATGGCAGTACACACTAAATTACTCCACATTTCCAACACGTTATGTGATTTAAAAAGCATTTTAATGTTAGCTATGCAGCTTTTTGTCATTAAGGTAATTTTAGATAACATTAGCTGTATTATTTACTAGCAGTGTTGTTTTACCTACAGAGCTTCTTTTCCTGCCAATTTAAACTGTTGCTATTTTAATTCCTGTCTCTTAAGTTTTATGACCACTATGGTTCATGCTGGACCTTCCAGTTGAGGAATTTTAATTAGATGTTACCTTAATGGGAATATATACTAAATGTTAATCTTATGTTCCAAACCTTATTCACCTATGTTTTCCCAAGAAAAATGAGATAATTAACCTCCTCCAGCAGTCTGATGGAAAAAAGGCTTTATCATTATAAAGGCTGTTTGTGACAGAACAGTTTTTCCTTTTAGGTGCCCTGAAAATAGGTGCTTTGCAACACAGTCTAGGAGAAACAATGGGGAAATGGTTAGAGACCTGCTACACCACTTAAACATACATCTGTTCTGGAATCTTCAACAAAAGAAGGACATGGAGCTATTAGAACAGATCCAGAGGAGGCTACAAAGATGATCAGAGGGCTAGAGCACCTCCCATACAAGGACAGGCTGAGAGAGTTGGGGTTCTTCAGCCTGGAGAAGAGAAGGCTCCCAGGAGACTTTATAGTGACCTTCCAGTACCTGGTGGGGCTACAAGAAATCTGGGGAGGGACTGTTCACAAAGGCTTGGAGTGATAGGATGTGGGGCAACGTGTATAAATTGGAGAAGGGCAGATTTAGACTAGACATAAGGAGGAATTTCTTCACCATGAGAGTGGTGAGGCCCTGGCCCAGGTTGCCCAGGGAAGCTGTGGCTGCCCCATCCCTGGAGGTGTTCAAGGCCAGGTTGGATGGGGCTTGGGCAGCCTGATCCAGTAAGAGGTGTCCCTGCCCATGGCCGGAGGTTGGAACTGGATGGGCTTTAAGGTCTCTTCCCACAGAAACTATTCTACGATTCTCTGATTTAGCAGCAGTCCTGGCTGACTGGGGAGGTCCCAGTTGGCTGGAGATCAGCAAATGGGACATCCAGCTAGAAGAGGGGTTGAAGGAAGTTCCAGGAAACTACAGGCCTGTCAACCTGACCTCAGTGCCAGGAAAATTTATGGACTATTATTGTATGGCATGCCAAGTACAACCCACTCCACTTGGGTTTAGGAAAGGTAGGTCCTGCCTGACCAACACTATCTCCTTCTATGACAATGTGACCCACTTAGAGGATGAAGAAAAGTCTGTAGATGTGGTTCAGCTGGAGTTAAATCCAATTGGTGGCTGGTCACAAGTGGTGTTCTCCAGAGCTCTGTGTTGATACCAAAAATGGCAGAAAAACACACCCAGATATTCATTTTGGAATTATCCATATTACTATTTGTCCAGAAGTGTAAGGCTTTGTAAAACTTTTCGATTAGTTTTTCATAGATCTTCTTTTAGTGCTTATATCATATTCAAATTAGATTATCCCAAAATGAAATCAAAGCATTTGTGCCAAATACTGAAATCTGTATTATTGTTATTTTTTTCCAAAGCTTTCTCCTTGAAATGGTTTGCTGAATGTTACCTAAATCCATACAGTTTAGTGCCCCTCCGGACTGTATTTATTTATGTCTAAAAAAAACATACCGTACACCTTAAAAATTGCAAGTTTGAGTTATAAAAATCAGAGCCCAGCAGTTAGCAAGACTGTTTCTAAAGACTGGATGAGATGATGACTATATTCTTGCAAACCATCTCTTTATGATTTTGACATTCTGTTGTGCCGTAAAGTATTATGGACTTGAGCAAGGGTCTTGAAGATAGACTTGCTTAGATTGACGTGATTTATGCACTGATAGTAATGCATATGCAAGATGTGAATCATTATCTTTCCCTCCTGTTAATGTATTAAAATTTCCATTGACATTTATCTTAAAATGATTTTCAAAAATACTGTATGTCATATAAATTGGAAATAATTCAGTAAAGGAAAATGTTTCTAGTATATAATAATACAGTTGGCAGTGTTAGGTCAAGCAATTAGTAATATATAACTACGGTGAGGTATAAAACATGCATTAAAGTAATAGAAAAAGTAAGTTAAATGCATCTGATATTAAAACGGTTCATTTTGTGAACAATTTACTGAAATATTAAAGTGCTTGTAATCTGCGTGAGGACATTGAACCACCAGTTAATAGCAAGGGTCAAATTCAACTGAGATTTCCTTCAACAGACAGTCAGTTTAAATAACTTTTCATCATATCAAATGGTCTGTAAACATCAATTCTACTCTGTATATTACAAATATTTACACCAAGGAAAGTGGAGTAAAGCAGGAAGGGACATTAACAGAATATTTCTATTATTTCCATATGTTGTTTGTATTATATTACACTGAGTTTTGGTAGAGTCTTCCATTACAGTCAATACAAATCAGTTTTAAGATAGAGCCACCTGCGCTAACATTTGAAAAACACTAAATAATCACACCACAGAATACATAAATTCTCTTTTATACAGGTCTGCAAAGTTTACTTTTAGGAATTAAATTTTAATTCAGAAGAGGGCATCTTCCTGAACGTAAATAAGGGTTAATATACAATCGCTTTTTTTGCATTGTGGTCTTACTCTAGCCTGATGTTAACTTCTAGCCTAGCCATAAGATACAAAATGAAGAAACCTGAGAGTGAGCTTCAGAACTGTTGTGCCTCCTATGGAAGACCTCCCTATTACATGTTATTACTGTGTATAATAATTTAGTTCTAAAGCACTGAACAGAGAGAAAAGGCAAAGCTTTGCAAGTTTTGTAGCTCACAATCCACCAAGAGTTCCCAACTCAGGTCTAAGAAGATGTTTATACCTTTTTCTAACCACAAACATCAAATCAAGATTTAGTGCAAGTTGTCTCTACAATAAACTACAGTTATGACAGATACACTGGACAGAAATCATAGAATCATCGAACAGTTTGGGTTGGAAGAGACTTTAAAGATCATGCCGTTCCAATGCATGTGTAAACTTTTGTATGCTGTTTTATGCCAGAACTAGTATGAATATGGTCCTTTTTCAGAAATCAACAATTTTCTGAGATGTTCTGGCCTCTGAACTGTGAGGCATTTTGAAAACATGACCCATGCCTGAAATGCTCTTGCTGTACCAAAGAGAAATGCATCTTCCTCTAAATACTGTGCATTTTCTGTCTCCTTATGTTACACTTAAATAGATTCCGTATTTTTTATAGTCTTGACCTAGGTTGTCAGGTAGTTTGACAACTATGTATAAGTGCCCTTATACATCAGGAAAATGTTTTAAAGATCACCATAACTGCGTGGAGGTGCCCACGAAGCAGGCAATCAGTCACAGAATCACAGAATAGTTTGGGTTGGAAGAATAGAGAGAACTCTACTAAAGAGTAGAATTCAAAAGGAAAATAATAATATTAAAGTACATTTTCTGAGAGCAAAAGTATAAGGTCTTTCATAAAGACATTTTTGCATGACAATAGTCATGAAGGCTCTGTTTGGTGCTGTCAAATATTGGCTGAAACATGAAGCAAGAACAAAATAGGATGCAAAAAAGCAAAAAAAGACAGACAACTTTAAATTAATATATATTCCTGAAGCACATTCATCCATTTACACACTGATCTAAATGAGTATTGTCAAATTTTCATTAGTTCATAGAATCCTTAGGCCACAGGAATACTGCTAAAATCCAGTAACAGACTGCAGAGCAGCTTTTCTAGTTATATAATTGATGTCGCATTTGATGTATGTTCATGCCTTGTAATTAAAGCTCTTTTTTTTTAGATTTGCATATCTGAAAGTCAAATTCACATGTTAACATACTTAAAAATTCTCATTTGCAGCGGGTTAAACAAAACACATTGTTAAGGAGTCGGAGGGTTTTGATATACAACTTCCAGCACTCTCTCAGGTTGTCATTTCCAACAAGTTAATTCTTTCAGTCTGGGATCTTATCACCTTGCTACTTACTCTTCTGGCTAGATAACTTCAAGCCTCTCACGCAACAGAACTGAGCACATTCTCTGCTGGGATTATTACATTATCTCCTTTGATCACTACCTGTTTCTCTTCTATTGCTGTAACATTACACAGTGCTCTAGAAAAGGTTTGTACTTTTTCCCATTAGGAATCCATCGAATGCAGGCTTACTTTTCATATTTCACATTAGCCAAATCTGAAAATCTTTTCCACCACCATTGCTCTCGAAGGACTGTTTGCTTGGAAATATTGCTAAGATGCTAAATCCTTATGATTTTTGGGACAAATGTATGTATTTATGGAGAGAAATTCCAATCATGTAGTAGTTCTTTGTAAGGGACTGTAAGTACTGAATGGTAGAAGCATGTGTTTTCCACAAGCCTGATCTTGTGGGAGAGGTAAAACCAAGTTAAAGGCTGATAAGGTCCGAAGTCATTTAAAGCTCTCCTGAAGTTTTATCAGACAAGTGATTTAAAAAAATATATATTAAATAATACTACCCATGTCTCTTAAAAAGAAAATGAACATCCACAATGTAGCATCCACTGCTCTGTAGTTCTAGCTTCTGTTTGCTTTTGTATCCCTTCTCTTTTCAAAGTAAGAGCTTGTTTCTAGCATGATCTTTGTCAGAACTGGGCTTGTGCTCAGTGAATATTCATCCTGAACATATGTCTTTGTATGGTGAAAGCTGGACTATTTAAAAAACAAAACCAAATTGCTTTTCAACATGAGTTTGGTGTGAAAGATATATATTTCTTTGTTTCCTTGTCTCCAGTCTCCGGGAACAACTTGTAGCCTGGTGGCTAAAATACAGTGCTGAAGTGTGCTGATCAACTCACGTGAGCTTAAAACTGTTTTTCTATAGGTCAGCACTGGCAATTTTGGGCTAATTACTGTTGTTGAATCTTTCCCTTCATCTCTTTATCGTTGTCTAACAAATAGGTACAGATAAATTTGTCAATTTTTGCCAAGTAGCATTCTCAATGAAGACGACATTCATGGAAAAATTTTGACCACCTATAATTAAATATTAATAAGCCCTGCTAATAATAGAAATAATAATTTCAGTACTGTTGAACCCACTTGCGGAAACAATACCTTGATTATGGCCTTCTGATTTTCAGAACCAGTATCTTCAGGCAAAAAAGAGGGGAAAAAGAGAAATGCTCAGATATCCTAAAACTAAATTATTATCCTATCACAGTCTCCCTCCTACATGCCTTCATGACTAGAATGTCAGTTACTATAGGCTTTATGCACGTTTAACATAACTACAGAGTAGCTGAGGAGCAAAGGACAAATACTGCAGAATCTGGCCAAAATCTGAGTAAGAAACAAAGCCAACTCACTTGGTGTCATTGGAAAACTTGCTTATTCTCTAATAACTTAACAGTACTCATTGTTTTCATTTATTTTTAATTAAATATTAAGGTCACATTACTACAAACTGAAAACACAAAGGCAGCTCTCATTAATGATTATTCCAAGTGTGCCATTTTGTGGACTTGTCATTAAAAGACCTTTAATCTCCTAAACCCTCATTGAATTTGTTTCATTAATTGCTAATGCAAGCTTCTTTGAATTTTGCATTGTACACATACTACTTTAATGGATGAATAAACAGCATTAAGCCCACTGAAGCCAAGACTCATGAGATGAATGGGCTCCAGTGTAATGCAAATAAGCAAGATTTTCCCCCTGCTCTCTATCACAGGATCTATACAAACCCAAAAAAATGAACTGTCTACAATTCAAAGATTGTTCTTTGAAACAGACAACAGAAAGAGAAGTGATGATTCTGCTAAGATCAGTAGTCTAAACTCTCAATTTTTAAACAGGAATATTTAAAGTATAAACACACACACATGTATATCCATGATAATGACTGAAGTCCTGGTCACTTACTCATTTATGTATACATAAACAAAATTAATATATACACTTTCCTCTTTTGACTTGCTAAAACCATTACCTTATTTACATAATCAAATTGCTCCGTGACCTATTCAATATTCTTTTTTATATTTTAGAGGTACAGAACTGCATATTAAAAAGAGTATATAATTGTATCACTAAAGTAATATCTAGAAAGAATATTATTCCATTCATTTCTTCAATAAAACAAAAATTATTAAAACATAAGTTAAAAGTCTTTATACATTACATTTTACTATAATGGGTATAATTGTGATAAATTATATTGAAATCTAAATTTTAGAATGCCTATTCTTATTATTTCAAGTTATATTCACTGCTTTTTCTTAGAGCTGCAGGATAGAAAAACCTTGACTTCAGCAGTAGAAAGATAATCATAAAATTATACCCAAGAACTGGCTATGAAAGGAGGTAAAAATTCTAGTTTTACCAGGGAAAGAAATTTTTTGTCTCTTTTTTTTTGTTGCTTTATGATATACCTGCACACACACTGCACAACTCACCTCGTGCTTGAAGATCATAGAATCATATAATAGCTTGGGTTGGAAGGGATCTTAAAGATCATTTTTTTCCAATGCCTCTGTGATGGGCAGGGACACCTCCAACTAGATCAGGCTGCCCAAGATGTTCCCCACATCTCCTGATTTCAGTTGGGAAGTAGTACTGCAACATCAGCTGAATGCAGTGTGGCTCGTACACTCTTTTTAGAGCTCTTCCCCATCACTTCCACAGTGATCCACCTGCACCACCTGGCATCACTGGCCTCCCAGGGCTCCCTGCTAAATACATGTGCTACTCGAACTCAGTAAATGACTTTTCTGAGTTATCAGCATAGCTATTGGTGCTGAAAACTTGTCTTTGATGCCAGATAAGAAAAAATTGGCTTTGTGGGATCAGAAAGATCCCATCTCTACTCTCTGTTGAAACAGGTCCAGAGGAGGCTACAAAGATGATCAGAGGGCTGGAGAACCTCCCATATGAGGACAGGCTGAGAGAGTTGGGGTTCTTCAGCCTGGAGAAGAGAAGACTCCCAAGAGACCTAATAACAACCTTCCAGTACCTGAAGGGGGCCTAAAAGAAAGCTGGGGAGGGGCTGTTCACAAAGGCTTGGGGTGATAGGATGTGGGGCAACAGATATAAACTGGAGAGGGGCAGATTTAAACTAGACAGAAGGAGGAATTTCTTCATGCTGAGGTTGGGGAGGACCTGGCCCAGGTTGCCCAGAGAAGCTGTGGCTGCCCCATGCCTGGAGGTGTTCAAGGCCAGGTTGGATGGGGCTTGGAGCCCCTGTTCCAGTGGGAGGCATCCCTGCCCAAGGCAGAGGGGTTGGAACTGGATGGACTTTAGGGTCCCTTCCAACCCAAATTATTCAGTGATTCTATGATCATAAAAGCATTCATCTGACTAACCTGTAGGAGAAACACATGGAGAATTTAGACATTACTTGATGAAAAAGCTGTGATTCAAACAAACAGAAGTAATAACTGCATTACAAGATGTTGCATTAGAGAAACTAAAGATTGCATCTTCTAAATATCATACGATAAAATACTTCATTCTATGGATCTAGTGTTTTTCCAGGCATAAATAATACCAGCATCTTTTAAGGTATGATCTCCTTATTCATGTAAATCAAAATTATTTTCAATCAAAGCTAGACCATCAACTTTTTTTTGACTAAACAAAAATTACAAAACCAGAACTGCAATGGTCAAACACAGATGCAGGTCTGCCACTGAAATTTAGCCTAATTCTAAACCTAATCCTTGCTGTAACATTTACAGGACATGCTGATTCCACACAACTGCAGCTCACAGTCCAAATTCTTAATTTTATTGTCAACAGTATTCCTCTAAATTCTTAATTAAGTTACTGAAGTTATTAAAAAAAAGCAAGAAAATTTTTGGTTGCAATAGGGTTTTGAACAAACGTTGAGTTCACCATGAAAATCATAAAAATAAAGTCTAATTAAAGTCTAGAATGATACCAAGAGTGCATTTCACTAAGAGCCAAAAGTTAGAGCTCATTATAAGCTATCAGATGAAAAACATCACTAAAAGTCAATGGAAGCTAAGAACAGAGCTGGAAGAGATGGTTTTGTCCGCTAATATTTTTTCTAAAAGTTGACTGAGAGCTAAAGGAATTTATTATAATTTTGTAACTTCTGGGAGCTGTCCTCGAGGTTTCATTTTCCTCTCTCAAAAATGATGTGAAATTCTGAATATCATGTCTTTAATAAAGATTAATACAAAGCCTGCAAAGAAATGAAAGCCAAGCAGATCCTTTCCCTCTTTCAGTTGTGATCTTGTTTTCTTAACTTCTTGATTGGTTCAGTGTGAAAACTGATATGAGCTGTGCAATTTCTTCCTAAAGTCTTGAGCCACACAGAAGTTCAGACTACAGTTTACCTCCTTCTAGCAATTTCCTGTGTGATTATTCTTACTTCAGCTGGCCTGTTTTTATTCTGGTTAGTGTAGTGAGAGACAGGGATGTTTAACTGTAGAGCCAATGATAACAAAATTATAGGTTATTCTTTCTTTTATATTCTATTTTCTTCCTCAAGGCAAGCTGAACTGCTCTCCCATTTATCTGTTGTGAAAATATGTGCATGGACTATGTGGATAGTTGTAAATAGTGAGAGACATAACAGGCAGACTATCCGTGTAAAACTTCATTTGATTCTCATCTGAGCATTACCAATTTGAGAATATGCCTTCAGCCTTCTCATTGTGGCTGAATCCTGACTAAGAAATTTATCAGTGATCGGCAATCTCTGAGAAACTTAGAAACTACTTCAAAGGCTCACATGCATTTTTAGTTATGAGTGAAGGTACATCCTGTATGTATAAACTAAATTTATGAATCACAGACTAATTTGCTATTTATGTAACCTTAAATACCTTTGAGCTCAGAAGAAATGACTCAGTTTGTACTCAGTCCAAACATTTGTTGTGCAGAAATTATTTCAGTTAGAAGGGTGTCATGAAGTGTGGAAGAACAAACCAGAGAGGTACTTAATTATTTTTCCTAAATAATAACTGCTTCAGCTCCAGCTGGAGGAAATAGTTTTTGCCTGTAATTCTTCTCATCATGCAACAACAGCTAAATTTGACAGGATGCTCAAAGAAAATCAAGTAATCTTTTAAGATATGTACACGCTGGAATGTAAATACTCTTCTGGCTCATTCATCTTATTTATGTGGTTAGAGCAACAGGCTGACTAGCAAGTTTTGACTGAGAATTACCCAAAGTAATTTTATATATAAATGTCCTGTCCTAAACAAAAAGTTTTGTCAGACTCTTAGATCATAAGAACTTTGGAAGCGTGGTCATAGGTATGCCCTTTATTTCTTACTAGTCCATCCTTGAAAACTGTGATGGATTATTCAGTCCTCTGGTTGCCAAATATTCAATACCAAGTGTCTCTTCTGCTAGTGCAGAGTTACATTCTCTCATAACTGATTTTACTGCAGTTACATTGATGTGAAATCAATATATAAAGGAAGAACCCAGATTTCCATTCCATCCATTTCACACCTTTAGCATCCTCTCAGAACTTTCCTTTCCACGCAGACACAATGTAAGTTATACTAACGAGGCTACAGAAGAACTTACCACAATCTATTTTAATCTTGCTTCCAAAGTAAAAATATACTTTAGGAGGTAGACAAAGTGAGGCTTTTCCTATGAACATTCGATACTGTAGGAATACTCTGTGATGAACATGCAAGGAGAGCAGGCGGAATTTATAGCTCACTGTTGCCAAGCTTGTCTTCTCATCGATGTTTAGAGAGGTTCTAAGCACTCCCTTAACACTTAGCTTATAGAAACAAAGTCATCCCAAACAAATCAGGAATAAAAGGATCAAAAGAAGAATATAAGACAGCTTTTTAATAACGCTTTTTAAAAAAATTTAAAGATGAGAGACCCCAGCCCAAACCACAGAAAATAAAGCTTTCAGAAGGAACACATGGCTGAAACATAAAAATCTTAAATTAGTGAACAGAAGAAAAATATGCACTCGGATGACAGAAACCTTTACCTTTCAATGCAGCAGGAATATTTTGATGGAGTGATTTTGGATTTTGTTTGTTTGGGTTTTATTGATCAAGGCATGCCCACCCTCAGGTGAAGTCTAGCCAGTCCTGGCATTAGAATTTAAATCATAATTTTGTATCAACAATCACAGTAGAAAAACAATAATGTAATAATGTATATTTTGAACAGGCTTTTTCAGAAAGTTTGTGATCTAGATAATATTAAGCAGGAAATGTTGCTTTCAGCTATGTTTGCTAAGTCAGACTTTTCTCAGACGTCAGGAATTTCAGGCGCATCACATATTACAACCATTACTTTTACTGTGGAATGTTTTATATAGCAACAGTTCCCAAGAACATGTGTCTTAAAGAAGTTTTAAGACATTAATAATATTATATTAACACCTCTAAACCATTTGCTATCTAAGGACTGAACTGCAGCGTAACAGCCTACGGCATAATCATGCACCATTAAAATGTTCTCAGAGATGTTTAATTATTCATTAGTCATTAACTCACACCAATTGTTCTATCAAAACACTAAGTTTTTCACATAAATGCTGGAATTTCTTTTTATTTCACTACTGTAGTGTCCATTTGGAAATATAATGAGTTTTTAATATTTAAATCTGAAAATATTCTCAAATGAAAAAAAGAAAAAAAATATAATACATTGTTAAAACAGTAGTTTTTCCATATTTCTAGTAGTTCCTAGAATGATGGTCATGTCATCCTCACTGCACAGAGCACCCTCTCAATGGACTCTTTAGTGAATAACTCCAGTATATTTCAGATTATCACTTAAGTCTCTTCCTGTAGGCACCATGTTCATAACGGTTTGTTTCCTATCACCACTGCCAGGTCATGAGCTAGATTTCTACATTTTACCATTCATTGTAGAAGGGTATCATCTTCGATAATGTGTAAATTAAAGGCATAACGCTTAATAATTTCTTTTTATTTGCAATTCTGAGGTCTTTTCTGTCTGCTTTCAGGGCTGTGTAAAGAACAACAAAAGCAGGAAATTGTAAAAACCACTAAAAGCTACCCATCTTTTCAGTGTATGTTGATCCCCCAAAATACTTTGAATAAAATTAAGTCTTCTTATGCTACATAAACTTTCTGACCATGGCTAAACCCAAAGCAGATTTCAAGCCGTTGGTGTCACACGCTGTAATAAATGATATTGGGCCAGGATTTTAGCTGAACGGCACTAAATTCCTTTTCCTATTTCAACTGAATTGTCTCTGTAGTCTCTTATAGTAGAAGCATGAATTTCTCTATCATTATGTTTTATACAGTTACCACAGAAAAATATGTTTATTTTCTTTGCTCAGATCTACTGTCATATTCAGTATGCTCCTTTTAGAATGTGACCAGGATCCAGCCAGCTCATTTTTATTTTGTCCCCAACCCAATAATCTTTCCAACCTTTCTGAAGTAATTGTTGTTGTTTTTCCCTACGGAGTATCATTGATCTCACTCCCATTTTTCTATTCTGTCTTCTACAGTTTAATGGATCCAGTCCTTTTTCTCATGTTCTACTTTTCATGAATTCAGATTTATTTTTCTTTGCTGTGTACTTCAACTTGGTTTATAAAGTTTCCTGAGTTACACTATCTTCCAGGACATTTTTATTGTGTTCTTCCTCTGTTCACCTGTTTTGTCCTCATTTTGAGTCCTAGAAATTGTACTAATTCCCACATAGGCAGAAACTCCATTGTTATCATCTATTCCTTTAGGCATAGATGTAAGACTTATGCAAAACTATTTCCTCAACTTTAGCTACTTTAATGTTTTCATTTCTTCCTTGGAAACACGTGGTTTTACTCCTGTTGAACAAAGGTTTGTAGTAGACTGACCATGTGACTTCCACCAGTATCAGGATCAACTACCCTTCTCTTTTCATACGATAAATAACTTTCCTTTACCTCAAAGCTTCAAAACGTCCCAACTCAGAAGGCAATATTAACCAGTATATTCCTTCTGAGAATATTTCTTCTTCTTAGCATTGGTATTGTAAGTGTTATCATTATTCTTGATTGTTACTGCTTTACTAAAACTGTTTTTATTTCAAACCAGGAGTTTTCCTTTCCTTTTCTGATTCTTCCCCTGGCTAGGGTGAAGTGAGAGAGTGGCTGCCTACCATTTAGCTGCCGGCTAAGGGCTAAACTGGGACACTAGATAATCATTTATTTTTTTATAATTCATTAGAGTGCCCCACAGGACCTGGAACTTTTCCAGGTCTTTGTTTCGCTTCTACATTTTTGGCAAAAGAGATTAAAAGGTGAAAAATTTATGCTGGAACAATGCCAAGAGTAGCCCTTTCAATCAAAATCATGTCTTGGTGCAGAGACTATTAGTCAGTCATACCCACATTCTCTGTAAATAATTAACTTGTAACACAGAAACGCTGAATTTTTGGCATGTCCTTGAGTTGTTCACTGGGTATGCTGCTCACATTGACTGGAAAAATATCAGACCTATTTTTAAAAATTCTAATGATATTGCATTAACTCTACATTAGACTACAAAGGGTGTTATCATGAGATGAAAAAATTAATTTCAATTGCACTAATCTTACTTGCTCAGAGAGGCTGTGGAGCCTCCACCCTCAGAGAGTCAAAACCCACCCAGACATGGGACCTATTTTCCTGGCCCTACATGGACAAAGGAGTGGGTTAGAGAGGCTCCAGCAGTCTCCTCCAACCTCAACTATTCTGTAACTCTGCTTTTCAGGGATGTATTAGGAGCTTTCACAGTTTGTGTCAATACATCCTCTCAAACTGTACAAGGGCAAAAGATTTCATCTATTAAAATACCCATCTAATAGAGAAACATAACATTTTTCTATCACAAACCAGCATGAACTATTCTTGAGGACGTGATACAAGCCTTCATCGTGTAAAGGCAAAAATAATGGTATTTATCAAACCCAAATGCCTATATTGCATAACAAAATGCTATACAGATCAGCCTGGACAAAGTTAGAGCAACTGAGCCCTTTGACTGTTCTTACAACTGTTTCATTTTTGCTGTATATGAACCTCTGGAAGACTGAATGCTAACAGACACACTCAGAAAAGGAAACTTTAGCTTGAGGAGCTTCCATGATCTGTGAGAGCAAGTTTCAAAATGTGCATGCTACTTCAGGCTTTGCGTTTGTTACTTAAGGAAAATGTAACAACTGAATCAATAATTTTCACTGACAAGATACTGTGTTTATTGCTTTTATTTTTTTAACTGTGCCCTTCTAAAAAGAGAAGAATATTTCTAGCCATGCATTAGCATGAATGAAAAAATTGCTGTTTCCAGGCTGCAACATTTTCTGTGTTCTTGTTTTTCTTAGTTATTAGAGCAATAAAATAACATTAACTTGCACGAATGCACCACATGGAGAATTATCTCAACTATTTGATAGTAAAAGAAAGTTAATTAGTATTAATCTTTCTAACATTTTCCCTTCATACAACTGCAGAGGACTCTGCATGACCTTCTCTCGGTGCTATGACCTTGTGAGAGACAGATGTACTTGTGTAGGAAAAAAGAACAGAAAGATATTGGTAGAAGGAAATACAGTGTTTTGCTTGGAGATTAGTTATGCAAAATCTAGATGAAAGGTAAACAAATGACTGTGGATTAGCACCCTAAATTATTTTAGGAAGTCAGTAACAAAAGGATAACAGTTGAATTAAATCATCAAAAGAAATATTTGGGTGATTCATGTAACAGGCAGGCCCGTGGTGTGGGCTGGACATAGCACATAATAGTAATAAATCAGGGGTGAGTATCCACACCAATCTGTCATATATCACAGCACATTGTGATTAAATCTGGTGTGGAGCACATGGGCAGAAGGCCTATGGATGTGCCTAAAGGCTGTGTTGTTAAAGGTTGTGCAGTGACCCCATCCTCATGTTCCAGATCTGTTGCTGCACAGTGACAACCTGGAGAAAGTAAAAGTAGTTGAGGCCGTGAAAACACCAAAATGCCATTAAGAAAACAGTGGAAACATCATTCATTCCAGAGCGTGTGCTCAAAAGACTCATCTGAAAAGGAAGGGGCTTTTCTTTCACTGTTTTCGTTTTATTTCAAAATAAGGGAAAGCAAAGAAAGAAAGTTGAAGACCTGAAAAAAAAAAACCCTCTACTGATATTCATGAACTGAGCAAAAACTGGAAAATAATGAGGGCCTAGTTGTGCTCCTAATATCTACGAGGCGGGGAGTGGTGTATTTGCTTTACCTTTACTTAAAATGACAACCATCAATAAGGTAGATGACAACTGTGGTGGACCCAGCCCTACAGTTATTAAAGAATTCTGGAATCATCTAATGTATCTAGAAAATTTTTAAATGAAGTTGATTCACTGTGCTTCTTAGCTGTTCAGTCTCGTATAAAGCAATGGTTTAAACATAACAAGCTATCATTGATTCTGTGGAAGAAAAGTATAGATAGATGCCTCTTGTTAATATAAAATCCCCTAATTAGAGCTAAAGTTTATACACAATCTGATGTGTTCCTGGCATCAGACACTGAGTTTTCCTAGAAGCTATTCCAAGGATTGCCATCCCTCCCAGACCAGATGAAAAGCTAATAACTGTTCAAGTAGGGTTCCCTTGCTTAGTTTATAGTCACATTAATCAGCAGCATGGTTGTGGCTAGTGCAGGAGCTATTGGATAATTCAAAATACATGGCTGGGAAGAAGTCAATCAGCAGGGAATGTCCCAGATACCGGCCAGTAATATAAACAAAGAGGAAATGTAGGAAAAGTATTTTTTGGCCCTTCAGTCAAAGATTATTTTCTTCTCTGCATTACAAGACATGATTTACTTTGTCAATAATACAAATATTTATAAAATACTCCTCATCAAGTAGGAAGACTAGACACCCATAATTGCTGAGAGGTGGAAATTATTAGTGAAACATGAATTTCAGATCCACCAGCAAGTGTTTTCTTGCAAGCCACTCTCATATGTTTATTGCATGTAGAATTTTGCAACCTACATTTTGAAATCTCAGAGATGCTACCAAATCATGACTCATGCCATACCATATTGATTCTAAATAGCAAAAACTCCCATAGGAAGCTCTTCAATGTAAAGGGCTAATTTTATTCTGAATCTTTTTGAATTACAACAGTAACTTGTTGTCCTAGTCCCAAAGGTCTACTTGCATAAAGATTCAAAACACTGAGAGGTAGCCAGGGACTATATAGATTTCAGCAAGCATATATAGGTGAAAGACCCTCATGCACTATCAAGTATAAGAATGCTAAGCATGTTAAATTGATATTTTCTTGCCCTGAAAGCAGATATGAATACACAAAAATAGCAGAAGTATTGACCACAAATAAATATTTTGGCACCTTGTAGCTATGACTTGAATATTCCTTCATAAGTATTTTGTAACATAAGTATAAATATAGAGAGAACATATAATCTCTAAAGGGCAAGCAGAGGCTAATGTTATAGTCATCGAAATATCATTTGGAAAAGGTGCATATGGTAAAATCTCCACGACAAGAACAAGGGATGGCATACAATCTGGCAAGATACCCGATGGAACTAGAATGGATGCTGTAGAATAAGGAAGAAAGATGCTAAGCAAAACAGAACAACCTCTGTTCCTCGAAGTAGAAGAAACAATGTTGGGACCAGATGAGATCATCTCTTTTCTTTTTAAAGAGTGACTAAACCAAATAAAATAGCAGTGATGAGAAAGAAAGATGGGGAAGAAGAAAAGGCCTGCTAGGATTCCACCTCCCCTTGACCTCCAGCTTGACCACTTTGACCTTGGTGATTAAGTTCATTGAGGATCATGAAAGCATTAACAGCATCAGCTTCCCAGTATTGTATATTCACAGATAATTATGGATAAGCTTGATAATTGTTTGATATGGTGATTAATGATTAATCATGGGTGAGAAAACTAATAGTTTATGATGGGTATGCTTAATTGATATGGATTTAGTAAAGTGCTGTTTTGAAGTTTGAAACTGGCCTGCATTTTCAGTCTTAGACTGTCAGTCATTCTAATCTCTAATTCTCTGATACAAAAACCCAACTCCAACAACAAAACCAACCTCACCTTCCATTGCATGTGTGCATTTATGGATGCATTTTCAGTTGGAACACAATCCTGTGCACAACATAGTACCATTTCCTGAAAAAACATAACATTCAGATCATAGTGCTTCTCTTCATTCCCATTTTCATTGCAGCAGAAGGATAAGAGGAGAAAATGGAAAACACAGAGGTAACTGAGGTCTTTTAAATATAACGACATAAAAAAAATTGACATAAGGGATTTTCAACACAATATTAATGGCAGATAAACAAAATCACCAAAATTAACATTTCCATGCCATTTCTACACCTGATATCAATACTACTTTCTCTGCAGCAAGTGAGTAAATTCTTCTCTCGTCATTAAGAAATTCATCATATATTACACCAGTGTCCACAGAGCTCAGTGTAGATGCCTTGACCTTTTGCTAGTATAATTTTGGTAACTACATCAACAAAAGTTATTGGGAATGTATGCATAATTAAGTGTTACTCTGCATATAAGCTGTGAAATTGCTGTGGCAGTTTCCTATTTTCCACCTTATGGCTTAAGTACTCTTTTATGAGACTAGTTTGTGTCATTAATCATGTTTTGATATGTACCTACACTGTACTTCGACTTTCAAGTGTTACAAGCAGAACAATTGAGCTGAAGAGTATGGATCACCATATGCTATCTCTGCAGTACAACAAATGCCTAGTACAAATTCTTCAATAACATCTGATAAGATACCCCTAAGTTATTTTTAAATAATAGTGGTTGCAAGTACCTTGTTTTATTATAACAATTTCTCATATGTTTTGGAGAACAAACTCTAATTTAATATGATTAAACATTTCGTAATATTGCAGAATAATTTCCTGAATTGTGAAAACAGACACTTTATGGTTGAAATAGCTCTATAAATTAGAAAGGAAAAGTGATTATTTTTTTCATATTAAGAGAGTTTAAACATCCTTTGTTTCTTAAAACAAGATAATTCAAAAAGGAGGTTGTTCAGTGATGTTTCCATCGCAGCCAAAGGACACAAACCCCAGAAATGATTTGAGGGAATTAAGAGCCCACACAGCTACCACAGATTATCAGCTTTGGGGAACAAAGGAGGCAATAAGGCAGAGTCCTTAAAACTCAAATTTCGCTTTGTGCATAATAAAAGCCAAGGTAAAATTACATGACTGCTACTAAAAGAATGTTGCTGCATTTTTACTCATTTTTTACATGCTGAGAAGAAAAAGGTCTCTTTGTAAATGCCATTAGCTGTGATAGTCTCAGTAGTTTAGAAAAACATAGATGTCAGTCATGTTTATTTTTAGAGGTGTAGGTAATTGACAGCGGGCAGCAAAAATCTCTTTCATATCCTGTGCTTGGCTTGTGTCCTTTCAGATGCTTGCAACATCCCCAAGATGGCACTATGCCATAGAAATATTAAGAGAGAGGACTCTGAAATTACAATTACATTATGGAAAATAGAAACAACTACAGTGTTTTGTAGTATTGATAAAAATAGGGTTGAATGTGCATCTTTAAACCAGGGTATACACTAACACTAAAACATTGCTAATATCATTCAATTAATGCAAATCACCAAATGGTATTTTCACTTAATTTTTTTTTCCTAATAGGAAGGCTATTTTATTATAATGAATGTAGATCACTTCAAAAGGCCTTGCCAGTGCCACTCACATTTCTCTGGGTCATCACTGTAATAGACTAATCAAAGTTAACTACTAATTTGATAAAAACATATATATTTCTAGACAATTTTCTCCATGTCACATGTGCCTACCTGGCCAATTAATCCAAAGTAGATAAATAATCTCCTATAATTAGTTATGAATCATTCAAAATCTGATTGTGGTCTGTATGAAACCATGCTTTCTGATAAAATTATTGCTGCATGAACTATGTAAGAAAAACGTGTTTCTAGGTTTCTGTGATCCCTTTTTAGTTTCTGTCTAGTCACAACATGACATGCACAAGAATTAAAATGTGTCTTTCAAAACAGAGTTGTGATACATAAAGACTTTTTACAAGCATAACAAAATGAATAATTCCTGGCCAGAATGGCTTGTTACAAGAACTACTGATGAAGCTTTATGAATAGATGCAGTCACAAGTGCAGATCATAAAAATGGGTATAAAAATGCAGATAAGCAGAGTAACGACAGCCTCTTTCACCATGAAACTAGAGCAGAACAATGTCACACTGCTTATTCATTACAATCTGGTTCAACGAGCTACTCAAGCAGGCATGCAATGTCATTGCCTTCATTCACAGAAATACCTACATGCTTAAAATAATATCATGGCAGAGAAAAAATTGTTAGTTATTTCATTAAACTGTGTTTCTTAAACCTCAAGTATGATCTCCTTTGTCTGGAAACATCTAAAGGTTTCCTAGAAAACCATACATTATCAACATTCCTAGAATAAAATACTTTAAAGTTGAGAAGTTAGGTATAAAACCAGGAAACGGGATAACAGCTTTCTTATCCCACTATTCCTTTTAATAAGATCTTTGAGTCTTAAGACTTATAAAGCCACTAGCCTCAAAGCAAGTTACCCATGCAGCGAGATCAAATGCACTATTTTACATTAGTTCAGGATATCCTTTAAGTTCATAGCAACAAGTTGTCATGCTATTAATGAAAGAGTTTCTCCTTCTTCCTGGATTTTACTTCAGGAAGGCGTAATAAAATGTAGGTAATAGTTCACTGTAGACAATGACAAGACATCACATGGAATTTGAATTATTCACTCAGTGAAAGGCTTTGTGACAACAGACAAGAAGAAAAAGAGATCAGCATGTCACAGTAGGTAACAACACATTTTATCTGTGTATTTGGAGGATGAAGGAAATAATTCTAAAATATCAAATACAGCAACGTAGTCACTGGCTTTGAGTATCAGTGTTATGCTAGGTAAAACTGAAAGATAAGGCAAAGCTTTATGTTAACAACGATTTTACTTCAGAGGATCAGCTAAATTTCAGTTTGGTATTGAAATTAAATAAATAAATGAAATTGAAATAAACATTCACAACTTCACAATTGCTGCCATTTCCTGTCATGCTGGTGAAGGGGCTGGAGAACAGGCCTTATAAGGAGCGGCTGAGAGAGCTGGGGTTGTTTAGTCTGGAGAAGAGGAGGCTGAGAGGAGACTCTCTACAACAACCTGAGAGGAGGTTGTAGAGAGAGAGTTCTGGGCTTTTCTCCCAAGGGACAGGGGACAGGACAAGAGGAAATGGCCTCAAGCTCAGCCAGGGGAGATTTAGGCTGAAGATTAGGAAAAAAATTTTTCACAGAAAGGGTCATTGGGCACTGGAACAGGCTGCCCAGGGAGGTGGTTGATTCACCTTCCCTGGAGGTGTTTAAGGGACAGATGGATGAGGTGCTGAAGGGCATGGTTTAGTGATTAATAGAATGGTTGGACTCAATGATCTGGTGGGTCTCTTCCAACCTGGTGATTCTATGATCCCATGCAGGGCCAAGACAACTGGTTCAGTTGGTGGAGAGGATGCAACACAGATGAACTGCCTTTGGCTGGAGGCATGTTCATCTGGGGAAGGGATTATTTACACATGCATGTAGTGGGACGAGGGGCAATGTGTATAAACTGGAGAGGGGCAGATTTAGACTAGATATAAGGAGGAATTTCTTGACTCTGAGAGTGGTGAGGGACTGACCCAGTTTGCCCAGGGAAGCTGTGGCTGCCCCATCCCTAGAGGTGTTCAAGGCCAGGTTGGATGGGGCTTGGGCAGCCTGATCCAGTGGGAGGTATCCCTGCTCATGGCAGGGGGTGGGACTGGGTGATCTTTAAGGTCTCTTCCAACCCAAACTATTCTATTATTCTACCTCACGTAGCAGAAGCAACATATCTCCCTGCAGCTCCCTGTAATACACACACCCCGTCCTCATGCTTTGCCTTGTGATGTAGCCCAAATTTCTCCAAGATATGAATTCACCAGCCACCCAAGCAGAAGATCATACCCACATGCTGTCACCATCTTTACATACTTCAGAATCAGGCCTTTACATCCTGCTCCGCCTGTATCCTTCCCCATTCTTTGTAGAGAGAATGCACCAAGGATGGCCTTGTACCTTCCGCATATGAGTTAAGGAAAGATACTCCTTTCACATACACTTGTTAGCTATGGAAGTGAGGCAGCTAATGCATGAGAAATAGATTGACATTCCTTGCACATCATCTTTTTTTCAAATAAATAAGAACAGTACTAAATATCCCTATAACCCATGACAGACACACGACCATATAGTTCCACCCTACTGATTGATATATAAGTTATAGCAGGTTGAAACTCATCTTCTGTTTTGTGGGAAATCAATATTTCTGTATTTGTTTTGCTTCTGAAGTGGCTTCTTTAATTTTACAAAGATGACAGTTGAAAGGATATCATTTGAGAATGTAAAACTTCATTGTCAGTTTAGTATTTTTCTATTATGACATGTCACGTCAGTAGTACGAGCACGTGAACCATTTGACACATTTTACCCATCAGTGTTAAAAAATTCAAACCTTTTAATCGCAAACCACAATCTGCAAAGACAGTCTGAAGAGGAAACAAGACTTATAAATCATAAGGGACCATCTTTTGACTTTGTTGATATTTTGAAGGCTCTCAACAAATTAATTTAAGGTAAAATATTTCAACTCCCATATTAAAACATATCGGGAGTTGACTCCACAAAATGGTATCACTAACATCAAACAAAATTCTTTAAACATAACTGGCTTTAATAATTTTACACAATGTAAAATGTTTTAAACTGACAGAAAAGGTCTTTTAAGTATTTTCTTTTTTAGAATTATGTGAAAGCGTGTCTATTTCAATAAAACCAGAAATAAATAGCTCAAGTTAAACCCACATTGTGCCAGTCAAGAAAAAAAAAAATCAATTCTTATCAAGATTTTTCCAAGTACTTACATCTATTTGTAGCTGAATGCTTTTAGTTTTGTGAAAAATGTGTAAAATGTTTCCTTTAAATTTCTTCAAAACAATTAAGTGTTAAAGAAGAGATGTGCCAACTCTGGTTAGTCAACTGTACAACCAATGAAGACATTTTCATTGATTCTAGTATGCTTGTGATCCACCTTTCCACAAGCAGCTGAATCAATCTAAATAACTCCCCAGTAAGCTTGGAACCAATGAGATAATTTTAACAGCACTGTCTTCCAAGTATCAAAGCTATTCAGTACTTCAATGTTTTAGACAACATTGGCTAATATTAGTGCTGGGAGACAAAAGGTGATGTTTGTGTGTATTGGACTACTGGAAGATCCTTCTGGAACAAAGATCTCTTCGAGAACAGAAATTTGTTTGCACTTCCAGATAGGCTACTTGATTAGGAGCCATGGGGACAAAGGAAAGGACCAAGATTCCTTTTGTGCTTATGACTTCTGATGGCTAAAATTTCAGGGATAAAAACATATGAATGAAAGATTCTTACACTGGAGAAGAGACCAACTTTTATGAATTTCCAGGATCTGAAGCAATATAAAAGGCTGTTTTCAGAATGTCATTTTATAAAAAAGACCTAGGCAGTCATCCTTACGACTGTATCATTAGCTAAAAAATGACTAAATATTTTTTTTCTCCTATGAATACCTTATGGAGATAAAGACAGTAAGCAAAACAAGAAAGCTGGGGAGGGACTGTTTATAAAGGCTTACAGTGACAGGACTGGGGCAATGGGTATAAACTGGAGAGGGGCAGATTTAGACTAGATATAAGGAGGAATTTCTTGACTCTGAGAGTGGTGAGGGACTGACCCAGTTTGCCCAGGGAAGCTGTGGCTGCCCCATCCCTGGAGGTGTTCAAGGCCAGGTTGGATGGGGCTTGGGCAGCCTGATCCAGTGGGAGGTGTCCCTGCTCCTCTCAGCAGGGCTGGAACTGGATGATCTTTCAGGTCCCTTCCAACCCAAACTACTCTATGACAAAATATGATAATCAAAATTTGAAGAAAATGAATCAATAAAGACACAAAAAAATGTTCCTGTAAGAGAGAACTATTTATACTTAAAATCAGAAGTCTCCATGGAAAACGTATGTTTTGTGAAAAGATGAAGGGAGAAAGATGAGTATGCTACCAATTATCTTTAGAATCGGAGAAATCATAGTAGAGGTCATAAATATAAGAATTAAGACTTGAAAGCAATCATGAATAATAATTATCAGCAGAAAAGAGAAGCAGGTGAAGGAAGATGTACATTATATCATGAAAACTTATAGAAAAGCTAATGTAATGTACAATGGTAAAATAATTTTTAGAAGTGAATGGTCTGAGGAAAGTAAATGACATAGCATACAGCTCATATTGAGAAGTTAGAGTATTTTCTTTACAAGAGTGGAATTTTTCCTTCTAGTAAGCACCGATGTGTTGTTCCTGGCTCTCCCTGTGCCATACTGCTTCATCTCTGGCGGTATGAAAATTTGGGTATGTAAATAGATTTTGTATTACACCTATGATCCAACCTCATACTATGGTAAGTAAGGCTTGAGCCCATTAATGTTTGGCATTTGATTAAAGGAAAAATCTTATATATGTATGAAAAAAAATGATGTGATTGAAACCCACAAAATTCTGTCTGAACACAAAAAAGCAATCTTTTACTGTAAAATCAAAAGAAATAAAAAAAAACCCCAAATACTCTGAAACAAGTTGTCCAGTGAGACTGTAGAGCCTCCATTCTTGGAGATGCTAAAAACCCAACTGGATGGAGTCCTGAAAAACTAGCTCTAGTTGACCCTGCTTGAGCAGAAGGACTGGACCAGAGGTGCCTTCCAATGACAGCAATTTTGTCACATTCTCTTTCTGAAGTACATATTGATGGATAATAATGGCTTCACTTTATAACCTTGCATATATGAATGCAAATATGACTTTATTAATTTCCCTTCACCCTCAATAAGAATCAATTAAAAGCACATTAAAAAAATGCTTATTATTTTAGAGGAGAAAGTGAATTTTGAGTCCTGAGAAGTCTCATTCTTTGTACCAGAAGTGACCAAAACATCCACAAGTGTTCCAGAGGAGATCCCATGCTTGGAAAAACATCTCTATTATGAGCTGTATAGACAATACTGACCAAATCTGCAGCCAGTCTTCAAACACTTTGGACTTGGCACAGCAACATGAGTTCATTTTTGTATTAGAGTTGTGTGCAGTAACATAATAGGCTGCAAGTGTGAGTTTACTACTAATTATATATCAAGAGAGTCTACCTCTAGTGCTCAATACTGCACTGAACTGCTTCTGCTGATCTGTCAATAAGTCTACAAGAACACTGTATTTCCCCACAGCTCTGTGTGAAAAGTCAGCACCTAGAGACTTCTACTCTCTCTTCTTGTTCCTTTCAATCTTCTGCCCATCACATCTTCTGTGTGGTGGCCAGAGAAGTCTACACAATATGAAATAATAGAAATTGGTTTGGTTTTTTTTAAGATACCTCACTAAAGACCAACACTACGACTGCTCTGCTGCTGTTGCTCTGAGAATTGTCTGGAAAAAAATGATTAGAAACGTAAAAAGAAGAACAGATCGACGGAAAAAGACAATTTGGAGAATGGCAAACAACTGCAAAAACAAATAAACACATATTAAAGGAAAAGAGTCTGCAAAAAATTGAGATGGAGATGAATTGACATATATTAGAATGATACAGTGTTACATAGGAAGAACTGTGTGGTGACCACCTCCATGGTGGAGGTGCTAGATAACAACAGCTGGTAAGACAAGAGTGTGAGTTTCAGTATTTGGATGGGACATACAGAGCTGTGTTGAGAGTGCCTTGCTACAAAACTGATCACATTAAAGAGCCAGAAGCTATTTGAGTTAAATTGGACCTTTTGGATATTAGTTATAAAAGGGCACGGGGAACTCTGTAGGTGTTCATTAACACTTTGCAAGTGTCTAGAATTGTCATTTATGTCTTGCATTGCTGTTGGTGGTCATGGTTGTGTGGTTCCTGGTTGCTGGTTAATGGTGCATCGTTACTAAATCAATATTCCACTTTAATCTGATTTAGTGTAATCTGCACAAATATAACGGCTTTTCCCTGCAAGAGTATGGAAGTTTAAATATTGACTGAAATTATGACAGAGTCAACGTGAGAAATTATCTGACGAGGCCATATACCTGAAAAATCATTTTTTTATTCAGGAGCAACTAACAGAAAACAAGGCATGAGGACCTGCCAGTCCTGTGACTGCTTTCTGTCCACTAAGATGCTTGAGTCTATTAAACCTGCATAAGTATTGATCATTTATTAGGGATGAATTCTTAATTGTACAAAGACATTTTTTATATAAATAGTAGAAAGCACCAGACCAGATTAATGACTAAGGAATTGCCTGCCAAACTTCTTATTTAATTAACACTTTGTGGTTTTCACTCTAAAGATGAGAAGAAAATGATCTAGAACTGCTCAAATGCTGTTTTCACATTGTGCAAAAATGGGCTTACTAATTTGATGCAATACACTTTTTTTGTGCTTTACATGTAAACTTTATTAAAAAATTCTATTGCACAACATAATCAACTTAAGATTCAAATTCCACTACAGAAAAAAATATCCAGTTACTGATAAACAAAATGCCTATAAGTTATTATTAAATTAAGCAATTATTTTATACTTATTTGTTTAAGCTCCACCAGACCAGGCTTTCAGTATTCCAGCAGCTATGCACAGACATCTGAAAATGTAACGCTTACCCAATAACATTAGGAACTAAACAGATGCAAAATTGTAGGGGTTGGATTATCCCCATTCTACAGAGACCTATTGTGCAGGTAGGATCTCAAAGGAGATTTTTGACACCTTTCAAAACTCTTCTGCCTTCCAGCCTGACATACTGGTCAGGTGATTATAGAATCATAGAATAGTTTGGGTTGGAAGAGACCTTAAAGATCATCTAGTTCTAACCCCCCTGCCATGGGCAGGGATGTGTCCCACTAGAATTATCTTGGTAACACAGCACAGACTGATAAAGAATGAGTCCTGATTTTGGGCAACACAGATTTCAGAGGAAGCATGCCAACGTCATGAAGGTCCCAGGTCAACACAATGGAACTAAAGAACTTTAAAAAGGAAGCAGAACCCTAAGAGTTTGCATTAAATATAGATCTTTCCTTTAGGGAAGAAAAGACCCGTGTAGTTCCTTGCTTACCTCCAGTTAAGCCTTATACTGTTTGAAAGAGCTGAAGGCTCACTCTCCCTTCAATATAAAAAGGTCTTTTGAAATAAGGTCTGGAAAGAACCCCCGTACATTGTGCTCTTCAGGTCCTTTCCTAAACACTTCCATGCAGAGCCCCCATCCAGTGTAGGCAGCTGTTCTAGCCTGAGCAATGCCCCTCCTGCTACACTGCAAGGCATGAGGATATACAAGCAAACAGCAAGAAGCATCACCTCCTTCAGCAACAGGAGAAGCAGAATCTTCTGATCTCTTCTTCAGTTCCTTTCACACAGAATCACAGAATAACCAGGTTGGAAGTGACCCACCAGATCAAGTCCAATCACTCCTATCAAACACTAAACCATGCCCCTCAGCACCTCATCCACCCATCCCTTAAACACCTCCAGGGAAGGTGAATCAACCACCAGCCTGGGCAGCCTGTTCCAGTGCCCAATGACCCTTTCTGTGAAAAATGTTTTCCTAATGTCCAGACTAAATCTCCCCTGGTGGAGTTTGAGGCCATTCCCTCTTGTCCTGTCCCCTGTCACTTGGGAGAAGAGGCCAGCACCCTCCTCTCTACAACCTCCTCTCACATAGTTATAGAGAGCAATGAGGTCACCTCTCAGCCTCCTCTTCTCCAGGATAAACAATCCCAGCTCTTTCAGCTGTTCCTCATAAGGCCTGTTCTCCAGCCCCTTCACCAGCTTCATTGCTCTTCTCTGGACTCGCTCCAGAGCCTCAACATCCTTTTTGTGGTGAGGTGCCCAGAACTGAACACAGTATTCAAGGAGCGGTCTCACCAATGATGAGTACAGAGGGAGAATAATCTCCCTGGACCTGCTGGTCACGTTGTTTCTCATACAAGCCAGCGCACCACTGAAATCCACAGTGCTAAAACTGGATCTTTTTTTCCAGTTCTTTAAACGAACCCCTGACACCGTTGTGGTGTTCCCAGGCATTCCACCCCCAGGAAGACAGGTAATACGGAGTGGTGTTCTTCATGCTTTGAAGTTCAGCATATTTTGACAAGGAATGTAAAGCATAAGTGAGGTTTCCTGAAGGCAGGAACTCCTCTTTAGGACAGCTACAAAACCATATCAAGTGTAAGAATTTCACAAAGGCAGAATAGAAAGAGCAATTTTTCTTGCATTTAACCGGATCCCTCTTGGGTTTTGCCCTCATCCCCCCCGAAGCATCCTGCAAGCATTCAGCTAGGCTAAAGAAGTGCTTCCATAAATGACAGCTTGTTGTTTGTCCTGGTGGATCAGTACAAGGACACTTTTCAGTTCTGAGGGGAGCATCACTCAGAGGAGTATCACACACGGGGAGCCAACACATTAGAGCTCGGTCATTTGAAGGTCATGTCAATCTCTTCATGTTAAATCTCTTTCCTCAGCTACCCATGAGACTTAACTTGCCTAAGGATCTGTGAATACGCTTTGCTTCTCCGTAAGCCATAACACTAGAAGAACTACAGCTTTAAAACTGTGTTTCAGAAAAATTAATTTATCTGGCATGCATATAAACTCATGTTATTGCAGGATAAACTTCTCCTCAGTCTCAACAAGCTACTCAGGTGGCAGATCTCATCTTTCTCAAGAAAACCCAGATCTACAGCCAACCTGAGTCTGTCCTGGGTGCAATCTGCCTCTGTCTCTGATTACAACAACGCAACAGGCTCAGTGGAGCTTACCACTAAATTTATTCTTTTCAGTATATAACGAGCTGTTTCTACAAACTGGATTATTTTTATTTTCTTCTCTGAAAGGTGCAAGATAAGCTGAGGAAATGTATTGGGGAGGGGGAAATGTTTTATTTATACTTCTCCTAAACCTTTATCACAGAACAGGGCCTAGAGGAGTCCTCCAGTCCTCTGGAGCTCATCCAGTCCAACCCCTCCGGCTAAGGTAGGGTCACCTCCAGCAGGTCTTTCTGGAGCTGGAGAGCCTAGAACTAGACACAGGACTCCAGCTGGGGGCAGAGAAGAGGGGGAGGATATCTCCCCTCACCCTGCTGGCCACATTCTTCTCCATGACCCCAGGATACCCTTGCTTTTCTGGCCACAGGAGCACATTTATCTTTCCTGACAAGGTTCAGTAAGTTGTTGTTAGCCTAGTGACCTCAGCCTCTGAGCTGGGAGGGGCAGCCTGCAGGACTGAAGGATATTCCTTGTCTCAAATTCAGTGGCACTCTTGACATCTCTGTCAACAACTCATCTTATACCTCTACTCGTTGCCAAGCTCTGACTGGTATCTTTCAGGCTCTATTTATGCATTTTAACCATCAAATCCCAGATCTTTAGTTCGAGTCATTATGAAAGTTTCCAACCTACCAGGTCTGGAGCCAGAAGGATTTCAACAACATTTTGGTATACATTCCATGAGGAAATGTATATCTGTCACTTATGTTTGCCTTCTTACATCTCCCTGTATTTAATTTCAGGCACCATCATATAGGAAAACTGAGAGACTTACTTCATTACACCAAACACTTGTAACGCCTTTGCTTCTAGTAGCTGTACTTGATGCTGTGACCACGAAGCTTCATTAAAAACATGCACCATTTGTTCTTTCACCTCTCTTCCATTCTCAGAGACTAACAGTCATCGAGGTTGAGAGGGACCTCAGAAGGTCCCTAGCGCAGTTCAGACTAGGTTACTCAGGGGTCTATGAAGTCACGCTTTGAAAACCTCTAAGAATGGAGAGGTGCAATCTGTTCCACTGTTTGCCTGTCCTATTTTCATGCACCTTGCCTCTGAAAAAGGCTCCAGAGCTGCTGTTTGCAGGATACACAGGGATGCTAACAAACCAGCAGTGGAAGAATATAAAGACAAAGTAATCACACAAAATCCCACATATTTATATTTGAAAATACACAAGGAAGCTGTTGAGAATGACTACTGAAGCCAACAGTCTCTGCTCCAATGCCTGCCTTCCCTACTCTTCACAAAGATTTACTGTTCTACAAAAGAAAACACTCTGGGGATGAACTAGCCGTCCCTCTTTCCAACTTAGAACAAGAAGTCACAGGAAATGGTCTGAGATGTGAAGGGTCACAGTGTAACAGATGGGAAGTGTGATAGTCTCAAGAAACATATGCATGCCTGAACACCTACACATTTATCTTGTCATCTGCTCTACATAACACACACCCTCTGATCTACAGAAAGGCAAGGCAAATCTTTTGTGGATCCCACCCCAAATATTTTAAAATACATTATGTGGCACTTCAAAAAAAAAACAAAACCTGTAGTCTCCTGTCATCTTCACTGTTTGCATCTTGCCTGTCGTTACTTCTCTGTGCAGTATACTTTAAACATTATTAATGGAGAGTGGATAAATCATTTTAAAAAACTGATAAATGCTGAGTAATCTTCCTGTGCTGATTTGCTCTTTCATATACTGGATAACGAATCAGCACCAATTCAATGTGTAGTTGCATGAATTTTATGCAAGATGTAACAAAACAAGCATGCTGTACCAGAGATGTGCAATCATACAGCATCTCTACGTTAGTGAAGTCTTCAGTGATGTGCTGCTGATATTTAAAATGATGGCTTTTCTATCTGTGGTAAGCTCCATGGATTACTAATATTGCACAGAATCCCAGAAGACAGTCCAACTGTCTGCTAAAGCAGAGCATCCCAGCAGGCTCATAGGAACATATCCAGGTGGATTTGAATATCTCTGGAGAAGGAAGCCTCACTCCCTTGCTGGGCAGTTGGTTCCATTGCTCCGTCACCCTAACAGGAATAAAAATTCTCCATGTCCAGGTGGAACTTCCCACGCTCCAGTTTGTACATGTTGCCCTGTTACGGGGCACCACTAAACAGAATCTGGCCCCCTTCTCCTGCCCCTGTCCACCAGATATTGATCGACTCTCTGCTCTTTTCCAGGTCTCAGACCCAGGTCTCTCAGCCTTTCCTCCTAAGGGAGATGCTCCAGTCCTCTCACTGTCGCTGTGGCCTCCACTGGGCTCTCTCCAGTCATTCTTGGTCTTCCTGGAGTTTGAAAGAACAGAACTGGATGCAAGACTCGAGGTGGGTCCTCCCTAGGGCAGAGTAGAGGAGGAAGAGGATAATCTCCCTTGTCCTGCTGGCCATGCTGTTCTTAGCACTGCAAGATTTAGAGACTCCTTGGTTTTTGAAAACAAGGCATACAAGGAGCAACTACTTGCTGTAGATTTCACATTAATATACATTTTCCTTTCTAATAAATATTTCTATAATAAATATTTCTATGTTGAGGTATTGAAGAGCACAAAACTGAGCCTGAAATGTGAGTTGAGAGCTGTTTTTACTGTTCTGCTAAGAATGTCAACAGTTATGTTAAAGCATAGCACACTTAGAAACATTGTGAAATACGATAGATAGAGTCTGGACTAGAAGATCTGAAATAAAATAATTTATATCAATTGATGTATACTTTGAGCAGGGCGGCTCTTTGCCATCTCATTCCCTTGCAACTCTAATATTTTCAAAAGCAAACAGATGTATGAACCTTCACTGAAAATATAAGCTAAAATGTGTGTGCACATATATATATTTACATAATGGACAAAGCAACTATTTATCATACTAGAAGTTGTTTTTCAGAAGAGTGTAGGCTTTCTTTCCCAATCAAAAAGCAATCCTTGCTCAGATTCAAAGTCTGAAGGCCACTGACACCCAGAAGGGCACGTAAGCTTGTGTCTAGATTCATGTACTTAAAGGAAAATTTTAAAACCAAGCTGGAAGGATCTCTCAAATTACAGCCTTTGTCATTTTTCACCTTTCTCTCCCTTTCTGTAGAAAATTCACTCGTGTGTCACATTTTCTTAATTCTCATCTTTTAATTGGTAATTGTTAATAATTTTATGAACTGAGACATAATACAAAAGAGCTTGTGCTGAGCAGCTCAAAAACCCCAGACAAGTTATCAGAGAAAGTTTCCTAACAGACATTTCAACTGCCAAGTTGTTTCCCAAGGGAGGTAACAGAAGCCTGGTACTAAAGTTATTGGAAACTGGCCATGGCAAAATTCTGGCACTCATAATTTAAGGGAGACTTCTGCACTGACTTCCAAAGGCTCACTGGATTTTGTATTAAATAACTTGACTCTGCAAGTTATTTAGTTAATGCTAGTGAATTGTACTTTATCTTTTGGATAGGAATGAGAATTTAACCCATACCGTGGCATTAGGTTGAAAAGATGAAAAACTGTATTAATGATCATAACAATTTCTCCTTATGCTTTGGAGCTTCAAAGTCAGCTTTGCATTACAGTGTACAAGACAGCTAACATGCCATTTCGGACTTTCTTCAAATTCTCTGTATGCTCATTGTTTATATACAAATAATGCTGTACACTGACTTGCATCATATATACACATATAAAATGTCAGTTTGCCATGCAGCCAGAATCTACTGAAGCTGATAGGGACTTGCTGTTAGAGAATTCTCCATCCTGAAATATTCCTTTTACACCTCTTTCTTGAGCCAAAATATTTGTAAAAATCTCTCATCATTGGTGTTTCTAGCTATACCATTTGATGTATAAAGTTATGATGTTTTGGCTTGTGCTGGAAGACAAAAAGGACAAAACTATTATTACATCTGTTCCAAGACCAAAAACTCTGTATGGCTAGAATTTACGCTAAAACCAAGAAGGTAAACTTGATATATCATTTTGATTTCTGCATTGTCAAGAAGTTATTAACCATAATCTCAGCTTTCTGTCTCTGAAAATATGCAGTGGATTATTCTTGGTACATCTTGTTTAAAGTGTTAATCCACTTTTTTGGTGTTTTTTTTTTTTTTAAGGCAGAAAAAAAAGGGGCAGAGCTCTAATTAATCCAAGCGGCATCCAGTCTGCGTTTTTGTTTTCACAAGTAGGTAAAATCGCTACCTCTAGTCCTTGTGGGAGACTTCAATTCCCCAGATATAGGCTGGGAGTATAATACACCAGAAAGGAAGCAGTCCTGGAGGTTTCTGGAGTGTGTGGAAGACAACTTCCTCACACAGCTGGTGAGCAAACCGACAAGGGATGGTGCCCTCCTGGACCTGCTGTTTGTGAACAGAGAAGGACTGATGGGGGATGTGAAGGTTGGAGGACGCTTGGGGCAAAGCGATCATGAGATGTTAGAGTTCTCAGTGCGGGGTGAGATGAAGGTGGAGGTTGGCAGAACAGTTGCCCTCAACTTTCAGAAAGCAGACTTTGGGCTTTTCAGAAGGCTGGTCGGAAAAGTCCCGTGGGAGGCGCTCCTTGAAGGCAAAGGTGTCCATGAGGGCTAGGCGCTCTTCAAGAAGGAACTCCTAGCAGCTCAGGAGAAAGCCATCCCCAAGTTCCGGAAAAGTAGCCAGCGGGGTAAGAAACCAGCATGGTTGAGTAGGGAGGTCCTAAGAGACATCAATAGGAAGAGGAGGGTCTATAACCTCTGGAGGAAGGGGCAGGCATCCTGGGTGGACTATAGGGAGGAAGTGAGAATGTGCAGGGAAAAAGTCAGGAGGGCTAAGGCCCAACTAGAAATGCGATTGGCCAAGACTGTGAAAGACAACAAAAAGTCTTTCTACAAATACATCAACAGCAAAAGGAGGGCTAGGGAGAATCTCCAGTCCTTAGTAGATGCAGAGGGAACAACAGTAACAGGGGACGAAGACAAGGCTGAAGTACTCAATGCCTACTTTGCCTCAGTCTTTAACAGTAAGGAAAATTGTTCCCTCTGCGCACAACCCCAAGGGTTGGAAGAGAAGTATGAGATACCCAAGGTCCAAGAGGAGGTGGTTAGAGACTTGCTTGCCCGGCTAGATGCCCACAAGTCTATGGGGCCGGATGGAGTCCACCCAAGAGTTTTGAGGGAACTGGCGGATGTGCTGGCCAAACCCCTTTCCATCATCTTCCAACAGTCCTGGATGACTGGGGAGGTTCCGCTGGACTGGAGGCTGGATGATGTTGTGCCCATCTATAAGAAGGGGCTCAGGGAGGATCCGGGGAACTACAGGCCTGTCAGTGTGACCTCAGTACCGGGGAAAGTCATGGAGCGAGTGATCTTGAGTGCTATCAAGAAGCACTTGCAAGAGAACTGGGTGATCAGGCCCAGTCAACATGGGTTCATGAAAGGCAGGTCTTGCCAGAGTAATCTGATCACCTTCTATGATCCAGTAACTAAACTCCTGGACGAGGGAAAGGCTGTGGATGTGGTCTTCCTGGATTTTAGTAAAGCTTTTGATAAAGTTTCTCATAGCATTCGGCTTCGGAAACTGTCAGCCTCTGGCCTGGATGGGTGCACACTCTCCTGGGTGAAAAACTGGTTGAATGACTGGGCCCAGAGGGTGATGGTAAATGGAGTTAAATCCAGCTGGAGGCCAGTGACAAGTGGGGTTCCCCAGGGCTCAGTCCTGGGTCCAGTCCTGTTTAATGTCTTTATCAACGACCTGGATGAAGGCGTTGAGTCCTCCCTTAGCAAGTTTGCAGATGACACCAAGCTGGGTGGAAGTGTAGATCTGCTGGAGGGTTGGGAGGCTCAGCAAAGGGACCTGAACAGGCTGGACTGCTGGGCTGAGACCAACGGCATGAGGTTTAACAAGGCCAAATGCCGGGTCCTGCACTTGGGGCACAACAACCCTAAGCAGAGGCACAAACTAGGAGAATCCTGGCTGGAAAGCTGCCAGGAGGAGAAGGACCTGGGGGTGTTGGTTGACAACTGACTGAACACGAGCCAGCAGTGTGCCCAGGTGGCCAAAAAGGCCAATGGCATCTTGGCTTGTATCAGAAACGGTGTAACCAGCAGGTCCAGGGAGGTTATTCTCCCCCTGTACTCAGCACTGGTGAGACCGCACCTTGAGTACTGTGTACAGTTCTGGGCCCCTCACCACAAGAGGGATGTTGTGGCTCTGGAGCGAGTCCAGAGAAGGGCAACAAAGCTGGTGAAGGGGCTGGAGAACAAATCTTATGAGGAGCGACTGGGAGAGCTGGGGTTGTTTAGCCTGGAGAAGAGAAGGCTGAGGGGAGACCTTATTACTCTCTACAACTACCTGGGGGGAGGTTGTAGAGAGGAGGGTGCTGGCCTCTTCTCCCAAGTGACAGGGGACAGGATGAGAGGGAATGGCCTCAAGCTCCGCCAGGGGAGATTTAGGCTTGAGATTAGGAAAAAGTTCTTCACAGAGAGGGTGGTTAGGCATTGGAACGGTCTGCCAAGGGAGGTGGTTGAGTCACCGTCCCTGGAGATGTTTAAGGTTAGGGTGGATGAGGTACTTAGGAGCATGATTTAGGGATTGGTGGGAATGGTTGGACTCGACGATCCAGTGGGTCTCTTCCAACCTGGTTATTCTGTGATTCTGTAACAGTTTTCATCAAAACAAGAAGAGACTAGAAAGGCTATTTAATCCTAACAACATCCAGAGAGCAGCAATATTTTCCTGGATTGTGGTACCTAACAGAGACAGATAATGTTATTTTACCTTCTAATGGAAAACTGCAGAAAAATAAAAGGCAATTGGAAAAAAAATTCTTTTCAGGAAGTGATAAATTTAACTCTCCTTAAAATATAGATAATTCTCCTAGCAACTCCTTAGGAGGAGTGATCATGTTTTCTGCTGCACTGACAATGAAAGGTAAACCTAGGAGATTATATTTTAGCTAAACATTGATCACACAGTTCAATATCTTAAACCACAAGGTAAACACAGAAGACAAACCAAACAACCCAAATCTGTCACTGCTTAGTTGCTTTGGAAATCTGATGGGGTTTTTGGTTTTTTTTTTTTCCCTAGGAGGGATTAATGTTTTTTTCAGATGTTCATTGTGAAGCCATTATATTTGAGATCAATAGCAAGCACACAAATTCAAGTTTATTTCAATAGATTTCCTCCAATTCAAGTGTGATAAGCTGAGTCTGCATCAAATATGCTTTTACAAAACAAGTGTAGTACACCAGTATCAGATAAAAAAGAATGGGAATATATTTTGTTATAATTAGGGTCTACTTAGCCTATCCCAGCGACACATTTAAGTGTTGGTAAGTGGATGAAGTTCCATAAAATGTCTCACCTACAGGCATAAATATTAATACAAAAAAAACCCAAAAAAAACCAAAAAAAAGGAGACATTAAACGAGGTGAAGTGAAAAGCTGTGTTATGTCTCAATGGCTGTACAAAGATGATTTGTGCTAAAATATAACAGGATGAAATACAAAATGAATGGAGTGGTTTAATATGTCTGGAGGCTCAACTGATGCACGGGTTCACTACCACACCTTTTTTCTCAACTTGTGCAATTACAGGGCTACAATCTTGTTCAGGTCACAGAGATATGATGGAATGATTCCCATGACCATTGAGTTGCAAAAGAAGGATACAGGCTGTTTAGGAGGTACAGGATGGGAAGAGGAAGAGCGGGAGTTGCCTTTTATGTGAGAGCAGCTGGAATATCTGCCTGGGGATGGGTGAGGAGCCAGCTGGGAGCTGAGAGAGAAAATGGGCAAAGATAGCATTATAGTTGTCAAGAAATAAGACTCTAGGTGCCTAATGCAGCTGGCAGGTCCTGGTCAGCCATAGGTGAACCTTGATTTACAGCATATCTAAATACAGCTATGAAATTCTTGGAAAACCCTAACGTTTCAGTTGTTCTTCAGTTTTCTTCCTGGAAAACCAAACGCTAAAGCTCACAGAGAAGATGACAGCTTACAAAAATCCAGAGTCTAAATCTAAGCATTTTTTCATTTCTAGTTCTTAACAATTAATTGATGTTTTCAAGTTCTGTATAGTTCATAACAGCAATCAGAAGCAGTTGAAATGCAGTTTTGTGATTAGGAAAAAAAAGATTTATTGACAGCTCTGTATGTTTATTTATGCTTTTGTTTATAACAGTCAGACCAACCCAAAAATATGTACCAAAATTAAATAGTTTGTTCAAAACAAAAAAAAAAGAGAGTGAAGTATCAAGTGAACTGTCATGCTGTAGGTAAATGTTAACTAGCAGTCTGTTTCCACTAAAGTTTAAGTTTAAGCTCCTGTTTGAAACAGAATATACTCATCATTCCAAGTTGCTGAATACAGAAAAAATGTACCCCTTTTCATTTGAGTAAGAATTTTTGGTAAAATGCAAGAGAAGACAGTGAGAACAGGCTCTTTGGACACTTAAAAATGCTCCAGTCCATTTCTTTCAGGATCTATATGATCTTATTTTTCCAAGTGCAGAACAAATAAAAATATTTAATCAGAAGTGTTTCTATGCAAAACCAAAACTCAAGATGAATAACAAGTTTCTCTCAAACAGCCATGCTATCAAATTCTGGCAGGATTGGTTCAAACACAGATGAGGTTCACAGCTAACTGGTGGTTGGTACAATTTGACAGGTATAGTTTATACAGGCTTTGATGCAGCAAGACAAAGCTAAGAAGCATGATAATCTGCAAGTTCTGACCTCATCTAGAGCAAATATTTGTCTGGCTCTACCTGAATCTTTACTGGTTTGCTTTGGGAACAGAAAGCCAAAACCTCCATACTTTGCTGTGGCCTTGGATAGGGTTCAAACTACCAAATTACCCTGAGAGCTAATGTTCTCCTTGCCCTTTCTGTTGTTACTATGTCAGGCTCTGGTTTTGTTTTGGGAAGCAAAAAAGGTGGCCAACAGCATCCCATACCCACATTTTTCAGTGATCTACTAATCTATGCCTAAGGTATGGCTGTTAGACAAACTTCTCGTACTTGGATCCTTTCCTAAAGTATTTCAGAGAGGACTTGAAAGGCTGAACGGGCTGGAAATCCAACAGACCCATTATCCACTAGGAGTAAACTCTCTGGCTTAGATCTGAGGCAGTGTCATGTGTTGCCAGGCTTACTTGGAGGATTCACTGAATTGCTTCAGGGTCTTTTTCTTCTTCTAAGAATACATATTGAGAAATTTTATAATCAGTTTCTGCTGCATTTCAGCCACTTAACAGAAGCACAGACTATGCTGGCTCCAGATCTTATCATCAATTCCTCCTCTCCCCTAAAGAGGGGACAAGCACCTTATTTCAGTGTGCATTAGTGACCATGCCACGGTCATTACTTGTCTCAGTTTGTCAGCAATCCACATTCCCTTCTGACTTGTTACTCTTCCCATTTAGTTTTGGATGAGTTTTTCACTTTTCTAATTCAGAATGAATTATGCTGACAGTGGTATATATATATGTTAACAAAATAATGCATACGGGAATCAGAAGCAAGCCATATGCCAAATTCCAACTATAATTCTTCAGTACTGCATACTAGATGATATTCAGTGTTTTCTCCAGCCATTTAATATACTGTTTGATTTACTTTTGTTCACCGGATACAGAAAAAAAAAAGCATTTTAAATGGAAAATGGAGAGCCTGTAACTCTTAACATCAGTTAGAAAAGGATTCAGGTCTATTTTTGCTAAAGGTAGTTTTAGCTCTTTTAGATGTATTTTCAGGTGGTTTATAAGATGGCATTTGTTTAGGGAACACAGGACATGAAAGTTAGAGATGATTGTGCAATAAGGATTCTACAAGTACAAAAGACGCTATGTACTAAAACCATAAATGTGCACTTTCTGGCAACAATAGACATAGCAATGATGAGCAGCACCACCATCTACCAGTCTGCAAAAGAATATTCAGACCTTTCCTCTGTGGGGACTAACAACTGATAAATTCAGTCTATGACTAGATGAAAATAAGCCCTCTAGTCAATACGCAACACTCCTAGCCCCTTAATTTGAAAAATCACTATTCTGCACAATATGTAAATACCAGGGTGGTAGTGCTACTACTCCAGCTCCGAGTCTTTTTGTGATCACATGCAGAAAGAAAAAAGAGGACAACTCAATGAGGAGAGACAGGCAACACTTGAAAGGGCTGTGGTTCAATTTTAGTTGTTTACAGCCACAAATACTTAACAGGCAGGTAAAGGGCGGATTCAGCCCTAGAGGAGAAGGCGGAATTAGCAATAAGGGATGAGAAGTCATTTGACTATTTGTTGCCTCTCATATTTTAAAGCTTCCTTAAAAAAAACCCTCAGGATGATCTATCTGAAGTAAAGTAATCCAAACAGGTTAAAAGGAATGACACATTGCACCACAGGCTGACATATTCTTATTAAAAAATAGCTACAGTTTCCTCAAAGAAAAATTTATATTTATAGCAATGGAATAGGGAAATATAAAGTTTTTAATAAAATTACTGGATGCCTTGCTATTCAGAGTTCTTTAAAGCTACAGTAACACTGTGTAAAATTAAATCAATATTCCAATGTCTCTGTAATTTTCCACAACCTTTGATATAGACAACTGAAATAATAATTTATCTAAGAATTTAGAAGTAAAATAGGCAAAATATATTTTCTAAGAGGATAAGGACCTAAGCTATAAACCCAACATTTATACTGGGGTCTTCATGCAGCTGCTGAAACCTAGGAGAGTTCCTGAGGTCACAGTTAGCTGTAAAAGCTGCAACCACAAACCATATGGGCGCATATGAGCTGACACATATGAACAATCTTCTAACTTTAACTGGGCACTGGTGAGCTGACTGTTAAGCAACAATTAACTATTTACTAGACTCAAGCCTAACTCTAGCAGAAAAGCATAATTTCAGATTTGGAAAACACTAGGATCCATACTTTTGGTCTGAAGCCATTTCTTTTCTAACCAAGTTCAAAACTTGATCCAGCACCAACCAGTTCCCACTTCTAGTGGATTCTACCTGAAATATAACAACAAACAAAGTTTGTTCCAAAGTACAAAACCAAAAAAGTTCCAAAGTACATGTCTATAATATGAACGCTCACAAAATTGCCTGTGACACAGATCTCATAATCAGCAGACAGTGATCATCCTGAGCAAACTAATCTGATTTGCCTTGCAGCCTCACAATCCTTCTAGTTTAATCCTATTACAGGTTTTAGGGTTTTTTTCAATATTCACATCTATTATTTTGTGATCATATGTTGCTAAGCTATGTTTGAGGATTCAGTAAATTATTTCTGTTTAGAACAAGATTAGCGTCTCAGCTGTAACTTATTCTATTTATGTTTTTTTTTTTGGTGTTACATCATCTCATGATCACTGCATATTTTTGTCTTAGAACTTATTTTTTCTCAAAGGAAATCATAGCAAAGATATTGAACTGACTTAGTGATTATTCCTCTTCAGTGCTACGTTGTGGAAATGATGTCTAGCAAAAGCTGTTTCTTAAATGCATCTTTGAGAGAAAATGCAGACATTTGCAGCATGTCACAGCATGAGGAAATAGAAATAACTTGAAAAGTATAAATATACCCAAATACACCTCAGACTGAGGAAGTTGTGGCCAATATATTTCAAAGAATTCTTCATGAGCTAACAAACTGATGAAGTTTTCTAATATGCCAGAGTTATTTGGGTGTCTCATATATAGGCTTTGAAAGACATGTTATATTGCATAAGCAAGCACATTATTGAAGTAACAAGTACCTACATTAGAGGTTTGTCTCATTCTCATTTTACCTGTCCTTTCTTGAAATAATTGATAAGTGTACATTCATATACTTCTAGACCTCATTTAGAGTATTGGAGGCCTCATCTGGAATCACAGAATCACAAGGTTGGAAAAGACCCCCAGGTGGGGTCTTGTGAGACTGAAGTGGAAAGGGACAATCCCCCTCAACCTGATGGATGTGGGATTTTTGATGCTGCTCAGGATACAATTAGCTTTTTAGGCTGCAACATCCAGTTTTTCATCCAATACCCCGAAGTTCCTTTCCGTAAGGTAACAGCTTAATTTCCTAGAGAACAAAATCACAACAAAAATTGTAGTCCTTCAGCATCAGTTTATGTGATTACCAGGTGCTGAGGCTTTGGAAGAGTTGGAAGATATTATTCCCTAGCAGGTTTATCAAGTGACTATGTTAGTACAAAGAAATTGCAGTAAACTATTCTTAGGCTTTCAGTGTCAGTGACATAGCCATGGATATTATGGTGATATCAAACTAGCCTTCCTCAGTTCATCACTTGGACAAATCTGCAGTCAATCCAGGCTTTAAGAATTAATGTTGTCTCTAACAAGAGACCAAATCAAACATGGACAGCTTCCAGGAAAGCTATTTCCTGGCTCCATATAGTGGACATTATTTACAGTTCCAACACGTTATACACAATTAGAATAGTAAATCTGCTTATTCACAGAAGGAATAATGGGTGCCAAGCAAATAGGGAGATTTACAGGTAAGTATTATATAAGCATTACTTTACTTTGAACACAAATGTTAGATATTAACAAACTTGTTCTAATAAACTGGTTTCCTGAAAACTGTCCAGATGATTAAATGCTAAACCTAGATAAAAATCCTGATTGAGAGCCTTGTATTTTAACTGTATACTACTTTCAAAGAATGGAGCAGTAGTAATAGTTATGTACTCTTGCTTTTCATTAAAGTCACATCTCAGCTGTAGGTATAATTGTTTACTTTCTTCCTCTTACCCAGTTTGCAACTTTGATCATTCTTATGCAATATATTAGTTGAGGTTGGAAGGAACTTTTGGAAATCATGCACTTCAACCCCTCTCATTAAGCAAGTTCCCCGGGACTGTGTCTACTCAGGTTTTTAATACCTCCATTTGCAATGAAATAAACCCAAATCAACCCTGATCCAAGTGTTTGAATGGCTTTACCTTTTCAGTTTAGTTTACAGCCATACCAAGACAACTGTGTTTTGATGGTGAAAATCCACAAGTGTTAGTTACTTATAATATTCACAAGCAACAACTCTTTAGACTTAGACTAGACATAAGGAGGTCCCTTTCAACCCAAACTATTCTAGGATTCTATGATTTCATGAGTTGCAATCATCATATGTGACCACAAAGCCTACTGCTAATTTCTAGTGCAAAGATAAAGTATTTCTGACGTCTTTCCCTTGCAAGTAAAATGCAAATATGAAATAAACAACAGATATTCAGGGCTAAAGCTATTTATTCCACAGTTAGCCACCACTCACATGAGTGATTCTTAAGAAATTGTGGCAATTACACTATCTTCCAAGGCGATTTCAGCAAAAACCCCTTGGGACTGCCAGTGCTAGTACAAATATGGGAAGGATATTTAGATAGCACAATTCTAATTCAATAGAAAACCACAATTTCAAAACTCAAACTGCAAGTCTAGTCTTACAGACCTTCAGAAAAACTGATATAATTAACCTTGTCTGAAGGAAAATCACATTATAAACACAAGGAAAGGATCAGGTGGAGGTCAAGAAATCACTGTGCTGAACACTGGTCCCAAAATAGGATTTGTAGATAAAATACAGTCACAAAATATTTGTCCCGATTTAGTATATAAAAAAATGACAATGATTCTAACAAAAAATTTTTCAGGTATTAAAAAAGCCTAATCAGTAAAAAGACTGTTATCCAACTGTAGAATGTTATTTTTTATCTAATTAATAATCCAATGCTATAAAGTATCAAAAACAAAGTAGAAAACATAATCACAAAACAGTGAATATAATGACAAAAATATTAAAATATTAAAAATCACCAGTGGTTTGGGAGCATTTTTTTGAGCACTGTCTTATCAAAGAGCGATTAGAAGACCATTTCCAAAAATCTTGCAGAACCATTGACATAATTTCCTCAGCTCAGTAGGACTATTTAACTTAGCTTTATGGATGTGAAGCCATGGGCTTACCTAAACTTGAATAAAATGTCACTTTCCGATATACGTGAATTATTAGGATGCAAAGTCAAAAAAACGGAGAATTTCACAGGAACAAATTGCTGGTTTTATTATAAATCTATAAACTACATCTGCCTTTCAATTGTACCCTGGTCCATTCATGCAGAATGCTAAGCGGCAGAGATACATCATTCCTTTTATTTTCCTTTTAATGAGATTGTCAATGAACATTATAAAAGGTTGCTCTCCAGATCTGTAACAGAAATAAAGCTAAGGAAAAACAGTATAAACAATCCCTTTTGTATTTCCATCTTCTATCCCCTACCAGATCACTGAATTAACTCTTGTACCTTGATTCCAGATTATTGATCTGGATTACTATTAGAGAATGTGAATCAGTTATTTACATTCTGCCTGCCACCTTGGTGCTTTCTCAGATCTTATGTAAATACAAGCATTGAGCTGCAGATTCACATACAATCAGTGTTTTCATGACTGTGGATATTCAGTTACATGTAATTGCAAAACTTCAAATTGCTTTGGGTGTTGGTTCTTGTTCATTCCTCCTTCCTTCCTCTTTCCATCCTTTGCTTCTTCTACTCCCCACTATCCCTTGCTCCTAAGAGTCTCATTTCAACGAAGTAAAACCCAGTTCAGTTTTCAACTAACAGTGAAGTTAACAACCTGTACCTCTACCAGGTATCTAGACTAGCCTCTAGGGAAAACATGACTGCAAAGTTACATCACACATGCTCACCTTTTAAGCTCTTTTGTTCTTTAAGTCCCTCCCCAGCTTTCTTTTAGGCTTCCTTCAGGTACTGGAAGGTCACTATAAAGTGTCCTGAGAGCCTTTCTTCTCCAGGCTGAACAACTCTCTCAGCCTGTCCTCATATGTGAGTTGCTCCAGCCCTTAGATCATCTTTGTAACCCTCCTCTGGACCATTGTATTGTGGTAGATCTTCCTTTTAACAAAGGGAAAATAAACCTCAAGTTTATCTACAGTATGCACTTGGACACTAAACAAAGAGAGCTTCTTTTGAGCTTATGTGTTGTTACTCAAGCAGTAGAAAGATGCAGACTTACCGTATCTGGAACTCAATTCTCCATCCATTTCAACCATCTGAGGTATCGGTTTGTTACACATCCCAGTAAATTCCTGACAGCTGAAGAATTCAGAAGCATGCAAGAAAAAAAACAAGCTGTACTGAGTGGAAAAAAATAAACCAGCCAAACATATGAAAGATCCAATTCCACATAACTTGCCTATGGCTTAGTTGTAGCTGAATACAACTATAAGAAGCTGCTGTAAGCAGCCTTCTTGAGGAAACATGGTAAGCAACAGGCCTCCTCATGAGGTCTTCTCACTCTCAGCCCTTCTGTGAATATATACATATCCATATGTCAGGAAATTAGAGTTTATGGGGACAGAAGGGTTTAAGAAATTGATAAATGAGATCTGTTTCAGACTTAAGGATTTTGCTAGACTGACGTTCATCAACAACACACATTGCCTGTGGTTGGTTCTTATTCAATAATAAACCTCAGCCTGACATAGTTAAACAATTAGTGACGCTGCAAAAGCAAAGGGGATGACGTTATTGATGTTCTCTACATCCTTTGTTTGCATTTTGCAGATTTTGCCATTTTCAGGTGATTTTCTGAACCCTATTTGTGCAAATGTATTCCAAATCTTTATTTTACTTCTTGTATTTGCGTATTATTTTTACATTTATGGTTGCCTGCATATCAAAATGCTTGAGGATGATCATACTCTTAGTAAAGTCACAGTGTTACAAAGTGCTGTCAGCAGTTATTGGGTTTTAGTATCTGCTCTGGTTCTAAAGCAAGACAACAGTCATCCTCTTCTGTTTAGCCCGATTCAACTTAAAGGGTGCTCTGGGCACCTGCTTTGGCTTTAGGTGAGTATCAAGAATTTCTCAACTTCTCAAATGGTTTGCTGGAACACATTACTGACCTGTCCATAGTTGGATGCATGCCTTCTTCAAAGTTAGAAGCCTGCTGTCACTAAATGAATGGCGTAGATCATCCATATGTAGGACTCGCATATAGAACTTGTGGGGACAGAAGCCAGGTAAAAGTGAACACCTTTGTTATTTTGTTTCCTGTAGGAAAGTGGTTAGTTCCACCTCATCTATATGATTTGAGTAAATACTCTGTTAATCTTCAAGGATACATGTGCAAACAATGATGGCCCAGACCCTGCTTCCATTAGCATTTTCAAAGGTGTATCATTAACTGGGTATTAAATGTGTTAAAATTTACAGCCTGCAGTGTTCAAGTACAAGTAGAAATCAATTATTGTTTCCTATTAAAGTAGGAGTTATGGACTATTAAGCAATGTCTCAAATGGACCAAGGTTATTACTGAAAAAAAATTAATGGAAAACATTCTAACTCAATATGCCTATGAGCTCTCATAGCAAAAGCCTTAATCGTCAGTATTTCAAAATGATGTAGCATTACTAATCAATACAGAGGTAAGAATGACCATCAGATTATATCAGACCTGTGTGTAATGAAAACAAATTAAGTTTATGGAGAAGTGACACATGTTCACACACTTGGAGATAGGCTAAAATAAATGAATTTGCTTCAGAATAATATCTAATTAACAAGCAAATCATAGGCTACATAAGACTTTCATTACACAGCTCAGCTGCTTCTGTACAATGGACTTCATACAGGTCTCTAGTGCTCTCTAACAGCTGATAGAGCTTCCAGAGAACTGGCAGAATGTAGAAATGAAGGTGGTCACTTAGCACGTTTTCAAACCCCAGAAGAGTTCATAGAAAAGCCAATTTAAATTATCTTTTCAATTAAGATCTTGAGACCTGGTAGTAAATGTATTGCTAAGATTCAAATATAATAAATATTTTAAAAAATAAGACTGTTTTTTTCCCTATAACTCTAGTAGGGCTGTAATTATTCTTTCAGTTTTAATCCAAATCCCACTTGAAAATCTCCTAACTGATTTCTATGGAACAAGATCAGGCTCTTCTGTTTTTAAATTAAGTTTTGTCTGGGAAAGAACATTGATAACTACCAGCTGCTGGCAAGATGAGTAACTGCTGCTCAGTTTTAGTATGTAAAGTCTTGATCTATGTAAAATATTGCATAATATACCTTCGTGTATGATAACTGCAGAGAAATAAAGAAAAGCTAAAATTGTTTTGCAAAACAAGTTAAACTGTTTTCAAAGACCCGTCTGTATTTAATACATTATTAAAAGGATTCATTATACTGGCCAGCTGTACAGGACTCTCAAATTGCAGGTGTGCACGGCACAGGCATTGTGAGCTGACTTCCATGATTTTCCCAGATCTGTGGTGTAATAATATCAGATACTCGTATAATTGCATACTGACAGAATTATACACTTTTATAAGTAGGCCATTACTGTGTAACTGTCCACTGTTTTAACAGTTCTCCTCACTCAGAGAGAAAAAGATGCTAGAAAGCTAGATTTTCCGAACAGTTTAAAGAAATAAGGTATTAAGTCCTTCAAATGAAATAAAAGACGCCTCTAGGGAGACCTGTGGGATGTTTCAGACACATAGAATCATAGATTCCAATTAGGGAGGTCCAAGACTGCTCCACAGTGAAAACCAAAGTGCAATAAAGTGGTGATGATGACCAGATTCACTTTAGAATTCAAACAGTAATCTCTTGTTTTATTTACTTAGAGCATAAAAAAGCAGCCAGGGCACTTATTAGTTGAATTTAGATGTCAGCAAAAACGGTGTGAACTGAGAGCACCTGACCATCAGTGTGGGAGGCACAATAAGCACAGACTGATCAGAGAAACCTAACCTCTCAAACCCTGACAAGTTAATAAAGTGCCACCAACCAACCACAAGTCTCATTATTTTCTCCTGAATCTTTGGGTTTCTACACTTCTGGTACTGTTTTGGTTTTTTTTTTCTCCCAGGGATAGTAATGCATGTTCCACAGAATAGCTTTATGTATACATTATCCTTTACTAAATGTTTTCTCAATGCACTGTATACATAGGAATCCTGGATTGACAGACAAATCTTAGAGTTTGCTGTCAGTCTTGTCTGTGCTTGATTTACCTCTAGCTTTTTCACAATCAGTCATAATGTCCTTATCACCTTTCTGTGTTGTATAGCAGCTGGTATTCAGTCTTCCCAGCTTCTGAGTTTGGATTATGTAAAGCAATTACTTTAGGACTAATGCCATACAAAGTTGCAGTGGAGGCGTGCAGATTCTTAGGGGCTTTATGAGAGCTGTTCAGGGACTTGCTGAGCTGGTTTCTACACAGAAACTTAAAACTAGGCCTGTTTCGTTAACAGATCCAGTAATTCGAATGGACTTCTAATGGCTGAAAGCCAGCTGATGCTCTGAGAGAACGCTGCAAATCACAGAGAGAGTTCCTACACATTAGAATCATAGAATCACCAGGTTGGAAGAGACCCACTGGATCATCGAGTCCAACCATTCCTATCAAACACTAAACCATGTCCCTCAGCACTTCGTCCGCTCGTTCCTTAAACACCTCCAGGGAAGGTGACTCAACCACCTCCCTGGGCAGCCTTTTCCAATGCCCAATGACCGTTCCTGTGAAAATTTTTTTCCTAATGTTCAGCCTAAACCTCCCCTGGCAGAGCTTGAGGCCATTCCCCCTTGTCCTGTCCCCTGTCACTTGGGAGAAGAGCCCAGCTCCCTCCTCTCTACAACCTCCTTTCAGGTAGTTGTAGAGAGCAATGAGGTCTCCCCTCAGCCTCCTCTTCTCCAGGTTAAACACCCCCAACTCTCTCAGCCGTTCCTCATAAGGCCTGTTCTCCAGCCCCTTCATCTGCTTTGTGCTCTCCAGTGTCACACTGAGTGTATCTACTACATAACAGGTATGGAGAGGAAAAAACTATGAGTCATGGTTATCTTCCCCAGCTTGGTTGCTCTTCTCTGAACTCACTCCAGAGCCTCAACATCCTTCTTGTGGTCCATGTTTACCTATATGGACCCTCTTCAACAATGCCAGTGAAGTGCTTAAAAATTATTTTCCCCTTTTAAATACAAAGATTATGAGAGGAAAAGGGGGAACAGATGCACAGTAATGTTTCGTGGTGTAGAGGAATTATAAGCACACAGGCTGCTGAGGGATGAAAATGGACGTGTGTTGACGGGAGCATCATGGAATCAAATGCAGAGATTAATATGATCAGCAAGTGTTCATTTTATTGAGCTTAGCTGTTTCTTTATAAACCCTTTTTGGTTACATAACTGGGTGCCCATGAGGGTATCTACAGTGTATTATTGGTTAAAGGTAGCTCTCCATAAAGCTATTACTAACATATTATTGGCTAAACTACTGCACATGCTAAGAAACCAAGTTACACTAAAATTAACAATGTTCATAGTTCTCTTTAATTGTTTTTCTTTCAGCTGGTACTTGTTCGTACTGAACTAGCTCTTGTATTCCTTTCAGCTGGCCTTTGCTTATCAGGAGGCAGTCTTTTCTCCTCACCGAACTGGCCTTTGTTTATCTTTCAGTTCTCTGTTTCAAGGCCTTGTTAGAATTGCTCGGTATCAATCAGTCCCACAGCATCCAGGCCTTCTTCTCTGTAAAATGTTCCCACAGATGTGTCATAGGTTCAGCAAAAAAAAAAAAAAGAAAGCTAAATCCACTTTGCAGTGAAGTAATTTTGAATGAAATAACTCAATCAATCCTATTAAGTATGTCAGGCAGGACTAGTCTGTGTCTTATTCTCTTTAGGTCTCCATGAGCCTAACAGTTCAATGCCAAACACGCTGTGCAGCAGTGTTCCTCCTTCACCAATTTCCACTTTTCTGTGAATAGAAACAAGATCTCTTGTAAGTCTCTCTCTCCCTCCCTTGGCACAGCCACCAAGCTTCCTCCTGCTAGCACTGATTACTCTTGTTGCTGGACTGTGGAAGTCACTGACAGCTTTTATTACTAAGAACAAATAGCCCTGCTTATAACAGAGTCAGAAAGAAACTTCCTTTCTTTAGATCAGGAAAGGGACCTATCCCTTTCCAAAGCAGGTCAGGCTAATCAAATAAAATATTCAAAGAAAAAGTGTACAAAAATCCCTTCACCTTTACTCTTTATTTTTCCCAGTGTTGATAACTCTCTTTGTAACATATCATACCTGCATGAAGGTAATGAGTCAGTCCTCCCGCAGAAACATGTGAAGGTATTTTGCAAACATTTCTTATCACAATTTTTCATCTGGGAATACAAAAAGTCAAGAAATTTTACAAATTGTTGTGGAATCCCCATGTTTTGGAACAATTATTCACAAGAACAAAGCCCAGAGCAACCTGATCTAACATCCCAGTTAGTCGTGTTTTGAGCTGGAGACTGGACTAGGAGACTTATTGAGGCCCCTGCCAGACTAATCTGTGATTTTACGATTCTGCACTTAAAAAGTGTAATTGGCCAAGACACAAGTATCTTTAGAGTTTTCTTTTACCTTAAAGGTACGCTGAATTTACCAAACAGATTTTGTGACAGCCAGCATCAGCTTCCTTGGTTATTCTTAGTTTGCTTCTTTTAGTCCTTAGGGCACATGGGAAATTTGACTGAGTTAAAAAGCATTTCTGGTTTTCTGGAGGAGCTCGTATGCAGGAGAAAAGTGATTCACCTCTTGAGGTGGCTGTTTAAAAGTCATGACACAAATGCGCACACACAGGGGGGTGCCTGCTGTCTTCTTTAGACAACACACTTAGGGAGTTCCTGAATAAGACAAGGAGAGCAGCAGTTGATTTGTGAAAGAAATTTAGCTGATCTAGACACTCAAGGCAAATGGTTAAAGAAAAAAAAGATGTGAAAACTTGATGAGCTTTCTCTACCTTCCCACTGCCTTTATTTTTAATTTTACACTGAAAATATCTTAGTATTTGACCCTTTTTTGTCATGCTAGAAATAATTATAGGAAGGGAGTGAATTTATAGTTTCACACTGAATTTGGTCAAACTTCTTGGTGACCGAGTGGAGTTTCCTAATACATGCAGGGTTTTGTCTGTGTTGCTCAGTTGCATGCAGAACAGCTGTGATTATCTTTTCTCTACAAAGGGAACTATTGTTATATCACAAATGCTATGTTTTTTTACAGTTTTTAGATCTCCTGATGGCCATCCACCTGCACACCAAGAGCAGTTTTTGTTATAAATAAAGTCGTGTTTTTCTTTGAGCCAATCAATCGATTTTATTAAAGCAAGCAGTAATCAGGCAAAACAGCGCTGGGTGACCGGGGGAAGCTCAGTTCCACCAACGGCACACAGCTTAACTTTTCGTATGTGCTTATATATGTTATACACATGTTCACGCACTGGGGCACCCTGACGAGTTAGCTCCTGGTTGGCTAGTCGACAGTGTTCACGCGCTGTCTATGCGCGTCCAACAGCTCCCGGATTGGTGGAAGATGTTGCTGGGTGTCGCTGGTGTTTCTGCCTCTGGAGCTCTGTTGCAACAGTTGGGGCCCGGTTGCATCATCCATGCGTTGGCTTATCTCTGGAGCTCTGTTGGGCGTTGGCTTGGTTGGGGCCCGGTTGCACCGTCCAGGTGCTGGCTTAACTACTACTACAAGGTTCTATAAAAGATAATCAAACTCGCACAAGCACAACTACTGCTTGCAACGATATGCATAATATAATTGAAACCTACTTGATTCGTTCAACAACTGTGACCATAACCTATTACAATTCCCCCCTTTCCTTTTAACTATTTATTTGTTGATCAAATCGAGTTACCGCTTCTCGGGCTAATAAGGTCATTTCAGCTGCTTCATCAGTACCATGTTTTTTTAGCAGCATAAGGTGAACCTGCTCTACACGGCTTTTAACTAGTCCAATAAGTCGATTTAGGATACAAGGTCCAAAGGTTAGGATAAGCAATAATATTATCAAGGGCCCAGCTATTGTGGATAGCAATGTAGTTAGCCACGAGGATTGACTAAACCAAGACTCGTACCACCATTTTGCAGCTTCTCTTTCCCTTTTTCTCTGTTCCAGTCTCTCCCTTAATTTTGCCATCGAGTTTCGGACTACCCCTGTGTGGTCTGCATAAAAACAACACTCTTCCTTCAAGGCTGCGCATAGACCCCCTTGCTGTAGGAAGAGGAGATCCATTCCTCTCCTGTTTTGTAACACCACTTCAGATAGCGAGGTTAGAGATTTTACTAAGGCGGTTATGGAGTTTTCAATTCTCTCTAGGTCCTCGTCTACCGCAGCCTTCAAGGAATTGAATCCTTGGTTTAGTTGAACGAGTGAAGCTATCCCTGTTCCTGCTCCGGCTGCCCCTAACCCTAGCAACGTAGCTATAGTAATAGCCGTAATGGGTTCTCACTTGGTACGATGGAGCCCTGTATCCCAAATATCATACATCATATTTTCTTGACGATATAATATCCTTGGAAGGATGGTAACTGACATGCAATATTCTTGGGAACAGTTAAACACTTTTAAAGACACACATGGAGTAAGCCCCGTCTTGGAACATATCCATCTTGTTCCATTTGGGGGAATAATATACCCTGTGGTTTCCTTAAGACTCGGTATGATATTCCCACAAAGTGATCTCTTGGATTTTGGTACTTTTCCTACTCAAGTCCCTATTCCAGTTACATGTTGCACAGTTATCCCTTTACTCTGAATTTCCCAAGGACATTGAATAGGCGCAGACTCTTTGCTTATGGTATACAAATGATTATCTCCTATAGCTTCGTAAAAGGGTGGATTAACATTATAACACAACCAACAACCAGTGGTTAAGTTGGGTTGAGTATAGTTCAGGGTTTGATAAGTAACCCAGATGATTTCCCATAAGGGATTCAAAGATTTCGAGGCTTTAGTGACAGTTTCCTCTCTTACTATTATATTCTTCTTCTTCTTTACTGTCTTTGTTACCTTACTCGGAAGGGACTTCAGGGTTTGTAATTACAGGGTTTGTAATAACGACTCGATTGGGACCCATTGCTTTAGGGGTTGGTTTAATTTCATCTTTCTTTATAATGAGCATGCCTCCCCTATCATCACCCGGTTCATAATACCGTATTCCCCAGGTTTTTCCAACAAGCCATCCACTATGCTCAGGATCTGTTATGTTAAGGAATATATATTCACAGTTGCCGTCCTTTTCCTGCTCGTTTTGCTTGCAAGCATGACGGTGGCACCGCTCCTGATTCCCGTAGGAGGAGTACATCCTGCAGGTCCCCATCCAACCTTTAAAAACTTATCAGTATTGGCCGGAGGAATCTGCCAGTTTGAGGCAATTGTTTCGCACCCCCAGTAAGTGCAGTAATAGTGTCCCGGGGTATTACAATATGAGGGCCCTGTGCTGGGGCACATATAAAACCCACTTTGTTCTGGCATGGCCCAACTTGAACTAATTGGCATAAGGTTGGAGTAAAAAAGGGTGACCCTGATGTGGTTTGTTTTTGTATTATTGCTTAGTCCTCCCATCGATAAAGGGTCCATTTAAAAGGTTGGTGGGGACTTCCCTGGTTTATTGCTACTATTACCAGTAAGGTAAGGAGGATTAGGGAGAGTGATCTGGCCCCTGGTTGGTTGCTGAAAATCAGCCAGTGGAGGTTCATTTTGTTGAGGGTTGTTCTGTTTAACGGAGCTATTTTAGAAGTTTTCGGAGGCATTGCCAATCCCCACAAGGATACCTCTCTGCCCTGCCCTGAGCCTAACTCTGTTGCTTCAGAGCAGCCGGGTAAGTTATCTTCTCGGCAGCAGTTGTAGTCTTCAGGGGACTGCCTCCTGAGTTTTCTCCTTGTTCTGCCACAACCCACTTTCCAATACTCAACCCAATAGGGCTATTTTCGAATACAAGGTTTTGGCCACTGTCCCGAATCCTCACAGGGTTTGGAACACTTCCTGTCTCCTTTTTTACTAAAACGCTTCTTGCACTTCCTCTTGGTTATTTCCCAAATATCTGGACTCACAGTCCAAACAGAGGGTACCTGAATAGTTTTACTATACTCTATATCTTTAACTATAAGTTCTTTCTCTAATTGTGCAATAGTTTTGCACCAATCTCTTTTACAGTATTCGTATCTAGGATCCGTGATACGTTCTCGTCCAGTGATTATTAATATCCTAATGGTATCTATAGTCTTTTCCCAACACTCATTACACCATCGTCCAACATAAGGAAACTTTTTCCACTGCTGTACCCGCACCCGTTACACACGCGGCATACCCACGGATTGCATTGCTTACATACAGGACACACGATGTTCGACTTCTGTAATTCCTTACAATTGTCCATAAAGAGACTAGTGTCCAGGCTTATGCGTCACGTGTCTGCTTCTTCTTGAAGGTCAGCTTCAACTCATCCAGTTTCCCGGCGACTTCCCAGTCTGTATGCAGGATAGGACCTTTGACTCGGCTAGCGTGTGTCCATCCTCTCTCCACGGTGCGGACTGCGGTATCTGTGGTGAGTAAAACAAGGAAAGGTCCCTCCCAGCGAGGGGTTAATGATGATTCCTTCCATGATTTTATGAGTATATGATCTCCTGGTTTAATTCTATGTATTACTATATCTAAAGGTGGTCTCTCAACTACCAGGCCTCGCTTTAACAGTTCTTGCCTCCTTTTCATGAGTTCTATAAGGTATTCTTGTAACATCTTTTCTTCCACTTTAGGGTGTTCCATTGGTTTTTCCAAATCATAGGGCACTCCATATAACATTTCAAAGGAGGAAAGTCCTGTATCAGCCCTCGGTTGTGTCCTTATGTTCAAGAGGGCTAAGGGGAGGCACTTCACCCAGCTCATTTTAGTCTCTATCATTAATTTGGTTAGGTGCTTTTTAATTTCTCCGTTCATTCTTTCAACTTTTCCTGAACTCTGGGGGTGCCAAGGAGTGTGATACTCCCATTTGGTTCCCAGAGCCTCTAATGTTTCTTTAATTATTTTGGAAGTAAAATGGGGCCCTCTGTCTGAATCGATAACTGACATGATCCCATATCTAGGTATAATATGCTCTAACAATATTTTTACTACTGTCCTTGCAGTGGCCCGAGCTACCAGAAAGGCTTCAACAAAGTGAGTTAGGTGATCTACCAAAACTAGGAGATACTTATATCTGCCTACCTTCGGTAACTATGTGAAGTCTACCTGAATCCTCTCGAATGGCTTCTTGCCTAATTGCCTCCCCCCAGGGACTCTTTCCCTAAGGTGCTGTTTATTTATCTTTTGACATGTTAAACATTCTCCAACGATTCTTTTTGCTAGATCATACACCCCCATGGTCATATATTTATTAGTGAATTGATCTACCAAAGCCTGTACTCCCCAATGGGTTTGTCTATGAAACTCTCTCAAGACTCGCCAAGCTACTCCTTTCGGGAGCATTTCTCTCTCATCAGGTAGCCACCACTTTCCTTCTTGTTTGACTATTCCCATTTGCTCCAGCTTTTCCTTTTCCTGATTTGTAAATGTCATAGCATACTTAGTTTGTACAGGATCCTGTTTGACTGCTTTTATTACCAGTAACGCAGCTTTCTTAGCTTCTTTGTCTGCTAAATTGTTCCCTCTTATTTGCGTGGAAGTTCCCTTCTGATGGCCCTTTACGTAAACTACCGCAATTTGTTTAGGCCCTCTTAATGCTTCCAAGGTTTGCTTTATTAAGGTCTCATGTATTAATCCTTTACCTTGAGAATTCATTAGTCCCCTTTCTTCCCAAATTTTTCTGAATGTGTGAATTACTCCAAATGCATATTTAGAATCCGTGAATATTGTTCCTCTCCTATCTTTCAACAGCTGTAACACCCTTAATACTGCAAACAGTTCGCAGGCTTGTGCCGACCAACTTATGTTAAGGGGACCCGATTCTTTAATTGTCCAACTGTTTCCGTCTATTCTAGCGTATCCTGACTTCCTTTTCCCGTCCTACCTGTGATGATCCAACTACGAACAATTTCTCTCCACATAACAACTCCTCTTCTTCTAAATCCTCTCTTATCTTGGTTCGATATTCTATTACCCTGATACAATCATGGGAAGGAGATTCGCTCGGTTCCCCATACAAAAATTGGGCTGGGTTCTGCAAACTAGTGGTTTCAAGCTCTAACTTAGGAGAGTGCAATAGGATTCCTTCATATTTCAATAACCTAGCATCTGTAATCCATTTGTCAGCTTTCTGCTGTAATACCCCTCGTATATTATGAGGTGTGTATACCTTTAATTCTCCTCCCATAGTTATTTTTCCAGCTTCTTCGACCAGGAGGGCAGTAGCAACTATGGCCTGTAAACAGGTAGGCCAACTGCGACTGACTGGATCTAATAACTTGGAATAATACCCCACGGGTTTCTTTTTACCTGCTCATTCTTGCGTTAGGACCCCAAAGGCCGTTCCACCCTCCGTGTTAACAAATAGATAGAAAGGTCTCCGGGTATCAATCAGGCTCAATACTGGGGCATTTACTAGATCAATTTTTAAGTTTTCTAATTGCTTGTTATTCTCTGAACTCCATTTCATCAGACCTTCCCCCGCTAACTTCTGATATAAGAACTTAACCTTGTTGCTGTAATTTTCAATCCACTGTCTACAGTAGCCAAAGAGACCTAAGAGTTGTCGCACTTGTCTTTTATTCTTGGGAGGCATGGAGGGACAAAATAGCGTCTACTCACTCTGGATCTAGTCTTTTAGTCCCTTTACTCAACCAGTGCCCCAGATATTTTACTTCCTCCTCAGTAAATTGCAGTTTAGATTTTGATACTTTTAGACCCTTTAGGCTCAAAAAATGTAATAACTTAATGCTGGTACGTCGCACACTATCTTGGTTATTTCCAGCTATTAACAAATCATCTACATATTGTACTAGAACTACTCCAGGTTCCAGTTCAAAGTCTTCCAGGACTTGTTCCAGGGCCTGTCCAAAGAGGTTAGGTGATTCGGTAAACACCTGTGGAAGAACCGTCCATCTAAGTTGTTGCTTCCGATGGGTATCAGGGTTCTCCCACTCAAAAGCAAAATAGTCACGGCATTCTTCCCTCAAAGGGCAGGCCCAGAAGGCATCCTTTAGGTCAATTACACTATACCAGGACAATTCTGGGGTTAACTGGCTCATTAGGTTATAAGGGTTGGGCACTACTGGAAATCTAGTTACCGTCCTTTTATTTACTTCACGGAGGTCTTGCACTAAACGATAGGACCCATCTGATTTTTTTACGGGTAATATGGGGGTATTATGGGGTGACATACATGGTTCTAGTAGTCCCTGTTGTAATAATCGATCAATTACAGGTTGCAGCCCATGTCTCCCGTCCTGCGATATAGGGTATTGTTTAACACATATCGGTACTCCCGGATCCGTTATTGTCACTGTAATGGGTGGAATATCTAATTTCCCAACTGATTTGGGAGTGTACCATACTTCGGGATTGACCTCAGCTTCGTCTTCAGTTGTTAAAGCGTACAGTTTCACTTTCAATTCTCGATCTTTTACTTCCAAACTAATTCCAAATTCAACTATTAAATCTCTTCCTAATAGGTTATATTCGGCTTCAGGTATTAATAAAAAGGACCCTATCCCTATCTGGGATGGGATTCTATTTCTACTCCTTTAATTATTGGTACAGAAAAGGGTTCTCCTTTTGCTCCTATTACTTGTATTTTCTCCGAGGAGGGGGTGCATCCCCGGGGCACAGTTTGGACAGTAGATCTTTCTGCCCCCGAATCCACTAGGAATTCTATTTCTTGACGCTGGGGACCTAACTTTAATTTTGTCAAGGGCTCTGTTGTTTTAGAAGTCCCCAGCAGCTAGAGCCCCTGACACCCCTACTCTGCGTGATACATCTTTTCATCCTGTATACATTTCCTACAATTCCTACGCATATGTCCCTTCCTCTGGCAGTAAAAACATTCTACTTCTCTCAAATCCTTCGATCTGACTTGGCCTCTCTGAGGTGGCCCTCCCTTCTGTGGAACTGTCCTCTGACCTTCTTGAACTGCTGCTACCAAAATTTTGGCTTGTCTCCTCTGGGTCTCTCCCTCCCTTCTCACATAAACCTTCTGCGCTTCCCTTAGCAACTCGTCTAACCCTCTCTCTTGCCAATCTTCCAACTTTTCTAACTTTTTTCTAATATCAGGCCATGACTTCACCACAAACTGAGTTTTCAAAAGAGCTTGCCCAACCAGTGTCGTAGGGTCTATCCCAGAGTAGAGCTGCAAGCTTTTTCCTTAATCTTTCCAACCATTCTGTAGGAGTCTCATCCTTTTTTTGTTGTTCATTAAAGGCTTTATTTATGTTCTGCCCTCGAGGGACAGATTCCTTAATTCCTTGTACGATTATAGTGCTGAGATCTCCCATATGGCCCCTGTGTTCCGGGTTTTGATTGTCCCAATTAGGGCACTGCTGTGGCCACTTAATGTCAGCACCCGGCCCTTGTTGGTGTTGTTGGTCCCAGACTCTCATCCCAGCCCTCCGAATCATTTCCCACTCTTCTGCGGTAAACAGTATACCTAAAATAGCTTGCAGCTCATCCCAGGTATATAGGTTAGGTCCTAGGAACTGATCTATTCTTTCCGAAACTCCTAAGGGGTCTTCTAACAAACTCCCCATTTCCTTCTTAAATTCTCTTACATCCCCTGAGTTTAGAGGCACTGACACAAATCCCACCCCGGGTTGAGGACCTCCCATCGCCATTTCTCGTAATGGGTATAGCCCTGTTTCTGATGATGCTGGTTGCCCTGTTTCTGATGTTGTTTGCTGTCTAGCTTGACTCCTCGTGAGTCTTCGGGTTCCTCTAACTGACCCCGAAGAATCGGAATACTCCTCAGGATCCGAAGGCATAGGGGGAGAGGGGGGGTCTTGGATTCGCCACTGGTGAGGGATTGTAAGGAGGCGGGGGGCTGGAGGTTCCTCAGGAACTCTCTTTTTGCGGCCAGATTTCTTTTCGCCTAAGGCGAAAATCCCAGTGCGAGTAATAGAGGGTATCCAACAACGCGCATACTCGCTCTCCTCAGGATTAAGGGGGTCCTTATCGTTCACATAAAGATTTAGGGCCTGACAAATCCAATCCTCAAATGACCCAAAAATTGGCCAAAATAAATGATCTGGTCTAATCTGCTGGTTTCCCCAGACATGCATACAATAATAAACCATCTTCTCTTTATTTTTGTTTTGCGTGCAAGACGCACCTTCCCAATTCTTGAGCATAATGCCCAATGGAGAATCTCGGGGAATATCTGGTAACCTCTCCTTGGGTCCCTTCCTCATGAGATCAGAAGGCTTGCTCTTCTTCTGTCCCATCTTCTGGAGTGCCTTCTCTCACACACACACACGCACCCCTCGTTTGTGGCTCACGCCCTCGCGGGCAATGAGAACCGCACTACAAGAGAGTCCCGCCCTGCCTTACGGCAGGGTCCACATTCACTTCGCTTCCTCCCCAAGGCTCGTTCATGCATACTCCAGGAAACCCACCCCGACCGAACGGAATCACTTTTCTATACTTATCCTCCCTGGGGTCTTCGTCCGGTTTTTCGTGCACAAAGATTACGGGGTTCAATTCTTTTGCCTGATTACCCAAATTTAGGGTTCGGAGGTTAAGGTTTCAGGGTGATCCTCCGTTTGCCTCAGGGCCGTCCGAAAACGGGACGGGGCGCCTCCCTGAAGTTTAGGAGTCCCTCCCAGAGATCCTTAATCCGAGTCACAGCACCAAATTTGTTATAAATAAAGTCGTGTTTTTCTTTGAGCCAATCAATCGATTTTATTAAAGCAAGCGGTAATCAGGCAAAACAGTGCTGGGTGACCGGGGGAAGCTCAGTTCCACCAACGGCACACGGCTTAACTTTTCGTATGTGCTTATATATGTTATACACATGTTCACGCACTGGGGCACCCTGACGAGTTAGCTCCTGGTTGGCTAGTCAACAGTCTACGCACTGTCTACGCACGTCCAACAGCTCCTGGATTGGTGGAAGATGTTGCTGGGTGTCGCTGGTGTTTCTGCCTCTGGAGCTCTGTTGCAACAGTTGGGGCCCGGTTGCATCATCCATGCGTTGGCTTATCTCTGGAGCTCTGTTGGGCGTTGGCTTGGTTGGGGCCCGGTTGCACCGTCCAGGTGCTGGCTTAACTACTACTACAAGGTTCTATAAAAGATAATCAAACTCGCACAAGCACAACTACTGCTTACAACGATATGCATAATATAATTGAACCCTACTCGATTCGTTCAACAACTGTGACCATAACCTATTACAGTTTTCAAACTTTGGCACGAGTAGCTCATAAATACAAATTCACACATATAAGTCTGCTTGGAGGGTTCTAGGAGTAGAAGACAATACAAATATTTAACTACAGGCATCTTGTGAATCCCTACACTTGAAATGTAAAATATCTGGTCTGATCAGGGTATCAGTGGATGATCTTGCAGTTGTCCTGTTTCTCAAAAAACAACTAGGTGAGTTCAAGTGACAATGACTTAAGTTTTATTGAGTGCAGTAATTGAAGCAGAAGGGTTAAATTTGTCAGATACAGAGGAAACACCCATACGCTCACCTACAGATATACTGGTCCTGGGTGCAGCCCAAACTGAGTCCCTGCTGAAAGCCTCTAAAATTAAATACCCCCAACCCCAGTCCATTTTATATTTAATGTAGACCAGACCTTCAGATGTCACAGAGGTGGCGTATCTTATATTAGAAGTGGAAGATCCAAAGTACAAGAATATTATTGTGTATAAGAGACTAAAATAAAGATTACACAAAAAAGATAGAAATTGCATACTGATGTAGAAGAATCAACTCATACCCTATCCTCTTTTAATCTTATTTAATGTGCTGATGGAAGAAATGGGACAACACAATGATCAATGTCATCCAAATGAAGCCGATTTATTCAGGGTTAATTGCCTGCTTTTATCCATGGAACGAATTCTCGCGCCAAACATTGATTGGACAATTCTGTCCTAGTAACAAGCATTCATTGGTCACAGCCCAACCACACAGCCAGGGTTGCCAGGGTACATTTCCCGCCTTCAACAGCCAGCTTCCTCATTTGCATAACACAACAGAGTCATTATAATCCTTTTATAACCTTGAGGACCCTGGCTAAGGCTTCCCAACTCCACCCAGGCTCAGTGCTTGGGCTGCTCCTTAAATGCTGTAGCCACCCGTCAATTTAATCTCAAATTGAGTAAATAATTCAATGTTGTATCATATTTCAACATTTCTCATATATAACATTTTTCATAATACTGAAAGCTTTCTTATCTACATATACTGTTGTTGGAAAGGGCTGGAAATCAAGATTAGAATTCAAAATACTTAAAAACACTGGTCTAAAAACCCCAAATGAAATGCAGTTTAAAAAGTGCATATGCAAATTGCTACGCTTAGTTGCAGACTTTAATGCAAATATTACAAGGGGCATGACTAAAAGGTTTGCAAAGAAGGATCTGAGGTTTAGTGAGCCTCATAAACATGCTGAAATCAATAGTACATTTCCGCTGTGAAGAGAAGAAAATGTGCCATATGTGCTAAGGAATAAACAAACCCATCCTTCCACACTATTCAGCCCCTCTACACTTAGGATCAAACACCTTCTCGGGAGCAGGCAGTGAATTTCCAGAGTATTACCCTGTCAGTGAAGCCTGATTTGTCTTTTCAGCTCTCACTGTCTGAGTGTCTTGAGAAGCTGTGAGTAGCAATGTGATCTTGATGACCTGCTAATTAGGTGCCAGAGGCATCTGCTGTCTGTAGATCTCATCCTTGCTATTCATTCTTTTTTTCACACACCTAAATTCTCATACATTCATACCTGTCTTACTGTTCCCAGTACAAATCTCACTGAGTTGTGCAGGCATATGCAGGATTGTTTTGTATCAGCTTGGTATAGATCAGCCATATCACCAACAACTCGATTTATGGTGCAAAGAAGCACATACAGGCAAAGAAGTATAAACAAATAAAGATGGAACATCTTTACAGGCTGTTAAGTGTGTATTTACACAAATGAATGAAGACCCTTGCACGTTCATCTACCTTCAAGATTCTCAACATAATGTAGGAGACTTCCAAAATTTAAGGGGAAATTATTCAAATTTCATCAGAAATTTTCTGATATAATGCTGAATGTTTAGCTTGATTTTAAGCCCTTGAGACGAATATCTTTCCTGGAGTCTTCTAACAATCAGTAGAAGTCATAGATGGGAATGAAAACCACCGACTCCCTCTTATAAGGGAAAAGCAATGCTTCATGTTTTACAGGATAAAAAACTGAAGATTATCTGATCTGAAATAATTTTGATTTGTGCCTGCTGAGGATCTTAATCATCAGTCATAGTATAATTCATAGGTTAAAAATGTGCAGATTTATCAATCCCTATATCCCGACTTACACTCCAATTGCAAAAATATAGTTCCAATTCTCAGAGACATCAGTCTCTAACCAGTGCAGCAACCATACAGCTCCTTCAGTGTGACTGAAAGCTGAACCTGTCCTATTAACTCTCATGTAAATGTTCATGTAGCATAAGACAGTTGGCACATATTGCCTTGAATCTGCCTCTGCAAAAGGTGATGTAGCTTCTATGTTGCTTTTAAAAGTTTCTAAAGCAACTGTGAATACTTTGGGATGAAATTCACAGTGCAATTCCTGCTTTAATACTCTCCGTTCTAGTATAGTTTAACTAACAGCAAGATCCTTTTCCACTATATGGCAAAATTAAAAATAAATGTAGAGTAAATATTAGACAGAATCATAGAATAGTTTGGGTTGGAAGGGACCTTAAAGATCACGCAGTTCCACACCCCATGCCATGGGCAGGGACACCAGCTAAACTGCACTCTCCTTACTGACGAATTCCAGTAACGTAACTAGTAAATTACTATGTAGTCATAGAGTCATAGAATTATAGAATAACCAGGTTGGAAGAGACCCACTGGATCATCGAGTCCAACCATTCATATCAAACATGTAAAGCAAACAACAGGAATTACATTAACGAAAAGCTCCCCTGCAGCCAATTTTAACATATAATTAATAGTTGAGGGGAAAAAAAAAATCCAATGCTGCATGCTTTCCTGAAGTTATTCCACCACTGAAAGGTACCCACCGGAATTAGTTGCCTTCTACCTGGTACTACTTTGCTGTAAACTCTTTTTCTATCTCTTTTACTATCGGCCATATATCTTAAATATATTGTAGTCATTTACATATCAAAGAATGACTTTAACAGGCTAGATGTCCTTTGGAAGGAGAACTCTCCCCTCCCCTCTCTGACCTTTGTTCCGTAACAACCCTGAAGTAATTTAAAGGAGTAATTTTCATTTGAAAGCGAGTCTGTCTTTTACAGCTTTACTGGATTTTGATACACAAACAACAAAAATTTTGCTTATTTGTGCAAAGTTATCTTTCTTGTTATGATTTTATTGTATAAAACCATTTTTACTTCATATCCTTTCTATATTGTTTTTTCAGCTTCTCTGAAATGAATAAAACCACATTAAACACATTAAAACATAACTGGATTAGCAATTAATCTCATTTTCATTCATTTGTACCCTCTTTAGTAGTTGACTATAAACAATATAGGCAAACTATAAAAAGGAAGTAATCTTTTCATATTATAGATATTCCACCTGACGTTAATACTTTCTTTTCTGTCAGAAAGAGTTCACATACATCTGTAGCTGATTGTTCTCTAAAACAAAGCAATTCACACCACCAACAAACATCTTCAGGCTGCTCTTATGGAAACAATCAATCCTTGTGTCCCACACCAAAAAGATAACATGTTTCAAACAGTTCCTAATGGAAGATGAACAAAGCATTTTGATAATTCAAGGCCAAATTGTTCTAACTAATAAATAAATGCTTTATCTATACTTATTCTGAATTGAGCTGTTTTGAAAGCCCACAATTTAAGATGTAGGACAAAATTAAAAAAAAAGCACTAATTTTATGCTAAATTAAGAAGAATCCAAAATTTGTCTTTATGTCCTTTCTTTGGGGAAAGGTGCACTTGCTCCTAAAAACTGTTTTCTTTTTTTTTTTTATTATTCTAGGATCAAAAGTTCTGATCTTTTTAGGCCAAACTCTGGAGGCTTAGCCAAAAGACAATCAGGATCAAAGTCTGCCTCCCTGTAATGCTTCAAAAAGAGAAGGGCTAATCATTCCCAACCAGAAAGCAGAGCCCCCACAGCAGAGCTCTGGCTGCTGTGTGTGATGTATGGGGTTCACATGAGCAGCTACAAGAGAGTCTTGAACACGAAAAGCCCCTCTTAAGATTATTGTAGTCTGTAGAGAAAAATACAAAAAATTGAAATGCTCGCAGGAGTAAAACCGCCATGCAAGACTGGATTAAGTATATTTGCCGTTAGGCTAAATGAGAAACATTTTTTAAGTGTGCATCCCACTATTGCATCCTATGGGATAAAGAGGAGGAACAAAGGAAGAGTGAAGAAGTAGTGTGACACGTGGGTAAAAGTGGAAGAGACAGACCAGTATTGTGTACAGGAAAAGAAAAGCCTCCTAGGTCCTCCTCATGTCATGCAAGGATAGAAGATCTCTGGGAAATACCTTAGAGATTGACATTTCTGCAGCCCAGGGCACTCCTCAGTTTCTGCTGTTTTATTGTCTAGGCCAAACATAATCAGAAATACATTATTTACAGCATAACAACTATTGAAACTAACTTTCAAGAATTTGATTGACTCCGTGGAATTTTAAATTACCCTTAGAAATGCCTTCCTAATTTATCCTTTTCACCTTTGGATTCCAGGTTGGAGAGAAACTATGACTTTCACTGAGTCTGGAAAAAAAATTGTTAAAAATATAAGTGAAGACATTTTTTATATATATAGGTATATAATTTCATTTCATCTTAACTAGTTATGAATGTCAGTGTATACATGTTCTTATTCTGCAGGAAACAGGTTTTTGGCAAAAGAAATGCTATGGTGCCTCTGAGAAGGAGGGACTTCCATTTTAGATTTTTTAGTGGTTAAAGCAGACTAAATCATTGAAATGGACACATGCAGCTAAATATGAAATATTAATTCCACATAGTAATAAATAAAACAGCATCATTCTCAGTGGCCTTAATTACAAACAAGCCTCAACAATCTTCTAATACCACTTCTCATGCTTTGCTGAAGTGATTCATTTGAAAACCAGCCTATTTTCATAGAACAACTGAAGCAATGAACTGCTCTCACACTTCTGAGGCAAAAAGAAAGATAACTTAACACTAAATATATAACTTCTTTTATTTATATCTTTTAAAATAGCATAGAACACACTTATGGCCCCAGTAAGCATAGATTTAATATGAAAATAAGGAAACATTCTGCAGATTCGTCATCCATTAGTGTCACTTGTGTCTCAAACACCTTTAAAATGCTAGCCTTAAAAGGTCCAACTGACTGTCATCTGCACCGAAAACCAAGACATGAATGATTATGAAACAAGAGGGGCTGCATCTAGTCAAAAGAAAATCAGTTTACAAGAAAGATTTTTAATAGGACTTCTGAAAATATTAATTTTTACTGCAATATATCATATTACAACACAAAAATAACAAGTGTTCTAGAAGTCAGTATAGATTAAACAGTCTATGGATTTAAGTTTAGTTGGTTTATGCTTCTCTAGATTAAAATGTGTAGAAGAAGATCCAGGGAGCACCCATGCAGGCCACTGCTTATGCAGAAATCTCTACAAGCTTCTAAAAGCAAAACCTTTTGGGGTCACTGCAGTATGTGTCTTCAGACACATGACAATTCAGCAGAATCATCTGTTTCAGATTATTAAGTTATTCCTCTTTTTACTGACACAGTTTTTCCTTTTCTTGAGCAGCAGAATCTGGCACATCTTGTGAAGCAACCCAGCCAGAGGCAAGGAGGTACCTAAAATTAAGGACTTGTATGACAAGAGCTAGGTAATTAATGTTTTAAGAGTATTAACAGGGTCAAAATCAGGATTTTGCCATAGTTCAAACCACAGTGTTGCTGTATATGAGGGTTGTGCCTGTGTCCACACCCTAGGCACTTAGTCATGACCTCCCTGGTTGGTTGAGGAACTCCCCATCAAGGTTAAAGCTGGAGGGTTTCATGGTGGTGTGACAGGATTGGTTTTGCTGGTACAACAGTTTGAAGTAATAAAACCATTACAAGTCAAACACACTTTTTCAACTTTGCACAAATGGATAACAACATATTTTCAAAATGTTATTCACCTGAATGGACAGTGTTTGGTGTTCTTGCTCTGGCAGAGCTCCATCAACTTCAATTTACCCAAGTGGTGCATTTTTTTTTATTTCTCACACCTTCTTAGATCCTTAAAGTCAAATATGATGTTCCAGGTGGATTGCAAAGCAGTGGAGTAATCTGGCATTATTTCTGCCTTCCATCATGATATGACTTTGACGTATGCAACACAAAAACCATATTGGCACTTTTTCTTTCAGCTGGCGTACTGCCTTACTGATGCAGATTTAATTTGTTGCCTTTTATGAGTTCTACTTTTCTTTTATGTCTCCCACGTCAACACTTAAACTCTGAAGTTTTGAAATAATTCTTCCTTAGGTGTATTAGCTTGACATTTTCAAAGTTCGGTCTCATTGTGTCACTCTTTCCTGGCTCCCAGTAGTGCTGGGTCCCTTTGCATTTCTTTTTCTTGTCCTTAACTTTCTCTTTGCATGCGAGTGAGCGACCAAGGACCACAGTATTCACTCAATAGAGAGATACAGCAGTTAAGGAGAGCTGAAAACTGCCTTCTCAAAATCCTTTTTGAACTTAATCCTACCAGTCATGTTGTTTCATCTTAAAAACAGCTGAATTGTATTATAGTCCTCTATCAACAAACCTGGTTTTTTTGTTATGTACATACATGAAGTTTTCATATGTTCAGCAAAACAATTGCTCTGCCTTTCACTTGTTGTAAAATCATTTCATTTACTAGTAAAATAGCAAGTTATTACAGGTAGACGCTGTTATATCTATGCAGAACTCTTAAAATCAATCCTATATTCTGACTGAGGCTAAGTAAAATTAACATAATTTTCACTATTTATGGAACCAAAAAGTTTAATTCTCAGTAGGGAAATTTTCACTGAGGAAAGGGAATACTATTCTTATGAGTGAGTTCAGCCAACAATACTAAGTAGTCTGTCTTTTGAAAATGAGAAGGCACCAAAATAAAAGGAACTCACTGAACAGGGTTATTACTGCAGAGTATGTCAGGAAACATATTACCTGCCAGTAAAGCCAGGATTTTGTGGCTGTACTCTTAGAAGAGATTCCAGCAACATCATGGATGAGATGGCAGGAAATAGAGGAATTGCCATGAATGAAACAGAACCAGCAGTAAGAGAGAGCCTGAGCAGCTGGGCTTAGGGACTTGACACCATCATTCTTTCACTGCAAGATTGATTCCATGGCTGGCTGGATTTTCCCTTAGATTTGTCTGACAAGTGAATTTCCTTTCCAGAGATCCATTTTGAGTTTATCATTGTAAATTCAGGAAAATGGTTTATCACAGGCTTGGCAAAATTCAGTAGCATTTGCTCAAGAGAAAAGAATGAAGTTATATTCACCTGCCTCTAGAAGTGCTTGAAGTTCTGTACTAGAATCTAATCTTCCCCAAACTGTTGTTTCTGTACAGTGTATTTTTCTTTTTTCTTGTACTTGCCAGTCTCTCTTGTTCTCAAGTGCCTTCACTGAAGGCTAAAAAGAACCTTTGCTGGGTTACTACTGTTTCTCAGCCTAACTCATCTCCTGGTATAGAAAAATAAACTCACTGAAGGATAGGCTCATGGTAAAGGGTAAGTTTTTCAGTTTCTGTTAATATGGATATTGGAAACCTCTTAACACCAAACTGGGGTTTAATAAAAGCAAAGAAAAATCTGTAGGTGTGTGGCTAAACTCTTAACAAAGGCAAATCCCACCAGTGGACTGCACTTAGCTTTGGTTTGAGCTGAAGACTGAGTTTACTGTTTTGCTAGAAACACAGAAGCCAATGCTTCATCATGAGTCCCTCTTACTCAGGGGTGAGAGAGAGAGTGGGATTCTTGTGAGTAGCAGCAGATGGCACTTCTGACTGTTCTAAAGCAGTCATATTAACAGATGCAATTGAGAAAAAACTGTGTGAACTTAACTCTTTTTTTTTTTTTTTTTTTTTTTTCAGTGTGTAATTTTGGAGTTTTGTCAGCTGGTTTCACCATGCTGTGAGAAACAGTAATTGTGATTGTTGGTTTTTTTTCTAGCTGTAAGGTGGTCCCTTTGCTCAATTCTGATACAAGGAAAAGAGCTGCAAAGGAAGGGGAAGCAATTCTGTACTCCTTCAAGAAATGTCTTAGGTGCCTGTGCTGTGTCAAGGAGACCAGAACAAGATACACAGATTCAAATTTCTTTTTTTCTCCTACCCCTGACAGTCCAAAATTTATAATTTCTTAGGGTTTTCACCAGTAAATATTGTGTCAAAATGTATTAATCCAACATATCCTTCCATCTCAGGCTGAACTGTTACTACAAGTGTTTCATGAAAAGTCTTTTGCAGGAAGGAATTTAGGAAGATGGTCCACAGGTCATGGAAATATTACTGCAAAATTGTTGAAGGGTCTTAGCTGGGAAGAAGCCCATGAAAGGCTGAAAAAAGAAAATGTTAATGTAGCATTGTGAATTTTCTCCTCTGTGAAAAAAAAACAAGCCAAAATTTTAATTTCAGATTACATAAAGCATTTTCAATCTAAAGTTCAGCTCACGTTATTATTATTTTTGTTGTTATTGTCATATTCAGACACCTACAACATACATTATCCAAGCGTAAAAGATGCACTGCCCTGCGATTAGGGGAATGTGCTCAAGCTTTAAGATTTTGTTGTTCTTGCTTCCTATCTTGCTTAATTAGGCATGTAAAGAAGAACAGACAGCTGGTTAATACACGACTGAGAGCATGCTCTTTTCTTCTGGCTTGCTCACTTGCCTGGGATAGCAAATGCTGTGCCCCAGAAAATGCAGGTCGGATCATGTAACATATGCCTGCATATACTTGAGAGAGGAAAAGCGGCACAGATAGCTCTCTCAGGAATATAGGCAAGCGTATTATGTTCCATTAGTCTCTTTGATTTTATTCTCACTTTCACCAAGTGAAACAGCCATTGATACTGTACCTGTACAGTATACAGAGGAACCTGCGAAATAAATTTGCAGGCATTCACACATCCCTCAAACCACTCAGCTCTGAGATGCTTTACTCAGCATTATCTTCCCTGCAGAATCCATTAATTGACAAGCCTACTGAAGGCAGAATGTATGAGAAATTTAAGATACAGGAGGGAGGATTGAGGGCCTTTGGTGTCACAGTACAGGTGTACAGACTTTCAGGCTCTGTGCTGAAGCAGTAGCACCCTGCTGCTCAGTGGATGCTCATACTCTAGAAGTGGTAACCTGGAAGCTCAGAGGACAGGTTATGATGGACCATGTAACAGGTTAACTTACTGTTAACCATCTCGTCATTGAGCTGAGCCTCACGTTCTGTTTTACCACGGAAACTTTTAGCAAAAATCATAAAAGCCCAAACTTCCAAATACTCTGTGGAGGTTGCAGAGAGTAATGGCCTCTTCTCCCAGGTGACAGGGGACAGGACAAGAGGGAATGGCCACAAGCTCCACCAGGGGAAATTTAGGCTGGACATTAGGAAAAAATTTTTCACAGGAAGGGTCATTGGGCACTGGAAAAGGCTGCCCAGGGAGGTGGTTGATTACCCTTCCCTGGAGGTGTTTAAGGGATGGGTGGACGAGGTGCTAAGGGACGTGGTTTAGTGTTTGATAGGAATGGTTGGACTCGATGATCCAGTGAGTCTCTTCCAACCTGGTTATTCTATGATTCTATGAATCAAGCTTTGCTCAAGTTATTTCAGCAAGAACGGAAACAAATCATGAGTAGTGATCAACAACAAGTTAAAAGCAACAGCTTGTAAAGGCGTGTCTGATCATTACCATCAGAGAATAAGTACAGTGATTAAGAAAGATCCATCACCAATTGCTTTCTTATCATCATCCAGATCTGCAGTCACTGGGAGGGGCTTTTCTTTTTCCCAGTGAAGATTTGGGAAGCTGACTCAGCAACTGGGAAATCCACTGTGTCCACACGTGGGTGAGGTCTCTAAAAGTTGCTGTGAGGGGCTGAGCTTTTATACCATTCAACAAACACCTCACATTGCCCTAAAAAGTGGAGTCTCTAGCCCCAACCACTCGCTGCCTCTCTTTCTCATGCTCTCTCACACCAAGAATAGCACAGCATGATCAGACTGAGAATAAAACACTTCCTCACACTCCTATGTATTCAGAATAGCACAGTGATGCTGCAATACACGAATCATCCCTGGGCACTCCCACAGCTCCGGGGCTGGCGATTGGGCCTCTTCACCTATTTCCCTCTTCTGACCCATGCAGGATTCGTATCCTGAATAATTAATTCATTCACAAGCTAAGTATGATATAAAAAACATCTAATTGGTCTAAATCGTGTCATCCATGGGTCACCTATATAATTTCAGGCCTGTCCCTTCACATCCCACTTTTTCCTCCAATTAAGTGAGGCAGGCTTTTTTTTTTACAGCAGTAAAAAAGTATTAACGCGTGTTTATGGTAGTAGTCCTTGCCTTAAGATCCCTGCCTCTTCAAAAAAAAAAAAAAAGGGAATTTAATTGAGTGCCAAGGAAGACTAAAAGTTTTCCATTTGAAATGTCTGCATGAGTAAGGGCATTTGCTGCACACTGAACCCTAAGAGTCATATAAATCTGAAAATGCATTTGAAACCTCAGCAGAAAGGTAAATGAAATAGAGAACTTGAGTAAAAGTTCTCACAAATAGAAAGAGTAAAAGCTCTAGAAAGAGCTTAAAACCCCATAATATCTCTTTCCTCACAACTGCTTTCACCTGCAACTGAAACAAAACAGAGCCCACATAATCTGGCAAACAAATTTCAGTATTAACTATTATCTCTTTTTTTTTTTTTAAAAAGTACTTCCATGCCAATTCTGGACCAGAAAACTATGAAGCATCCGTGGGGTTCTCTTGTATTTGTTTAATGTCAGTGACTGTTTAAATCTTCTTGGGGAAGTGGAAAAAAGTATATTTTTCTTTTCCAATTGGTAAACAAAGCACAAAATGGGTACATCTGTCCTTTTAAATCCTTTTTTGGTCAAAGTCAACTTATAGAGTTTAACAGTCTGTAAAGCAAATAGAAGATATTGGAATCTAGCCTTACAGCTAATATTTATTGCCGGCATTACTAGACCTGCCAGTGTCTAAGGAGGTAAACATAATTTGGCATTGCTGCACTTTAATACAGTTCATGGGTAATTAGATTATCAGTATCACTGACAGGGCTAAATACTGCCCTTTTAACTATTTTTTCAGACTACAGTATGTATAGTATCTGTATTTTTAGGAAGCTATCTATTTTCCTTTCATTAAACACAAGTTTTATAACATAACCTGAGGATGGAAATCGCTTTGGCTTTTTTTTTTTCCACAAGCTATACACAACTGTATGGAAATATCAGCACTTTTTAACCTCCACTGTGAATTGCCAGCGATGGGTTCGTATTTTCAATACATATGTGCAAGAAAACATGAGTGCAGCTGTGGTACCACAGGCTCAGTGAAGAATCCCAAGGCTTACAGTAACTACTGTATTTGGGTTAGGAGACCACTCCACAAGAAGTATGGGTAGTTTTGAACTAAATGCTACTTTCCAAAACCTATTTCATCCTCTCCTTCAGTACTCTGCCACGTTCTGTTGCTCTGCAAAAATGGAGGATACAATGATGAATTTAAAAGAACAAAGAAAGTGATAGCTGCATTTTTATCTGTATACTACACGTGCTATCTATCTCAAATACTGAGAGTAGCTGCAAATGTAAAGATTTCTGAGTTAAAACTAGCTATCTCCTTGTCTTCCACAGGCACTAGATCTTCTACTAAAATTTTAAGCTGCTTGTATACAAATGCTTTTTATGTGCTGTCTTTCTTCAGCTTTATAATCTTAGTCTCCAGAGAGAGGAATCAATCCAGGAAGTGATGTCTTACAGAACATTTTTCCTGCCCAAATTACAGCATCTACATTCACATCAACAGAGTTGTGTTTTTCTCCCCTCATCACTTTGCTAAGACAGTAAATTTTAAAATACAACAGTGGCATTTTCTCATTTCTGAAGCCACACATTTATTTTGCACTGCCTAAAAACTGCATCCAGCAGAGACTGCACTGTTATAAACTTTCAGTAAACATTTTACCACAGTCCTTTCCCATGGAGAAATGCATCAGAAAAGAGAAGCTTCATATCAAGCTCCCCTAGAATGGCCTGAACACATAATTAAATGATCCATTATTTTTTATGGTAGTTTAATTGATGGTATACTGCAGAATCAAAGAAAAAGTCAGACATTTATTCTCTTCACCTCTTCTTATCCTCTGTTTTTCACTGCTTAAGAAATGAAATGTGTAAAATGGAACTACCTATTAAAGCCAAGCAAGCAGAATGGCAGGAGATTCCCTTTTATTTCATGCATAAAATCATGCCCAATACAAAGATAAGGAGTGCCATAACCCTTGAAATATATTTTTTTATTGGCCAACTACAGAAGTCCAGGTCCTGTTATTGAAAGAATAAGACCAAGCACCAGCATTTCAGTGACTTGGTCTCACAGAAACAATGCCTTACTAAACACAACTTTTGTCAGTTTAAAGAAAATACATGTTTTCTTCTTCATTATTCCAGTTTTCCCACTGCCAAACTTGACATGTCAGTGGAATCCACTTTGTTCTATGTATGTTGCAGTATTCAGGATGACAGAGGCAGGAGACATTTGCAGTGAACATTTCTAGTGACAGCCTTCCCAAACCTCTGTAGCCTTCCATTTCTACACACTTTAGCTGTAACCTTATTCTGATACAGGTGGGAACACAGATGACACCACCGGTGGAAGACTTCTCCAGGAACAGCTGAGTATTTATTTGGCAGTAGCCACTACAGCTTTGGCAGGGAAACATTATTTGCTGTTGATTTAGGTAGAAACATAATTTCAGCTTTAAAGTGAAGTGAAAATTTGTATGTGTAGTCTAATAACTGAGAGTCCTAATTTTGACTAGCGTGTGGTGCAAATCTTGAGGCTTTAATTTTCATAATCTGTCTCTCCCTCACCCTGTTAGCATACTTTAATATCTATTGATACATAAATAGATATCATTTATTAAAAGACTGCTTTACGGTCTTGTGGCATACATTCCATTTTTGTAGCAGATGGTACTTGTTAGTGATGCTGATCACATTTGTTTTCCAGCAGAAAATGTAACAGTATTGACAAAACAACAAATTTAATATGTGAAAGTAAATTGAGTTCCTACATTCTGCATAGGAATGGTAAAGTCCCAGGAGACCTAGCCTCGTCTAACAAATTACAACCTCAGATACACTTTTTTTACAGCTATGCTGCCCAAAATATTTGATCATGGCTTTCATCTTCAACTTTTCTTTCCCTGACAACAGCTTTGCAAAGGCAAGCTGTCAGAGATCATCAAAGATAACTACGTTGGGGACTCCACTTTTTCTTTCTAATGTCTGCACATCCTTCCCCCTGTGACGTGTTTATTCTGTCAGTCCAACAAAAGATGAAGTTTTTCTTTTTTTCCATTTCCATGCGCAGTATTTCAAATGGACCTTAGGCTTTTCACTGCTTCACCATCAAGCTGCCTTTTGTGCGCTATGCCTACATTTAGGCATTTCAAACTTACAGACCAGCAAAAGGTATAAATCAGAACGCCACAAAAGCCAGAGGATAACAGCTTGCTTGCAAGATGATGGGATGAGTCCAGAGAGCATTGATTTGCTTGTAGAAAGTTAAGGCATTTGACAACACTCTCAGGTGCCAGGTGTCACAAAAGGCAGGTCTTGCCAAACTAACCTGGTCGCTTTCTATGACAAAGTGATTCGGCTGCTGGATGAGGGAAAGGCAGTGGATGTATCTTCCTTGACTTCAGTAAAGCCTTTGACACAGTTTCTCACAGCATTCTGCTATGGAAACTGTCACCTCAGGCCTGGACAGGCGCACACTCTCCTGGGTGGAAAACTGGTTGGATGGAGGGCCCAGAGAGTGGTGCTTAATGGTGTTAAATCCAGCTGGAGGCCAGTTACAAGTGGGGTTCCTCAGGGCTCAGTGCTGGGTCCAGCCCTGTTCAATGTCTTTATCAATGACCTGAATGCAGGCATCGAGTGCTCCCTTAGCAAGTTTGCAGATGACACTAAGCTCGGTGTAAGTGTGGATCTGCTGGAGGGTCGGGAGGCTCCAAAGGGATCTGAACAGGCTGGATCCATGGGCAGAGACCAATGGCATGAGGTTTAACAAGGCCAAATGCCGGGTCCTGCACTTGGGGCACAACAACCCTATGCAGAGATACAGACTAGGAGAAGTCTGGTTGGAAACTGCCTAGTTAGAAGGACCTGGGGGTGTTGGTTGACAGCGACTGAACATGAGCCAGCAGTGTGCCCAGGTGGCCAAGAAGGCCAATGGCATCTTGGCTTGTATCAGAAATGTCGTGACCAGCAGGTCCAGGGAGGTTATTCTCCCTCTGTACTCGGCACTGGTGAGACCGCACCTTGAATCCTGGGGTCAGTTCTGGGCCCCTCACCACGAGAAGCTCTTGAGCGAGTCCAGAGAAGAGCAACAAAGATGGTGAGGGGGCTGGAGAACAAGTCTTATGAGAAACGGCTGAGAGAAGTGGGGGTGTTTAACCTGGAGAAGAGGAGGCTGAGGGGAGACCTTATTACTCTCTACAACTACTTGGGGGGAGGTTGTAGAGAGGAGGGAGCTGGGCTCTTCTCCCAAGTGACAGGGGACAGGACGAGGGGGAATGGCCTCAAGCTCCACCAGGGGAGATTTAGGCTGGACATTAGGAAAAAATATTTCACAGAAAGGGTCACTGGGCTCTGGCAGAGGCTGCCCAGGGAGGGGGTTGATCCACCTTCCCTGGAGGTGTTTAAGGCACAGGTGGACAAGGTGCTAAGGTACATGGTTTAGTGACTGATAGGAATGGTTGGACTCGATGATCCAGTGGGTCACTTCCAACCTGGTTATTCTGTGATTCTGTGTCAGTTTTTGTGGCTTCAGCATCTCCTATCCACTTCTTCTCCTGCTGCTGGGTGGAGGGCTGTGCCTTGTACGGCGACAGTCCTACCCTGTGACTCAGAGGGGCAGTTGTTATGCAAAGAAAGGAGAAAGTGCTTCTACTTCTCCCTAGATGTCCAGAACCCTCTTTACCATCTCTGCAAAATTTGCTCAGAGCGCTGCAAAGCCAGAGCCAGCTCAGCGCAGGGAAACTGCCAGAAGACAGCAGCCACCTACCATTGCTTTTTCTCAAAGGTCTCTTTATTACTGAGAACAGGAAGCTTTTATTCCATCCCTTTTTCTTAACCTCTGTTCCGCTACTTACTGATCTTGGATTAGAAATCGTAAAACCTGAGAAGAAAACTAAGTACTCCTTTCAGGAATCAATTCCTTTTCAAAGGGAGGGCAGACCTCTACCAGTTTCCCTCTCAAAATCTCTAATGACTCTGAGCTCTCCTAAAAATGAGTGGATTTTTCTCTCAAGACAGTCTTGTTATGTGCAGCAGCAGCTAGAGAAACATAGTCTATATAGAATTAAGATGTTTTGCTTTGGGATTATCTCTGTGCCTTAAGTCTTTGCATAGAGGTTCCAGGAGATGTTTCCTTTTGCATCCCACCATGTAAAGTTCAACTGTTCTTCCCCCATCATCATTATGCCTTTCACTGAGTTTTACTGCAAGGGTACCTTGTAAAACAGGTCCTGAAATTTTTGTAAGGGGTGGATTTTACTGTTCAACTGCAGATTATGCCACATTCACACTCACCAAAGCTAAATCAAACCTATTCCAGAGAAGACCAATCGCTTTTTGAACCCATTAACACGGATGCCTATAAGACACATTTCTTAACTTTCCTAAATTTCTTTCTTGGCACAACCTGGCTCTGATGAGTTAAGAAAGTACTCCTTTGAGCTGATGAGTTAGGAAAGTACTCCTTTTTTATTTTATAGCATGCAATAGCTATTTGTGAACGTCGTAGGCCTGTCAAATTACTCTAGGCTATTAATCTCTGCCTTCATTTAAACCCTTACATGTTTGTTTTTCAATTAGCTGTTAATGTATTTAAATGCCTTGCACTGACATCTGTCGTTCCCTTTTAGGGTATTTTAGAGCCTAGATTAGACCCTGCTGACAGGGTCTGGTTTCTCATTCCTTACAAAGCATTTCCTTTGTTTGCAGGGTAAGTCTAGGTACCTTCTGCCACAGCTTTTTGATCTTTTTCAGTTTCATATAGTCTTCATATAATATCCCAAAACCAAAAGCTCAGAGTATTCTGAATGAGGCCTTGCTATTTCTTTCCTCGTGCATATTTAACCTCTGATTTATACATCTCGCTTCCAGAGACATAATACATGCTAAGACTTTGTTTACCTCCTTGATGCTACCAGACATTGTGCAGATGGCTAATGCATTATCCTTAATCACCCTCAGGTTTTGCTACTGCTCTCTTTCATAGATGAGAATTCTTATTTGTGCTATACAATTTACATCATGTGGTTCTGGTCTCCATCTCCACTTCTCCTCACATAAGCGATAATCATATCTTGTTGAGGACCATGGCAAAGGGATGCTTTGCAGGATGGTTGCTTCCTTAGAACAGCAAGAAAAATTTGCAAATGCTGTTTCTGCATTTCATACTCTCTTTTCCCCCTCTTTTTTGTCCTCCCTTTTTTCATTCAGGGAAATACGATGAGTCACTCCAGCTAATGACTCAGAAATCTAGTACCTGGAGATGTTTGGGAATGTATTCCATATCCAGTAATACAGAATATAGATGTTTTATAGTGAATAACGGGCCTTATTAAACCAAGTAGAGCCAGAGGCCAGAGGTCCATCGTGTATTTATGAGCCCAAAGCTGAGTTGACAGGGTGCGCTGAATACAGAAGCCCTGCATTTGTGCCCCACATGGCAGTCTGTGCCCTGTATGATTTAATATTCAATTTCTATACATAGGAGCTGTCACTTTGTTCCCCTCCTCACAATGTATTTTCTAACATAGAAGGATGCCAACCACGGACTTGAGTAATTCTCTGTACAATCTGAACTCTGAACTCGAGCTCCCTGAGCAACGTGTTAAAGAGCCCCGTGAACATCCCTGGTAGCCACTGTGCCCATGACAGAACCGAGTGAGTGTTTATCATTTCTGAGGCCAAAATAATTCCAAAATACCAGTTCCCAAACTCATTCACTTGTCAATGTGGTTTCAGTCCCTCTGACTGAGGGGGCAGGCAGGAAAGAAGAGCAGCTCAAGCATAACAAAGGAGAATATTTAAATGGCAGCCTGCTAATTTGTACCTCCCAGTCTGAAGCACCAAGGCACCAGAAGAAATCTTCATTTCCACTTGAGTTCAGAAGGAACAAAACAAACCATTTAGGAACAGCATGTGAGTTGGCTGAGCTGCTAGGTTACAAAAAGCGTTCTGTTTGCAAAACATCCATTCAGAACCTCATTACCTCAAATGAGCTCCACCTGTACTCCATTATCACTGCTTTTCTCCTCTTCTTTTTTTTTAAACTTTTTTTAAAAGCTAGGAAAATTTCACAGTATCTCCAAACAAGACTTTGAAATTGCAGGCAATAGTGTCAGATGGCAAAGTTTAAATTAAGGTTTAGTTTGGTGGATGTAACACGTTATAGAATGTAAAAAAGCTGTACATAAAATACTGTGTCATTATAAGTACTGGGGTCAGAGGCACAGTGCTGTCTAAGTGTCTTCTGACCTTGCTCAGGTCTCAGGCTATAGAGATGTTTATAAACGGAATATATTAATCACATTTTTGCTAAGAAACAAAACTATTTTCTCTATTCTGTTTCACAAGAAACTGATTCCTTTCCTCTGAATTTTTAAATAAAGCAAAAGACAGTGAAGAGAGACACCGAAGACTAACAAAAATCCTGAACTTTCTTCTCATCCCACCTCTTTTCCCAAACACTTGCAGAAATGCTTAAGACACTGTTGTGACAGACTGAAAGCATTTTCATTACATCCTGTTCTCTGATTCTGTGTTTTCCATTGAGCTTGTTTTTTTTCAAATAAGCTACCCAAACCCAAAGGACACTTTAATGTCCTAACTAGGGAATATTCTGGTATTTTAGCTTTCCACTTCCTTCTTACTCCTAGAAAGTTTGTCCTTTCACTCCCTTGCCTGTTGTGGTGTTCTACTCCTGCTCATTCACGCCTGTTTACAAGTATTTCATGGTAATAAAGGCCAATCCAGGCGGTCTGTAAGGGTTCAGAGAAGCATCTGCACACTGCAAGACTTAGGTGTTGCTTCTTCTGGAGAGTTTATCAATGCACTATCAAGTTTTCTCTAAGGTTTTCAAGAAATACTATGTGATATTTTTGTGTTCTACTTAAAACATCAGAACTGATTTCAGTTTTACATCCCATGTCAAGGTCATTTGTTCCCTTTGAACAACAATCTCGTACAACTCTCCAAGCTAAGCATGGAACACTGGACTCTAAATAAAAGAGATTTCCTGGTTTTGTCAGCACTTAGATGAAACCAGGACCTTTTGGGGTTAAATGGAAAAGCAAATAGTTAACAGGCTAGTAACCTGGTCACGCAGATTGCAAATGAGACCCATGTCCCTCTTCTGCCTAGTTAAGACTAAAGGGTCAAATATAATTTCATATAGCCTTGATGTCTATCTGGCTACTGAGCTATTAATTCTTCTCTGATTGTGAAGTCATACAGGGACCCCCTCCAAGATCTTTCATTGTGGAAATTCTGTCAAGGCCAGTACATTGCCACTGATATATTTCAACCCTGGACATTTTATAGAAGCCAGTATCATCATACTAACAAAGGATTCCTACGCAGCTCAACTTGAATATAATTGCATCTGAAGGGTTTGTGTAAGTAAGGGAAAGAGACTGCTCTCAGAGAAGATGTTCAGGCATCAGCTAGTCAGTGCACCAAGTACTTTTCATTATTAGCAAAAATATTTACATTGTTTTCCTTACACCTGGAGACCATACTCAGTTTGTTGGAATCCTTCCGTGAATAAGAAATTTTTTGTTCATCCAAATACAGCTTTCCCTATACTTTACCAATAAGATTTTTACCCCATTCTCTCTGAAGCACTTATATTACACACACACAAATTCATTAATACAGGTTAGCTTTAAACCTGCCAGTCAATGCAAATTATATCAAATGATATATGGTGGTTTATATATTTGGATTATTGCCACTACCAAATGAAAAAATATTCTACTTCAAAACAGAGGTGACCCATGGCAGAGAATAACAGAAAAAGAGCCAAAGGGTTTATTAAATTTGACATCTAATCTTTCCATCAAGCTTATAAAAACAAGACTGTTCTGCAGTAGTGGCCTAGAGCATTAAAGAAGCACAACTGCAAGATGCAGTGTTCTGAGCTGCTGCTGTAAAAATACTCTTTTAATACAGATGGTGAGAAGGTAGCTCTTATTTATTTTGCCATGCAGTCCTGTGGTTATAATGTACCATGCTGAAAATGCACTTCAGAATATGAAGCATTGATACAAGCCTGGGAAGATGGCTAAAAACATAATTAGAAGGTACTTCACCTAAAAGCAAGAGGCTAGCAATGCGGCATTAAGCATTGTGTCACTGATTTAAAACATCTCACAGCCTTCCCAAGCGCGAGCTGCTCAGCCTCAGAACAGGGGCTCGCTGTTCAGTGGCTACACGAAGTGCAAACCAAGAGTACCACATACCCAACTCACCCAATCAAAGGTTCTACAAACACATTTAAGATCAAGAGGGCTCCATGGTTATGGATTTCTCTCTGCAATAATGTAGTCACGGAGAATGAAAGTCTAATCCAGCCTGTCCCTTCTAGCATGGTGTGACTCTTGTGTGATGAGCCTGACCACAGCAGCTCCTTAGCTTGGTTAAATCACCTGGCAGGAAAGGAAAAACATACATCGGTGGGCAGTGGTTTGTCTTCCTTCTCAAAAGCCTCAGTTCCTCTAGAATTCCACCCAGGAGAGGTCTCAGGAAGTCCCATCTCGGGGCTCAGACTACTAATGAAACCTTAACAATTAAAATATTGCTGTGCACATAAAGAAAAACTGCAGAGATGACAGTAAGTTCTAGTTTTAGTCATATAAATCTTTCAACTGCCTAACAGCCCAGATTTTCTACTAGCTACAGAAAAACATCATTAATAATGGAATGAGCATTATCATACAGAAAAAAGCTGTTCCCACCATCTCCTGCTTTGCTGTAGTGCTCTGCCTACCCTCCCACTGGTCCTCTGTCTCCCAAGACTGCCAGCCCTGGTGTTCCTTAAGGGTTAGGGAAGGGGAGGTTTACTACATAGAGTGACATTTCCTGCGAGGTTTACGATGCCTATGGCGATGGCTTCATTCTCAACAGTTTTGGGGTCTGCCTGGGGCTTTTATTAGTAATGGTCTTTTTTTTTTAACTACTAATGGTAAAAATCACATCGACTGGGTTACAAACTGCTGAATAAGTTTAATTACCTGGTTTCAACTCATAAGACTTCTACCAAAGCTGAGCTTTCACCATACTGTTCGGCATGTTGACCCTACTAATCTAAATGTTTTAGTGAATTTCAATTGGTGTGTTTTTCAATATTTTAATTTCCATACCTCACACGTGCCAGATGCTCTGCTGGTTTAATCCACATACTTCTGTCAAAGCCAACTAATCTGATATAATACCAGTGCAGGATTGTATCCACTACATTTTTATCAATCTATGATCAGGAAAAAACCTTGACTATTTTTTCTGAGGATGGAGATAAGACATTCTTTTCAAAGGTTTTCTATTTTTAACTGTCTTATTTTCTTCCTTGTTCATGGCTAAATTTTATGAGCTGCTGGATCTGTCAGATGAAATGACAAATTTCTAACTTAATCTCTGTTAATTTCTTGAGATAGCTGAATGTTTAAAATAATGCATGTAAGTACAAAAACTACAGAGTTAGTGAGTCTGACTGCTATGCTGCTCCCATTCTAATTTCTTTTTCTACTGTTCCTGCAGCAGGTGTGTCCTATATATTGATTTTCATACCCATTAACAACTATTGCATGACCTTAATGTTGACATCTAATAGAGAACCTGTTTATCCGGGTTCTTCACAAAACTCTTCATTTTGATTGCCAGTTTTCACTTTTTATTAGTTTACAAACAAACCGGATTTTTAAAATAAACAAACAGCTGATTTGTGTGTGATAGCAGAGATAGGTTAGGTGACTTTGTCCATTGTACTCAGTAAAAACATCTTCCTGGTAGTAGCTGAAGTTTTTTTGCTCTAGTAGGAGGTTATAACACAAACCCATATCTCAGCCTTGATGCCATGAAGAGGCCCCATTAATTGAAAAGCAACCCCCATGAAAGGAAAGTCAAGCAGACACAGGAGTTGCGAGTCAAAGATACAATCGTAGTGCCCGCAACAAAGAATTTGTCTCTCTTATGTTTCTAATACTTCCTCTCAGAAACTATGACATAAATGCAATTATTCCTTTCTTACTTTGCTAATTCAGATGTTAACAGGTCTCTACAGGTATATACAGGTAAGAAAAGCAGAACTAATATTTCAGACCAGAAGGTAAATCTGAGCAGTTACGCTACTGCTGAAGGTGGAGGCAAAACACCCATTCCAAAGATATTGTTTGTGACTCTTTGACTTATTTTCTTTCATAGAAGTATTTCCTGTACAGCTGGCTCCCCACAAGAAGCCACAGTTTTCACTCTGCTGTCCCATTTTTCCCAAAGCTAAATGAACAACCTACTCATGGCAGAAACTTGGGAAAAAGTATCCTCAGCTTATTCATGATGGGCAGATATTTCCAACACTGTAGCACAGGGAATACTACAAGATTACTGGATGGTGGGTTTTTTTGTCAAGTTGTACCAATATAGAGGAGGAAAAATGATTGCAACGCTGAAATTGAGCTGATCAACTACTTTGGAAAATGTATTTATGTTACAAACAGTACTGTGGTTTTAACCCTCTTGAAATCCAGCATAATGCACAGGCTCCATCACAAGTTCTACACTCTGGACTACAGCAAAACCAAAAGACTGAAGAAAATGAGGAGCATGCTTATATGATTTTACATTAGGATCAAATCCTTTCTGGATGGAGACGAGAAGTGCAGTGGTTAGAACATTTCCATAGCTTCCAGAAAAATGTCCCTGTGACCAGAAAGATGAAATTGCTGTTTAAAAAGTAAAGTCTTTGGAAAACGTATTTATTTAAAAAATACAGAGAGTGAAATTGCAATGATAAGTGTCATGGTAACTACTGTCATTTTGGTTTGTTTGTTGTTTTTTCCTGCAGCCCCAGCCTCCTCACTGTCAGTGCTGCCTGCCTGCTGCTCACTGCCTGCTGTCTTGCAGTGAGAACTCTTTTGCTAAATCCTGTGAGGAGAAGCCTGGATATAACCGCCTCAGGTCTGAGCCAGAGGAGCGCAACCTGTCCCACCCTTGTTTCCCCCACAACCCAGGAGGTTGCCACAAACATTGTTGTGGTGCCTATGTAGGTGGCGTCATGTCATACTCCATTTGCTCACATACCTGCTGAGCATCATGCTGTTCAATGCCATTCTAATCAACCGTGATGCTGGCCTCTTGCAGTATCAGGTACTCTGATTTGGGAAACCTCAAAACAATAGCACGTCAAAACCAAAGCTGGGATTTCAGGGAAGCTCTGTATATAACTAGGGACTGTGCAGCCACAAGAAGCCAAAGTTTTAGCAGTGTAAATGAGACACTCAGTGGATCCCCAAAGACAGGTAAACAAGATATACTGTCAACATCCAGTTGTATCATTATCTGGAATATCAATGAAGTGGCGATTCTACAGAACCAGCATTTGTTCCAGAACAGGGCTGCCTTCTGGATCATCTTTCACCCAATCCTGAGGGGAAAAAAAAAAAAACACCAACCAAACAACAAAAAGCAGAGTAAAGAACAAAAAGATAACCATGACTCATAGTTTTTTCCTCTCCATACCTGTTGTGTAGTAGATACACTCAGTGTGACACTGGAGAGCACAAAGCAGATGAAGGGGCTGGAGAACAGGCCTTATGAGGAACGGCTGAGAGAGTTGGGGGTGTTTAACCTGGAGAAGAGGAGGCTGAGGGGAGACCTCATTGCTCTCTACAACTACCTGAAAGGAGGTTGTAGAGAGGAGGGAGCTGGGCTCTTCTCCCAAGTGACAGGGGACAGGACAAGGGGGAATGGCCTCAAGCTCTGCCAGGGGAGGTTTAGGCTGAACATTAGGAAAAAAATTTTCACAGGAACGGTCATTGGGCATTGGAAAAGGCTGCCCAGGGAGGTGGTTGAGTCACCTTCCCTGGAGGTGTTTAAGGAACGAGCGGACGAAGTGCTGAGGGACATGGTTTAGTGTTTGATAGGAATGGTTGGACTCGATGATCCAGTGGGTCTCTTCCAACCTGGTGATTCTATGATTCTAATGTGTAGGAACTCTCTCTGTGATTTGCAGCGTTCTCTCAGAGCATCAGCTGGCTTTCAGCCATTAGAAGTCCATTCGAATTACTGGATCTGTTAACGAAACAGGCCTAGTTTTAAGTTTCTGTGTAGAAACCAGCTCAGCAAGTCCCTGAACAGCTCTCATAAAGCCCCTAAGAATCTGCACGCCTCCACTGCAACTTTGTATGGCATTAGTCCTAAAGTAATTGCTTTACATAATCCAAACTCAGAAGCTGGGAAGACTGAATACCAGCTGCTATACAACACAGAAAGGTGATAAGGACATTATGACTGATTGTGAAAAAGCTAGAGGTAAATCAAGCACAGACAAGACTGACAGCAAACTCTAAGATTTGTCTGTCAATCCAGGATTCCTATGTATACAATGCATTGAGAAAACATTTAGTAAAGGATAATGTATACATAAAGCTATTCTGTGGAACATGCATTACTATCCCTGGGAGAAAAAAAAAACCAAAACAGTACCAGAAGTGTAGAAACCCAAAGATTCAGGAGAAAATAATGAGACTTGTGGTTGGTTGGTGGCACTTTATTAACTTGTCAGGGTTTGAGAGGTTAGGTTTTTCTGATCAGTCAGTGCTTATTGTGCCTCCTACACTGATGGTCAGGTGCTCTCAGTTCACATCGTTTTTGCTGACATCTAAATTCAACTAATAAGTGCCCTGGCTGCTTTTTTATGCTCTGAGTAAATAAAACAAGAGATTACTGTTTGAATTCTAAAGTGAATCTGGTCATCATCACCACTTTATTGCACTTTGGTTTTCACTGTGGAGCAGTCTTGGACCTCCCTAATTGGAATCCTTATCAATAAAATTAAAGCAAGAGACCCATTGTGTCAGCAGTCAGTTCACAGCTCCAACTTGTCTAAAGTAACCTTGCCCCACTTCCTGAACCACACATGGCTTTCAGCTCCTAAATACCAACACTTTTATTCTACAGAGCCCCTCTGGTTGCACTACACTCTTCAGTAAAACAGACAGGAACTTCCAGCCCTCAGTGGGACATTGGTTCGGGATTTGGATGTCTCCAAACCACAAGTCCAATAATGACTCCTCAAAGGATGCTGGAAGACAGGCTTAATGCCTTTGCTGGCACGATTTTGCTATATATAAATGAAAGCAGTATGTACTGCATCCCTAAATCCTGAGCCTGCACTTTTAGCTCCGAAGTATTTGCCATTTTGTGATTCTGTTCAGATTCGGATGCCATAGAGAATTACGGCCCTAGTCCTTAAAATGGAGTGAAGTAGCACCACATGTACAGAACCAAGCTTGTGCTGCTCTGAGTGTAAACTCAAGGCAGAGGCCATCTGATCTTTCCCTTGGACCAACAGTCCCAAAACTCAAAATCATGCTTCTAGAAGCGTGATTGCAAAGAGCGTTCTGGATCCAGCCACAAAGATACCTTGTTTACATGAATGTGAAAATTGTGAGTGAATACAGGTGCTATTCAGACAGTTCTAACCTGCTCAATGGCAGTCCCTGTGCTCTAGAGGGAACTGGCTGAGGTCGAGGTACACTTTTCTGCTTTGCGTTGCAGTCCACTGCATGGGTACAAGTCTCTGTATTTTCCTCCTCTCTTTTGAAATCTTTCAATTGTTGGTAGTGGGTTTTTTTTTTAAACATGGAGTGGAAATTACTTTCCAGTCTGAATTTAAAACAATCTTAGCTACCCCACCCCCACACAAGCTACTGAGACTTCCATACAAAGGGAAAACTCTAGATTTTCCTGTCATGTACTCACTGGTGCACCTCCCTGTCTCAATTTTGCACTCATACAGGGAAAGACACTCATGACTGCTTTGTATCTTTCTGAGTACCCCATGCTGCACTACATCTGTATGGTTTTACAGTAGCTGCCCTTTGAGTAGTAGATCCTTTATCCTTACAGCAATAGCCTTGTCATTTCCTTGTAGTTTCGCTCTGGTTTGGCACCAGACAGAAATTATCTTGCACTATTAGGCTGATCTTTCCTTCATAAGGATTCAGAATAGATGCAAGTTAACTAAGCTGATAAAGTCCCAAGGAAAAGTCACCAGTGCCTCCTATAGTGAAAGCAGAAGAAGCTGGCTCTTCACTCTTGACTTTGTATTTAGTTCATTGTCTACCTTGACAACTTACAGAATGTGCTTGCCAACTTTTTTCCCCAATAATATATTTAAAATAAACTAGAACAGATTATCTTTCACTTTTGTATAGATTTTGGCCATATCTCAGGAAAGCACTCAGGCACGGGTTTGGATCCATTTCTCTCGAGGACAGCATATAAGTACCTGAGTAAGGAGAAGCACACAGGTAAGCGTCACAAGAGGCATCAGGTAGACTTAAAATCTGAGCAGAACAAAGGTCTCTGCATCTAGCTGTAAGTTCACCTGAAAAGTCAATTCTCCTTCTGTTTTCCTCTTCCCTCAAAGAAAAGATGCAAAGTTACCTGCTTGTCCTGCCTTTCTTAAAATGTATTTAAGAAAGCACAAAAATTCTGGACAGGCAGAGGAGTGAGGGAAAAAAGCATGAGAGACACCAAGGTCAATGAAGACGGTGGGGAGGTGCTCCAGGAGCCAGAGGAGCTGGGAAAGGAAGAGTGAAGCTGATTCTGGGGAACAGCAGAGGGAGACGGTGCTCATTTAATTTTCTGTCTGTGCTGCTGATATCCCAAATCTGTTTTAACTGTCAATAAATTAAGTTAATTTTCTCCCAGCCAAGTATGTTTGGCCCATGATAGCAGCTGGTAAGTGATGAAGTGATCTTCCTGTCCTTATTCCAATCCACATGCTTTTTCATCTTGTCTGCCTGTCCTGTTTAGGGGTAGGAGAGAGAGATTTGCTGGGCGGGCACCTGATTCCCAAGGTCAACCCATCCCAAGTATAAATTATTTCTATCACAGGAGATATATGGAGCACTTTCAGTATGGTTCACATACAAGACCTACCAGCTTAAGCGGTTGACAGGTCATTGAAAATGTACTTAGAAATCTTGCCTTAATGATGAAACAGCATCAAAAGAAGTTTTAAAGAAACTTTTCTCAGGCTACTCAGAGACTTAAATTTAAATATTTGTGGCTGCTGAGGTGAGGCAGAACTTACATACTTACCTCCAGAAAAGGCTTTCTGTGACCAAAATAAGACTGTTTTTAAGACTGGCCAGAGACATCTGTCATTGCAGTGACACATTTTGGGAGAAGATTCTTTAAACAAAACTGGAGAGTGTGTGAGTAGGATGCAGAAGTAGATCATAGAATCACAGAATCATAGAGTCATAGAATCGTTTGGGTTAGAAGGGACCTTAAAGATTATTTAGGTCCAACCCCCCACCGGCCATGGCAGAGACACCTCCCACTGGATCAGGCTGCCCTAGGCCCATCCAACCTGGCCTTCAACACCCCCAGGGATGGGGCAGCCACAGCTTCCCTCGGCAACCTGGGCTAGTCCATCACCACTCTCATCGGGAAGAAATTCTTCCTTATGTCTAGTCTAAATCTTCCCCTCTCCAGTTTATACCCATTGCCCCTCGTCCTATCGCTCCAAGCCTTTGTAAACAGTCCCTCCCCAGCTTTCTTGTAGCCCCTTCAGGGACTGGAAGATTGCTCTAAGGTCTCCTGGGAGCGTTCTCTTCTCCAGGCTGAACAACCCCAACTCTCTCAGCCTGTCCTCATATGGGAGAATTTTCATGAAGAAGATGGTAAGATCACTGTGCACGTCATTTAGCTAACTTGAACCTAATACTTTACAGAACAATTGTTAGGCTAATGGTTTTCACTTCCAAACACTGCAAGATGTTGCAGGTGATGATACAGTAATTACTGTGCAATGAGCGCATTAAGAAACAGTATAACTTAAAATGACTTAATTGTTCCAATTGCTGATTTGAGAATGGAAAACACTCCCAGTACTATTATAAACAGTGGATACACTAGCAAACTTTGCAGAAGAGCTCTTCCTTGCTGCTTGCCAACTTTACAGCCCTACAGGAGGAGAAATTGTTTAACTAAGCCACTGTAAAGTGCATCACAATTACCTCTGACAAGCATAAAATATTACTTTGTTTATTGGCCATCTTTTTATCAACTGTTGCACATGGTACCTTGCAGAATAAGATCATCTGTATGCAAACATATGAGATGAATGAAATGCAATGCTGAAAGAATGAGATGTTAAAAAATATTTGAAAGACATTTCTTGCATTTCCATGGAAACATCTAAAAAAAACTAAGATCTGGTGACCATCAGTATATGTTGCTAAGTTCATTTCTTCACAGGCTTCTAAAAATGAAAGAGGCTTATTATTATAAGAATGAGGCATTTTGGAAGAGCTACAAGATTTGAGTCTGTATATGGGACTTTTAGTTTAGTGGCAGGTGTATGTCATAAGCAGTTAAAATACTGCCCTTTAAAATATATTTACAATTGAAATTAATGGTGAGTTGTCAGTGAAATGCCTGGTAAATCTTGTCAGCAATTGATCTATAGAAGGCAGAGATGAAACACAGCAAAATTTCTGAAGACCTAAAATAAAATTCTTTTGCTAGTGGCCTTCTTCCAGTTACCCAGTGATCTGTGAGGCAGGGTACAGAGGATCCGATCCAGCAACAAGTGTCTGCCCCAGGTGACTCAGAAAAGGAAATATTCAGTAACCCAAATATCCACAGACTGCTGACATGATCCAGCATCTGATCTATTAGCTTCTTTTGTCACAGAAATTTCTCTAATTAAAGCCTGTATGGTTTGGATTACTTCTCATTTGCAGGCAAGTTGGGAATGATTTTACAATCTTATTTTTGCTGAGTTTATGAAAAATATGTGTTTTATAGAATCACAGAATAGTTTGGGATGGAAGGGACTTTAAAGATCATCCAGTTCCATCCCCCTGCCCTGGGAAGGGACACCTCCCACTGGATCAGGCTGCCCAAGCCCCATCCAACCTGGCCTTGAACACCTCCAGGGATGGGGCAGCCACAGCTTCCCCAGCTTCCCTGGGCAACATGGGCCAGGGCCTCCCCACTCTCATAGTGAAGAAATTCCTCCTTCTGTCTAGTCTAAATCTGCCTCTCTCCAGTTTATACTCATTGTCCCTAGTCCTATCACCACAAGCCTTTGTGTATATCCCTTTGTTTTGTCATTTTTTTGATTCTTTGAATAGAAACCACATAAAATAATTCCTAAGTTATAAGAGTTGACCTTAGAGGTACAATCAATCTCCATGTGACAGCATTCCACATACTGGCAGTGTCTTCTCTCCTTCCAGGCTCTACAGGAGCAGTCCTGGAACCCCGAAAGATCCACACGTGAAAACTTAAAACAAAGAATTCTTTAACCAGAAAAGTTCTAGGGTCTTTAGGATCAATGCATAACAAGTAACCATGAAAGATAATAGCATGCAATGTGGATAAAGAATTAAAGCAGTAATAAGATCCTCCAGTTATACTTATTGGTTGTGTGCCTAGGCAGCTGATGAAGCTGAAGTCTATCCATGACCGAGCTGGATGCTGTACAGTCACACCACACCATACATTGCCATAGGGGTCCACAGGCTCTTACTCACAGGTGCTGAAGCCTTTTAGGTTCCCAAATAAATCTCCACCTGCATTATGTAAAGATTTAGCTTACGGCATCAAATACCAATAAATAGTGTTATCTACCTCCCACAGGGGCTCTACCTGACCCTTAGTAGGGTCACTGATCCCATACATACCTTATAGAAAAATCACTGAGCAAAATGAGGCCACCAGAGCCTCCACATTTCTATGAATAGCTTATTTCTGTGTGCGTTCAGCCACAAGAGGAGCAGCAGGAGAAGTACAAATTGTGTTCAGTTCTCGAGGAAATAAATGAGCAAATGAAAGGACAAACACAAACAACTAAAATTCACCTAGCAGAGAAACATGACAGTGATTGAGAGCTACTTAAAGAATGAAACATTGCAGCAAAAGCCAGCTTACTAATTTTAGTACTGTTTGTATGAGAACACGCTCCCACCTTCTCAAGTTTTTTTCTAATTTTCTGTGCTTTCCCACATTTCTTATGATCACAGATAAGTACCTATTTAACAGAATTTAGACTAGTGAAATAGGAAAGCTGCATGGGGCATTTGGCAGACAAGGCTATTCTGTTTCAAAAACTCTGCAGTGCTGAGGCAGAACAGCTTCTCCATCTCAGAGACTGACTTTGGAGGCTGTGGTGGGCAAACAAACGGGGCCCAAGGCCCATCCAACCTGGCCTTCAACATCTCCAGGGATGGGGCAGCCACAGCTTCCCTCGGCAACCTGGACCAGGGCCTCACCACTCTCATGGTAAAGAAATTCCTCCATATGTCTAGTCTAAATCTGCCCCTCTCCAGTTTATACACATTGCCCCACATCCTATCACTCCAGGCCTTTGTGAACAATCCCGCTCCAGCTTTCTTGTAGCCCCTTCAGGTACTGGAAAGTTGCTCTGTCCTGGGAGCCTTCTCTTCTCCAGGCTGAACAACTCCAACTCTCTCAGCCTGTCTTTGGATGGGAGGTGCTCCAGCCTTCTGATCATCCTTGCAGCTGTCCTCTGGATCCAATAGCTCCATATCCTTCTTATGTTGAGATATCCTTCTTATGTTTCCATGTTTAAAGGCTGGTGAAGCCCTGGCAGAGGCTACCCAGTTTCCATTCCTGGAGGTGTGATGCTTTGGGTCATGGTTTAGTGGGGTTGGGCTGGCAGTTTGACTGGATGAGCTTAGAGGTCTTTTCCAACCTTAATGATTGTATGGTATGGAACAGGTTAGGTGTCCTGAATGTGCGTGCTTCCAAAATCTTGCCCAGCCTAGCCTACTGGCCTTGGTTGTGTTTGGTACGTGGAAAGACAGCTCTGATTCCACTCGATTACTGTGCAGCACTAGTTAAAACATCACTGTGTTACCAGCACTGTTTTGGTCACAGATCTAAGACATGGCACCAGACCCAGAACAGAGGCTTACAGAAGACAAAATAGCCTTAAGCAACAGCTTTGACTGTTCTGTAATAAACTAAATCACATACTGAGTCTGTGTATTTTCCAATCACAATGTTGGGTGGTGAGGCCCGATTTTTAGTGGGGAACTTGTCTTGAAGGTATGGTAGTAGAGCTTTGTTATACCTCACTGATCTTTTTTCCTCCTACTGTGACAGAAAAATCCATGTTTGAGAATTCCTTTTATTTTTGTGAGCAGAGCAAGTTAAATAACCTTGTCCTTGCTTTCCCATTTTTAATTATACAGAGAAAATTGTTTTACTCATTCAGAAATTAGAAAAACTGACAATGTGTTTTCCATGTACTTGTAACTGCGTTTTTTTGCTATTTATGCATTTTTTTTGCACAAGCAAGACAATAGTGCTGGCTACAGAATTTGAAAATAAATAAGCATGCTATGGTTATTTCTTAAGAGTAGACAATGACTGGAGTGCCAGCTGAAAGATATGGGTGTAAGATACAGACTGGTTAACTCTACACCAACTATATTTGGATTAATACACACATTTCTAAGGTTGAGCAAAATGAAAACAACTAACTCAAAACTGGATGCACATATTTTGTGAATCGGGTCCTAAGATTTTATTTACTTTCCCTCCAATGTCATTTAAACAAATGCAGCTGAAAACATGACTTTCTGGTAAAGACATTTGAACCACCTTAAATGTGTAAATTACTGCTGCCATGTGATTCAGCAAAATGTATGCTAGAGGGTAACCAAAGATATAAAGATATCCTTGTTTGTTGAATTTTTAAGTCCACGTCTAAACCCAGGCAGATTCCAGAGTGCTTCACAAAATACATTTGGGCTTTGTGCTCCACTACTTTGACAAATGGAGAATGTAATCAAATAAATGATGTAAGAGATGTCTTTTTTACTGCCTCCTTTCCTTTGTGACTGAGAGGAGAACCTGACATCTTCCTTGTTTCAGTTCCCCACCAGCTGGGAAGAAGCAGAAACGTTACAAGGGTGATGGCTGCTGCTGACAAGAACACGTACCTGTTGTGCGTGGTAACGACCCAACCCAAGCTCTTGCAAGGCAAGAGCTTTTACAGCTGCATCCAGCGACGGGATGATGAGTTCTGTGGCGAGGTGGACGTTAAAGGCGTTGGCGCGCTTCCCTGAGAAGGGAACAGCCCAAAAAACTCGATCGGGAGTCGGCGCTAGTCTCCTGGCTCAACGGCTGTTCCCACGCGGTGCCTGACGGAACGGGCGGTCCCGGAAGCTACCGCGGGAGATTTAAGCGGCCCTTAGGGAGCAGGGCACGTTAAAACAGGGCAGTTTGAGCGGGCAGGGTGAGCCGGGAGGGTGCAGAGAGGGGCTGGAACACGGCCAGGAGGGACTGAGAACCATGATGGCTACTCATCAAAAGATTAAGGCTGCACCAAGCATGAAGGAAGCTGCCACACAGATGGACCCCCAGTGGGCACATGCAGCTATCCAGACCCTGAGCTGCAGACAGTGCCCCCCTCCCACACCAGCTCGTGCCTCAGTCACTGGCTCCACTTGTGAAAGCTGCACTCGAGTGGGGGAACTCCTTTGTATGGTAGAGGAATTAAGGGAGGAGGTAAAGAGGCTGAGGACCATCAGGGAGTGTGAGAGGGAGATAGACCAGTGGAGTAGTGCCCTCTCACTCACTCGGCAGCTGCTGGAGCTGGTATGTCCGAACACCACCCACCTGCTAACTGCAAGGTCGGGGGAAAAAGATGGGGAATGGCAGCAAGTTCCTGCCAGATGAAGGAAATCTGCTCCCCTCAACCAGACAGTAAAACCTGAGATCCTCCTGGTAAACAAGTACCATGTGCTGCAGGTGGAATCCTGTCCTGAGGATGAGGATGATGGCTCCCACAGCCTAGAATCTTTCCCTAGGCCACACCATCCTCAGAAAAAGATAAAAACATCCTCCATTAAGAAGAAGAGGAGGGTGATTGTTGTAGGGAACTCCCTCCTAAAAGGAACGGAGGGACCCATTTGCAGACTGGACCCGCTCCACAGAGAGATCTGCTGCTCACCAGGGGCATCAGTGAAGGAGGTAGCTAGAAAACTTCCTTCCCTGGGCCACGAGACAGACTACTATCATCTGATAGTAGTCCAAACTGGTAATGATGATATAGTAAGCAGAAAGACCAAAGCCATCAAGAAAGGCTTCAGGGCCATTGGGAAAACGATGGAGGGCTCTGGGGCTCAGATAGTATTCTGCTCCATCCCAAGGCTAAATAAAGAGGAGCAGGAAGAAGAATTCGATTAATGCCTGACTGAGCCTGGTGTGAGGAGAGAGGTTTTGGCTTCTTTGATCATGAGGTGGCTCATGCACCCCCAAACTCTGTTCCTAAGGATGGGACATGTGGGTCTCCTAGGAGGGCTAAAGCCCTTGCTAAATACCTAGCTAAGCTCATAAACTGAGCTTTAAACTAGATGTGAAGGGGGAGGGGATTGAGACCAGGCTAGACAGGAGCGAGCCTGGACGTGGGGCACTGATGATTCGGAGAGGATGTGCTGGAGATCACCACACAGAAAGTGGGAGATACGGGCGCTCTGGCGCTAGCTACTCCAGTTACCAGGCAATTGGGAATGGACTCTGTTCCCTCTAAGAGGGCTGAAGGCTCGGCAGCTGAACTGAAGTGCATTTACACCAATGCATGCAGCATGGGTAATAAGAAGGAAGAGCTGGAAGCTGTTGTAGGGCAAGGAGCCTATGATGTTGTTGCCATCACGGAAATGTGGTGGGATGACTCATATAACTGGAGTGCAGATATGGTGGGGTACAAACTCTTCAGGCGGGATAGGAAGGGAAGGAGAGGAGGTGGGGTAGCCCTCTTTGTAAGGGAGGACTTGGACACTGTTGAGATGGATTGTGGCAATGATTGAGTGCCTGTGGGTTAAAATCAGAGGAGCCCATAAGAAGATAGATTTTGTGATGGGAGTCTGTTACAGGCCACCCAGCCAAGGAGAAGCACCTGACAAGCTCTTCTATAAACAGCTGGGGTTAATCTCTAGACCAATGCCTCTCGTTCTTGTAGGAGACTTCAATCTTCCGGATATCTGCTGGAAGTACAATAGAGCAGAAAGCTCTGCCAGGAGAGATTTAGGCTGGATATCAGGAAAAATTTTTTCACAGAAAGGGTCATTGGGCACTGGAACAGGCTGCCCAGGTAGGTGGTTGATTCACCTTCCCTGGAGGTGTTTAAGGGATGGGTGGATGAGGTACTGAGGGACATGGTTTAGTGTTTGATAGGAATGGTTGGACTTGATGATCCGGTGGGTCTCTTCCAACCTGGTTATTCTATGATTCTATGAACTGTAAAAAAAAAAAAAAAAATTATACATCTATTACTCTCATATCATTATGTTTGAGGTGGAAATTAGGCAAATGGAGTTCATCCATCCAAATTCTTCATGCTTTTTCTATCTCATTAGCTCCTTGGCCCAGACAAATGATAAATGCCTGTAATTTCACTGTAGTTTAAATGCATGCTAAAGACTGGAAATGCTTTGAACAGACTGTTCAAGAAACTGTATTGCTCTTCTTCATTGTCATTAGTGGCCCATGTATTTTGATTCTTACGAGGTAATGACATATAATAACAAAGGTTATTTTCAAATCTTACTACAGATTTTTGCTCAGCTCATTGCTATGGGAGATAACCACATCCACTGAGATAATGCACCAGATGTTATTCAGGGAATGACTATCAATTTGAACCAATATCTGTAAAATAATCTATTTCCCAAACACAGGCTGCTTTCCCTACATGCCCTTTTCTTCCCAGTATAACCACTCTCTAAAACTCTGCCTTTCTGCTGTGTAATTCCTTCACACTACTGCGTCAACTGAGAATGCCACTAGTGCCTGCTTGTTATTCCCATTTCAGTCCATGACAAATCTGTTTTATATGCTCTGGGAAACACATGTTTTACTTCTGCAAACATTCAGAAAGGGAAAGTACATAGATTCTAATCAGGATCTCTTACTCCTTGAATAGAGAATTGCTTTTGCTATAACTTAGAGTGAGTGTGTCTTTTGTTCCAGGCATTAGATATAACAGAACTTCATTCGACTCACCTTCCAAAAACCCATCTTGTCTGAAAGCGGGTCTTGCTTTCTTCAATGAGGAGTCTCCTGTTCATTTCAACACTTCTTCTGTGCTCCATAATAAGTTCAAAAGCATTTCAGACTTTGACCTCTATGGGATAGAGATTTGTTATGTTAATACCTTGCCCAGTCTGGAAGGGACTCAATTCTGACTATACAGAAGTCACAACAAGAAAAGCTAGATGGAATTTAAGTCTGTGTGACAACACTAAAATCAGGTGGGGATAGGAGGTTGATAGAAGATGAGTGGCTTCTGTATTTAAACAAAAATATACTAAAAATACATCTCTGTTCCTCTACAAATCTGCTGAAGTGTTAGGCCAGTGCTTCTCATGCTGCTTGTAAAGTCAGTGCGGGTGGAGGCCTCCATTCCATTTCCAGCCTATCAGCTACTGGAAGTACATATTTCACTACTTCCACAAGACATTTCTTCTGGTACTGACTGACCACAGCCACAGAGGAGAAATCTTCCTGAAGAAAATAAGGCATTTGACGCCCAGTGCTCTCCACCATAATGCTTCAACATGATTTAAAATGCATCTCCTCCTTTACCTTTTTCTCTACAATCATATTTTCATTTTCTTGAAAGTAACCAAGATTTTTTTTTGTGATTTTCTAAAGTCCAGCTAGCATGAAGAAATGAATACCCGAGTACATCAGATGTTACTTTAAAAATGCCAAACTCATATTTTTTCCTGCTTAGCCATTGCCCATAGAACCACAGCCAAAATATGCCTTAACTTTAAAAAAATATACCTTCCCCCCCCTCACCCCGAAACAGTATTGTAGCACATTATCATTGACATGGTCTTCAATCATTGACATGGTCTTCCTTTCCAAAGAGAACTGTTCTGTGTTTCTGTGATCCTATAAGGAATCTGGTTTTATCTACCAAGCTGTGTGAAGGTGGTTGTCATTTCCTTTAGCTGCTAAGGAGAATTTACTGTTATAAACGATGCCTATTACAGTACAGTCATTAAATCCCTCTGTTCACTCAAAGACATAGTTTCTGGCTCATGCTGCTGCGTGTATTTGCAACGCAGAGACAACCTTGCATCACCCTATGTAGCACACACAATAACTGCTGTAAAGGTCCTACAGAATTAACTTAAATCTTAAAAGAAAAGGCAGAAGCAGATTGCCAAACCCTAGAGAAATTCATACCTCCACATCACATGTGTTACTGCGCCCCTTCGTAGCTGTGTTTAGGGGGGGGTCATGTGAGCTTATAGGTCTCACGTTTAATATCTTCTGAAAGCAGTAGAAAAATACAATTGGACTGTTCAAAGAGGCTACTCTTTCTCAGAAGACTAGTGTTTAATGACAGCAAAAGCCTGAACAAAACAAACAACCCTTCAAGTTTTCCTCTTCTGCCAAAGGATAGGGCAAGTGAGTATGCAGTCACTGTTAATGTTGTATTTCTTTGATCTAATTTTTGGGGAGACATTAAAGAAACTCTACAGTACTAGTCAATTCCCTGCAAGGAAATCCTAAAAATAATCTCCTCTGCAAGAAAAAAAGTCAGTGGATATAATTCCATTCAAGTGAATCATATTTACTTTAAAGCAAAAATGTATAGGAGAGGGTCCAAAGGAGGGCCATAAAGATAATCAAAGGCTGGAGAACCTGCCCCGTGAGGAAACACTGAAGGAGTTAGATCTTTTCTCCCTGGAGAAGAGAAGGCTTGGGTGGCTACAAAGAGTATGAAAGTTCTCTCCTCAGGGGGAGCTACATGAAGAAGACAAGGGGCAACAGATACAAGTTGCTCTGGGAGAGGATTCACCTCAACATAAGAAAGAATTCTTTTACAGTAACAATAATCATTCACGGGATTAACCTCCCCACTGCTGGAGGTTTTCAAGATGTGATTGGACAGGAAGCCAGATAATCTCATCTAGGCTCTCCTTCCCACAAAAAGTCAGACCAAATGATTTTTTAGGTCCCTTCCAACCTGGGCCGTTCTTCAATTCCATATTCCTCTAGTATGTGTATGAAGCAAAACTCTACGTACAGCATATTTGTTTCTATAATGAGGACTTGTTTAGATACGCAGTTCATTTTATGGATGCAAATAAGTAACTAGAAATGAAACCCGGGATTATGTGACACATTGTTTTCAAAGCAAAATATGAACACTGGACATAAGCTATTATGCATTCCTTATGTTTTCTAGCTCAATATGCAAATTTGACATTCAAATCAGACTTCTAAAAAAAAACTCACCCAAGCAAAACCACTAAGAACATAAGCAGTCCAAAGTTTAAGCCTTTTAGCTCTAACTTTAATTACTTCGCCATTATTTCAGTTAAGGGCAAGGCACTTCAGTAGGTTATCATTTTGCTCCTCCCAACTGTTTCAAAAGTCAAGTACAGTTTCCCCTGACAAAACATGCAGCAGATGGAATTTTTAGATGGAGAATTTACAGCAGAGTAGCATGCAGAGAATTCATTATAGCGAGGAAAAGGAAAGCACTTTAAGAAGGTGACTGTATTGTTTGTGTTATAAGTTTTCCTGGGTCTAAGGACTGGAGGACTTGATGTGCCTCTTCCCTCTCACATGATGCTGTGCAGTTGCTGGGTTAACCTCAGTTTGGATTTAGCACTTTCAACAGGTGGTAAGAGTTCTGTCCCACTCAAGCACAATTTGCTCCACTATTTGCAATTTTGGTGCTCTGCCCTGTGATGAGATTTTGTAATGTTGTATTATAAGGCCACAGATTCTGCACATCATTGCACAAAAGCATCACACTCCTCTACCACTCTACTTCAGGACTATTTTAAGGGCTAAAACAGAACTGTGGTGGCAATCGCATCTTGGAAATCACCACAGTAGGCAGCCTGTGTTGTTGTACCAAGGTAACTTCTTTTAACCTTTGGGTATTGGACATATATTCACAAATTAATACTATCACAATATCCTTATTAGATTTAAAGTGAGAAAGGACCAAAGAGGTGATACTGATTGAGGAAACAAAATTGTGCTCTGGATTAAAGAAGTTAGCAGGGATGGAAAGGGCGCACAGTGGAATACAAACCAGACAATGTTCACTGCACCTCTGGATGCTATGAAATGAAACCCAAACCTAATTGTAAAGGGTTTGAGCCAAAGACTAGTGAAGTCAACCTTTAATCTTTTATAGGGAGAGTGGGGTTGGTTAGACTCAAAATTATCCTTGGCTGATTCAAGATGTCTTTGGTGTGAAATGGGTGAGGAAAATGTTCAGCCTAGGGCACCAGTAGGGCTGGCAAGAAACCTAGAGAAGAGCAGAAAAGCATTAGCATTTCAGCAAATCTCTTTTATATACGTTCACGCATGCACGTATATATGTGTATATATAGGAAGTCCACATGATCTTGCTGGCGTTTGCAGCAACAAACACTGTTACAAAGGCCCTGCTGCCCATATGCACCCTTGGCACTGTTCATAGAACCATAGAATCACCAGGTTGGAAGAGACCCACCGGATCATCGAGTCCAACCATTCCTATCAAACACTAAACGATGTCCCTCAGCACCTCATCCACCCATCCCTTAAACACCTCCAGGGAAGGTGAATCAACTCCCTCCCTGGGCAGCCTGTTCCAGTGCCAAATGACCCTTTCTGGGAAAAATTTTTTCCTAACGTTCAGCCTAAACCACCCCTGGCAGAGCTTGAGGCCATTCCCTCTCATCCTGTCCCCTGCTACATGGAAGAAGAGGCCAGCTCCCTCCTCTCCACAACCTCTTTTCAGGTAGTTGTAGAGAGCAATGAGGTCTCCCCTCAGCCTCCTCTTCTCCAGGCTAAACAATCCCATCCTATTTGATGCCTCCTTGCCTTTTGTTTTCGCTGGGATTTCAGCAGTTCTACAATATGGACAGTGCTCTCTTATTGAGTGTCTTGCATCCCAAAGTCTATCTGATAGTCATTGCAGGCTTGATGTGCAGCAGTCTTTGTTAAGTAACAGAGTGATCTTTATGCAAACAGACTGGCTTTTGTAACTGGTGTTTTGTCAGGAAGGCGAGAAGGAGAGAAGAGGGCTAGAGAAGAAAGGGAGAGAAGCCTACGCTACTTGTTGCTGTAAGAGAAAGTGTATTCTGAGGCAAAGAGGCAAGATGGTATGCCCTTCGTTTTGTAACTGCGTAATGAATCATACACATGCCTACATATTCAACAGCTGTCAGACTGGAAATGGACACTGTATTTTTTCCTTCATTAACCATAACATCCTTCCTTCACTCCTTTTCTTCCGCACAGCAAAAGACAACAAACCCCCAAAGCAGGCTAAATCATTGCCACGATCAGATCACTCCACAATTCTTTCCTCTAAAAATGATTAAACGTGCTGACAGGAGCAAACCGATGCGATGCTAGAGGAATCTTGGGTGTCTGCAGCCACTGAACCTCTTGCAAAAGATTCTGGAAACACCAAACTACCAGCTCAGGGTAAGGCAACTGCGAGAAGGCAAAACCCTCCTTGATCAAAAAGCTGGACAGGAAGTCCAGCAGATGAGGTCTGGTGCCATCCTGGTGGTCACTCTGGATTGTCCAAGGTACTCACTGCAGAGTCACAGAATCACCACATTGGAAAAGACCCACAGAATCATTGAGTCCAACCATTCCTATCAAATACTAAACTATGCCCCTCAGCATCCGTCCTTTAAAACCCTCCAGGGAAGGTGATTCAACCACCTCCCTGGGCAGCCTCTGCGAGTGCCCAATGACCCTTTCCATGAAAAATCTTTTCCTGATGTCCAGCCTGAACCTCCCCTTACTTTTTCGTATCCCAGTGTGAACGCAGACTCACTGGCTCACAGGGATGCCAAAGCTTCTCGCTGGTCTCCCTACCACGGGCTGGCTCCCAGCTCCCCAGTGCCAGCCTCTCAGCCTGACTACACGTCGGGAAATAGGTTTTTATTAGCTATAAACGCATGTCTGCTTACAGCACATAAGCAGGAGAGGGACTGGGGGAGAAAGGGAGGGGAGGCAACTCCATAAATGCGGCGCTGCCTCGCCCTCCCACCCACCCCTTGAAATTCTGCACACACTCCCGAGCCACAGTGAGAGGAAAAGGGAGATTTGTCCACCGAGCCAGCTCGTGATTCCCATGCAGAGAGCCTAGAGGCGCCGGGGAGGGGGGCGCAGAGGGGGATGATGCTCGCACCCAGCCCTCTCCCACCCGCAAACGCTGGCGCCGCGATGCCTGCCCGAAAAAAAGGAGCGGGGGCTGAGACAAAGGCTGGAATGGGGGGAGGTACCAGGGGATGCTCTTACCCGGTCCTTATTACCGCCGTCGGACATCGCCGAGCTGCGGGGGAGGCGGAGGGGGGGCTGCGGCTGCCCCCCGACCCTCGGTGGAGCCGAAACCCCCGGCAGTGCCTCCTGCCCCCGTTCCCACCCCCCCCTATACCCCCACCGCCAGTTGTGCCCCGTGCCCCCTGCCCGAGTCCCCGAGTCCCATCCAGCTGTGCCCCCCATGCCCGTCCCCTCCTGGCTGTTCCCCCACCCCCGCCCTGTGCTTCCCAGCTGTGCCCCACACCCATGCCCCCCCAACCCCCAGCTGTGCCCCACAACCATGCCCATCCACTCCTAGCTGCGCCCTGTGACATCCCGCTTCAGTGCCCCCCAAGCTGTGCCAATGCCCGTGCCACCCCTCTTACCTCCCGGCTGTGCCCCATATGCGTGCCCCCCATGCCTATCCCCTCCTGGCTGTGCCTTGTGACATCCCCCCACAACCCCGTGCCCCTCGGCTGTGTCCCCCCTACTCATGCCCCCCAATCTCATTCCCTCCTGGCTATGCCGTGTGACACCCCCCTCCCCCTCCGTGCCCCACGGCTGTGCCCCCCAGGCTGTACCAATGCCTGTGACCCCCGTAACTCCCGGCTGTGCCCCATACCTGTGCCCCCCATGCCCCTTCCCTCCTGGCTGTGCCTTGTTACACACCTCTCGGGGCCCCAAGCCCTGCCCCCCTCCCGTATCTCCCGGCTGTGCCCCATACCCGTGCCACCCTACCCATCCCCTCCTAGCTGTGCCCCATACCCGTGCGCCCCATGTCCATCTCCTCATGGCTGTGCCCTGTGACACTTCCCCCCGTGCCCCTCGGCTATGTCCCTCAGCTGTGCCAATGCCCGTGCCCCCCTACCCATCCTCTCCTGGCTGTGCCCCGTGCCCCCACGTCCTCCCTTTCTGTACCCCATACCCGTGGCCCCCATGCCCATCCTCTCCTGACTGTGCCTTATGACACCCCTCGCCCCCGTGCCCCGTCGTACCTCCCGGTTGTGCCCCATACCCATCCCCCCCAGCTGTGCCCCCTCGTCCCCCCCAGCCTGTGCCCCTGCCCGTGCCGCCTCTCCCTCCCACCCTCCGCCGCGCCCCCGCCCCCACCCCCCGCGGCTCCCGGCGCCGCGCTTGGCTCCTCCCGATCCCAGCAGCATTTTCGGGATCGCTCCCTCCCGCCGCTGACGTCCCGCGCCTCGCTCTCCACCTCCTCAAGGATCGCTGCCCAGCACCGCCAAATTTTCCAGCTCAGCCCCAGCTAAATCCGCTTTTCCCCTCCCTCCCTCCTTCTCCCCTCCCCGGCTCCGGCGTCGGTCCCGCCCCGGGGCGGCTGCGCGGGGCGGCAGGTGGTACCCGAGGTCCCCGCGTAGCCCGAGCTCCCGCGCCGTGGAGGATGCGCCCCGAGCCGGGATGCGCTCCCATCACAGCCGCCTCGCCTCCCGCGGCGGCTCCCGGTGAGTTCGCTTTGCCTTAAGCGTTCGGGCTGCTTGGTTTATCCACAAATAGGACGCTTAAATTAATAATAATAATAAACAAGAAGCAAAGCAGAGCAGGGTCTCGGTTGCCTCCCTCCTGAGCCTTGGGGAGTCTGGCTGGCTCCACTTTCTGAACTTGGAGGAACCCGCATCCATTCTCTGCGTTCTCCCCGCTCCGTTCCCACCGCAGTCTCGCCTTTCCCGGTCCACGCTCGCGTTTCCATCACCTGCCGCGTCCCTCCCCACCCCCCCGTTTAACCCTTGCTGGCGGGCGGGATGCAGCCGAGGAGGGAAGGAGGGGGAAAGTTCATCGCTCTTTCTGTGCTGGGATCGCGGAAGGGGAGAGGGAAAGGATTTGCAGACCAGGTGAAAGGTGCCCTGTGCGCGAGGCTCCACGCCCTTCTCGCATTCCTGCATCCCACCGCACCTCCTGGGTTCCTCTCTCTTCGAGAATACCGGGGCGGGAAGGGGAAGCGAGGAGCCGGCAGAAACCGTAGAGAGGGATCAAGCATCACACGGGATCTACTGGCCACGGTGCGGAGTGTGAAATTCCTTCTGAGCCAAGTGAGGGCTTCTTTAGCTCCGAAGGAAAACAGAATAGAGCGAAGGGAAAGAAATGCTTGAGGTTAAAGAAGAGACAGGCGCCTCCCATCTCGTTGTAATTAGCGGCAGGGACCCCCCCGCGTCCAGCTGAACTGGAGGCAGCGCGGGGGTTTCTCCAGGAGTGTGAGAGGGTGCGTGCGTGTGTGTGCGTGTGTGCGCGCGCGGTCGTGTCTTCAGAGCCGCACGCGCAGGGACCGCAGGGAAGATGCCCCGGGCTCGCAAGCAGGTGGATGCCAGCGAGAAATACGGGAGATGGGGATGATCGATGCCCCTTCAATCCCCTGCATGGTTCAGTGTTTGATAGGAATGGTTGGACTCGATGACCCGGTGGGTCTCGTCCAACCTGGTTATTCTATGATTCTCCCCTCCCCCACCTCCAAATTCCTGGGAAAGGGGGAGTGAAAAAGCCCGTTGGGAGCGGGCTCACGGATCCATCCTTCCTCCAGCTCCTCTCCCAGCAACTCGAACCTCTCTCCTTCCAGCTAGGCGTCCTTCTCCAGGTTTTTTTCCCGGGGCCACTAACTGAGTCCCCGCAGTTCCCACGCCCCTGGCGCCGCTGCTCCACAAAGTTTGCGGGCGCTCACACCCTCCCCTCCCCGGGCCCCCGAGACCGCCTTCCAACAACTGCACCTGGTTTTTAATCCAAACCGAAAACACCTGGGGGAAGAATCCCCAGGTGGTCCTGAGGGCTCCCTCGCCCGTGGGAGCAGCGGGAGCTTCACCTGCCGAGGGGATGGAGCTGCCCTAGCCCCCGGAGCCGGGACGAACCCCCAGCCCTGCGGGTGCAAACACCCCAGACACGGGTGCAATTAACGGAGGCTTAATGAGCAGCTGCAGCGAGCGAGCGATACCGATCCCAGTAGCCTCGCTGGTTCCTTTCCAGCGCCCGGGCTGAATGACTCAGATAAAACCGGGAATGCCTGGGAGGAGCCGGGCTGTGCCTCTGTGCCTCTTTTCGCTCTGGTTAGTTCTCGCTTTTTTTTTTTTTTTTTTTTTTTTTTTTTTTTTTTTTTTTTTTTTTTTTTTGCTGAGCCTGGCTGCTCGCCGGTGCCTCCGCAGCCCCGGGGCTCCTAGCCGCCCCATGCCCGGTTTTCCCATTGTCCGAGGGCTTTTGCCACTTCCAAAGGCGGCGGGCGGGGCTCTGCTCTCCTCCCCGGGTCCGGGACCCCCGCCCTCTTCGGTCCCGGAACCCCCCCGCTTTCACCCCTCCCTCTCCCAGGATCCCCCCCATCCCTTCCCTTCCCGGATTCCGGGAGGAGAGCACCACCCCCAATCCCCTGGCCTGACATCCCTCAGCACCACCTTCCCCGTAGTCTCCCCCTCACCCCCTCCCCGGGTCCGGGACCCCTGACTCCCATCCCACCCCTCCCCGATTCCAGAAACCCCTCCACAAGGCCCCCCCTTCCCCATCCTCTGCGGGGACCCCCGCGGCAAGGAAGGGGTTAACGGCGGCTGCGGGCTCTGCCCGGTCCCTTCTCCCCCTTCTCCCCCTTCTCCCCCTTCTCCCCCTTCTCCCCCTTCTCCCCCTTCTCCCCCTTCTCCCCCTTCTCCCCCTTCTCCCCCTTCTCCCCCTTCTCCCCCTTCTCCCCCTTCTCCCCCTTCTCCCCCTTCTCCCCCTTCTCCCCCTTCTCCCCCTTCTCCCCCTTCTCCCCCTTCTCCCCCTTCTCCCCCTTCTCCCCCTTCATCGTGATTTGGTGCTAAGGGGGTTTACTGGGGGTGGCACCTGCTGGGTGCCTGGCAGGGATGGAGCGAGGGCGAAGGTAGCGGGAATTCACCACCAGCAGAAAAATACGATGTGTACAAGCAGGGAAGGATGTGCTGCTGGGGTGCCAGAACCAGCTGTGTGTCTGGATCAATACACCCGAATCTGGAAAAACAGGTGTAGAGTAATTCAAGGATGTGTTTTCTCCGTCAGACTGGCTTGTCAGATACAAAAAATAACTCATTTCCTAGGAAAGCCCGCATCTAACTTCATTTAAATACGGCATCACAAAAGAAAGTGAAGCCAAACCCATACGAGCCTGTATTTTCAAAGACGAGAGACTCTGACACGCTCAGTACAGGGATAAAGCTAGAGTGGCCCTGCTTACACCTACTAGATACAAGAAATAACTTCGGAGGAGCAATCCGCTTGGATATCAGGCTGTACAGGCTGCTGTCAGTGCTTGACTCCAACCGTATAAGGAGTTACTCATTTTAAATAGGGGCTCTATCTGCTTTACCGTCAGACCTAGCTTTGAGAATAGAAACATTTGACTTGCAGCTCATCCTCTCCGAAGTTAAGTGTAGCAGCAGAACCCTTAGATGCTGTGCTGTCTAATTACCAGAGTTCCGTAAAGAAACTACCTACGAATTCTTGCCTTCAGCTGTTTTTCTCTTTAAATCTTGTACATCATTTAAGTGGGAGAGGGGCAGGGAAAAAAAAAAAGTTATATTTTCTGTAAGCTGATCCACCTCCAGTGAGAAGCAACAGACGCGGAATTCACGAGAGTCGCTGTGTTTGGGGTGCTTGATCATGAAATGCTGGAACACTGTGAGTGAAAACGTTAACTAGGAAACATGAAAACAAGCAGCTGAACATTTTGCAGATCTTGCTACAGAAGGCAGCATTTGTACAACAAACCAACAAAACAACTTGAGGATCTTCCAGTGATGTAATCACCCCATCTCATCCTTTCCCATTTTTTCTACTACTGTCTGAATGCATTTGTGAAGAATTAATTACTGAAGTCTACTCACTGTTCACACCAGTCTGTGTCTGGGAAGTTATTTCTTCAGTCACATGGATTGCAATGACTTTCTGCTCCTCTCAATCGCAGGTAGAGATAATGTTTTATGGGACTAAAATGTTTTTTACTATATTTGGATTAATTTGAAATTGAGTAATTTCATCTGACGCTGATCAGTCTAGGAAATTTCTTGCTTGAGGTGCAACATCTATTGAAAACAAAATCAAGCTGTTTTTACCAGCAAGCTTGATTTTTCAGCAAGTTTTGAAAATCTAGGTGGAAAACTGGAAGATCGATCAATTTATCCATGGTTTTGCGTAGAAGAAAAAGGGAGTGGCGGGAAATATTAGATGATATTTTCTGGAAACATTTAAGTGATTTCTAGCTGTCAAATATGCCTAGTGCAACCCTTTCTTATTCCTCCCAAAGCTTGCTCTCTCCTCAAAATCAGAAGTAGGCATTGATTTTTTTATTTTATTTTTTTTCTCCCCTGACACACTAGTAATCTTGTACGGGAACAAAACCACCAGAAATGCATTTTGACAAACAGAGCCAAAATACTTTCAGAAAGGTCGCGTTAAGGAAAAGTGTCCTGTTAGACTGCTGCAGGTAGCAACTCATGGAGAGATTATCTTGCTCTTCTTTGCAATCTCATCCTATATCCTCATAAGAGGAGTGTTTTTAAAAATACACTGCAACCGCATTCTCTTTGTAGCATGGTTTTCCTGTTGTTCGATATGTCTGTTGTTCAGGGAGGACCCAATCTTGCACAATTAAAGGAGATCAGAGCGTTGCTATTAACTTCACTGAAAGCAAGATCAATTTCCCAGATAATAATTTGGAACCAAAATGAACCTCAGATTTCAGAACAAATAGCCCTGACCATTGTGAAGTTACATGCTGCACACTGAGCAGTGTAAACTTCGCGTATCTTGGGATAAATAGCATTAAAATACTAGAGAACTCAAGGATTTTTAACCTGACCTTATGTTGATTTAGGTCTTGGTAGTCTACTCTCATTGATAAATCAACATTTTATGTGAAGTTACACAGAGAGCTGCATTTTCTGGAGCACGCCACTGAGCTGCAGGCGTTCAGTGCCTTGTGATGAAAACTGCCACCAGGGGAGGTTTAGGCTGGACATTAGGAAAAAAATTTCATGGAAAGGGTCATTTGGCACTGGGGCTACCCAGGGAGGTGGTAGAGTCACCTTCCCTGGAGGTGTTTAAGGCATGGGTGGACGAGGTGCTGAGGGATGTGGTTTAGTGTTTGATAGGAATGATTGGACTCGATGATCTGGTGGGTCTCTTCCAACCTGGTTATTCTATGATACTATGATTCTAAGTTGGCCTCCTGGCTCTGGCATTAATCATTTGTATATATCACAGGGAGTGTGCAGACCTAAACAAAGTCTGTACACATGCACACAGAGGTACAGATTGGTGTGCACTCCCCATGCGGGATGGACGAGTGGTGACTCCTCTGTCCTGGCTTAGATGTTGCAGGTTGATTTTTTTTTTTTTAGCACTCTTTTTCCTGTCTCCCGTGGAAAGTCTTCACTTGCTCTGTGCACATCAAAAGAAGAGGAAAGAATGGCACTTGCTGCCATATCAAAGCTTTTCATGTTTACCCAATGAGCCTTTTGCAATAGCCACAGGTTTTGTTTCACCTTCAAAAGAAGATCAGCTGGACAATAGATACTGTTTACTAAATTAAGACTATTAAACTGTAATGGTTTCTCTCATAATGAGGTGAGATCCTAAGGCTTGTCAGTCAGATACCTTTGCTGTAGCAGTCACGCTAATGGTGATTAGAAAATTCTGCTAATTTGCAGTAACACCTTCACTGCCACATCTACCAACACTTGATTAATGTGAAAAGTGGTTTCTAAAGTATTTATTATACATTGCCAAATAGAGGACTTAAATCTGGGGAATCAGAGCACTCCTCTATACTTATAATCCCCTATTATTCATGACTTACTGAGAATTCTGTAGAGCTAATTTAGCTCTTTCAGTACTTATAGATCTATTCGAAATAACAAAAAGATGTGGTTAACTGAACACAGATGACCACTCTAAGTCAAATGGGATATTAAAATCCATTATAAATACCTTTCTTCATCTTTTTTTCCCTTCTTTTTATCTTTTCCTATTTGAAACTTGTATTTGTAAGGAGGTGAAAAAAAACACTGCATGCTGAAAAATGGTATTTTGGCAGCCTGAAAGTGTATTTTTTTAGCAATTTTCCACCTAAAACATTATTGGTACCTATTCATTAGCAATTTGGAGAACAAACATAACAAATATTTTTCACAATTGTTTTTATCTTGAATAATGTTTGAGTTTTTGGACGTAATGCGCAGCCCTAAAGGCTAGAGTTGCTTAATTTTGAACGTGAGGTTTTGCGAACATGCAGTTCATATGTATATATGTACTTTAGCATCTTGACAGGGATCATATTAGCACTCATCTTCACTTATAGGAAAGATTTAAAACAGTGCAAGCAGAACGTCAGCATTCATCTTCTGTTCTTCCATCCTGAACTGCTGGCTGATCTGTTGGGCAGAGCTGATACCCACCTCTCTTTCTCAAGAATGTGCAGATGCTCAGCTTTTCTTAGATTAATTGCCTTATTCTTTGGTTTTGTACTCACATTTCTAAAGATGCTTGTTTATGTAAAGCAGCAATGTTTATGCAGGTGGTGCCTCATCCTGCTGTCAGTCGCTGGAGACCATGAATTTATTTCACATAGAGTCATTAGTTGGTGATGGCCATTAGTTGGTGATGTTCTTTTTTTAATCACTGCTCCTATGGGACATGAATCTGACTTGTTGGCTTAAAATGTAAAAGCTTTACCAACTTACTAAATACCTCTTAAGCTGTTAACATATGTTTATTAGATTGATCCACATTATTTGAAGATACGGTAGTGGCTGGTTTTGAAAGGCATTCTTATTTTTAAAAGAGTTTCATTTCATTGCACTGGTTTGTCTTGGCTAAGCAAAGTCTAGAACATTTTTTACCTTTTTTATCAGTCTGCAGCAAAAAAGAAGCCATAATAAAGAAAACCTATGTTCCTCATACTTAGAGAGACTGCAGTGATCTCTAATCTGCAACAAATAGATTGTCTCTTACTCTGCACTGAAAAGATACTAGCTGAAAGTGTAAAGGTTTTCAGTATGAGCTTACTACCTTTCTGCTAAATCAGAAAGTGTTTTTCCATGATATCCAGCAAGGAATAGTGATAATGTTGCACTAATGCGGTTTTAGACTATCATGTAGCTGAATTAAAACAGTTGGGAAATGGTGGTTTGCGATGGCACTCTAAAGTCCAGATTTTCTCTCCCTGTAACACGATGTTGGCAAGCAAGACATCTTTTAGGAGAAAGATTTTTTCCCCTCTCTATTTTTAAAATTTATTCTAAATTTGTCGAAAACCAAGACTTACAAGGAACTGATGGTGTTATTATGAGATAGCAGGCTGCCCAGTACAAATGACCTCAGTATTACTCGTACAATCAAGTTTTGTGTATTATCCATCTTGAGATGCAATTAGGTCCAGACTGGTTTGCTGAAGCTTGAATCTTTGCTTGGCCAGCCATAAAGTTCCTACTCTCCCTATAAAAAATTAATAGCTGTAACATGGACGTTTAAGAGATCTGGCTACTGCCCATATACTAGTTACAGGCTAAGAATGTTGCGGCAAAGGGACTTGTGAGAAGTTATACAACAGTTTCCAGCAGGATCATAAGTAGAACCATGGTGTCTTGAACCCTCTATGAGTCCTGTCTGGGGAGCTTGCAAAACAGGTTGCAAGTTGTTTCTGATGGGAAAACAGCGGTGATATAAGTTGGTTGGTTTTGTTTTTTTTCCTGCTAGCTTAAGTAGGTTGAAGCTTGGGAACCTGAAAGGAGTTTTAACCATCTGTTTACAGCAGCTGAAACCCAGCTCTACCAGCTGTGAAATCGGCTGTAAAATAGGCTTTGAGCTCTGGAGCACTTTTGTCTGAAAAACGTAATAGAGGAGCAAACCAAAAACATCACCATTCCCTCAGATATCAGTGTTAAGAAATAAAATATATAAACTCATCCGTTCTTATTGCAATGGATCTGGGAAAGTACAGTTAGAGAAAAAATTTATGTTCTTAGATCTTTTTGACGATTAGTTCTAATTACTAGTCTAAACTGTAACCACTCGTTTTCACATGGAAAATAAAATCAAGAAGAGTGCAAATCCTCGGTCAGGTATCACTTAGCTAAAATGACAGGACTCTGTCTTGTACCTGAGCCAGAGCTCTTAAACTGAAAAATTCATTCTTAGAAATCAAAACCCCCATTATTTTTGTGATAACATTTTGAAACATGAACAGGATTATGGGTTAGGTTAGGCAATATCTGAGGGGGTGGAAGGACATGAAACTAGGCTGTAAGCTGGGTTTTATAAATATGCCCTCAGGATTAGAGTCAATAGAGTTTGTTGCTTCTTTGGTCCTCTTCTGATGGCTATAGAACAGTTACACACCATTACTTGTTCTATTCAGTATTGTACATATAATATTTGTGTTTCAAAGGCTTCAAAGAAACTTTCATTTTTGTCTGAAAGCGACAATTCCTCTCCACCCTTTTTTGAACATTTGTTGCAGAATCTCTAGAAACAAATTCTAAGTAGCCACGAAAATAGTCAGCCACTGTTAGTAGAATCTTCCTTCTTGTTTTATGACATTTGTGTCATCCAATGATTTGAAAGTGCTCTATAGATGTTATTTGTTCAGGCTTCGCAATACCCTTCTTTCCTGATCTTATGAATAGAAACTATAGTTAAAGATGGCTAACGGACTTGTCAACGGTTACATAGTAAAATTGGAGCTGTACTTCAAGGTCACTCTGCTTCAGGTACTCTCCTTCCTCCATAAACTGAATCTTCTTCAGCTCACCAATCTGTTAGTTTCTTCCCAGCCTATCTCAGTTGAGCCTGGTATGATTCCTTCTGCATTAACCAGTTGTACTGGGATTGAGACTTAGACCTGAAACCCTTAGAACTGAAGCCTTAGTGTGCAACCTGTAAATGGTTGTCATTCTAGATGGCAACAACTGAAACAGCTCTGGGTTTTAGAACTAGCAGAAGGATGAAACTAAACACATAAGAGCTGTTTGTTGCTCTGATGTGGTTTACCGGTTGTAACTAACTTATATATGTCTTTGTAGGCACGTTTCTTTCATACCCAACCGATACTTAGCTGATAAATTGGGCCAGAAAACTGTCTGGGGACTAGCAGCTATGGATGAAATGGAGATCTGCTACTAGAACTAGTACTTCATGACTTTCCAGTGATAGTTTAATTTTAAGGTCTACTGTTGGCATATCCTGAGGGCATTGCCGTTGAAACACAACCAGCGAGATTATCGTAACAGAGAACATTTCTAAGTTAAGCATTGAGTTTTAAAAAATTCCAGTAAGCTGGAATGCACGTTTCTGAATGTCTGTCTCCCATACGGATTTTCTACAAAGTCAAATGCTCCAGTATGCAAAATTTTATGTCACAGTGATACATGTCAGCCTGTGCCTAAGGAAATACCAGACCAGAAACTCTCCCTGCACTGTTCTTTTTCTTTCCCGTGGCACAGATCTCAACCTTGTTCAGAGAGAGTTTGTTCTGTTTCCATTCCAACTCTTTTATACCATCAGATGCTTTAGCTGAATTTTTTTTGATGATTGGGGGAGTGCTTAGCATAACTTGTACAACAGAAGAATGACTTAAGACTGAAATGTCACACACAGTTCTACATGAAAATATTTTTTGCACGTGGGGTGGTCCGTGTGCACTTGTGGACTGTGAAAGATGAAGATTTAATTCCCTACGAACTTTATGATTGCTAAGATACAGTCATCCAGCCTGGAGTGAGCTTAAAGCTCTCAAAGCGCCAGGTTTTGCTGTGGCTTCGTGGCATCTAGATGTTGGCCAGCTGACATGCAGGACTTGGTCAGGGTCCTGCTTAGCTGTTCCAGAGATTTTAGCTCCCTGTGTTATTCAAGGATGTGATCTGCCTCCATTTGAAGGTGTGAGGAACTGGGGCACTGCACAGGCTAAGTGGGTTTCTCTCTCTCTCTGTTATCCACTTCCACAGTTCACATTTGAGGTATTCAGATGCCTTGTGCACTTCAATAAACCTTGCTCCCTATCTTTGTGTGGCTGAGAAGCGCAGCTCCTCCTGGCTCTCAGTACAGATTGAGGGCTAAAGCAGGAGCTGAGCTGTGAGCTGGTGACCTCCAGGCATGGGGGAAGGCGCAGCCAGGTCCAGCCAGGGAGCCTGGGTGCTGCTGTGGGGCTGGGACACTTGTACATCACTGCCCTGGCTAGGGGTGGAGTTCGAGGAGCCCCCAGTTGCCCCAAGGCTGGGTTCTCCCTTCAGGGACAGATCCGCTTGTTACAGCAGAAAGACTGAAATTGCAATTTGGGGTTGCTGCCCTGTGTTGTCAGCTAAGACAAGTAAGGGTGTTTGCGCAGGAGGATGAACTTGGATTAACAGATTGAAAAAGAACCTGAGGGAATTTATACACAATGATAAGGGCAACAGAGGGAAAAAAATAAGTCTTACAAAGATCAGACATGAACCTGGCTACCTCAGCGTACCTGGCAGCCAGAGTGTCCTCCAAGCGCTGAGGAGACTGGCACTAGCCCTGCTGGGAGCAGTGGAAGACACGTGGGTACATCCAATTAAAGACTCACAGGCACTTGCAGGAGTGAAATTCTGCAGGGATGGAGCAAACACCTTGGCACGTTCTGTGGGCAATAGCTGTAATGCGCGGCGGTCAGCTCGCATGGTTCAGACAGTGGTGGCTGAAGAGGTCGAGCTGACACACGCCTTCTTTTCCTGTGAATGCATTTTAGTTTTGCTTCTCTTCTCTGAAGGCTCAGGTGATGAAAAAATAACAGGATTGCTTTTACAAAAATAAATCAGGCATCCTGTTTGTTCTCTGTTTTGGCTTTCGGGGACGCAGTTGTAGGGGTCTTGTCCTTGTCTCAGAGAAGAGCTGAAATCTGCTGTGGATGATGCTGTATTTGAACAAAGAAAAGGTGTTGCTTTAGGGTGCATGCAGTCAAAGCAGATACCAGGACCTGATATGAGGATGCCACTTGTTTTTAAGCCTGGAATATAAAACTCAGTTAAGGATGTTAGACCTAGAATTATTTTCTCCTTTCAGAATTGCTAACATATCTGCTTCTGAATCTCTGCTGAGGACAGTTCCTAGGTCAGAACTTATTGGAGCTTACAATGAATAACAGAGAACAAGCTGAATCAGCCCCCTTCCCTGAAAATCATCTGTTGATGAATATATTTTGTCTATCCAGATGCCTTCTGCTTCTTGCATAACAGCTCAGGCTGTACCCTGCAGCTTGTGTGTATTTGATCTGGTGGCAGGGAGAGCTCCCTGTTCTTTAACTCCCCAAGCCCCTCTTCTGTTTCTTTGTTCCACCAAGGTACACGCTGGCTTTTGTGTTGCTGCACCAGCCTTCTGGTGGTTGTTGAAACGCACGAAAGCTAACCCCTGGCAAACAGTTGCCTATGAACACAGGACAGAATAACGAAGGTCACGAAGGGAGTTCAGCTTGGGAGAGTTTATTCTGTGGATTTGGGTATCTTCCTGTTCAGAACAGAATCCATGTGGTGGCTGAGATTAGAGCACAAGTGAGACACTCATTTGCTGTCTCCTGCTCTGTAGCTGATCCTGATGGCAGCGCGTTCTGCTCTTCTCTTCCACAGCACATCATCAGCTTCCTGGCTGTTTCATTTACACTGGGTGGGGTGAGGCTGTCAAGGACAGGTGCCTCCCCAGCTTTCCTTCATTTAAAGTTGTTAATGCATGAAAAATTGCTTTTTTTGGAAAAAAAAAATCACTGATTATAGCGTAGTGTTCTTATGACAAGGTCCTGGAGTGTTTTGCAAAGGTGGACAACGTGATCATCACACTTCAGATGTGGAAGTGAAAGCACAAAGATAGAAAGTGATAAACCCAGGGATTTACAGCAGATAAGGGTAATCTCTGAGACTCAGACTATTGCATTATTCTTCATGTAAAATTTCTTTCAGTTTCTCAGTGTCAAGATACCTTTGAAAAGGCTGGTTGTGACTTATCTTGCCTTCTTTGAGCTTTACTGCTTTCCATCCAAATGCAGTGAATAAAATGTTGCTTCTTGCCATTGATTCAAAGTTGAAGTCTCTGGTAGCATTCCTGAGAATTTTGTGCAATAGAAGACAAAGAATTTACTTCATTCCAATTTTCTGGGATGTACAATCTAAAAGAAATATCAGGTGTACCTTGTTACACCTAGTATCATACTTCTTCACAAGCGGTAACCTTGAAATCCCTAAGGCTCGTAAGTGAATGGAGGGAGGGAGTGACACAAACCTCACAAATGATAAAATTATGATCTTACTGAAATCTAACAACCTCGAAACAGACCTGATTGTCTTCCCCTCATCTGTTCTTAGTTTTTTTCTTTGTTTGTTTGTTTTTAAAGGGATATATATATGTACTTATTACTTCTATCAGTTAAAAGAAAACTAGGCTTTGCATTTTGTTCATCATCTTAGAGATATTAAGGCTTCTAACACTTTGTGAGAGATGAACATGGTGTTTTCTGATAAGTTACTTATTACTTTCCTTTGAAAGGATGAATCTGAGAATTACAATCTTAAGTTTTTATTTCATCATTATGGGAAGTTGCAGGCAGGAGGATCCCCCTTCAGCATAGAGGAGTCTCTTCTTTCCAGGAAAAGCTGGAATGTTTCAGCATTTTGAGGGAATTCTAGTAAGCATAAGTACCAAAGGGCTTCAGAGAGATCCTCATCTTCTGCACTTCTGCAGTTCAGCACCATCAGAAAGAGATCTCTCACAGAAGCAAAGAAAAAGAAGGGATGAGGGAGGCAAGGCTGTGCTCGACTGTGATGCTGACAGAGATTATGAGGGCATTGTTCCAAGTGTAAGAGAGAGGAGGGCATCTCAGACCAAGGCCACAGCACCTACCAGACCTGAGTACTAGAGAGAAATACTGATCTTACTAAAAACACCTCCAGTTGTGTGTACAGTCATTTTCATTTTGGTTCTTGAGAACTGCAGGTGTAGATTTGGCCAAAAAAAGCTCCTGACATAAACTTTGTTGGCTCTTATCTAAAAAGTTACCCCACTGGTGAACCAGACAGCAACTCTCTGCTCTGTAGCTGTATCTCTCCTGCATCCTAGCTTATCTTTTTTATATGTCACTTTTGCCTCCTAGGAAAGAAAATGGTTGCTTGCTGTAAGGCTACCACATATTTTTTTTTTTTGAGAGAATTTTATACTGTTTCTGTTGTAGAAGGGTTTTAAATTTGTTGCTTTTTCTTGAACATTGCCATCTGCACAATTGGGTGGGCCCTATATTATTCTGTATATCCTATTAAACGTGATTTATCAATTAATGTTCCGTAAGCAAGAGCGTTCAGCCCACAAATCAGGCAGAGACTTCAGTGTGCATTTTATTTTAGCAGCATCTTCATGAGTTCATAAATTACCCATATGTAATTATATACCATTTCAAATGTTAAAAAAGTTGTTTACATGAAAAAAGGAAGACTGAAGGTGGTGGGTTTTGCCCTACAATGGGATGGCAACAAAAAGGCTACAGAGTTCCTACATTCTTGTTCACCACTGAAGCTTGATGAAATTTGTCTCAGTGGCCACAATGTTTGTTTTATACTTGCGGATACTATATTTTCAGGTTTTCCAGTTATGTTTCTTGAACTCAGTCTCACCTCAGATTTTAGAAGGACTGAAAACTTATTAGCATTTGCGAGAGGCAGCTTGTTAAAACTCTGAGGATAAGAGAAAGTAATGGTGCTGAGTACCTGTACTTGGTAATTGTCCATTAAACTAGCGCAGTAAAGAGGCAGCATGGTAACTTGACAAGTTTTGTTTGATTTGTCTTCACATAGTGTCTTCTCCACCACCTCTGTTACTTAATCGGTGCGCATTTGTCTTTCAACTTCCACATACCTCCCTGAGACCAGCAGGTGCTCTGCCACAGATTTAATGCAGATTATTCCTCCCTGGAGTTCAGTGGTGACTGTTCCAACTACAACCTTTGTATGTTCCACATAGAATCATAGATCAAAGAGTAGTTTGGGTTGGAAGGGATGTTAAAGATCATCCACATCTGACACCTTGAGATGGACAGGGACACCTCCCACTGGATCAGGCTGCCCAAGGACTCATCCAACCTGGCCTTGAACACCTCACAGTCTTTTAAAAATGTTTTCAGAGCATTTGCATTCATTAGAGAATTTGAGTATTTAAAATTTTGAGGTATTTTTCACACCATAAATTTAAGGAAATTCCTTAGGCTGGAATTTTCTAAATTATCTTTTAAGAGGAAATGCACATTTAAATACCTCTGACAGTTTGAAAAAAAAATTAAAAATCTTGGGCTTGGTCTTTTCATGTTTTGGTTCCATGTTTGTTAAATCAAGGTAAAAGTTTACTTCTCAAAGGCGTTATGAGAATTAGTGCTATGGGGACTGATTCTCCAATGACTGGACAATGTGGACAAGTATTAGAAGTGCACATATTATTGCACTCTCCCTAAAGACTAGCTGTGTATTTATATTCTTTTGGAAATAAGCTTCATATGTCTTTAAACCAAGGAGATTATTTTCTTCTGTACCTACACAGGCTCTCTAAAGGTGCTTTGCCAGTAGTTGATTTATGACATGCCAGGAGGTGCAGCAGTAAGGCAAGCGCAGAGCAGGGCTTTTTACTATTTCTTTTCAAGTGCTCATTTAGTTTAGTTTTAGGAAGATGCTACATATACAAAGTAATTAATTTTCCAATCCTAATATTATCATTTTTAATTCAAAAGAGACTCAATTAGTCATCATTACAGTTTAATGGCCTGAAACACTTTAGTGTTAATAAGTACTTGAAAAAGTAAACTCCTACCTCTTGTAATTTAAACCATTACATGAACTTTTTCAGTAGAAAAGATAATTTAGGAAATATGGAATGTTATGTCTTAGCTAGCAATTTTATAACAGCAGTAGGTAAGAAAATTAAAAGTCTCATTATGCCCGTTGTAGCTTCACATCATGTAAAGAAATTATACTCAGGGTCTTCCCACTCTATGAAAGGGTGATGGAGGGGAACCAGCACGCTATATAGGACAGGTTTTTCCCTGACTGGTGGGAAGAAGAGGGATGGAAGCATTTGTGGATTTTCCCTCTGTTGTCATGCAAAAGCAGGTCTGGTCTGGTCTGTCTGTGACTGACATGTCTTCTTCATTCACATGGAGCTGACTTCTAGCAGGAACTGGCAACCAAATGATCATTGCTTTTATGGGCCAGGAGAGCAATCAATTCCCTTTCTGATTTGCTTCAAATCTCTGCATGGTTTTACATATGACATCATGAAGGTTACGCTATTGTGTAAGCTACACGAACTGCAACCTGTGAAAGAGTAAAAGCACTAGTCTAGGGAGAAGATATTGTAACTTCCAGCAGTATACACTGATCTGAAGGCTTTTTTTTGCATCTAAGCAATTGCTTAAATGTATAAATAAAAGCTAGAGAGCTCTTTGCTCTAGGCATCTGGAATCTCATTTTGAAAGGATTTATAAAATTAACGCAGTCTGTGTTTTATGATTATCAACCACTTTGTGGTTATAATCACAGCTACAACTCAGTGCTTTGTCTTACACTCAACGTGACATATACAAATGGGGTCTTTTTTTTTTTTAGAGATTACTTACATGTTTATTGTTTGCAGAATCAGGTCTAAATCATGTTACAAACAATTACATTTATGCTGAGATGAAAAAAAAACTTAGACTATTCCTTGGATTACGTGGACAGATGATTACATTCTCAGACGGTAAATTTCTGTTGGTTTGCATGAACTTCCGTGCTCTTCTGGAGGCAGTTGACTTCCTGCAGCTGACTCTTCAGAATATTAATGACTAGAATATATGCACAGAGCATATTTATTCAGCTACACCATTTCCGTTATAATGGATGGGTGGTACTGAGCATACAGTTGCAGAACTGTTCTATTGGAAGCATTCTTCATTTAGGGTACACTTACAAATTAAATTACTGATGGTAAAGAAAGGTCTCCCAACAAGTGAAAACATCATAGCACAGGGCACTGTAAAAATATCATAATGATTGCTGTTTTGAATGAATGTGAATTAAAAATTATTTTCCCAGTAAATTAGTCATCTAGAAAAATGAAGACACTCACATTAATGTATTTAAATTAATTCTGTGCTGTTTTACTTTACACTGAAAACTAGAACTGATTGTTTCTATGTATTGAGGAATTTGCCTGTCTTTTGGGATTTCCATATTTCTGAGAACTTCATGCTCTTGCATAGATGTTTTCAAAAAAATCTGAGCAGGATGTAGAACCATTATCGCATTTCACTGGTATGGGAGTGAGGCATAGAGAGAAATTGTGGCTTGTCTTCACTAAGTTCCTTCATGTTTAATCCCTGATTTTTTATTGGGCACCTGAGTAATTGTTTAGGCTCAATTAAAATAGCGTTCCTGGGCTGATTCATTGGGTTGGAGTGAATGGGACTCCAACTCAAGTGCTGCTGTTACTCAAAACTGCATCATCTGGAGCTTGAATAACTCCCTGAACTTCTCACTGTGAGTAGCTCCAGTGCTATTGATCACTGCGGGCGCTCTGTCCAGATGCACTGGCTCGGCCAGGATAACACGAGTTTGTTAACCATGTTTGTAGTGAAGGCAAGCCATTCAGTGACCTATCCAAGGATGTAAAAAAAGAAAGCAAAGCAATCTGAGTCTTCTGCATATCATCTGTTTTCTGTCCAGTGTCTGAACTGTGACCTGATGCATAACACATTGCTGAATGATGTTGTACTGATGCTAACAGGCAATAATTCTTGTGTTGCTTATTTTTCATTAATGACTAGCATTACTGGAAACAAACCCCAACAATCCCTCCCCTGACAGTTTGTGAAGGTTTCCCTTCAACAGTAAATATTATCACTGATGATGTTAATGAAGACATTAGCTTCACAGCATTTGAAGTACTGAAACACTCCACTGTTAACTAGCCTAGTGGGGTTTATGCTAATGTAAAATGTAATAAAGTAGAGGCCACTATCTCTTTAAGCTGAAAGAAAGGAAACTTGTTTCTACTTCCAAGGGATGCCTAGTGTGTGCTTATCTAATTGACTGTGTATTTTGTCTAGGTGTTGAGGGAAAGCTAAAAGAATGAAGGCTCTAAGTCCCCAATGGAAGCATGATATGGCGCTGCAGTGCTGGTGCTGAATTGTTCTCTCTGATGGCTCTATGGGAGTGGATAGCACTGAGTCTTCATTGCTGGGTTTTAGCAGTTGCTGCTGTTTCGGATCAGCATGCCACAAGCCCCTTCGACTGGCTCCTCTCTGATAAGGGACCCTTTCATCGCTCACAGGAATACACAGATTTTGTGGACAGAAGTCGACAGGGATTTAGCACAAGATACAAGATTTACAGGTATGAAGCAAAGGGAAAGCAATTACAGAGATAATATCCTTAGCAGCTGTAAATTATCAACAAGAGTTTCCTTAAGGAAAAGTTTCAGATGTGGGGACAAATCCATAGACCAAAGTTCATTGCTGAAATATATGCAAGGCCGTATATGCACTGTGTATTACAGAAATGCCTGCATGTGTTGTTTCTGTTTTGTTTAAAGAACTTTGGGTAACTGATTATGTTGCTTTGGAAAACATTGTTTATTACCTTCCTCTGCTCTGCCCTAGTGACATACTGAAAAGTGTCCGAAGGTATTCAAACACCACCTTTGATTGCAGAGGGCTAAGATGGAACATCCTTGATCATGCAGTAGTTGCTTTCAGCGTGGCTCAAGACATAAGCTGACTTTAAAGATGAAATTGTGGCTCCATGGGTACTGCTGGCAAAGCTTGGGCTTCATCGTACAGATCGGGGCACTTCAAAAAGTTTCATGTTAGTTTATAGCCGTGTTTTGAGAAACAGGTTTCTCATCCCTGAGGGGCTGAGAAGTGAGAGCCACTGTGATTTTTTTTTTTATAGGAGTTGCAGGTGTTCAGTCCACCACAAAACTCAACATTAGGCTCATCTGATTCAGACTGAATGGAGGAAAAAAAGAGAAAATCCTCGGTCTGCTTGGGAATTTGTGCCTTGCTGTAGAATTGCTTTCATGATACATTTGTAACCTGTCATTTTCCACTCTTTTGAGACAGCGCTAGTGAAATGTCTTCTTAGTCATTTGTAAGAGGCATAGCTCAGTAACACTGAATAGGTTTATCAAGGACATGGGAATGAAATGGAGAGTTCTGTTAATAGTGGTGACCTGCTGGCAAACGAGAGGAGACAAATGGGGGAGTGTGAGAGATTAAGGACTGAGAAAACAAATCTGTTAGCAGAGAGACTTTTTGAACTTCATTTTACTATAGATATCTCCTGGCAGCAAAGACAAAGGACTGGCAGCAGGGCAGTACTTTCCTAATAACACTCCAACCTATAAACACAGACTGTTGTCCATACGGAAGGACACACACTGATTTAATTTAAAACCATGAAACCACTTGTGCAAATTTCATGCCTATTTTAAGCTATTATTCCCTGTCAGCACCCAGCTCTTTAGAAGAAAGTCAGAGTGATATATGCCTGTATATGTATATTATACTGAATTTGATGTCCAGTGGCCTGGGACAAAACTGCTGGTCTCAGCCTGTGGAGATTTTATTTTTAAGGAACTTGCTTTATTTTCCTTTCCTAAATATGTGCAGTAGAGGGCACTCTGTTGCAGGTCAATTTTGCAGTGAGCTCTTTTGCCATATATAGAGAAATTAAACACATTTTGAAAATAAAGTGTGATTTGGAAATATACTTGATTAAGTGGCATGTCTTAGCAGAACAGCATTGCCCAATATTTACTGCATTTTAAAAGCCAGCTGTCGGGAGCAATAATGTAAAGCCAATAATGCAGAGACTGAGGCAGCATATTTTATTCCTATTATTCTGTATTAGTCAACACTGAACCAAAATTATCTTGCTAAAAACATCAAAGATGGAACTATATTTCATTTCAGCTCTTTCAATCAGGTATTTGATGATTTTTCTTGTCTCAGCCGTCATTACAGAAACATAGTTTAAGTTTTCTAGATCCGTAATCATATCTGTAATATTTATTTGGATTTGTGCCTGAGTTTCAACTGACTTTAATTTGCACAGTCCAACAGAAAGTGTTTCTCGTGTTGAACCAGCAAGTCTAAAGGGGCGCGAACTACCAGAATGAAAGGAAAAGATGCATTCTTTGATTTAGTTCTCCGAACGCAGACCTTACTGCAAAGTCTTGTTGTGAAATACGGTCCCATTAGCAAGTAGTGCAGAACACGGTGACCTTGTTACGAACCACACACTGTAAATTTAATTACACTGTTGCTTTCCTACCAGCTTTCCCAGGCTGAAGGATCGGTGAGTCTAATTGGTCTGTTCATTCCCTCAGCTATCTTTTACCTAATGAGAATGATCCCTCAGGGATGCAGGCCTGATTGGTATGGAGAGATAAGGAAGGGGAAAAATCAGACTGGCATGGACTCAGCAGGATGATATGAAGAGGCAGGGAAGTTGCCACTCTTCAGAGTGCCAAGAGGAGGGCTTCCATTCCCTTAGCGCTTCACTTCAATCCTTGATGGCCACAGCTAAGACTGGGCATTTTAAAAGTGAAGGGGAAGGAAAATCATCTCCCTCCATTTTAATATCCATGCCAGGTCAGACAGAAAATGACTGTAGACTGGTTTTCATTATTTTTGTTATTTTAATAGCACAAATGTGGCAAGTAGCTGCAGGCTGCCTGAAGTTGCACCTCTTCTTTGGGGAAGGAGTTGGCTTCAGAATCACTAGTTGGGCTGTGATGAGCAGCAGCTCTTTCTATGCCTGCAGAACAGTGGCACCCAAGCTGTAAGTGGACGATGACCCATGGTATCTCTGCCCAAACCTAACAAGAGCTGCTGCCCATGGGGATGAGCTCAGGATGACCAGCCCAACACTGGGACCAGGTGTTTACCATTCACAGCAATCAAATGGTCTAAATAACATAAACCCACCAGTAAGTTGCACATACTGCATGTAGTTAAATAACACTGAAGGAGATTTCAGCAGGAGACTTCTGCATGATTTCAGTTTTCCAGCAACAGAACAATTATGCAGCAACTAGAATTATATTTGGATTCCCATTATTTTTTCCCTCTTTGGCAGTCTCAGGAGAGGCAGTAATGATGTAGAAGGAAAGTAAAATCTCAAATAATTAACTTCCCCCATTTATTTTTTTTCAATTTCAAAATAGCATTCCCAGAGAATACATGTTGTTCTGCTTTTGGTTAAGTTGGGCAATGCATATTTGTGTAAATACTGAAATGCCGGAGATGAAGCTTTTTATTCTGCTCCAAACACTGATTTGACTGGGGTCAAGGTTGTGCAGTTCAGGCCCGTGAAAGATATGGAATGATTAAAATCCAGATAATAAGACAGAGAACTGGAAAAGCACATATTAAAGGGGTCATCAAAGAATGTTAAAATGAAGATTAAATGAAACTTGATAGAAACGTTATTTCTCAGCTACTAAATAAACCAATGTTGTGCTGCTTCTTTTATTAGTGTTTGATAGGAATGGTTAGACTTGATGATCTGCTGGGTCCCTTCCAACCGGTTGATTCTATGATTCTATCAGTTGCATGACAGGAGACAGATTGTGTTTAATGTTTGGTTTCACCTGAATATATGGCAATTGCTTTCCATAATGTCCAGTAGCCTTATTTTTTTCAGTTCTTAAATTATATAGCTATTTGCATTTAGAATAGGTGAAGTCCAATTTTTTGTATCACCCTGTGGATTCTGTGCTGGCATTTCTATGTTCCTCTAATGTTTGCATGCCAATGAGGCAAAAAGCAAATGATTGTATCTACCATCCCTGGTCACTATAGACAAAGGTTAATCTGACTGTGTGTTGTGAATGGTAGAGATGAAGCCAAAGGCTGGCACTTGAGGAACACACTTATTGACTGAACCTGGTGTCTTATGAAGGGCCTTAAATTAAGCATAATACGTTTTTTAAAGGTAAAAATTACACTTGGACTTATCTCCCTTTCTAGCCTTCAGAGCATAAAACAACCATGTGATAAAACCAACAGATGCATCCTGTATGGCAAGGTAGCAGTAGGAAAAATCTACTGTCACCCATATCTTAATCTATACCTTAAAGATCAGTTATGTTCATGGGTAAAGAAGCTACTTCTGTAGTGTGCCTGGCTCCCTGAGGAGAGGACCTTTCAACATTACAGGGTAGAGCTAAAAGAGACAAATAGATACGTAATAATAATAAAGGTTTTATTGGGTACTGCTGACACTAAATAATTGAACTGATGTTACCAATGTTGTTCTAAATTGGGAGTGGTGGGTCCCTGTAATTCTGTAATAAGACAGTGTGGTATTCCCTGTAATTCTTTGAAGGAAACTTCCTGCAGGAAATTTAACAGTAGCCACAGTTCTTGGTGGTGTGATCTTTTGGTGGTGAAGAGAAATGCCAGGAAAGCACCTGGGTGGCTGCTGAAAACCTCTAGGTTAGTGGGAATGCTGTGTCAATATTTTATGGAAGGTGGCTTCTGTAGGTGGCTAAGTATTTTGGCAAGGAAAACTGAGTTTATAATTTGTTATTTAATACACAATGGGAGCACTGTGCCTCTTATGTAAATCAGACATAGGCATTTCAATTGAAACAGAATGAGAGGAGAAGTTACCAGGATGGAAAATTATTTGTGATTGTAAAATTATGCAAAGAACCTGCTTTGTGGCAGTAGAAGTAATTTTTACAGAGACAGGGAAGGATTCATGCCATCAAATGTGGTCTCAAGGAAATCTCCTCAGGGAAACTGTGCAGTTTTGTTTAAGTGAAATGATTTAAAATCTGAAACAGATGTGAAAAATTAGTGGAAATAAGACCCCAGGTTTTTCTTTTAAAGCAGAATTGTTTGGCACCTTTTGGTTGAGGGGTAGGGGAAGAGAGACCTGAAAGAGGATACAATTCCTGTCAATATTCAGAGAGGGGTAGATTTAGACTAGACAGAAGGAGGAATTTCTTCCCGATGAGAGTGGTGAGGCCCTGGCCCAGGTTGCCCAGGAAAGCTGTGGCTGCCCAATCCCTGGAGGGGTTGAAGACCAGGTTGGGTGGGCCTTGGGCAGCCTGATCAAGTGGGAGGTATCCCTGCCCATGTCAGGGGAGTTGGAACTGGATGGGCTTTAAGGTCCCTTCCAACCCAAACTATTCTATGATTCCATGATTCTATAATATTAGTCTGCAAAAGGGAAGAACCAGAATCTTCTAAAGAATGGAGTAGCTCTGTGTAGCATGGTATTAATGTGGATTAAGAATTGTTCCTTTAGTGGTTGTTTTAAAAGTGATTGCATTTGTTCATGAACAAACAAGCAAACAAACAAACAAAAAAAGGATTAGAAAATAATGCCATCAAATTAAAGATTATTTGGTATTAGGATGGGTTCCTCTCATCTGTTCCGAATGCTCTGGTATCTGAACCTGCAGGGTACTGTGGGCAAGACTGAACCTGTGGAAGAACACCCACCAGTGTGCTTTAACATTCCTGTGTGAAGTAGAGACAACATTAAAGGCAGTGGTGTTTTTTATTCCCTATCAACATATTTTAGCCCACTGCTATCACTTGAGATTTTAACGCATGTTTACTCCTGACAGACTGCGTTAATAAAAAAATCCGGGGTTGTATAGTTGTGAATGGACATGCCAACATGCCCTGATTTGCAGTTTTCACCCCAGTCACAGTCTGGAATGACACGTCCTTGTGCCTTTCCCGAGGTTGCTTTGAACTGCTAATTTAGGAATTTTAAGACATTGAGAAGAATTGTTTCCAACAATTTCTTTCAATACTTATGTTCAGTAAAATGGAGGGCTGAAGAGAGATCTCATCATATGTTTCAAAAGTCTAAAGAAACACTGGTATGGCATTTGTGATGCCATTGTTTCCTATAACTTCGATCACACTCTAGAAGGCATCATCACTAACAGTTTCATGGAAGGGCCATTTGGTACCAGAAGCTTCAGAACCGTTCTGTTTTTTTAAATAAGAGTGTTTCTTAGGAAACAAGGGCAGGAGCTCATTTCACATCCATGGACCTCAGTTTCCTTCACACAACATATCACCTACCTGTGGAAGGTGAGGGAGGTAGTGGCAGAGGACTGAAACAGGATATATCAAAGAAAGGTTTGAGGCAGATTAGTACTGTAGAAGTTAAGGAAGAGATGGGCTGTAGTCAGCGAGCTCTAACTCTTAACTAGTAATGGCGAGGTGGCTTTCAACAGGTAGCTTAGCAAACTGGTCAACCATTACCTTCAACTATTCAGAGCCTTTGCTGCATTGAATCACATGCACAATGTCACTGCTGGGCAACTGAGAACTGGGATGATAAATTTACCACAGAGCAAACAAGTTTGTCTTCCACATTTGCTGTAGCAAAAAGGAGTAAATAGGAGGAACGTTCTGTCTGCCTTCCAGAAATTCACAGAAAAGACCCGCATTGTACTTGGTCAGCTTACTTTAGGGACTTTACCATTCAACCTGGTGGATAAGAGGTACAGGAATCAGGTGGACCATCGTTCTCGGAATGTTTGCAAAAGCCTAGACTAGTGAATGCACGAAGTCCTCATTCTAAATCCAGTGGGTCATAGTCTGGCAACAGAAAAGAACAACTCAAAGTGAGTTTTTTGGGACTGGGAGTTGATAGGTTCTACTGAAAAAATTGTGATTGTAGTCCAGTACTGTGGCCTCATTATTATAGGCAATAGAGGTACACAGGACAAAGAGATGCTGATTTTGGTCCTGAGGAAGCAAACAGCAATAGTTTCCTACAGTGCAATAAAGGTTTAATTGAAGTTAAAAAAGTAGGAAAAAATAGGACAATTTTTAAGAACATCTGGATCTGAAAAATATTGAGTTGCATTTCTTGTATGAATTGTGATATACTTTAAAAGCCTCTTGTAGTCTAGGTAGCTGGGCATAGCAAACACATTACAGAATCACAAAACCTCAGAATGGTGGCGATTGGAAGGGTCCTCTGGAACTCGCCTAGTGCAACCCCTGCTAAAGCAGGGTCACCTCGAGCAGGCTGCACAGGAATGTGTTGAAGTGGGTCTTGAATATCTGTCGAGAAGGAGACTCCACACCCTCCCTGGGCAGCCTGTTCCCCTGCTCCATCACCCTTAAAGTGAAGGAGTTTTTCCTCATGTCCAGGTGGAACTTCCAGTGCTCTGGTTGTGCCTGCTGCCCCTTGTCCTGTTGCTGGGCTTCACTGAGCAGTCTAGCCCCCTCCTCCTGCCCCCTGCCCTTTGGGTATCAGCACTGATGTGATCCCCTCTCAGTCTGCTCCTCTCCAGGCTGAACAGACCCAGGTCTCTCAGCCTCTTCTCCTGAGAGATGCTCTAGTTCCCTCATCATCTTTGTTGCCTCTGCTGGACTATCTACAGTCATTCTTTGTCTTTCTTGAGGTAGGGAGTCCAGAACTGGAAATGGAACTCTGGATAGGAGCTCCGTAGGGCAGTGTAGAGAAGAACCCCCTTCACCCTGCAGGTCACACTTTTCTCCATGTACCCCAGGAGACACTTTGCTTTGGCCACCAGGACACAGTGCTGGCTCATGGAATTAAATAAGTTAAACTAAATTATGAGTTAAGTAACTGGCTTTAGTGAAACTGTTTGAATAAGTATATGCTTGAGCAAAAGAAAAGCTTTAAAGGACTGTATTTCCAGGTCTAGCAACACTTGGACAGTGTTCTCAAAAATTATTTGATATCCAACTCTTTATTTCAAATGCAAATCTCCTTCATAGGAAAGAATTTGTTTTATCTTAGGGCCTAAACACATATCAGGTAGTGATGCTTTACTGTTAGCAATTCCTTTTATTGAAATTGTATTCATTTCTGGATCCATTTATTAAAAGGATTCTCTGGAAGGTGCGTGCTTGTGAAAAGGTAGGAAAAAAGGAACAAATGTTTTAAACTGAGAAACCACATATACATAACAGAAAACTTTAAAAAATACTTTCAGATGAATTACAACTGGAGCCTCATCTACTTCACCAGCAATCTCAAGGAGATGGGAAGTACTAGAACAGGTGTTCATAGAGGCAAAGCAGCATTTTTCCTCTGGCTGCTGTACGTGGGCTATCTCCAGTGGGTGGAAGTGTGGATCTGCTGGAGGGTCAGGAGGCTCTGCAAAGGGATCTGAACAGGCTGGACCACTGGGCTGAGACCAGTGGCGTGAGGTTTAACAAGGCCCAATGCCAGGTCCTGCACTTGGGGCACAACAAGTCTATGCAGCTACAGACTAAGAGAAGTCTGGCTGGAAAGCTGCCTAGAGGAGAAGGACCTGGGGGTGTTGGTTGACAGGGACTGAACATGAGCCAGCAGTGTGCCCAGGTGGCCAAGAAGGCCAATGGCATCTTGGCTTGTATCAGGAACGGCGTGACCAGCAGGTCCAGGGAGGTTCTTCTCCCTCTGTACTCATCACTGGTAAGACTGCTTCTTGAATCCTGTGTTCAGTTCTGGACCTCTCACCACAAGAAGGATGTTGAGGCTCCAGAGGGAGTCCAAAGAAGAACAACGAAGCTGGTGAAGGGGCTGGAGAACAGGCCTTATGAGGAGCGGCTGAGAGAGCTGGGGTTGTTTAGCCTGGAGAAGAGGAGGCTAAGAGGAGACCTCATTGCTCTTTATAACTACCTGAAAGGAGGTTGTAGAGAGGAGGGAGCTGGCCTCTTCTCCGGAGTGACTGGGGAAAGGATGAGCGGGAATGGCCTCAAGCTCTGCCAGGGGAGATTTAGGCTTGAGAAAAGGAAAAAATTCTTCACGGAAAGGGTGGTTAGGCATTGGAACAGTCTGCCCAGGGAGGGGGTTGAATCACCGTCCCTGGAGGTGTTTAAGGTGAGGGTGGATGAGGTACTTAGGGGCGTGATTTAGGGATTGGTGGGAATGGTTGGACTCGACAATCCGGTGGGTCTCTTCCAACCTGGTTGTTCTGTGATTGGGCATAGGCAGAGGCTGCCCAGGGAGGGGGTTGAGTGACCTTCCCTGGAGGTGTTTAAGGGATGGATGGACGAGGCACTGAGGGACATGATTTAGTGTTTGATGGGAATTTCTGGACTCGATGATCTGGTGGGTCTCTTCCAGCCTGGTGATTCTATGATTCTGTGGTGCTGGGAGCTGAGGGGGCTCCTTGAATGGGCACCAGAGATACCAAAGGTGCAGGACCGGACACCTTTAGGTCTGCCCCCACAATCTCTTACACAAGACTTCTGCCCCAGGTAGGAATATCTCCACAGGCAATGATAAAGGGTATTTCCAAGGGCAGTGTCTGAGAGTCTGAGCTCTTGTGGACAATTGTGGCTCAAGAAGAAGGACAGAGAGACTTGAGGGGCTCAGATGTTGACTGGAAGGACCAGAGAGAGATAGGGAGTTATCATCTCTAAAATGTCCCTCTCTTTCCAACTCCATTACATATGTGAGGCAATACAACGGAGAAGTCATCTGTTCTAGAGAAAGGGCTAGCACTTAGCACTCAAGAGCAGAGGAGGAATCAAACTCGCTTCTGACAGTGATCTGCAGCATCAGCCCTCAGTCTGCCTCTGGAAGTCTTGGGATAAGCATGACCAGAGCTTGAAGGAACAGTGTATTTTTAAGAGATGCTGGCTACCTAGAGAACCTTGCAAAAAATCTCAGTGAACAGCAAGGGATTTTATCAGTGAGCCCAATCCCACACTGTTCAAAAGCCCCCAGGTTGTTTTGCCACTGCCAGGGTCAGACCTGCCCAAGATCCCCTCACTGCATTGTGTCAGCTCTCTGTTAAATTGCAGCATTTCAAAACCAGGGCAGACTTTCTCTGGGTGAGCTAAACAGATGCTAGTGCTGGGAAGGATACTGGGGAACGGTGGTGGTTAGGCCAGCGGGATTAGGAGCGTTCTCAGGAGTCAGTTTATTTGACAAAAACACAAGCACGTTTCAGCTTGGCCACAAAAGAGAATATCAATGCCAAGATTGCCTTCTGTATTTCTTTTTTATAATACACTGCAGGAGTCTGTGTTTTGACAATCTCTCTTTGTATTTCTCCTTATTTGTTTGGTGGATTTAATCAAAGTTCCCAAGGAAACTCAAACTGTAAGGAGGAGAGCAAATCTTATTTTCTGTGAACGTTACTATAATCCATTTCCAGAATATACACTCTTCCCAAATCTAATGTTTCAAGGATGATTATTAGAGCAAACCTCCTACTGATATGTTTCCCTGGAACAAAGAACATTTATTTAGAGAATATGGTATGTCAACATTTCAGTTAGTAAGTTCATAAATCATTCAAGTTGCCCCCCCAAAAATTAGGGTAATAGAAGCTGTAACTTAATAGTTTCATGCAATCACTGAAGTAGTATAAAAGCTATTTAACACTAATAAGAGATTCATTCTTCAGTCAGCAGGATCGTCTGCCAGGATCTTGGGCATGAAATTAGGTCATTTTCATTAATTCTTTGAAGATTTTTGGTTAGCTGGCTCTTTGTTCTTTCCTTTTCATTTTTGTTGAAATATCCCTGCTGCTACTATCACTGGCATTCAAGATGTAGGAGATTTCAAATGATGATGACTGTCATAAAGGGGAAAAACAATTACCAAGATTTCTTTTGGTTACTGGGGAAAGAAAAAAAAAAGCTTTTTAATACTTGAATCAAGTTCTCTGTGCTTTCATTGTAACCCCTGTGTTATTTTTCCCTTACTGCTGCTATGCCAGTAGTTGTCTCCAAGCAGAATGGCTCTCAGATTTCTCTTTTTGTCCATGTGTTAAGACTGTGGGAGGCATGTCGTACCTTACATAGAAAAAAAGGACTCAATAGCACAGAATGTTTGCTGTATAGAAAGACAGTAGCACAAATTGGAACATGGGATTCTTTGTATGGAAGGGTGCTTGTGCCTTTTCAGTACAGAAAAACAACAACTGATACTAAAGGTGCTCACTCAAGAATTTGCTTCATTTTCTTCTACCATCGTTGACTTAAGGTTAATATCTCAAAATTCAAATCTTAGTTGTCTTCTAGCTCTGACTGACTGATGCTACGGGTTTTACTGGTCTTTATATTGTTGTGAGTTGTTGTTGTGTAGCGACAGTCGGTACCAACAGAGAACGTAGTGAAGTAAAACAGTGCTTCAAAAGAATGTCTTGTTGCTTAACTCTCCCTAGAATCCCAGTATGATTGTTATGGATAATGGTGTTCTTAAGGCCATTAATGACTCTATTGCAATGCATCTTCTGGTGCTCTCACTTTCTTCTTTATTTATGCAGTTTGAGAAGAGAAGATAATTTTACTGAGCAGATACTTCGATATACACAGAGCTCTGCAAACTGCACATATAAAGCCCACAAGCAATTTTTAAGTTGTGTATGCGTGTCTTATGTGCACAGAAAAGGTATCATCTGGCTTAAGTAATGAATATTAATTTCTCAAGGGAAAAATACATACATCAGGTTTCGACTTACATGAGTAACATGATTTAAAATCAAAAGCATAAGACATACTCTATTGAATATTCTGAAATATCAGCAGAATCTGAGACCTGAGCAAATATGATTGATTACTTTAAAACAAATATTTGAATTTTAACAAATTCTGAACTTTATTTTTACAGTTCTTGGTATTTAACAAATAAGGATTTTTAACTCACACCCTGACTCCTAGCAGCAGAATGAGGTATTTTACTAGGAACTCAAATACAGTATCAACTGTGCTGACTGATAAATATGCTGTAGTAACAGAAAGTAAACAGAGGCAGCATGTTTTTATTCAGTTACATCTAATTCCCTTTTATTTAAACCATGTCTTTAGCCATTTATATGAAATGCTAATTGGCTCTGGATTGAGCCACTTAGATCAAACTTTGGCTGTGACTGCAATGAAAAACATCTGAGAACCTGGAACTGAAGCACACTGGCACGAACCTTCTGTTCCATACAGGGGCTACTTCTGACTGTGCTTCACGTTTTGTTTCTTATCTTTGCATAGGATACTGGATACAGCTAATCAAATTAGTCTTGACAGGATAATGTGTGTACAGAAAAAATGCATGTGCATGTATGCGGCTACATGTGTATGGCTATGTAACTCCCAGTTTTCCACGGATTGCTCATGTGGTGATATCAAATGAAATCCGTACGCCACAGATTTTCCACTTGTATCTTCATAAACTCTTGACTCCTTCCTCATCCATCCCTAGGCTGTTTTGGTTGACAGCGAATGAACATGAGGCAGCAGTGGCCCAGGTGGCCAAGAAGGCCAATGGCATCTTGGCTTGGATCAGAAACAGCGTGGCCAGCAGGTCCAGAGAGGTTCTTCTCCCTCTGTACTCAGCACTGGTGAGACTACTCCTTGAATCCTGTGTTCAGTTCTGGGCCCCTCACCACAAGAAGGATGTTGAGGCTCTGGAGCGAGTCCAGAGAAGAGCAATGAAGCTGGTGAAGGGGCTGGAGAAGAAGAGGAGCGACTGAGAGAGCTGGGGTTGTTTAGCCTGGAGAAGAGGAGGCTGAGGGGAGACCTCGTTGCTCTCTATAACTACCTAAAAGGAAGGTGTGGAGAGGAGATAGCTGGGCTCTTCTCCCAAGTGACAGGGGACAGGAGAAGAGGAAATGTCCTCAAGCTCTGCAAGGGAAGGTTTAGGCTGAACATTAGGAAAAAAATTTTCATGGAAAGGGTCATTGGACACTGGAACGGGCTACCCAGGGAGGTGGTTGATTCACCTTCCCTGAAGGTGTTTAAGGGATGGGTGGATGAGGTGCTGAGGGGCATGATTTAGTGTTGGATAGGAATGGTTGGCCTCAATGATCTGGTGGGTCTTTCCAACCTGGTGATTCTGTGATTCTATGATAGGCTGAGCTCAATACATTCCAGCTGTCCTTTCAGGTAAAAAGCAACCCTACAACCTCTCCTTGCTGGCCAGTCTTTTCCATACGCACATGGCCATCCAACAGAGTCCCAGTCATGCCAGCTGTGTCTCTGTCATTGCACCAACCTCAGCATAATAAATTTCTTCCTTCTCCCTAGCATAAATCTGCCTTCTTTTACTTTAAGCCCATTGATCCCATCAGGTGGCTGAGGACTCGATGATTTTTGTAGGACCCTTTCAACACAAACCATAAAATTTATGATTCCATGATATTGTGAATGAACATGAGAAGCCCTGTGGCTTTCACAATTCAGGTAATCGGGCAACATGAACAGTTTTCCTCTGTGCCTCAACATCAGTAAGCAATATAGTATTGTTCTCATCAGTTTATAATTTCATGAGATGTGACATAACAGGTGAGGATCTCACCTGTTGTGTCTTAGCAAAATGTTCACTGGGAGATGACTTACAGCATAGGACTCAGAGTCAAGTACAGTTGCTACTTTTTTCCACTTTGTTGAAAAAAAAAATGATTACATTATTCTCCTGCCACAAGGGTAGGTAATACCTTTTAATCAGTGTTGAAATGAAGTCATGGAGCAAAGCGAGAGACACTACAGATGCCCTGGGCAAAGACCCTCTAGTTATTTACCTTTTGGCTGTTACTAGGTCTGGAGTATCAGGGATCATACTATCTCTCTAACAGCAACATTATGCAAAAATGACACATGGTTAACTGTGTCGTTTTTGCATATGTAAATTAGTCTTCTGGGATAGTAAACTTGCTGTCTCAGATAAAATAATCCATTCGTAGTTAAAGCAAATGGTCTGAACTGACTGCAGAAATTTTTGGGTTTAGACTAGCATGAAATAGTATGTTGATCTTCATTGTAAACAGACAGGCATACACAGAGGAAAATATCTAGAAGTACAAATGTGTCCATTGTGGGCTTGATGCTGAGGCTAATCCAGCAAACAGATTAGGATTTTGGATTTATTTAACTCTTCTCTGACATAAAGAAAGATGTTTTTGTCACTGATAACAAATAATGGAGATAACAAATAATGGAGAACGGCACTATGAAGATTTAATTCTCATGCTGTGAAATGAGGAATGGTCACACTCCTCATAGGCAGAAGCAGAAGGTGGCCTTCACAACTAATGTGTTCAAGGATTACATGTTTGATTTTTATGAGATCTTCATCTACTAATGGATGGAGTACCTAAATGTCATAAGTACCACACTGGTTACTGAGCTTTTTCCATGAAAATACTTTCTTATTGGAAAGCCAATTGCCAATTAAATGAAACTTTCATACTTTTAAGGGTTCTTTGAAAACTTAAAGTGAAACTTGGAAGTAAAAAAAGAATTTATTGCTACATCCAGGATGTGAGAGGTGGTCAGGAATTTACTTCTCACCCCCACTCACTGCCCAAAATGCATCTCACATCTGGTTTTCTTAGATTTTTTTCCTGGGAACTGTTCTACACCAGTAACTGAGTCTTAGTACCATTCTCAAAGTAAACTTGAATATAGAGGAAAAAACTACCCAAAGCTTTTAGTTTTGATTAGTTTGATTAGTTTTGAATGTTGTCATCCTGTCCTATGGACTATCCCTAGCATGCTGGAAGACTGCATAGGAAACTGAAACGTTAAAAGGTGATTTGCCTGTCTGAGGAGAAATTTAGTCCCAGTGATACTGGTCCAAACTTAATGTAAAATAACAATATAGGATGGAGCAGGTACCGATGCTGCATAGAGCATTGCTCTTTAATACATTCCATGAAGCAGTTAAGGTCTTCTGTTTTGTCACATTTCTCTAAGTTCTTTCCTCATTGTTTGAAAGCCTTTTTTTTGTACTAAATAATATTCTAAACCACTAGTTTAGCTGAGGTCAATGATATAATTAACTTTTTACTCAAAAGGAACGAAACTTTGTGAATGTGTATAAGGATGTGTGTACAGATTTTGGAACCCATTGTGAGGCAGATGAATGTTGGACACACGTGTTTCCTCTGAAGTAGTTTGTAGTAATTTCTGTTTTCAACCGATTTTTAATGCCGATAAGCTAAAATTAGCAATTTCAGAAAAGAACACAGCTGACTCACGTAAACACCTCTGATTGCATAGTCTTGTCTAAGGGGCCCCTGTCATTTCTGCTGTGTAAATCTTGTCAAGCTGGTGATATTTGTGAAAGGATTCTGTATCTCCCTCCACTCTATTGTACGAGATGATTTCTTAATTCAAAATCTGGCAAAGCATAAAGTAACACACTCCTCCTTGCTGTCCAGTAATGCCCTGAAAAACAAATATAGCTGACCTTTACCGTTTGACTGCGATGCTAATTTCTACTTTACAGTTTCCCATATCCCATAACTGCAGCATGCAGTGGGCTGCAGGAACAGATTCCCTCTACCAGCTATAATTGACATTCCCTTTTCTATTTAAAAATCGGCATTCTTGGCTCTGTGCTGACTGTAGCTGCAGCACTTTCAGTCAGTGACAGGGCTTTTATTCATGTGTTGGTTCATTGGGAAAGTGGTTGAATATTGCATGATGGTAACTGTCCTGCTCTGGTTTTACTAAACTAGAAAAGTTAGCAGGACATATCAGATGTAAAGCAGATAAAATTGCAAGAATAAATTCTAATTTTCCAATAATGTATTTAACTGATTTTGTAGGATGGCTGCTACTGAAACATGAGACGTTCTTGTGTCTCACTCCTAAAGGATAAGGCATTTCACATTTTCACATCTTTCGCCCTGCTTTGACTTCACATCAAAATACTAATACGGGTGGTGGAACAAAGCTGAGTTTCATATAAATCACTAATAAAGAGTGGCCCATGTAAATTCTTCTAATTACTAAGCCTTCTCTTGCTGTCAGTATAGATAAAATTTACTGATCAGCAGCAAAAGAGGCTCTGTCACTGCATACTTTCATTACACATATTTCTAAGTAAGCATCTCTGGAATCTAAAATGCATAATTAAAACCTATAATTCAACTGTCTGGGTCCATTGATAGAAATAGAGCCACATTTTAAATGAGCTTTAACAGTTTAACAGCTCTGTGCTTCAAAGGAAAGTAGATTTATACAAATAGCCTGCAGGGAAAGATAAAGGCTCAGATCTCAGCAATCTGAAAAACTTTGCATTTCTATGGAATCCAATTTCAGGCTACACAAATAAAGTTAAGAGGATGAGTAAACTTGCTGCATAGAATATTTTGTTATCCCAGCCATTGTTGCTCATTGAATTAAATTTGATCATTCTGCTGAAGTTCCAATTTTACTTCATTCCTCATGATACAGATATGTTCTGTCTTTGATGTTCCCTAAATATTATTGAAGCTAATGCCATATCCATTAAATATGCTGTTTAAGTGCTATTTTCTCCTCTCTAGTCAATCCTCGTGGAAATTCTCTATACAGCTTAGCATTAGCGTTCAGCACCAGATTCTCAAAAGAGCCTCATATTTCCTAAAGACTTCAGTCCTTGGTGTGACATTTGTTTATTTAGGTTGTTAAGAAGGGTGAGAGGGGGACTAGAGGAAATGGCTCACCCATTTCAAATTCAAATTAATAACTAGGAAAGTGCCACTGTCATTAGTAGTCTCATCTACGGCAAATTGGTGTAAACAGTTGATGTGTTTCACAAGTTTATGTCTAATAGTTTGGATTAGTAAATTCAGATTCTGATGGCAAAATCATTGGGAGAGAGAAAGATAGAGGAACGAAATAATTAATGATGTGTATTACAAAAATAACAGAAAAGCAGTCTGTCAGGAGGAACCCTTGGTGGTTTTGTGAGGCAGGGGAGTTTTGTACACGGGGTCAAATCACTTAATGGGAAGTGACCAAGTACTGTGGATTTGAAGATCAGGGAGCATGAAAGCGTTTGCAGAGCAACGATATTCATGTAGAATAATGAAATTAAGAGGTCTTCAAACAGAATTGGGGAAAAATTACAGATAAGAAAGCTATATTTGAGCTGCAAATTATTTTTACTGTATGTTTTTGCATAATGTGAAGTGTATTGGTGCATTGCCATTTTTCATAGCTTACAGCATTCTGCCTGGAGGAGTTTCAGCCACCCGCTGTGGCAGTGGATGACATTATATCACTCAGCTAAAACCAAAAAATTCTTTTCCATAAGATTCTAATGTTAGTTTCTGTGTTGTTTAGCTACCTTTTGTAATGGAATGAAGAGAGAACGTTTCCTTCCACCTTTCCTAAGCCTCTGAATCTTAGTTTTGGTTTCTGCCAATGGCGCTGACAGTGACCTAACTGGTTTTTTGACACATCTGACACTGGTACATTGCCCAGTGTCAGATGTGGAAGAAAGGAGGATTCCTCTTCATTCTAATAGCACACCCCACATTTGAACAGCTGGACCTATAAATTAATTGCTTGTATAAGATGTGAGTGCATAGGTAATGATGGGATCCGTGAGTAATTCCAAAACAAATTTTGGTGACATAAGAGGAAAAAAACCAAACCCAAAATAAAGCGGTTTGACTGTAAGGTGTTTATAGATGCTTGCTTAGCCAAGACAGCATTCTGCAGCTGTGTGGATGGTGTGTCCATTGTCTGTGTACTTTTCCTCTCAGCCTTTTGTGAAGAAGTCATAAAATAGAATCATAGAATCACCAGGTTGGAAAAGACCCACCAGATCATTGAGTCCAACCATTCCTGTCAGTCAGTGCTATTTCAAGTCTCTGTGTGAGCAGGTCTGTGTCAGTAGAACAGAGAACAATCTGCTGAATTGTTTTCTCTGGGATAAAGGAAAAATCATGGAATGGTCGTGAACAGTTCAGTCAACTTATCTGCTTCGATTCTTGAGATTTACCTTTATTTTATTTTATTAAAAAACCCAAACCAGTTAGTAAGCCGTATGATGGGATTTTCAGTTGCTTTCTTTCTTCTAAGGACTCTTTTACTGGTCAAATATTCTGAAAACATCAAGAAGTGTTTCTGAGAGAAGAACATTTTCATTTCAATTTTACTGTTACCTACTTAACAAATACTTGCATCCTTTGTTTCCCTGTTGTAGATATTAGGGCCAGTGGTCTCGCAATCCACTCTCTATCAGGGTGGTGGGGAGCATTTGGCATTAACAGTGCAGGAACACAGAGCCAGGAGAAAGCCATGCACATCTTGCTCTGTTCTCTAGAAGAAATTAGCAGGTAGGAAAGAGGGAATAAAAACCCAGAAGAATGACAGCTAAAAGAGAGTGTAACATTTTTTTTTTCTATATTGGCCAATATACATTCAGGTGGGAATTGTTTAAGCTTTTAGTGTTTGGAATATGGTGTCTAGAGCTGGATTCAGCTGAGTTAGTAATAGATGGGACTGTGGATGGCAATGTCTCTCTTCCCAGTTGCCTGGAGAAGTTATGGATACTCCATCCCTGGAGGTATTCCAGGCCAGGTTGGATGGGGCTTGGAGCAACATGATCCAGTGGCAGGTGATCCTGCCCATGGCAGGGGTGTGGAATTGGGTGGGCTTTGAGTCCCTTCCAACCCCAACCATTCTGTGATTCTATGATTCCCTGTAGCCTGATGGGAGGTACAATAAAATCTTCCCTCAGGGTACATTTTTCTTCTGCTGTAACCACTGATTGGGTGTAGTTGTCATTAATAAGTAGATCTCAGTTCCTGTACTACGTGAAAGTGAATTGGGCTATTCCTTGTATGGATGCTCATTTGAAAATAGATTAGAGCTCAATCCACAGCATAGCTAAATAAGTGGCTACATTAATGGCAATTTTTTGGATTGTCTTGACACTGGAACATAAGCAGATACAAGGAAATTTGTACTGCTTTGTATCCGATTTGGGTAATAAAGTAGAGGTCTACCAATCGTCTGTGGCTCATAAATGATAGTCAGTTCAGTCAAGCTTTAGAAGTTTAACTTCATTGTTTCAAGACATCATCACTTCACTATGTGTTGAGAACCTTTCATGATTTTCACTGTGAGAAATATACTGGCAGCACCTCAGTCAGAATATTTGTTCTGAAATGGATTTGCTATTTAATTTGAGTGTATACCTGTGTCTGTACCTGCATAGTGCAGATTTTCATCATCCCTGGTTTGTAGGACACCTCATCATAGAACCACCAGGTTGGAAAAGACCTCTTGGAACATCGAGTCAAACCATTTCTATCTGCCACTAAACCATATCCCTGAGCACCTTGTCTGCCTATCTTTTAAATACCTCCAGGGATGGTGACTCTACCACCTTCCTGGGTGGAGGAGGGCTTTGAGAACATCCTGACTTTGTATTAACTGTTACAGGGTCATCATGTAAATGTAAAAAAGCTCTAGACTTCTCTGAAATGAGCTGGTATTCATGAAGTAGTCATCGTAAGCGTGCATGCGTATATTCACATATTCTTGTGTGTAGGTGTGCATGAAGAGGCATTTCTGCAGGATACATTACATGAACTTTGACTAACATCAACATTGTTAATCAAAAGCAGCAGGAGGTTGAGCTGACTTTGGGAAGTTAGTGCTCCAGAAGTATTTCAGGAACCCGTTGTTTCACAACTGTTTTGTCTGCTTATTTTAAAATAGACATGTAGAAGGACACTGTGTGATGGTGTGTAGGTAGCATAAGGCTGGAGTTCAGATGTCTGCCTTATCCAAAGAGTGAATTGTCAAATTGCACATTTCCTTGTGCTGGACCATTCTCAGTCTCTGAAGCCATTTAGTATGGGATAGTCAGTCATTAGCCAGACTGAGGAACTCCTCTACAGTAATTCATAAATACCCTCAGCTACTCTACAGCTTTTCCTTCAAAACCTGCAGATACTGACTCTGTGCCAGCGCTGCTGCTTTGCTGAACTGCTCTAGTTGCTGTCAGGGCTGACATTTCCTTTGGAAATCTGAAAAACATAACGGGCTCCCTGACTGCCGTCTCTCCCTTTATGGAAGAGAATCTGGTGCTGGAAATGAATGTCAAATATTCAATGCTAATAATTCCAACAGTTAAAGGTCTTTCCCCCAGTGTTTTTCTGCCATTTAAAAGTATAGTTTTTGGACAAAAAGCTGAAATACATGGATTAACATTTCTCTTAGTTCACTGGGTTAATTTCAAGTAGGAAGTTGAGGCTGATAATATGCAGACAGAAATAGTTACAGAGAATCCCAAAGAAACTAAGTTTATTGAAAGTTTTTGCCAAAACATTCAAGGTGATATATGCACAAAACTCTTGTATTATGCAATATTTTTAGTTCTACATTAAAGGAAAGGGAATACCCACTAGATAACCCCAAATTCAGAAGTGATATGTTCCTGTGCAATGTGCTCTAGGTGCAGCCTGCTACTGTGTGGGTGTAGGTGGACTGGGGGAGCTCCAGAGGGCCCTTCCAAGCTTGACAATTGTGGGGTTCTTTGATTCTGATGGAACCTTTTATCCTATCCAAAATCCCTAGATATAAATTCTTTTCTCTAACCAGCTGGATACAGCTTCCTAGAGTTATAAGACACACTTTCACCTAACAGTTGAATTTAAATATAGCAACTCTGTTGCAGACTTGTGGGATGTGTCATTTCACTGTAACAGTCAGCATATGGTACTTTGCGCCAGGAGAAAGTAAATGGAAGTTGAAGCCAAGTTGTCAGGAAACTACTAGCATGTCTATAAGATAAACTGTGCAGGATTTCTTCAGTGCCATGGGGCTCCTTTCGCACCTCCCAATATTCTGGTATTTATATCTGTATCTGACAGTTTTGGAGAAGTCATAGGATTTTCTTGGAGGAGAAAAAAAAAATATCAAAAACTCTGATGTGGTGGTGTAAGTAATTAAAAAGCTGTTCAGGCTGTTACTGCAATTACCAAGTCTCTTTTTCAAACTGCAGACCTTGGATGCAAATATAGTACGTTTAGCAGAGGGATCCCTTTGAGCACGGCTCATGGATTTGCTTGCCCATCTGGCCTCTCCCCATCACATATGCTATGGAACCTGCAAACCACTTAGCAATGCTGGGTGAAAGGCTAGGTTAGACCCTGGACAGCCTTTGGTTCTCCATCTACTCTGACAGAACAATCTTTTTTCCTGTCTTCTTATCACTTTAGTTTCCTTAAAAAACTGACTTTTAGCAGAGAGCATATCCAACAGTTTTTAAGAGCGGAGGCTGCTCTCGTAAGGACCTCGCCCACTATTACCCTTTTATATTCCTCAACATCGGTTTTGCTGGGTGAAAAGCCCACATTCAGGTGCAGCCACTCACCTTCCTGTCAAGAACCATAAAGTTCACTGGAAGCCTTTTGCATCCTTCAACCTGCTTTGTGCAGTGATAGATGAAATATAAACATCTCCGACCATGTCCAACCTACAGCCTGATTGGACCAAACGTGCCACCTGCTAACACCACAACTTGTCCTGTCCACAACTGCTCGTTAATTTCAATATGTTTACCTCTCCTGAAATTTAGACTAATGCTTGTATGTCACAGTGTCAGACAAACAGCCTGTGGGAAGGCTGTTGTTTGAATACATTCTCCAAACCAGTTATAGCTCTGGAACTGATGGTGCTGTTTTTGCTGATGCCATGGAAAAAAGCAGCAGTTCTGGTTCAGCAGTAACCCCAAATAAAGTTTGTGCTGGTTTTAAGCGCTTTTATTAATGATCTAGATTGTGCAGCTAAGTAACAATTCATCTGAAACACAGCTCAGTGTCATTTAATGTTCGGGAGGTTAATATTGAAAACACGTGAAAATGATGTCAAAATTATCTTTTGAGTTCAAATTTCATTTAGGCACCTGTTCAAATCAGTGATATATTGAGAATTAAATACTCCTGCATGATCTAAATATAAATATCTCATATCTCCTAAATATTTTTCCATAGCTCTTCATGGTAGTTTCTGGAATTATTTACTCAATTAAAAAAATGTGTGAATTTCATATGTGTAAAGACTTGCAAAATTAGCAGGCACATAAAAGATTTTTTGTGACTCCAGAGATTTACATTATGGGAAGTAGTCACAATTCTGATGAAAAAGTAATTAAAACACTAATCTCAGGTACCCTCCAGAGAGAACAATCATCTCCACCTGTTTGAGTTCAGGCTTTCATCTTGTAAAATTCTTAAGAATAAAAAAACCACACCCACCAAACAATCCTTTATATTAATATCTAGATAGAAAAGGAAAAAATAGCATTCAAGCTCTTCCCTTTCTTTCCAAGGTTCTGTATTAATGCAATATGAAGGTGATCTGAAGTCATAACAGATGGAAGTTTTAATTTTAGGAAAGCACTTTGCAGTTAATTTTCTGTCATGTTGAAATATAAACGCACTTCCTCTGACTGTTATTGCACAAGTCAGTATTAGCAACACTTAGTGCTATAATCTTCCCTGATTTTACTGGGAATGAGGTAGTTGTGGTGGTATTTGGGAATTAAAAACCACAGATACTATGAAAAGGTTGATTTGCTGTGATCTGCACACACATTTTTCCATTATTTCTTCATCATCAGTATAACATCAGTAGGACATGTCACAGCTGGTGGTTTCTGAACTGTTGCTCACCTGATTCTCTGATCAAGACTTTTGTTTGAGGCACTTCTTGAGGTAGAAGAGTTCCCTGCAATCCAGTCACTAAAAAAAAACTAAAAGAGAACTTATATGCTGCTGGAAATGTAATTTTTACATTGGGATAGCTGTGCCTGAATAAAACAAACTGTCTTTTGACCATGTCCAGAATACAGAATAATGGTTTACCTGTGGGGTGACCTTCTTGCTCTCTTCAGCTTCCTGAGGAGGGGATGTGGAGAGGGAGGTGCTGAGCTCTTCTCCCTGTGATCCAGGGATAAGACATGTGGAAATGGTTCAAAGCTGCAGCAGAGGAGGTTCAGACTTGACATGAGGAAACACTTCTGTACTGAGAGGGTGTTTAGACCCTTGCACAGGCTTCCTGGAGAGGTGATTGATGTCTCATGCCTGTCAGTGAAATGGTTGTGCAGTTGGACCAGATGATCCTTGCAGATTCGTTCCAACTGAACTGCTCTAATTTAGTTTAGTCTACCTGTTAAGTTATTCAGTGCAATGGTTGCTATAATACATACTTTTACTTTATTATAGTGCTCCATTGTTGAGGTACCCTCAGCCAAAGGAATCTTAATGAAAATGTGACAGTCCCTAAAATGAGATTCCCTGCTATCACTTTGGCTGACATGTGCAGTCAAAGGCTTGGCAGAACATACATATTTCTGATTATTTTGTCCTCTGCTGAAACCCAAGTAGTATGATGAACAACCTGGAAAAGGAATACATTATTCTCGGTGTTAGGGAGGTCTTTGGGATTTTTTACTCTTTAGAAGAAGTCAAAGATGCAGAGATATTGCAAAGGTTCCAAACTATGGCTCAGGAATGCTTCTGGCTAGAGCATCTTTGTTTATATTCCCATGGTTTAACAAAGGGTGCAAAATAGCCCTTGTCTGTGTGGCTTCCCTTGTGGTATAACTGCTGCTATTAAGAAGAGAGTGTTTTGTTATGTGTTACTTTTCCACAGCACCCTACTATGACTTCCATAATTTACTTGTTCTTGGTTTTTAAGTCTACAGTGTCAACATTCCTCGCATTTCCCTTCTTGGGGACAGAGGTGCCCATCTGCAGATCTGACTTGCTACCTGGGAAGTTCTCCTGCCTGATGGGGTCTCAGATGGGGGTGTCATACAGAGACTGCTGTGCCTTGTTTGGTGCTCTATTAATCCTTGCTGCTCATCCATGTAGGCACCAGTGTTACTGCTGGAGGAGACTTTGGGTGTATAAACAATCTTGGGGTGCTCAAGGTCATGGAGGCTCAAATAGCATTTCCTCGGTCCCCCCAGGCAAGGGGAGAGGCTGGGAAATTATTGCAGGATCCTACAGGTCAACATTAACAACAGGGATTTATTTTTGGCTATGGGACCTTCTTTGTGGATTGAGGAGAGCTGGAGAAAGATGGGATCCACTTGACAGAGTAGGATGAGAGCATGTTTTCCAACAGACAGGACAAAGCAATGAGGAGAGCTTGAACCTGTGAATAGCTGGGGCGAGATGCAATGAGTCAAAATCAAATGTGGAGGTGCAGAACTGGCTTGGAGAAAGATGGGAGCAAAGAGGCACTTTCCTCAACGATATGTACACAAAAACTTGTGGCCTGGAAAATGAATAGGTTGAACTGGAGCTCTAAGAGCAGTCACAGAGCTACATCATCATTGGAATATTGGAGACAGGGTGGGAGTGCTCACAAGACAGTAGAGTTGTGATGGAGAAATTCAAACTGGTACCGTGGAGGATTAACCTTGGCTAAGGACCGGATGCCCAGCCTCACTTCTTCTCACTTCTGTGAGAAGCTACTCCTCTATGTTAAGGAGTAGCTCAGATGACAGAGTTCTACTATGGTATGAGCAACAGCAAGGTACCAGCTTGTGAGTCAGAGAGGCCAGCAAGGGTGACATCATGGTGGTGTCACAGACCTCCTGGTTAGGGTGAGGAAGTGCATGAAGCCTTCCTTACAATTCAAGGGCGTTTCTGGATCACAGACCTTGGTTATCATAGGGTACTTAAACCTCCCTGACATCTGTCAACACAGTGGGATACAAGCAGTGAGGGCCTTTGGAGGTTGTCGGGGTAATTTCTTGATGGAGGTAATGGACGAATCAACAGAAGTGATTGCAGATGGATCTGTTTAGTTAACTAACAAGAAAGTGCTGTTGGAAATGTGATGATTCATGGCTGTAATGATCATGAAATAGCAACATTCAGATCTGGAGGGGAGTGAGGACAGAGGATAGCAGAGTACAGACCTTGTGCTTTAGGAGAAGAGACTTTGGTTTATTCATGGAACTGGAAAGCTCCTTTGAAGGCAAAGGAGTTCAAGAAAGTTACCAAAGCTGCAAGGATAACATCCTCTAAGCATTTTCCAAGCACACTCAGGAAAATAAGTAGAAGTATCAAGGGACCATCTTGGCTGAGCAGACAACTCATGGCAGAGCTTCAAAGCAAACAGGCATTATATAGGAGGTGTATAGGGGACAGGATGCCAGGAGCAACTTGGAAACTGTCTGGAACATGCAGTGGTGGTATAAGGAAAACTAAAGCTTAACTGCAGTTGAGACCTGCAAGGGACAACAGGGTCAACAGATGAGATCATACAGTTATGTAAGCAACAAAATGCTGAACAAGGAGCATTTGGGCCCACAGCTGGATAGGGCAGGTGATGTAGAGACACAGTAAGGCTGAGGCTTCTAATGCTTTATTTGCCTATATTGTTACCAACAAGGTTTCCTGTGCCTCTGAACAGAATGAAGATGTTTAAAAGGTTCAGACTGGATATCAGAAAAAAAAGTTTTTCACAGAAAGGGTCATTGGGCACTGGAACAAGCTGCCCAGGGAGGTGGTTGAGTCACCATCCCTGGAGGTATTTGAAAGATGGGTAGATGAGGTGCTCAGGGACATGGTTTAGTGGCAGATAGGAATGGTTGGACTCAATGAACCAAGAGGTCTTTTCCAGCCTGGTGATTCTATGATTCTAAGGGGGAGAAGAGCTACCAGTAGAGACTGAGGGTTGAGTCAAGATTTACATGAGAGAACTTAATGCATGCAAGCCCACGGGACCTAACAGGCATCCAGGGGTGCTGAGAAGGCTGGATGAAGTTCTTGTAAGGCCTCTCTCTGCTGTCTTTGAAATTTTGCACTTAACGGTCTCTGGGAAAATGATGGGATGAGGCATTTGGGAGCACATTTCTGGAGAGATGATGGAGAATGAAGTGGTTGGGAACAGCATGGATTGACCAAGGATAAATCATGTCTGACCCACGTCATCATCTCCTAGGGAAGTGACTGGGTTGGTGAATAGGGAGAGCACTGGATATCATTTACCTCAGCTTTAGTAAGGCGTTTCTCAGTCTCCTACAAGGACAAGGAGGCATAGAGAAATCCAGTGAAGTACAACAGAAACAAATGCATGATAGGAGTGCAAGAGACAGATATAAATTGCAGATTGGATGTAAGGAGAAACCTTTTCTTTATGAGGATACTTAATAATTGAAGAGGTTACTCAAAGAGATTGTGCTGTCTCCATCCTTTTCTGACTTCAGGTTTGACCCTGCTTTGGACAGGAGGTTTGACTACAGACCTCCTGCAGTCCCTTGCAGCCCTTGAGCCTGTGATTCCTTGACCCTTACACAATGTGAGGGAGCTATGGAGTAGGTACCGACTACTGTTAGAAGTGTCTGGAGAACATTTTTTTGTCAAATGCTGACTTTTTAGTAAGAATGAAAACAAAAGTAACGAGGACAAAACGGTGCTTTGAGATGACTATAGATATGGTGTTTTTCTGCTCCTTTCTCCTCTTCAGATTGAGATTCCTTATCAGCTGTGCCACCCATTAAATGCTGCGGAGTAATGTTTGGTGATCAGTTCAGCACTGAACTTCTCACCGTCCCTGAACAACACAGCTTTTCGTGAAAAAAAGAAAAGTGAAGATCAGTGAGGAAGACACGTTCTCTGTCTATACTTGTAACTAGTCGAGGGCATTTTCCCATTGATATATGTTTAAATGCATAAAACCCCTTCATCATTTGTTTCTTGCAGAGGAAGATTATTCTATTGTATTTTCCTTATGTATAGCTCAAGTATATCTGTGTCATGAGCTGAAAAAAATAGACAGTGGTATGTGATTGTGTTCTAGGAGATTTAGCCCTGTGAATTTAAAAAGTAGACTCTGGACTTTCCTCATTGAGTTCTAGAAATGTGCTGATTTATACATCTTGTTAAGGGACTCAGAACTAACGGCTACCTGAGAAAACACAGGTGACGAGTCTGTGCTTTTGTTTGAAAGAGATGAAGTGCCTAGGGCTTAGGATGCTTTTTGAAACTTTAAAAACTTATGCCCAAATCCCTTTTTCCTTATCAATTCACTGTGTGACCAAACACAAATCCTTTAGTCTGCTTTTCCAGCAGATAAAACCACTTCCCTGCTTCACAGGAATCTTTCAGAAGGAGTATGTGTAAATGTGTCCAGGTACCATGGTAAGGGTAGGCACAAGGAGATGACAGAATGCTTGGCTTAGTGTTTGATAGGAATGATTGGACTCGATGATCCAGTGGGTTTCTTCCAACCTGGTGATTCCATGATTCTACTTTGGCTGAGTCTGAGCTTGGTTCTCCTTGCCCTTTTAGACCACAATGTGTCTCTCCAAGCTGAAGCCTTTGGGTAGCACTATGGAATTGTAACCAAAATAATTATTATTAATTATCCAGATAATGATAATGTCCACAGTATTTTTTTTAATTCTGAGTGCATGATCATTAAGCTAACAAGGGGCACACATTCTTATTTCATCTTTATGTGGGTGTCAGGGGATTGTTTGCTGCATGTGTTTATGTGTACCTCTTCGGCTGAATCCTCTAGAAATGAAGAAAATAGTAGGAGGCAGTAACAGTGATTGTAAATTGAGTTTATTATTTACAACTTTCACTTCTGTTAGCACAGAGGGAGGAATTTAACTTTTTCAATCATAAAAACATGTTGTGTGGTTTAGTTACTGGTATTACAGCACTATTCTGATTTTCAATGTCTGCTAGCTGTATTATAATGCGCATTGCAGGTTTGAGTTCTCCTTCAAGGTGTTGTTTGTAGAAAGAGAAAACAAAGTGATAGATGGAAGATTTCAGGACAAATTTTCCAGTCTTTTCACCCCTGAAGAAGCAGGGCTTCCATGCGATGGCTTTGTGAAGGAGTGATGGTGAGACAGGAGCTACAGATGAATTAGAGTTCAAATACAGCCCCCCCCCCCATCCTTTGATAAATTTCTTGCAGCTGAAGGTGATAAAGTGCAGGTTTACAATGAAAGTACAGATATCTGATTAGAGTTTGCCCTGGACTAGCAGGGGGAAGAAGTAAGGTTTATCCCAGAAGTTGGCAGCGGAAAGGCACAAAGGATTACTGTGGATTATCCTATAAGCATTAGTTTTCAATGTAACCTGGTCACAAAATGCATTTAAGAATTTGCAGGCATTTATAGGACTCTGTCACTGTCTTCTGTTGACTGTTAGCACTGCAAGTAAGAATTAGATCCCGAATGCTTAATTTAGGTTTGGATATACCTAAGAAAGAGTCTGCTGTTCAGCCCCAGTTATCATTCAGGAGGAATCTTGCTCTGTCATGGACAAATTATGAGGCAGAATTCACTGCAGTAGGTCAGATTAGACAAACTCAACAGTTCCTTCTGGCCTTAACAAACATCAATATGTGAAGCTCTGAAACAAAGATGCCTCTTGTGAGGCGCTGGCCCAGGTTGCCCAGAGAAGTGGTGGCTGCTACATCCCTGGAGGTGTTCAAGGCCAGTTTGGATGGGGCTTGGAGCCCCTGATCCAGTGGGAGGTGTCCCTGCCTATCTCATGGGGGTAGAACTGGATAGGCTTTGAGTTCCCATCCCATCCAAACCATTCCATGATCCTGTGATCTTGCCCATAGCTTGTCACCATGTCACTAGAAATAAGGGGAATGGCCACTCAGCATAAGCATCTGCTGCACCTTCCGTATTTTTATATACAGTACATTGCACTTACATTGCCTCCAGTATTTACACTTCATACATCGTTAGGAGTACTTGAGCACTATGTAGGCATAAACTGATGTCCACTTTTTTTTCTGAATCATTGGAGACAATTTGAGACAGTGGGAGCTACACCTATGTAGTTTTATTTTGTTGTGTTAAATTATGGGCCTTAACAAATAGCACGCTATAGTTGAGAGAAATTTTAACAATTCACATCTAGTGCTCTCATTGTGTTCATCTTTTGGATGTGTGTGTTATACCCCAGGCAAGGTGATGACAACAATAATAAAATTGTTCCAGGATTCAGATACCTTTCTTTTGCAAAGAACAAGAGCAAAACCAATACTGAGTTAATTCATTATTCACTGGACAGAAGTGCAACAGGCACAGCCTTGGGGTATTACCAAAGTTTCTCTCATTGATTTAACTGGACAACAAGCATGAAGATTTTGCAGCACAGGGACTTAAAACTTTGGAGACAGGCAGTGCAATGGAAGAAAATCCTTTGTTCATCTCTTTCTTTGCATTTACAAGTATTGAGTTACCTGCAACAGGGATTTGAGAAAAGGTGTTGATTTTCCAAAAAAAATAAGAGTTGTAAGCATGAAGAGTTACTATGCCTCTGACTTAGAATGTGTATGAGATGTAGGATAGTAAGGCGGTACCTTAGGAAGGTGAAAAGGACTGGCAAGTGAGCTTTGCGATTTGACTGTTTCTTCAGCAACCTGGTAGATGTGCAGAAATAGAGCCGGGCGAGAAAATATTCTTCCATGTTTAAAATAGGTTTCAAATTTTGGACTGAGCAGTTTAACTATAAAGAAGTGTTTGTGAACCAGCAATCCAAGGAGGAGTTATGCAGTTAAACTGAAGATATTTATTACATTTTTAAAATGTTGAATTTTCACTTCATTACCCGCCCCGTTTTCCAGATGGCTTCCGAATATGCTGAACAAGAGAGATCATGTTGGAAACATTTGTAATCTTCTCCCTTGTGCACAACCTATCATTTTTTCTCCTTGTTTTTGATTCCTAGATTTTAGCAAGTTACTAATCCATTCGAGGACCTTCTCTGCTGTCCCGTTGAACCATTGCTTCTTTACGAGACTTTGGCTAGGAAACTTCTCTAATGCCTTTGAAAAGCCGACTGCTATAAGATTAAAGTGAACCTGTTCTGTTTGGACAGGGGAAAGAACACTCCCCCCTCCTCTAGTCCCCTCCAGAAGAGCCGTAATGGGACTACGCGCAGCAAGTGTCATTACTACTGCAAAGTCATCAAAGCTGGCCCATTTTTCTTTCCCTACTGCCCTGGGACAAATCCTGCCATGGGCATAGCAAATATTTGTGCCTCACCAGAGACGTTCTGCCTTGTAGCCCATAAGACTCCCTGCTGCTGTTGATCAGACCCTGTTCCTATTTTCCCAGCACCTTTCATCCCAGCTCACATCCTAAGCAGTAATAAACCTTTATCAGCTGAGCCAGCACAATTGACATTCCTGGGCTGAGATCCTGAACCAAACCAAGGAGTTGGTGCTAGGTAAACGTGTTTCTTCTCACCCCCCTGTGCTCATATCCTTCTCGTGTTATTTGTAGCTGTATAAGATTTAAGTTTTAAATGAGGAGTGAAAATTGAGTTTCTAGTTTTGCTCAGTAGGCAAACCACATTGCCTGTAGCTTAGTAGCAGATGTGTAGTAAAAAATGGTCTCTTTCTGGTCTTATTGATGGGGTAGAGAAATCCACTTGACCCTTGCAATACCATGAGATAACATGGTTGTATGTATGTATATCAACAGGGAGTAGAGCCATCACAAAAATTATGTAGAAGTTCTATCTTCTTTTCCAGGAGATTTCCAGCAAATAGTTGTATCTAATATGAAGAAACCACACAAAACAATTATAAGAAGGGATATTTTAAAACACTGGCACGTGTTCATGTGCCCTTTCTCCTAATACTAATGGGATACATTTACTGCTCATTTATTTATTTCATCGAGCTCATTTGGAACTTTTGAAAGTGATGGACTCCTCTTTCAGAACCCTTCTATTTATGAAGCGAAGTAAGCTCTGGCACACATGCAACCTCCCTGTCTGGTCCTGGTGTTGGTCTCCAGTGGCCCTGACGAGAGAATAGGGCACAAGGGAAGACTACAAAGTCATCTTCAGTTCAGGAGAAGCTTTCTATCCTTACAAGAATTCCAGCCAGAAATAATTCAGGGCTCTTACTGAAAAACTGGTACTGAAGAGTTAGAAAGCAGAAATTATTTTATTTCTTGGTCAGCTAGGGCTGGGTTTATGATTGCAGCCTAGGTGAGGAGAGGCTCACCTTGTGCCAGGGAAAAAGCCAGAAAAGTGACCATCAGCCACCAATTTGCAGAGAGTATTCCACAGATAACATATTTTGATTTTGAATCATCACCAACTGCCAACCTTGTAAGGGTATTGAATTCCATTCAGACTCCCTGATGACACAGCTGCAGCTATGGTAAAAGAGCCACTTAACCTTGGAGAAATTAATATTTGAGTAAAGTATCTGCCTTCCACTATTTGACTGGTAACTTTTTAATACTTTCTGCAGAAAACAACTTTTACTTTTTTTCCATGTGGTAATCTCTCCTTTCACCCTCTGTTTTCCTCTGATGATTTAGCATTTGTTATCCATTCTCCTCTAGCCCATTTTACTATTTTATTTGAGTGTTAAGAAGAAAAGACACAGAATTTAAATGAGAAGGAAAGCTCTTTACAGGTTTTAGACTTCCTTTGGTTTCCAAGCTGTGCTGCATAAAGCAGTGATGCTTACTGAAAATATAAACCACTGTTTGCCTTGGATATCTCACCTGAATTTCAAGTCATTTTGCACTGGCAATGAGGTCGGGATTAAAAGCATATTCAAATTGGCTTTTGCAGAGCACTGTCACAGCTCAGTAATGATTCTCTCCCATTAAGCAAAGAAATTCATCAGATGTTTCCCTTTTGCTTTCAGCAGAATCTGAGAAACAGTGTAATAGGTTCCATTCTTTAATCTCTCTAAGACTTTGCAGTTCATCACCATCCTAAATAACTTCATTGTTTTTCCATTATTTTTCCATCCCTTTTATTACACCTTCTGAGAATGCTGTAATAAACCTGTCCCTCTGAGAGTCTGCTGAGAGTTTGGCAGATACTAAGAGAAGGTGCTGCTCTGCCCTTTGTCTTTGACACAAGCGTTTTTGTAGGCAAACATAGGTGGCATTTCCCAGGTGGGACACAGTGGAGGAAGGTGAAGAGAGGGCTCTGGCACTTGGACAGGACGCTCCAGGCAGAGCCATGACTGCACAGTGACTTTGGAGTACTGAAAAGTATTGTTGGACTAGAGCAAGGATCTCCCACCATCAGCATTAAAGACCTAATGAGGAATGGCTGGGGGAGCTGGGGTTGTTTAGCCTGGAGAAGAGGAGGCTGAGGGGAGACCTCATTGCTCTCTACAACTACCTGAAAGGAGGTTGTGGAGAGGAGGGAGCTGGGCTCTTCTCCCAGGTGACAGGGGATGGGACGAGAGGGAATGGCCTCAAGCTCCGCAAGAGTATGTTTAGGCTGAACATTAGGAAAAAAATTTCATGGAAAGGGTCATTGGGCACTGGCAGAGGCTGCCCAGGGAGGGGGTTGAGTCACTTTCCCTGGAGGGGTTTAAAGGATGGGTGGATGAGGTGCTGAGGGACGTGGTTTAGTGTTTGATGGGAATGGTTGGACTCAATGATCCAGTGGGTCTCTTCCAACCTGGTGATTCTATGATTCTATGAAAGGAAGAAAAGTGGCTGTCACCTCATTCCACAAAAACATGGTCTCATAAGTGAAAGCAAATACCTTGGTGTTTCTGACAGGCTTGAGAGCCTCTGGGTAATTATCAGCGTCTTCCCATGAAAAAACAGAAATAAATAAACGGATGAATAACGACATTTGCGGTAGAGGAATTTGAAATAGGCTTTCTGTTTCCTTAACTTCATATCACATGGTTCATTTTCTGTACCCCAAACGTACATACATTTCTTTTTTATCTGACCAGCGCAGTTTCCTTTCTTTTGCCTCTGGTAAACAATTACTGTGAGCCCATAAAATCCCCCTCCCTTTATCTTTTATGGGGATGCAGCAGTAGTTTGCAGCAGCTCCACATATTTTCAAGTCAGTAAAACTGGCACTTATTCTAATGTAATAATCTTAGAAACTGGATTTATTTAAGCAGTTAATGACTCTTGCTACAGTAAGTTTTCATTAGCTTGTTGTTTATTTTCTCTTTATTTTCAAGTCCCCTATGTTACGCAAGGAATAATGAAGCTTGGTATCCTGGCAGAAGTTTTTGCTTCACTTACAAGTTGCAGCAGTTCTCTCACTCTGTGATTCTGTGAATCTTCTGCACCTCTGCCTTTCCCTTAACACTGTGAATGCCTCTGAGGTTGGCTGTACACAATCAGAACAAAGGACCCAGTGGGCTCACGTAAAGTCACTCAGTTCTCTGGGAAGTGATCGCTGTCTGTAGCATTTGAGAGCATTGACCATTGAACCAAGCCACTTCCCTTCATCCCAAAGCTATTACACTGCAAATAAAAGTGGTTATTTTTGATTTTTGTTTCTCAATTTGCTTTAGCTGGAATACTTAGCATTTTCAAGTGTCTTCTGCAAAGGATGTTTTTGTGACTCTCCTTTTCAGTCATCTTCTTACACTTGGCATTGGCAGGCTGTGAATCAGCCATATGACAGTTGCTGTATGACCTTTGTTACTGAAAATTGCAGATGACCTTTGAGGACATGTTTATCACCAAGAGGTAAAGCAAGAAAATGAAATGCAGGAAATATATAAGTAGACTGTGTGTAACCGTGTGTCAGCTTTTTCTCATATGAGATCAACAATTCAGCTGACTGTGACTCTTCTGCATCTAGATCACCCTCCAATTCCCTGGAAAAGCCTTTCAGCCAGCCTCTTTCTATGTGAACTGCTCTAAAGGCTCAGCAGTTCTATAATGTCACTTTACACTTTTCCATGCAACTTTAGTTGCAGCTTTAGTTGCTGCTTTTCTGTATAAAACCTCATATACTTCAGGACCTTCTCACAGTTCCTCTCTGCTTTGAAAGTATCTTCCAAGTCACTTGGATATGGAGTCTTTCAGAACTGTTTATGCATTTCTCCCTGCCTTTGTAAGGCTAGAAAGGCTAACAGGGGTGGGCTGCAGGAGGTAAATATGTAATGCTAGACTTTAAAAAACATTTCTTTGGTTTTCAGGTGTAAATGTAGGTGTTTGTTTAAGAAATAGGTATTGAAGAGTGGACAGAATAAGAAACCATAGCCTGTTTTGTGCAGCTATAGCCAGGAACCATATAAATGTTGGAAGATATAATGTGAGATGCAGTACAAAGTCTTGCTTTCAGTTTAAGCCATTCTGTGTTTTCTTATTAAAGCAAGGATCAAGAAGGAGGTTGTGAATCAGAAACAGTGTTTCCCGAATTGACCTCACCTTTGGTGCCAGTACTAGAACCATGTCTTTATTAAATCAGTGCGTTCCATGCCTCTTCGCATGCCCAGCTGGGCAATGTCTTTTTTAGGCACTTAGCATCCCAGTGCCAGGACATAAGAAAAAAAGTCCTGGGGCCATACAGCTGCTTCCTTTAAGCTGTTGTCACTCAGCACATTTAAGAAGTTAAACAAAATATAGACTCATAGAATCACCAGGTTGGAAGAGACCCACCGGATCATCGAGTCCAACCATTCCTATCAAACACTAAACCATGTCCCTCAGCGCCTTGTCCGCCCATCCCTTATACCCCTCCAGGGAGGGTGACTCAACCCCCTCCCTGGGCAGCCTCTGCCAGTGCCCAATGACCCTTTCTGTGAAATTTTTTTTCCTAATGTTCAGCCTAAACATACTCTTGCGGAGCTTGAGGCTATTCTCTCTCATCCTGTCCCCTGTTGCCTGGGAGAAGAGCCGAGCTCCCTCCTCTCCACAACCTCCTTTCAGGTAGTTGTAGAGAGCAATGAGGTCTCCCCTCAGCCTCCTCTTCTCCAGGCTAAACAACCCTGTTGTTCCTCAGCTGTTCCTCATAAGGCCTGTTTTCCATTTAGTTCTCCAATGGGCAAGATGCTCTGAAGAGAGCTGCTGTCTGACTTTATAACAAACCACTACAAGTCAACACCACTGGCTGGTGAATAAAGTTACCAATAAGCCAAATTACAGCAGCGTATTTGAAACAAATCAGTATTGTTGAACTCTTACTCTAGTAGCTGTGAACATATCAGTTATTTCTTATTATAGATAGAGTGAAAAATGTGCATGTAGTTCAGACAAATCCATCTATAGAAATAATTATACATGGCTAGGAGATAGATGACCTGTAATCTGTCCGAGTGTCTTGGCCAAATGGTAGAGAAGTGTTAAATGAAAGGGATGCGAGCCCCAAAGCCAGTAGAATCACTTTCTATTAATGAAGTTTGTTTTCCTTTCAGTTTTAGATGGAGAAGCTATTCTTCAGTTCCTCGCCTGTGCCTGACTGTGCGGCCATAAACTGTTAAACACCTCTCATATTTCACATCAGCAGTCGTTCCACTCCAGCACTGGACAAAGAGATTTGTCTGTGGAGTCTTTATATATGTTAAAGTTTGCCTAGGAGTTTAATGCTACTTTGGAGTTGAAAATTGTTGTTCCATATCAATCAAAGTAAAATTTTTTTCTTACGTATATAAAAATGTTGTTTTACTTTTAGTGGAGGAAAACACACAAAGAGCATCCTTTCTAAGCCAAAAAAAGTAATGACTATGTCACCATGTTCTCCTTTTTGTCCCTCACATTGTTCTCCTTTTTGTCTTCACATTTCAGTGTACTATCATGTAATAGCGTCATCACTGCCTGATTCATTAAATTAGCTTGAGTTATACCCAGGCAGTCGGTAAAGGATGGTTCCCCCCTTGCCTAGTAACTTGAACATTAGGAAAAAGTACTGCTGCTTGTGTTAAAAAATACACATGAAAATCATTTTAGTTTATAGTATAGATTAACTAGGATAGTAACATATAAGAGGGTTACAAGCTTAAATTGTCCCTCATACAGAAAAGCAAAAATAGAATCTCTTGATATTTCAAACTAACAAAGCAGGAAGATGTGATTTTGCTTTTTTTTTTTTTTTTTTTTAAGGCACTAGACTGGAGCCTTTTTACCTTTTCCTTTCCTTTTTCCCCTTTTCCTTTTTTCTTCCCTTTTCTTTTTAATTTTGATGCAGGAGAAACTGTAGCATCTTGGGGCTTATAGTGCTTACGGTATATCTTGCAGTATGGGTAGACTATCTCATTATTCAGGTTAAAGAAGAACTCATAAAAAAGAAACAAGAGCATGGCAACCAGTTACCTGCTCTGAAACGTAAGCTATATCAGTTCCTATCAAAGTAGTGTGACGGAAGATGGAGGACATGAGGTTGCTTGTATCTTAGCAGCAATCAGATGAGGCAAAGGAGGGCCACCACACACCCCATGCTAAGCCCACGTTAGAGATCAAAGCTTTCTCTTGTTGTTATTCAAACATGCATTGTTCTATGAAAGAAGAGATGATATTTATCATCTAGCCAAGCTAATGTGAGAAATCAGTGCCAGAGGAAGAGCAGTGGAGGAGAAGGGATCTAGATGGAGTCATCTGACTCTCTGTGCCCTCGTAAGTGATGTGCTGGGCTGCAAATGTGGGATACTGAGCTCCATTCTGGCTGGCCTGCAAATATTGATGAAGCATGCTACTTAACCTGCTGAAAGAAATGGTTTTGCCCTCCCTTTCTGCTCTGTAGGAGTACTTGGGCAATGTCAGAGTCAGCCTGATCAAGCAGGAGAAGACCAGGCACTCACTCCTTTCTCCCATGCTGTTCTCAGCCCAAGCTTAGCCAGCCTCAGACACTGCAACACCTCACACAGACTCAGTGAGGATTTATACATACTTTTGCTATGAAAACAAATAAAATGTTTATATTTATCAAGTTGGAAAGAGAGCCTATGAATGTTTGCATGAAAGTTTCTGAATGGAGCCCGTAGCTACTTCAGATATTTCCAGTGATGCCACAGCACAGCATACGTTCAGCCAACTGTGGGTACCAGTTTCAGTGCCTGGGATCAGGGAATTTGAAAGAATATTTTGGAATACTGATTTTCAATCACCCACTTGAGGATATTCTCAGGATTATTTTGTGTGATCCTAAAGTATTTCAGATAACTCAGCATTTATCCTTACACAAATGAGTGATTTTGGCTTATCGGTTATACTTTCAAACAGTTGATTATTTTCCTTTTTCTGAAAGGAAATTCAATCTGGCAATTCTGATATTCTTTATTTGCACATTTTATGCTGACATCAGGACAGCAATATTTTCTGTACTTGATAATATTGATATGTTTGTTCCTCCTGGTATCATCATCATTCTACAACCACTACCAGGGACATTGTTCTGCGTATTTGTTCAATATTTATAGAATAATAAAATAGTTTGGGTTGGAAAGGGCCTTAAAGCCCATACAGTTCCAACCCCCTGCCATGGGCAGGGACACCTCTGACAGGATCAGGCTGCCCAAGGCCCATCCAACCTGGTCTTGAACACCTCCAGGGATGGGGCAGCGACAGCTTCCCTGGGCAACCTCAGCCAGGGTCTTACCACCCTCATCATGAAGAAATTCTGGTCTAAATCTGCCCCTCTCCAGTTTATACCCATTGCCCCTCATCCTGTCACCACAAGCCTTTGTAAAGCGTTCCTCCACAGCTTTCATGTAGCCCCTTCAGATACAGAAATTTAGATTCATTCAATCTCATTACAATAAGACCTTTGATGCTATGTTGGCTTAATATATATCACGCACATAATTATAAGAGCTTTCCCCTTTTTCAGCTTTTGTTGAATTCAGAGAAAAGTTAATTTCAGTGGCAAAGTATTAAACCTAATGTTATTGACCAAAAGCTGTATTTTCATACAGCTTTTCTGATTTTTCTGATTCTGATTTAGAAATTGGTTTTACGTCAGGTACATTAGAAAAGTACAAAACACATCCTTTTTCTCCTCTACAGTTCCAGTAAAATTACCACACATTGTATGTGACATTGTTTTCTGCTCTAGGACGAGTTATTGCTGTGACAAACCCATTTGGTTGCAGAGACAGCTTTTTGTAAAAATGGAGATTTTTTTAGAGAAAAGGAGGTTAAAGAAGAGATATAGTATATCGCTATAATATACTACACAAAATGTATTCCTGGTAATACAGCAAAGAGTAGAAATTACTGAACAGTGGACAATGGGGATGTAAAGTACAAAGCCTGGATCCAATTGTATTATATTTTTATTTCTTCATCCTCTGTTAGACTTCAGTTATTTTCATGGTTTAATCCCTCTCCCTATAGTAACTAATGGATGATATTATAAAACTGGAGTTTTTAATGAAAGGCCCCTTAGGTTTATTATTCAAAATGTGCTGATAAGAGAAAACCCTTTCTTTTGTGACCATACAAATTCAAAGAATTCTGGTTTTGGTGTTTATGGCTATACAGATATTCTCATTTGGAAAAGGAATTAGCAGTTAGAAAAACTATGCAAGAATCCTCATTATCAGCTAAAGTCAATGTTGTTGAAAATAATTATATTTTAATTGTACTCTACTTAATGAAGTAATGTTTATTTTCAGAAAACAAATGATGTACTTGGAAGAATAATCTTTAATACTTAATATCAGCAATAATGCAAACCAAGCTTTTGACTTGTTCTGGTAGTGTTTGGGGCTTCATCTTTGAATACAATTTTTTTTTTTCCACAATTTGTGTGACCTTAGTAATGAACTCATGGAGCTTAAAGACCTTCTGAAATCATAGCTGATACCTTTCTATACACCATGTCATGCTGCTTGTCTTTGGCATAGGATGAAAGAGAACAGGAGGAAGAGTTTTGTTACTGAAAGCCTTTGTGTAGTAGCTGGATTACACCTGGGGGAGCGAAGAGCCTTCGCTGGTAGTTTTGTACTGATTAGAGAAATGTATTTCTGTCATGGGTGTTAAATAAAATGGGAAACAGATTTGGAGATGCATTGGGTCTTCAGGGAGAGAAGTGCTGAAAGTGGTGACACGTCAAGTCCTCTGGTCCCAGCAGTCTGAATCCTACTTTGTAGTTGCTGATAAATGGCTGACTCATGTCTGCTTCTTGGTAGGAGAAAGGGATGAACAACCCAGGGTAGTTTCCTGGAGCAACAGCCCTCTCCCATCTCATGCCATTAGGTAGTGTTGTCACAGTTTGATTTGATGGACTCATTAGGGCTGAATTCAACTTCTAAAGCCTGTGCTGCAGAAGCAGCTGAATGCCTTCTGCTTGAGAGAATTCCACAGGATTTTGCAGGGAATAGAACAAAGTGAGAAGTGTTTTCATCAGTGAATCCTTTCGTAACAAATATTCTCTCCTGAAACACTAGTAAGGGAGGATTAATTCTGAAGAGTCTTCTTTCCTTCTGCTGTTGGGCTTCTGCCTAGACGCTCCAGCACAGCAATCGGAGACCCAGGTGACCACACAAACTGTAGTTGGTTTCTCATTCATATAAAATTCCTTCCTGAATGCATATTAAATTTTCCACAAGCCAAACAGCAATTACCATCCCATATGGACAGAACTTTATTTCTATACTTTATAGTTGGACTTGTTAAGTTCCAACGTGTCTTGATTAATGTATTAATATTTGGGAAAAGAGGGCTTCTTTCCATACTACTCTGCTGTGATGGTTGATTACAAATTTGTCTGTGTTTAGATTTCTAGTGATAAGTCCAACAGATCTGCCATGTTTTATTGTGAAGACTGTGGAGGTGAGGGAAATCCCTTGAAGGCCCTGGGAAATTTCATAGAATCATAGAATCACCAGGTTGGAAGAGACCCACTGGATCATCGAGTCCAACCATTCCTATCAAATACTAAACCGTGTCCCTCAGCACCTCGTCCATCCGTCCCTTAAACCCCTCCAGGGAAGGTGAATCAACCACTTCTCTGGGTAGCCTATTCCAGTGCCCAATGACCCTTTCCATTAAATTTTTTTCCTAGTGTTCAGCCTAAACCTCTCCTTGCGGAGCTTGAGGCCATTCTCTCTCGTCCTGTCCCCTGTCACTTGGGAGAAGAGCCCAGCTCCCTCCTCTCCACAACCTCCTTTCAGGTAGTTGTAGAGAGCAATGAGGTCTCCCCTCAGCCTCCTCTTCTCCAGGCTAAACAACCCCAGCTCCCCGAGCTGTTCCTTAGGGATGAGTCTCAGTGCTCTAGTGTGTACCTTTTGAACTGGTAAAGTTGAAACCAGAAGCAGACAGATAGAAAGCCATGCATAAATTAGTTTTTAATGTCTGTCTTCCCTTTTCCAGTTGCTTTGAGTTCCTCATGTTTTAAAAGTTGAAGGCATTACTTTTATTTATTAATTCCTTAATTGTTTACCTGGCTATTAGGAGCAAGGCTTTCTGTCTTTTAGGGGTAGCTCATATGAAGGAGAGATCAGTGCATATTGGTCTCAAGGCTCTGTTCATCTTGGAGCCTCATGAGGTTTGGCTGAGTCCCACTCTGGAGGGCTGACTTGCCTCTGTCGGCAGATTTGGGCTCAGGCAAATGCTTAGCCTCCTGCTGAAAGATATCCTTATCTTCCAGGATAAATTTGAGCATTGCAGGGATTCTGTTTTGCTGGCAAGTACAGCTAACATCTCTTTTTGACTTTGAACAATATCACTGTGTGTGCTTGCGTAGGCTGGACTGACGTTAGGTGTTCCTAATGTTAAAATAACACGCAGTGCACGGTCATCCTGTAGAAAACACAGGCAGAAGACAGATAAGCACAATTTAACTACTACCAAGCTTTTAAAGTAGAACCCAATCTACTTGTTTCGTAACACAATAAACAGGAGGATTTGCAATGAGCTGGCATTAGTATCAGGTTATTTAAAATTGTTGTTGTTTTCTGCATGTACTTCTCTTGGGCTGTAGATAACAAACTAGTTTTTCATAAGAGGCATTGATAGCAGTAAGCTTTTATTTCCATATCAGGCCTTGTACTAGCTCCTTATCACTTTTTAAGCTCAATTCTGTTTTGATAAATTAATAAACACTAGCTCCCCAGTAGCTAATTTTCATCTGTTTGAAGGAGGTATTGCAGATAACTGCAGCTTGAAAGGCTGGTTCATGAAGTCGCTCCCCTTTTCCATGTCTGTAGCTGCCCAGTGCTTATCATGAAAAGTTGTAATTATTTCTAGCAAGACAAGATCTGTGGACATTTATTGCTGTTAAATAATTTTTAGAGGACATTCCTGTCCTTTTGCTTTCTGCCTGTATGAGCTGTAAATATCCCTAGCAGAGTTGATGTTCTCCGGATCTCATGTTTCCCCCCTGCATTTCTTTCTGTTACAGCAGCTGGTCTCCTTTGACAACAGACTTTTCATTTCATTCAGCTCACAGGTATCCAGTTTCACAAACACTACCAAGGGTTTTGCTGACCAGTATTCACTACGTATGCTTATTCTTTTTCATTGACTCATTTGGAAAGAATTTCCTACTTTCTATATACATTTTTCACTAGATGGAATTTCAGTTATTAAGATACTGTCTCTGGCTTGCCTTGAGAAACAGGTTTAAGACTCTGAAATGCAGTAAGTAAGACCTTGCTTCAGGCATGGCCTTCTGAATCCTTTTGATTCATCCTGTGACTGGAAATTTGTCTGGAAAAATACTTTTCTTTGTGGCCTTGCGATAATGCGGGAGATGATTAAAACGGATAAAACTGTTATCTTTATCCTCAGTGGTTTTCACCGCTTAGCTGGATAAAGCTCTGAGTAGCCTAGCTGGCCTCAGAGCTGCTCTGCTTGGGGCAGGTTTGTCCTAGAGTTGTCACTTTTACGAGGGAAAAAATGATGAATGCTTAGCAAGAGTTTAACAGTTTGTGTTAGTTTTCAGTAGTGAAGTCTGAATATTTTCAGATTTATTTGCTACAACTTATTTTTTATATTTTTTTTGTACCATATACTTGGTTTTACCAGTTTTTGTAAACTCACATCAGGGGCTTAACTTTGCTCAGGTCTTTACTTCAGTCTTCCATTCACGGGTTATGCACGGAACTAGTCACACCTGTACAGAAGGAGGGAAGCCTCTCTGCTTCACCTCTCTGGAAAGAACTTTGTGCTAAGCTTACCTGACAGATACATTAGGAGGTGCAGAGTTTGTTGCTGAACTCCTTTTAGGTCTTAAGACTCAAAATTGTACCCAAGCCTTGCAAATGCCTCCCATAGGAAAAAAACCCAACAACATTGCACAGAGCAACGAAAGCTGACTTGATTGTAAAAATAAATAAGGAATCCAGGCTAGCTAGAGACTTGTCAGCTGGACTTACAAGAGCAACCTTTCAAACCAGGAGAGCATAAGAGATGTAACTGGCTGTGAGATATTGAAGAGGACTAGGTTTTCATGTGACAAAAAGATGTTAAATGGAACTAATGTGTTTAACTTAACAAAAGCTGAAGCAGCAACCATTAAGAGACTGGGTTTGTAGTTTTCAGCTGATCTCTGTTTCTTGACATGCTTCAAGCTGTCATGACAGATTCTTTACTGTTGCTCCTTGCTCTGATGTAGCAGTAAATACTGGTTTATTGCCTCTGAAATAAAAACTTTGTAATTTTTGGATCCCAAAGCAGCAGACTGCACACTCAGGATTTCGGAGTTTTTTTATACCTTCAATGTTATATACTTCCTAGCATCTGAGGCTTTAATATAATGAGATTGAGAATCTGTCATTACAAATACAACCAATTATCCACAGGATAATGGATGGAAAGTGATAAATTACCAGAACACAAATCTATAACATTCACTCATGGACAGTAATAATAGAAGAATGCAAGGCTGATTTATTGCTTGCAAGTGTTCCTGTTCATGATTTTTTAAATTATAGTGCACAGAAAAATTTAATTAAAGGTATTTAAATGAGAAAACTAGTTTCTGCTTTCTATTCTGTAACTACAAACAGTTTTAATTTTCTCATAAATTGAGGAAGAAGCATAATATTCATCAGAGCGTGAATAACCATGTTAGACATGTAGCTTATTTCAAATCTCATATTCCATCAACAGAGAGAGTATGATGTGGCAGAGACTGTGAGAGGTCTGACTTTTTGAAAGTGGGCCATGGAAAAGCATCATTTTCATAATTATCTGAAATCCCCGTACAGACAAAACAGATTAAATCCATTTAGATTGGTGTAATGGCTTTATTTCCTGTTTGAGCCATGCCTCTTCATCTTCTTGTGATAGAGGTCAGAACCTCTGTCTCTGCTGTGCTCTAAACCTGAAAAGCAAGAACAGTAGCAGTGTTTACTGCTGGTCACAGTCTCATCAGGAACCATACCTGAGAGGCAACAAGATGTCAGGAAAAAAATCAACTTGTATTCCTTCTGACCTGGTATTGACAGCTTTTTCTGGTTATGGGAACATGGCATTTGCTAGCTGGAAGCCAGAAACCAGGGGCTGACAGTGTAGAAGGGCAAACATGATTAGAAAATTAGTGAGACTTGGAATATTCTCTCCTGCATGGTCTGAAATTGCTGAGGGGCTGTCCCCTCTTTTCCTGGGCAGTGCTGTGTCCTGACTCACTCTCCCAGTCTTGTCTCTCACCAGGTACATGGCCAAGCGTGGCAGCTGTGGGACACAGGGTGCACTTTCAAATGCAAATGGAAAAGCCAGAGACTGAGCAGACACAGCACTCTGAAGTTACTTGGTCTTACACTGATAACTGAGTCCATGATCTGTGGTTCTGGAGCAGGCAGAGTCAGGTAGAGGCATGTCAAAGTACCAGAAGGAAATGATCAAAAGTCGCATCAAGAGAAATTTCAATTCCTCATCACAGTAAGAGTGGTTAAGAACAGAACATGTTGTTCACAAGATCATAGAATCATAGAATCACCAGGTTGGAAGAGACCCACCAGATCATCGAGTCCAACCATTTCTATCAATCACTAAGCCACGCCCCTCAGCGCCTCATCCACCCATCCGTTAAACACCTCCAGGGAAGATGACTCAACCACCTCTCTGGGCAGCCTATTCCAGTGCCCAAAATGAAAATATGAATATCTCCCTTCTTGGAGGTACTCAAAATTTGACTGAACAAAGGATTCAAAACTCAACTGAAGAAGCCCTGAGCAGCCTGCATTCATGGGACCTGCTTTCAGCAGGGCTTGGACTAACCGACCTCTGAGGTTCCTCTCAGTCTAAGTTACTCTGTGAGTCTAGGAAATCGCACAAGAAGAGTGCTTGAGACTCTTCTTTCAAAAACATACACATGGTAATATATAAAGATTCTTTTTTTGATGCTCAGACATGATCCACATCTGGAGAAGGAAAGACACTTGTAACAAAATATTTCTAGCCTTACTGCAATCCCTTTTCTATCAGACTACCCAAAAATATTTTAGGGGGGAGAAAAAAAGGTTTAGAAATGGGTTTCTCCTTGCTTAATGGATTTTTAGTCACTGCCACTTTATTTTATTGATTTCTAGCCTTCCAGCAATTTGAATGATTTCTGTGATGGACCAATATGAAATCTCCCTCCAACCAGCAATTTCATTTTACTCAGGGAAGAGAAATCTAATTGGCAGTTAGATCAGCTTTCAGAGCCTTGAGTAAAAGACAAGCCAGTGAAGGCTTAGGTTCTCAGATAGTGCTCAGCTGTGATTTATGATCTTGAGTTAAACTTCTGCCCAGACTTGGGTAAGATTTTGCTACTTCAAGAATTCTCAGCTCTACTTAGGTGTTGGGGCTTTTGTTCTTATAGAGGGGAACTTTCTGCTCAGCCAAGGACATAAATCAGCCTTTAAGTTCAGAGCATTCTCAGGGCTGCCTGTCCACCTGAAAAGATTTATTAGCTTTTATTCCTACCAGGTAGCTGGCCAAGCTACAGTGGCTGAGTTACCTGAGGAAATGCAGCTCTGATGAGCAGCCTGTGAAGAAGAAAAATAGTGAAAGGTTTGATAAATCCAGGTAAGATAAGTGAGCTTAATAAGTGAAGCAGGGTCCTAATAAGTGATCAAAAGGATGTGTTAGCTCATACCTAAAGGAATGCACTTTGCCTACTTGTATTTACTGGAAATGAGTGTTCCGTTGCAGTTTGTCCCTTTCTGCCTCATGGGTGATCAGGGTGGTTTTCTTAACAACACCATTTTAGAATAGCAGAAGACGAGAATTTGAATCCAGCAGATAATTTCCCTGGAATCGATTTCTATCTTGTTTCTTCTTATTTACTGTTAGATGTTTCCTATAGTTTAGTGTTCTAAAGCCTTTTTTGTTCTACACCAAAAAATGCTGGTGATAAGTCTACTAAGACATCTTCGATGTTCAGAGAAAAAATATCTTTCAGAGAGAGGTAAGGAGAAATAGTTCATATATGTGGACGAGCAGAAAAGAGGAAAAGATCATGTGGGTTGACAACACCAGAATAAATGCAGAAAAAGGAAAGAAGCAATGATTTCCAAAACACTAATGATAACCTCAAAATCAATATGGAAACGCTATAATTTTCACCAAAAGCTTCCTAAGATGAATAGATATAATTATTCATTTCAGCAGCTCTCTTAGTTTAATATTGGACCATTAAAAAATTGCAAAATAAAAATCAGCTTAAAAAAGCCTGGGCTTGGTTTTGCTTTCTGTTCCAGACAGTGGTAAGGGACAAAGTCATGCAGGAATAAATCATGAGCTTGCAGAGGAGACAATGACTTGGAACTTACCTGTGCATAATACATAAACATATATTCATCCATTATAAATAAAAATACTTAGGTCTAAAATTCTAGGCAGGTTTTCTTGTGCTCATGTGTTTTATGATAAATCCTTACAAAACAATATACACACACGTAATCCTTTTTTTTCTGTTTACCATCCTAGAAATTCCAAGTTCTGTTTTCTGTTTAGAGCTGGATTCTGATAGCCAGACTTGTAACAAATAATTATATGTTTCATGCATATCTCTCCTATCTGCAAAAATATTTAAGTCAAGATGGTATTGAAACATGTAGTATTGGTGTTATGTATTTGTATGGCAGTGGAAAAAAGCACTGGGAAGCATTTACCATCCTTCTTCTCGACAAGACAGTGTAAGCAGCAGAATCAGAATAATGCCCAAATCCTCAACAGCCCTAAGAAGCCCTAATGTAAACAGTAAATAGATTTCTATGTCCACGTGTCTCCACATGTGAATGCAACAGAATGGAGAGAAAAACATTTTCCTCTGTACAAAAATATCCAGAGAAAGCTGACTGACACGTTTATTGAAATTATGACTATCTCTTTCACCTCTGCAATCTGCCCTCCTGCTCCATGCATAAGCCTGTCCCCTGGCTGTTGTGCAGAAGAATTGATATAAGTGCCCCTGTGGGGAGGTATGTAGCTCCCTGTAGTCTGAAGCACAGCATGTTTTCATATTAACAGGTAATATTATTGGAACCATAGAAAGGTTTGGGTTGTAAAGGACCTTTAAAGGTCATCTAGTCCAACCCTCCTGTATTAAGTAGGGACATCTTCCACCGGATCAGGTTACAGAGTGTTGCAGGTTAACCATGGTAGGCAGCAGAGCCCCACACAGCTGCTTTTTTCACTTTCCCAACAATGTGACGGAAGAGAGAATTGGAAAGGCAACAGTGATGAAACTCATGGGTTGAGATAAAGGCAATTTAACAGATAGTGCAAAGGCTGCTCACACAAGCAAAGCAAAACAAGGAATTAATTCACCACTTCCTATTGGATGCAGATGTTCAGCCATCCCCAGGACAGCAGGACTTCATCATATGCAACGGTCACTTGGGAAGACAAATGCCATAACTCTGAATGTCCTCCCCTTCCTTCTTCTTTCTCACAGCTTTTATTGCTGAGCGTGATGTCCTATGGTGTGGAGTATCCTTCTGGTCAGCTGGGATTAGCTGTCCCAGCTGTGTCCCCATTCCTACCATCTTGTGTACCCTTAGCCTGTCCACTGATGGGGTGGTGTGAGAAGCAGAAAGGGCCTCTGTGTAAACGTTGCTCAGCAATAACTGAAACATCCTTGCCGTTTATCAGGGTTTGATTTTGCCTCTGATCACATGCTGTTACTGTCCTGGATCCTTGAGGCTGGACAGGGGTGACCTTACATTGTTTGAGCCAATGTTACCAACTGCTCAAGTCATGTTGTCAGCTTGTCAGCTTTCATGACCTCTGCCATCCCCTTGACTGGGAAGAAAACTGCTGGAGTGCTCTGCTGAAACATTTAGAGCTTACTTGGTTCTCAGAAGTCATTCACACTGAGGTGTTTATAATCTGTTCTATAAGTCTTCTTGTGGGAGAAAAGTAGCTAAGAACAGCTCTTCATTCAGAGGGTGCTTTTAAATGGCCTCCTAAATAGGTTTCTCCAGCTATTCTCCACCTTTGCTCTTTAGCCATGCACCTAATTCCAGCAGAACTGTGCTCCAACTTGGAATGGAGAGTAGTAACGCTTGGTTATGTTAAACCTTCTTGGTACAATCAAGTATGTTCTGTTGCCTCATAGACTAATGGATATTGCTCATACAGCTGGAAGCATCTAGTCCTGCTTTGGAAGATCATTGGCAATGGCTGACCAAGCAATGACTTAGGCAATGAGCATTTTATGGATGAAATTTGACATCTCTTCAAAGCTGCTGAGGATGTCATAAGGCTGGGCACATCAGTGTGCTATATACTTGGTGCCAGATGGACTATTCCAGATTGAAAATTGTCCAAATGATAATGGATTGGAGGCAGCAGATTTCATTCACTCCAAGAAGACAAAAGCAGGGGTGATGGGATGGACAAGGATTATCTTCATGAAGTAATTCTTTCTTGCCTTCTCTGCTAGAGAGAACGTGTCTGAAAGCTTAGGAAGGAGATTAAGGAAAAGTTAAATGCTCTCCTCAGTTTTTGATTGTCCTCTGTTATTGAATGCCTCTTGTAGTTTTGGAACTGTTCAGCCACGTAGTTATCTGCTGACAGTGCAGTAAAAATTCACTCTGCTGCAATCTCAGAACTCAATTATCGCAATCATTCTATGTTCAGTTATCAGCAAGGCTGGTCCACTGAGCCAGAGTGTCCAAAGACAACAATATGATTACATACTTCACATTACTGCAGTTAAATTCAGCCTGGTTCTTGTACTTCACATTTGTTGCCTATTCAGTTTAAATTGCCATTTTTTATTTTAAAAACTATGGAATGTTTTGACAAGACCCTTTTTGTTTCACCACCTGTTGCTTTTGTGTAAATAGCTGAACATCCATGATAAAAATTCCATTTTAACGAACTCACTCTTTCAGAAAGAGATGTCCCTTGAAATCCAAACAATTTCATTTTGCCGTACTTCTGCAGAATATCTAATATGATTTTTTCCAGCTTACATCTTTGTTTGTGTAATAGTCTGTTTGTTTTTTTCTAATTTCTTTCCAAATTTGATGACTTTAGAGAGTGATGTTTAACAAATAATTTTGTGTTTGGCCTTTGTTATTCAGCTTCTCAAATAAAATGACCCTATTAAGAGACAGAACTATTAGTTTGGGCCTGTATATAGGTGTGGCTATTTTGTATTTATATTCAGACTGTGAAGGTGAGATTTAACAACAAATTCATTGAAAAGGAAAACTAATCCTGTAAATGCAACAGTGTTTTCCAGAGTAGCCTTTCTTTCTCCATTAAACCATATCAAGTCTTATCTCAAGTGTATTTCTGAGTTTGCCACTTTCAATTCTTGTTTTGCTGTCGCTGAATTAACCTTCTATACACATTGCAATCTCAAAATCAAACAGTTGTTAAGACCTTGAAGGTAAGATGGTGAGTGTCTTCAGAGAATTACTTGTCTGAATGAGTTGCCTTCCTTTCTTTTTTCTTTTGAAGAAAGGGAAAAGTGCATTGTAAAGATACCAGTCTTCAGCGGAGTTGGGAATCTTGTCATCATTTCCCTGGAGAAACCATTTCACTATCATAGAAAACAGGTTCTTCTTTCATTAGCGGAAGTGTCACGTTTAGGACTGAGTTCATACTAACTAATACTTTGAATTAGCTTAACAGCTTTTAGTCTTTGCCTCATGACGGGCTATAAAAATGAAGAATTAGTCCCTGAAGTTCTGTTTGTGCCCTCCAACATTCTCTCTGCAGCTACTACACCAACTGACTTAAGGAATGACTATCTAAATCACTTAATAATTTAAATTAAATGTCTTATTTATGATAGAAATACCAAATGTGCCCATTACTGCAGTATCTCTCAGTCTTTAATGTTGTCATTCTCAAATTGCTTGGGCGAACAGGGAAGACCTTGTATAGGGACAGGCAGTGGTTGACTGGCAGTACTATGCTTGATATAAATGAAATTGTTTATTGCTAAAATTAGCTAAAAAAAAAAACAAAAAAAGGAAAGAGCTCCATCTCACAGGGTAGCTTAAGGACTCTAGATGATTAGTTCTCAAGGCGGTCTGAGGAGAGACGGATCAGTTGCTTTTTTTTGATGCATTTTGTTTGTTTGAAGTTTGGATCACCAGGAAACCATTGCTGGAAGTGCTGGCTGTGGTCTTGCATCAGTTCGATGTGTATCATTTTTTCATTCTTATTTCCCTTCCAACCTGCAACAGGAACTTTGACACAAACTGTCATGGGGGAATTCATCATGGAGTAACCATGAGAACAGAACCTTATCGCTCAGTGTCCGAGAATCCAAAAATGTATCTGATAGTGGGACTGGAACAGCATGTGGATAGCAATTTCTGTTCTCAGGTTTTTCTCCTTGGACAATGACACAGTTCACACTTGTGCCTGCCAAGCCCACAGTTCCTCAAGTCCCAGTCATATCGTCCCCTTGAGCCTGAGGGCACAGGACAGTTGTTCGCACCAGTTAGTTGTTGAGCTCCTGACTCTAATGGGGCCACTTGGGCTTTGCCTTCAAACATAGCCTTGGCTGGTCTTGTACAGAGCTTCCCACGGGTAGGCTATTGTTTTCACTCTTCATTGCCTTCTAAATTAGATTGGCCAGCATAAGCCACCAATGGTCTTGCTAATCGCATCTCCTGGCACTATTTCTTTGTTTCCCTTCTTATCGCACAGCTGGAGAGTGACTGTTAAAATGCAAAGGTTTTGTGCAGAGAGGAAGAAACCTGCAACAACAAATTCAGAATGACTCAGGTTAACATTAGCTAAACATTGCTAAACAGAAGCATTCTTTATAATATTTACCATGTGTTCTGCCATCATAGGATGCTATAAACACAGAAGTCGCTGCCCGTGACAGTGTAAATTTTCAGAAACACAGCATATACTATCAATATTTTGCTGCTAATGCTGATAATGGTATTAATGTCTTCTGCAAAATTGTCCTATCATGATGCATATTCTTATGAAATCACATGCTCTTTCGCTTTACACCAGTATGAAACTTTATGTTAGTATTTGGGAGCACTACCTAGCACATGAACAGAAATCTGCTGACTTGATCAGTCCACACTGGTTTAGCAGCTCCTTGATAGTCCTTCCATCCTTTGCTCCCTCATGGATTTTGATTTCTTAGATTATGATTTCTTACACAGAGGTAAGAGATTACACGATTTAATCTAGTGAGACATTTTCTAGTGTCACCTATTTGTGATGACCTGAACAGTGTCTTGAAGCTTGCATGCTGATTGTTCTTCCTGAATAAAGGCGTTGTGGTTTATGTTGGGAATCTAATTTCAAGCCGTGCTCTGAAAAATGTCTGCAGTTGCCCAAAATGGTGGGTAACTCTTCTGGGGAGATTATGTAGGTCAAGACTGAAATAGTAATTGTCTGGGAAACAGAAAATGAGCAACTTTGAAGCATTTTTCATCTTGGCACTTCCAGCTAAATGTGATTGCCATTTTGGATCACTAAATCCAGAAAACTGAGCTGAACAAATGTTATTCTAAAGGTGTATTATTAATCTGTTTAAAATATGAGGTTATACAGTATCATATGCTTACTCAGAGGAGAGAGAAAACAGGAGAGACAAGATCCATGGTAAGAACTGTATATATGGAAGTCTGTACACAGCCAAATTATGTTAAAATTCTGCAATTTCTTTCAATGTTTGCCTCATAGATTTCTGAAACTTCCATAGAGTTTGAAAGCTGATGTGCAGCCAGTGAAATAAAGAAAATAAAATGTTATGGATTTCCATAAACTGCCAGCTAAAAGAGAAACCCTGCCTACTTAAAAAGGAAACATACAGATAATATCCAACTAACAACTGTAGTGCCATATTCATAGAAGACATACTCAAGGGTAGTGAGGGCATGAGTTTAGAAGCACCTCTCTTTAAAAGGGCAATTCAGTGCACAAGTTTGCTGTTGATGCTACCTTAGGACTGGATATTAACAGCATAGGATGAAAAGACTGTCAAAAGGTCTCAGAAGTGCAATCATGTCTCCCGGGTAATACGTGTCTTTCAGTTTTGGATAGCAATGTGATCACAATATTGACTGCTGCGGCTAAGGCAAATGTTTGTAGAACGTTGAATTGGGAAGGAAAGATGATGAGTTTTGATGCCCTGTGATGTGCACAGGAGGTGACACAGAACAACGACTGCCTTTTTTCTCCTGCATTTTGTCATCCTTGAATTCCTACAGTGAGTCATCAGCACTTGTCATATCGCTTTCTTGACCTGGGAACCTCCGTTCCAGTATTTACACTGTCTCCAAAAACACACAAATCACCTCTTGAAGCCGAAGGTTACTTTTGTAAAAAAAACAATTTATATACTGAGATTTTGAGACCATCGTAAAGGCTGATAGCAAGAAAAGGAAGAATCTAGTTTTAATACCCAAGGTGACTGAAGTGTGATCCACATTCCTGAGAAATTATGCCATTGAGTATTGCCTTGCTGTCCACAGAAAAATATCTTAACACTGTAATAGTGAAAAATCTGTACTCGCCTTTGTCTGTACAATAGAAATGTGACAATACTGCCAGGCTGCAGCTCATCCTGCAGTGTGGGTTTGGAGCAAAGTCAGACCATAGGATCCTCCACAGTTACTTTCCCAGTATCCCTATCCCAGGGGCTGAGGGGTTTCAAGTGGTGCCTTCTTGACAGGTTATGCTGCTTATGGAAAAGCTCTTTGTGGGTGCCTTTGTCTGCTTCCAGCTGAAGTGGTGTAAAGGAATTGAATCAGAATGTAAAAGAAGCTGATCCCAAATATTCTGCTGCATTTAAGTGTTAAGGCTCATTGAAAGAGACAGACAACTTGGGTTTAGTCTAGTTATCACTACCCCACACTTCTGTCAATACCCCCCGCAAAATCCAAACCCTTTTTTCATTATTTACAAGTGTGGTGGAATGCACATTGTAATTACCAGTTGAATTCTTACAGGATTGATCTAAGTGGGTTGAAAAGCTGTTATCATTTACACAGACATGAGCAGAAGCAGCATGTAATGTTTTTTGAACAATCTGGTGTAGAAATATCACCTCTGTAAACATTGTGCTACAAGAAACACACAAATCAAGACTATGGGCTTCCAAACGATAATGAAGGCCCTTAACTGTTTCACAGTAGTTGTTGCAAATCTATATGGACACTTTATGATAGAGGACTAAAAACTGCAATATGGTAACAAAGCATTAGTTTCTTAGAATAAAAACTCAAGCGAGTATTTTCACTGATGTCATAAGGTAGGCTGAGAGAGTTGGAGTTTAGGTTGTTCAGCCTGGAAAAGAGAAGGCTCCCTAAGGAGACCTTAGAGTGACCTTCCAGTCCCCGAAGGGGCTACAAGAAAGCTGAGGAGGGACTCTTCACAAAGGTTTGTGATGATAGGATGAAGGGGAACAAGCATAAACTGGAGAGGAGCAGATTTAGACTGGACATAAAGACGATTTTTTTCACACTGAGGTTGGGGAAGCCGTGGCACCGCCTGCCCAGGGAAGCCGTGGCTGCCCCATCCCTAGAGGGGTTCAAGGCCAGGTTGGATGGGCCTTGGGCAGCCTGATCCAATGGGAGGTGTCCCTGCTCATGGCAGGGGGGTTGGAACTAGATGATCTCTGTGCAGAGATATAGATACGTAGTTTAGCATAAAGCAGAAAGTGTTTCTCTAATGGGAAAATTTCTTAAGTTCAAAGACTTGTCCAGCTGGCTTAGCCAAGAACAACTTGCTATTCCTTGTCGCTGCATACTATGGTTTATTCCAGTCACACTTGCACAGAACTTTCAGGGTATTCCCTTATTGTCTGATATAATTTACTTCCAGTTTGATCTTGAATTATGAGCTTGAGCTGGTTTTGTTCATCTGTGAAACAGGAGATATTTCATCAGTGCTGAAAGTGCTTATGGAATGCAAACACTGTGGAAATACCATCAAAAATATGCATGCATGGGAGTATTATAACTTCAATTTTGAGCTGCTAAAGCAACCCACATGAGCTTTTGAGGGTTTTATCAAGGGAAAGTTCTGCTTATTCCTAGAAAATTCCCAGATGTATACAAATAAGACAGGGTTTAACTATATTGTAGAATATGTAGGTCATCACAATGTTACAGTGAAGAGGAAATTCAAGTGGTAACTGCTCAGCAGTGGTAGTTTGTGACCAAGGTGTGGGAGGCTCGGTGAGTAAGAAGACCCAGTTGCAGAAGGGGTCAACCTGCCTGGAAGCAGGGATGATAAAGACAGCACAGATCCCTGCCAAGGAATGAAGTTTCTCTTGGTGATGAGATAAGGAACAGTCTCGGCATCATCTTGCAGCAACCCTGGAATACTCAGGGGCTGTCTTTGGGCAGCTGAGTGTGGAATGGACTGCAGGCTGGGCTGAGGCACCACATGGCACCGCTCTGGGATGGGTACTGGTGCAGGTGTTTATGTGAAACTGGCTGGTGATGCATCTGTGAAGACTCCTTGTAGAACTGCAAATGGTGAGAGGACTTTGCCCAATGCAGTGCTCATTAATTTATTTATGCACAAGCATGTGTTTAATTTGCCTCAAAGGGTACCATAAAAATTCCCCACCAACAATCATGGTAATGTAATGTGATAAGAGACGAGTTGAAAGGCAGATTTTTATGATGTCATATTTCTACTATGGATGCTCTCTTTTCTGCCACTGCTGGCTTGTTCAATTCTGCTTCCACCACCTTCCTTCCTCACTGCCCGCTCTACATATATGTTATTTCTCAGTACAAAAATGTGCTGCCTCTACTTCTGCTGCCCTTCTTTGCAGTTTTCACCTGCTTTGGGTCTTATCACTATAGCCTTCATCTTCAGTGATCTTCATAGATCATGGCTTTCTTTGGACTTCGCTTTTGACTTTGTTCTAATAAGAGAAGATTTGGGATATAGTCATGAAAACGTTACTGGGGTCTTCATTAGGTAAAGATACTGGAATCCCATTTTTTTAACATGAAGAGAAATGTTTGATACAGTTCTATATAATCTTTGTTTGAAAAAGGGGAAAGTAAGTCCCTGTTGATTTTGAAGACTTGTATCTAAACTGAAATTCAAGAGGGAGTCTGCAACTGAATTCAGAGAATTACGTATTTAAAACAATTTTTGTGGATGTAATTCTAATTAAATTCTGTCATGTTAAAAAGAAAACACAAACTTATTTGTTTCCTTATAATTTTAGTATTCTGACAAAGGCACTCCATTGCAAAAGTTTTGGAACAAGATTATTCATAAGTAATACCTCTTTCGACATGCTTAAATGATTTTCAGTTATAAGACATGTCATCCCACTTCTGTACTGTGTGTGAATTTGTCTCCAGGAATGCAAATACACATGCATCCAAACAAGCCATGTATGACACTAATGCATCATATTAGGAACAAGCATTTCCCTAAGATCCCTTTTCAGAAAAGCAGATCTTCTCACACACATTATCCTGTCTCAAGGGCAGTAAAAGACGACAGCTTGAAAGTAAAATAAGAATCTTACAATAGCTGAATAGGTTTTTAGTGCTGGAGTGCTTGCCCTTTTACTGAATTAGATGTGCAAAATAAACCCCTATTACGAGAACGTAGGAGCTACAGTTGTTTGTCATTGAGGGCTATATTGCTGCGGTATCCTATGGGAAGCTGTTGAGTGGGAGAGGGGGTGTACAAGAGATGAAGAGATGGAACCTTGCAGGCAGGTGCCCAGTTAATACAATTAAAGTTTGTCTTGAGGCTACTTGTGCTCCCTGTACTGTCCTTGTGGAGTAAAAGATGGGTTTAGTTCTGTTTTTACAGAACATTTAGCAGACTGGAGACCTGTCCTACAAGAGGTGTTTTCAGACATTATCCCAGTAGCGGCACTACTGGATTCGGTAGCGCTATGGTAACAGCAAACCTTCATATGTACATAAGTGAGGGAGCAGAAGCCTCACCTTCATACATAGCCATTCTCTGGTTTGCAACGAGAGAATGAACTTTACTCCTCAGTCACTCTAGAGTTTTCTTATGATGGTTCAGGAAAAAAACCTTTCCCCTTTTGTACCCTATATGCAAATCCCAGCCACAATTTGTTCTTGCTTTGTATAACTATATGGATTTTTCACAGTTGATTTTCCTCTAAATCCTGGGGCTTTCCACTAAATTAATCCCTACTGTTAAATTCTTGAAGATACTGCACAAAGGAAATGGTCTCAGCAATCATCCCAAATGATTTATAATATGTTTGAATCCATCATGTATTTCATTCACATTATGCCTTATGCTTTTATTCAGATTTGTCTGACCAGAGCGTGCACAACCAAATTCACACGCATAGACTGAAATGAAGTCTCCTACCCCTCCAGGAGCTTTGAAAAGATGTAAGCTACTTATCCCATTTTTATTCATTGATCCATCCATCCTTGAAGCAAAAGACATATTATATTTCATAACTTCAGCCACAAGGACCTCCAGTCTCACTGAGGAATTTCTGAACCACTGACTCTAATTTCCATATTCTGGGGAGAACAGTGGAATGCATTAGATTAGTATCTGAACTTAGTAAAGCATTCGATATCCTAGCTGACAAGAATAATTCATGAAAACAATCTGTCTTGGCTTGGCTATGACTCTTTGGAGGAATTTATACTTAAAAATGCTTAAATATAAGTATCTGTGAGGTTGTAGTTGATCTAGGGAGCAATCAGGTCGACCCTAGACCTTAGGATGAAAATAAAATTAATGCTGCTTACGTAGTCCCCTATCCTGTTCAAGAAGTGAAACATGTATGTTTATAGTCAGTGCGGTGTTTGAAAAGTGTTTTGCTATAAGTGACTGGGATATGTTAGCTGGCATTCTGGTTTTTAATAGTAACCAGTAAGTTTTAGACTTACTTTCTAATAACTACAGGCTTGCTTGTTTCTCTGGGAGACCTCTGGGTGAGTTTCATCAGTTCAAAGAATATTGTATAAAACATTAACAATACCCTGCCCAAAACTGGCAACATGTCCTTGATGCCAGAGTAGAATTAAAGCTGTCGCAGTGCCACTAGTGAAACCCAAATGACACCCACAGCTTTTTATAAGGTGTTGTTCCTTCATTATCGTTGCAGAGAAAGACAGACCAGCAGATACCGTAGTGATGGGCACCGGTGACGTATTTTGGTGAAATACAAATACCATGGAACTATAGGAGCGTGGAGAAAATTTTTTATAATCAGTTCTGGGAAAGAAGCTTCTGTCATCTCCTGTGATGAGGAAGAAAAGTGTCAGGTCATTTGATTCAGGGAGTTCACTGGGGAAATGTAATTCTGTGTCAGAGCCATCTTGGAGGATGCCTGAGTGCTGACATGGTCTATGGTATTTGGGTTGTGGCTGGAGACCTGCAACACCTTCAGAACCAGTCACAGACTGATGAAGGGGACTGGTGCAAGTTAGGAAATCTTATCAGAAATCAGATATATCATTTTTGTCACCTGTGCAGAAAGAAAATAGGCTAAATGTAGATACTAGATTTGTTGCAACTCTCAAGTGAAAGTTTGAAACAGTGGGTTGTATTTACTTCATTTGTACCTGCTGGCTTGCATTTAATTTACACGCTGCCATAAAGGTGGACAGAAAGGCATTCATATCCATTAGGGTGGCAATTTTCAGGAGTTTCTGATTTCTAAGAATTTCCTATTCCAGGAATCTCCTGTTCCCAGAAAGCCCAGTAGCACATCTACCACCAACATAAACTGGGGAAATCTGAACTTGAAACTTCTTAAAAAGAAGGCTGAGCATGTATTTGCCTCGGGCAGGCAAGTTTGAGGCTTTCTAACCTTTGTGTAAGTTTTAGTGATCAAGATACATTTTGAGCAGTATGTTCCTTTAAAATGATAGGAGCTATCAATTTCATGAGAAGTTCAGCTTGCTGTAGCTAAACTGAGCTTTGTGTTTGGTCACGTACAGCATCAGGGTCACTAAACCATATCTTTGTACTTAAATTACATGCACACACATGTTATAGACTAAAAAAAATCATAATTTTGGCATCATAGAAAACATACAGATTCAATAAATGATACATCCTAGAATTTTGGTTAGTTGCCTTATTCCCCCTGCTGCAAAGCTATAAGCAACCCTGACAGAGGAGGTGCAAGGTTAATGGAGATGCTGACATTTAGTGCTAGTAGTAAATATTTCAGCATATGGAAATCTGATTATTTACAGCTTAGGCAGTAAGAAATTACAAAGCTTGTCTTTAATTCTTGTGGCTTCTTGGATGCTATTTGTACAGGTGATGTAGAAGTATTCTTTACTGCTCTATTTCGCCTACCTTACTGTCCTGAGCTTTCTGAAGGCTAATATCTCACAGAACACAAGGGAAAGTGGTTACTTAGAAACGCTTCCACAGCTATAATACTTTCTTTTTTACCCTCTAATGCACCTTTGTAGTAACTTTCAGCTGAAAATACTGCCCTTATCTCCTAAAGACTTCCTCATGTTTACCGAGTCACCTGTAGGTATTGTCCTTCTTACAAAGCTCCCTGGATGATCGTAGGTAAAAGGTTATTATTTCAGATAACAATTGGGACAGAGCGTTCCCTGGCACTTATTACAAGGAGTGATGTATTGTAATGCAAGTTTCTTATTCTTCTAAAGAATGAGTCCCTTTACATGCTTCTGTAGGTTTTTTTCTCTAAGCAATGTGTACTCTAACACTATTTTATAAGGCCTGCCATATTATGTTATTTTGCAATTAGGAAATCACACATTAGAAATTGCATTGTACTTAACACAATCTCCATGAAATTTGAATTAAAACATTCTTCTTCTATAGCACAAATTATTATTATGGTTATTATTACTACTAACATAATAACAATAACAAAAAATATCATCATCAACAATAACAACATCAACAATAATATAAAATTGTAATGTTGCTATTATTGATTACTTTAGTCCATAATGTCATGATAAATACCAAAGATTAGTAAACTAGGATGTAAAGAGGAATTTTGACAGGCTAAGAAAGTTGGGGTTATTCAGCCTGGAGAAGAGAAGGCTCCCAGGAGACCTTAGAGCGACTTTGCAGTGCTAGGTGTAGTGAAAGGGCTACAAGAAAGCTGGGGAGAGGCTGTTCACGAAGGGTTGTGGTGACAGGACCAGGGGCAATGGGTATAAACTGGAGGGGGGCAGATTTAGACTAGACATAAGGAGGAATGTATTCACCATGAGAGTTGGGGAGGCACTGGCCCAGGATGCCCAGGGAAGCTGTGGCTGCCCCATCCCTGGAGGAGTTCATGGCCAGGTTGGATGGGCCTTGGGCAGCCTGATCAGTGGGAGGTGAACCTGCCCATGGCAGGGGGTTTGGAACTAGATGATCTTTAAGGTCCCTTCCAACCCAAACTATTCTATGATTCTATGAAAATAAAACGTTAGGTGTTTTTCCTAAAGACTGTGAGAAACTGATCAGAGATTTCTGTTGTTCGAGTTTTGTTTTCCTTGTTGGTAGAACTAAAGGATGCGTGTCATCTCCCACCGTGCTTCCATCTCCCAGGCCTGTGTAGTCAAGGTCATGAGTGAGGAAAAATGATACTTTGTCTTTTTGTGTCCCTTTGGCTTGATTTTGAGAGACTTCATTCAGCAGCATAGCTGGGAGAGGACAGATCTACATGAATTTTTGCATTACAATAAGTGGTGGAAGGAAGACAAAAGGGGTTTTAAGATAAAATCTTTGTCAAGATGAAGATAAAAACCCCCACCCACTTATTTTATCTTAAAATCTTTTCATTACCTGTTGTAGATTCTGGTAGGAAAAACATTACTGGTCATGTTACTGCAGAACCCTTGCTTTGAACCAGAGCTCTCCAGCTTGTATTGGACTGATGGAAATTGCCAACACTCAGAACTTTATAAGCTTGGATTTTTTTCCACCTCCATCTCTCTCGCAGTCTGTTGTACAAAGAATAAACACAGAAAGGTTAAATAGCAACAGAAAGTGCTGGTAAAAAATCGGATGAGCAAAGCAAGTACTTTGTATATTTAAGATGTCTGAGAACTAGGCAACCCAATCAAAGTCACTGAAATATAATGCAAGAGAACATGAGTTAGGGGGACTAAAAACTGCTGTAAATAAGAAAAGAGTGTATAAAAACCCAGGAAGGATAAGGAAAGTCCAGAAATGTGTGGTGCTCTTAAATATTCAGTGTTAAACTCTCACTATGAAACGCTGGAGGATTTGTGTTGTGGTGGGTTGACCTTAGCCAGCCTTCATCTGTCCACCCAGCTGCTCTCACACTCCTCTTCCTCAACAGGACAGGGGGTGAGAATAAGATGAGAAAGTTTATGGGTTGAGATAAAGACAGAGAGACCACTTACTAACCACCATCACAGGCAAAATATGGAAAATTAATTTATTTTATTGACAATTAAAATAGAGAAAGAAGATGAAAAACATACAGAAAAATTCTGAGATAGGTGTTTGAGAATATTTTATTGTTTTGTTCAAAAAACTGCAGCTTATCCTTATGTGGTCTGTTCCATTCCATTTTCTGATCTTTCTCACTATCAAACACCTCCTCCCTCAAAGAGATCCCCAACAAACAGTCCCTTTACTTTGAGCTCTTGCAGTTTTGTTCTTACCTCAGAAATGGGAAAGTTCACATCAGTGGAGATATGGGAAGAAGAAAGGGAGTAAAATGTGGAGTGGAATGAGTGCCTGGCAGAAAAATGCACCCAAAGTGATGAAGAGAACAATGCTATTGCTGGATCTGGAGAGTAACAATAAGTCTATGCAATAAAATCCCATGATCAAGAGTGCAGGCCAGAAAACAAAGAGATCTTAGTAGATAATCTTTACTTTGTGTATAAAATAAAAGTAATCTTTATAACAGAAAATATAAAAAAAAATTGGAAAAAAACTAGCAAATGAGGAAAGGAGCCCTGTGTGAATTGTATGTTTGAATGTCAGAGAAACAGCAATGTTTAAATCGTCAATTAATACTAGATTTAATTAGGTGTGAGGGGTTCTCTTTTAAAACAAAATTAAAATAATGCTTTTGTAGTAACATTTGGCATTATTGCTACTGTAAAAACAGATTAATCAAAGTTTACATATTCCTTTTACATATAGAAAAAAAAATGGCCCTACTACTCAAACTACAAAAAACTCAAAATGATAAACTCCTCCTCTTACCGTTTGATGCTTGCTTTTAATCTCCCTAGATTTTTCTCAGTTTGTAAAACTTGTAACACCTTTCACACAGGTGACTGAGCAATTATTTGTACAGCTAAGCTCCTCTAAAGCTTGTAAAAGGGTTGAGAAATAATTATTTATACACCTAGGGAAACAGAGTAGTAATCAGAGAAAAATTGACCTTCTGTGCAATCTGCTCAGGTTACAAAGGGATTTCAGTACTTTGCTTTAAAAAGCAGAGAGAACTTAAATTATGATCGTTATAAAATATGATGTGTTTTAAGTTTAGTTTCCCTATGAAAAATTACCAGAGTATCAGAAATTACTGTTTTCCTAATATTGTTATTAATGTTTAAAATGATGCAAGTGGTTTCTTAAGGAAAATTTCAGGACTTTTTCCAATGAAAAGGGGCTACAAAAAAGCTGGGGAGAGATTGTTTACAAAGGCTTGGAATAATAGGACAAGGGGCAATGGGTATAAACTGGAGAGGGGCAGATTTAGACTAGACAGAAGGTGGAATTTCTTCACTATGAGAGTAGGGAGGCCCTGACCCAGGTTGCCTAGGGAAGCTGTGTCTGCCCCATCCCTGAAGGGGTTCAAGGCCATGTTGGATGGGGCTTGGAGCTCCTGATCTAGTGGGAGGTGTCTCTGCCCATGGTAGGGGGGTTGGAACTGGACGCTCTTTAAGATCCCTTCCAACACAAACTATTCTGTGATCCTATGGTTCTAATTTCTCATGCCATGCCTGGTGGTTTCCCAGGGTCTGCTCAGCTGCCCAAATCTTGGGTCAGGGCTTATTCATCTACCTGTGTACCTCAATACTACATATCTAATTCTCTGGGCTTTTTGAATCTATCAAGTTAAAAGACCCAGAAAATGAGAAACAGAAATGGAGCATTGAAATAATTATTACATTTTAATATCTTTTTCCTTTTTTGCATGCTGCTGCACTTATCAGAAAATGTTTTGATAAGTCTAATGTTATTTTCATCTTTGTTACGGCATATTTAAATCTTCCTGATTGCGTACTAGAAATTCTAATGCTGCTTTTTACCTATTAGCAGGAAGACATGATGAGTGATTTCACAAGAACAATATACTGAAAGCACCAGACAGCTTTTTAATCAGTCTCTACTTTGTTTTTCTGTGAAAAAAATATTTCCAAAGTCTCAGCTTTTCCATGTTTGTCATGTTTTTTGTTCTGTAATCCTGTGCTAAATTAGGTCCTCATGGCTCTGGCTGTGTTTGATGACCCACATCGTTCACTCCCCTTACACTTTATCAAACTTCAGTACAGACTGCCTTGTTAGGAGGTGGACAAAAATGTGCCTCCAAAGGCTATGAACAAAACGTGACTTAAGAAAAAGCCATGATACCAATAAAATATTGATCGTATTATATCTAATTCCCATCCGTAGCCATACACAATGAGTATATGACAAATTGATTTAAAACTGGAGAAAACCCTCCGCTTGTATATGTACTCTGTTTTACAGGGCAATAACACTAAGGCACTTTATTAGACCATGCAGCTAAATGTGATATCCTAGTGATTCTAAGAAAAACACATAACTTTGGTAACAGCAAAAAAAGCTGAGTACACCAGCTCCAGTTCAGTCATATCAATGCTGAAGAGTTAATGACATCCAAATACCGGAACATCTGATCAAAAAGACTCCAATGTACAATAAGTAACCTCAGACAGATTGTACAGTCAACAGTTTGCAAACCAGAAACCTAACCTTCAAGATCAGCCAAGGAAGGCAAAGGCTTTGAACTTCTTGATGCTGAATTCCCACAAGTCAGCCTTGGATTAATGAGTTTACTGAGGCTTGAGGCTTGTTACCTTTCAGATGCAGTTATTGACCCATTAGCTTTCAGAAAGTTCCCCATCATCCCTGAGATCTATAGATACTGTTCCTCTGACCTGATAGAAACCTGTGCATAAGTATCATCCGATCAAGAATAGGTGCTGAGCCAGGAGTTTAATGAAGTCCTGTGCTGTCACCTTAATCCAGTCTGCAGAGGACCTGAGCTGGAGAATCCCAGGGACCTTCACCTTGACATTAGTGCAGCCTGTCGGGGATATAGACTAGCTTCCCTTGGTATTAAACTGTACCTGACATGCTCTGGATACTGATCACAGGAGGTTTTGCAATGAGCTGGAGCTTGTATCCAGTAACTTCACAAATGCCTAGTGCCTTCATGTGAGCATTAGAAATATTCAGCTACTGCAGCAACTTTTGCCTTGAATTGTACAGGCTAATGAGACTGGAATACTGGTCTCCTGGCAGCCTGTTTCCTCAGGCTATTGGATCAGCAAGCATGAACCCCTGAGTCACTGAACTGAGGAGACTTCAGCTTTAGCTAAAATGTTAAAGCAACGCTGATCTCTTTGTAGAATCCTGTACGTGGATGCAGAAATAGTGAGTCAAGCCTCACAAAGGCTGGTTTTGGTAATACTTTAATGAGCAAAAGGTGTTGAACTACAGACTGTATTAAAGAGGTTTAGACCTGTGAAAATCTTGAAACGTGGGTTCTGCTCAGGTGCCCTGTGCCCAGCTGAAAACTCAGAAAAAAAAAATAGGAAATCCCTAACCTGAGAGGCATGCAGTTACTACATGAACGTTGTCATCTTCCTACTCATGCTAAGACCAAGTTGTGTCTTTGTATATGGCTTTGACAGCTATTGAATTCTCTTAGTATCTTCAGAAAGTGAGGCAGGAAGCGGGGGCAGTGAGGAGATGCGTATGAAATTGGAGAAGTCCCAAGTATATTCTGCTCATTGAAACACCATGAGGATTAGTAAGCAACATTCAGAAGATTTTGAAGAAGTAAATATCTGTTAATATCATTTTACTATAACAATACTAGGAAAGTATTTACCTCTATATCAGAGAGCATTTTTATTTATAATGTTTCATTTCTGTTTCTCATTTAACCTTACGTGGAAGTGCAAACTGCCAGCACAGAAAAGAGATAGACCAATTAGATGGAGGAAAATATGCATTGCAGTTCCAGCACCTAGTATTTGACATAGTTTAGTCTTTGTTAATGCAGCTTCCCTTCTCAGTTTGTATCCTCTCTCTTCTCCCTCCCACCAGTTAGGAGTTTAAGCTTTTTCAGAGCAGCCGAAGCTATTCAAGCTCTGATTGATCAACAAAAACCATAAAAATGGGTCACAGCCTAGAATATCTCTGACACAGATCCTTCGTATAATAAGAATAATGATACTAAAAATAATTATTTTAAGAATTGTATAAGATGTCTAAAAGCTTTCTGTCTGCCTGGAGAGCTACAGAACTCCAGCTCTTATTCCAAGCATTTCAAGATTTTGAAGGACTCTGAAAGCAGACATTCTTCGATAAAATGAAAGTTTCTGTGGAAACTATTCTGGGATTCTTTTCCCTTTCTTACAGCTGTGCAGGTGTGATGGCTGAACGTAACCTGTGCACAAGGTTACAGGTGCTCGCCAGCCCCATGTGCCATAGTGCTACTGCCCTGCCCAAGGGGCTGAATATCAAGCCTAAACATACAGCAGTGGCATCCTACCGTTTACCTGCCCTTTGTCAGAAAGGGTCATTGGGCACTGGAACAGGCTGCCCAGGGAGGGGGTTGAGTCACCTTCCCTGGAGGTGTTTAAGGGATGGGTGGACGAGGTGCTGAGGGACATGGTTTAGTGTTTGATAGGAGTGGTTGGACTCGATGATCCAGTGGGTCTTGTCCAACTTGGTGATTCTATGATTCTATGAATTTCCTTAATGTGTTGTTTTGAATACTTTTCTTACTTTGAGTATTTTTATACTAATTGCAGATCTCATTAGAATTACTATTGAATTTTATGAGGCAAGAAACCACCTCCTGTCTCTCCTGGATACACATGGAATTGGGATCTGATGGATTTGGCTGTCTGGTTTCATCAGAATTTCCACAGTGAAGCCACGCTACTTATACTCAATGTCAGAAAAACATCAGTCCAGTTTTTCCCCAGTAGATATTGTGGAAACACCATGATGAAAAGCAAAATAAACCCACAACAGCTTTCTGAACATGCAGTGTGGATTTGTGTGGTCTATCATTGGAATACATTCTACATGTATTCCATTTTCATTTTCAGTTGTTGAATCAGCATTAGCAATGATGGAGTTATTCAATGCTCTTCTGGGTGGAAGTGTCGATCTGCTGGAGGGTCGGGAGGCTCTGCAAAGGGACTTGAACAGGCTGGACTGCTGGGCCAGACCAACGGCAGGAGGTTTAACAAGGCCAAATGCCAGGTCCTGCACTTGGGGCACAACAACCCTAAGCAGAGGTACAAACAAGGAGAAACCTGGCTGGAAAGCTGCCAGGAGGAGAAGGACCTGGGGGTGCTGGTTGACAACCGACTGAACATGAGCCAGCAGTGTGCCCAGGTGGCCAAGAAGGCCAATGGCATCTTGGCTTGTATCAGAAACGGCGTGACCAGCAGGTCCAGGGAGGTTATTCTCCCCCTGTACTCAGCACTGGTGAGACCGCACCTTGAGTACTGTGTTCAGTTCTGGGCCCCTCACCACAAGAGGGATGTTGTGGCTCAGGAGCGAGTCCAGAGAAGGGCAACAAAGCTGGTGAAGGGGCTGGAGAACAAATCTTATGAGGAGCGGCTGAGAGAGCTGGGGTTGTTTAGCCTGGAGAAGTGGAGGCTGAGAGGAGACCTTGTTACTCTCTACAACTACCTGAAGGGAGGTTGTGGAGAGGAGGGTGCTGGCCTCTTCTCCCAAGTGACAGGGGACAGGATGAGAGGGAATGGCCTCAAGCTCCACCAGGGGAGATTTAGGTTTGAGATTAGGAAAAAGTTCTTCACGGAAAGGGTGGTTAGGCATTGGAACGGTCTGCCCAGGGAGGTGGTTGAGTCACCGTCTCTGGAGGTGTTTAAGGTTAGGGTAGACGAGGTGCTTAGGAGCATGATTTAGGGATTGGTGGGAATGGTTGGACTCGATGATCCAGTGGGTCTCTTCCAACCTGGTTATTCTGTGATTCTGTGTGATTCTTGTCAGATATAGTGCTTTTATGAAAAAAGGAAAGAAAGAAAGGAGTGAAAAATCTATTTCCAGTGAGTATTATTTAGTAGACTCTGTGCTTTAAGAATATGTGTGAATATATGTATAAACCAAACCAAGATGATGTGTATATACATGTGTGTATATACATCAGCAGTGAAAGTCAAATTAAGATCTATTGGCATTAGCACTTTCAACATCTTAACTTTTATGAGGTCAAAGTAAAAACAACTGCTGGGTCAGAGGGCATTGCAAGCGGGTATGGGTGACCTAGGTCCATCTCTGTGTCTACCAACTGCCTCCTGGATCGCCTTGGCCACTTTGCTTATTTGCATCTCCCCTGTTACAATGACAATCCTTTCTTGAAATATGTTTCCATCTGCTCCTGAAAGTCATGAGCTATATTGCTGTTGTAAATACTAAATTGATTCACCAGTTTAAAAAAAAAAAAATGTTGAGGATGTGAGAGGAAGGTCAGGATGGAATGGTTGTCTAATTTAATACTTACTGATTTGCTAAGTGACTGAACTTGGAAACACACTTCCCAGTAACCTGTATAACATTTCCTTCAGCTAACCATTGGCATCTCATCACTGCAAAAGAAGAGTGTCATAATACATAAAAAGAATATATTAAAAATAATATAATCTGTATGAAAGAAAACATCCCACCTGAATATCTTGGTTTTCTCAGTTCTTGCTTACTTCTCTGGTTATTAAATACTGCATGATTTCAACTGCACAAGTTTTTCTGGTGCACCGTGTAAGCATTTTCATTAAAAACCTCATTTTAAGGGGAGTTCTGTTCATCTGCAAAAAATGTGTCTAAGCAGAAAACTGGAACATCCAGGATCAAATTCAAGTGCACCAGCAGTTAAAGGAGTAATAATAATTTTAAAAAGAGTCACGTGCTCGAGAATTTTAGTCTAATTCTTGATTTTTTAAGCCTTGGCTACAAATCCAAATGGTCCATAAACCATTTCTTACAGAAATATCTGTTACCAGGGGAAGAGAGGGGCTGAAAAACTAGGAGGGGGGAAAGGACGTAAATGTAGTAAAATGAATGCATACAATTGGCTCTGATCCCGAGATGTTGCTGGGAATTTCCAAATGGGATCCGGATGATATATGAAAAGTGATCTTCAATGGAAAAAATACACTCAAGACTGTTACAGATTATATAAGGTCTGATAAGGCAGGTTAGAAAATCTGGTATGGCAAAAATACCATCCATAAATCCAAAGCAATCCGAGAAAAAGCATCAGTGGAAAACATTGACAGTGTATTTTGGCCCAGTCTCCATCTACTCCTGAGCAGGATGGGAGGAAGAGAGGGGGACTGACTGATTCTGGCATAAAGAATTGTCATAAGCATTACAGCTCAATTCATTGTACTGTCATCTAGTGATTTCCAGAGCTGCATCTGCCCTGGAAAGAAGGAATATTGCAGTTTCACATGGTGGATTTAGCTCTAAACATTCATGGATTTGAGCATGGAGACACCATGCTGTATGGAAGGCCAAAAGAGTTCAAAGCTGAGGCAGCATCTTCAGCTGCACCTTGGTGTCACTGGATCTGCACGATGCCGACACGTGGGCTCCATCTCTGATCATGAAGCCAAGAATCACCTCGTGCACAGAATGCAAACACTTCAGATCGCATCACGGCTTGTTTCTCAGCACAAGCTTGTTCATACATTAGTTGCAACACTTTCAAAGTATTTTCTCCCAAAGCTCCAGCCGTAACAGCTCAGCCACCCAAAGAACAAGGGGTATGATTGCAAATTTGGTGGTTCCTTCAGCATGAGCTTTTCTCTGCTATGCCCCATTAAGGATAATTCTCGTGATTTGCAGAAGTTGTGGTATCACTGTGCCAACTGATCACTGGAAGGGAAGGGCACACTCATCCATCTGAGCTGTGCCATGGCTCAGGAGGGAAAAGGAGTGATTAATGAGGAGCAGGCTTTCAGATGATGAACACCTGAGTAAGATTATCACCCTATGTAAGAAAGATTGAATGGTTTGGGGTGGAAGGATTTTCTTTCTGCTCCTGACAGCAGCTCTTGGGAGGGACTCTGAACTGGCTCTTGTGAGTATTTTTTTTGTGCCCTTGCTTGTTTGTGGATTTCTTTGCCCACACTTTACCTGTGGAGAATGGTCAATTTTGTCAGAGGCGTGTGTGTAACTGTCTCAGTGTAGCTGGGGAACTGGGGATTGAATGAGTAATGCGGAAGTCTTAATGGCAAAAGACAGCACGAATCTTTCCAGTGCCTTTGTCAAAGTGTGTGTATTTCAGAAATTCACTAATTAAAAGAGAAGTGTTTTGCCAAACTGGGGCTGTAGTGACAAGATACACAAAGAGAGTAAACAAACCTGGGGGACGACAAACTAACATTGAGGCAATGACACAGTTGCTGCATTTGCACATTTGCAGTTGTGTACTTGTTGTTTGCTTCAATGCTACTTAGCAGATGATAATGAAATACCAGGAAAATGTAAGTGAAAGAAGATGGGAATATCTTGTGCCTCCTCATAGGGAAGCTATCAAGCATAGAAACAGAGTCATGATCAAGAGTGCACTTGGAGGAAGGTGATTGCTATTAGCTGCTTCTCCACTGTAAATTGGGTACTGGGATAAAAAAGGCAGAAGTTCCACTGAAGTGTAACAGAGGGGAATATTGGCCACCATGTGCCAACTGTGCAGTCAGGAATGTACTGCAAGAGACACTAGTTTTAGAAATCTATCTGTAGTCACTTTCTAATGTGGAGGAAGATTGTATGAATAGAAAATAGTGATGAATGTAAAGGATGATGTGCCTCTTGCTGCAGCTTCAGCCAGCCATAGTTATGCTTCTTCACTCTTCTCTGTAGTCTCTGTGCTGGGTCTCAAATATTGCGTTGATTTAAAATGGTTTTTATGGATGGATCTACTGACTTGCCGCATCTTGTTTACAGTCCTGACCTGAGTATTGCTTCAGCATCGGTGTTTACATTACAGTGTAGTATCCTATGAAGCATGTAGTACGTGGTTTGAATTTCTAACCTAACAGGCAGACATAAAGGTAATTGGTCATATGAGGTTGTAGTACCTATTGAAAGAGTTGCCTTCACAAGTGGGTGTTTGCTATGTTAAGTTCATACTGTGTTCTGTAGTCACTCAGAGTTGAATTTATGGAATAATATGATAAATATACACACTGAGCCTGCAGGTAGTATGTTGTGTGAGATGGACACAGCTGGGTGGAATTTGCTACTGCCTAGAAGTCACATCAAGTTTGCTGGTGAAGCCTGGTAGCTGTGATTGATGCATTTGACCATCTATACTTTTTGTGATAGTTTGAAGGATAGTTTTCCCCTTTTTAACTGCCTCTCTTTACTGTTCAGAAGTTGTTGGCTAACTTCAACTTGGAAATTACAAGTCAACGACTTAAGTCCTTCCTGCAAAATAAAACTGTTGCAAATGCTTTGTGTTGAAGAACATGAAAATTCATTGCTCCATACAAAATGGCATTAAGAGAAGACTGTACGTTCTTGTTTTTCCTTGCTAGCAGGCTTGCTTAGTGTTTGGGAGCTTCCAGAGGACACGGCAAAAATACTCTGCTCACTTTTAACTACTTACGATGCTGCTTAAGAATAGGTGTGAGTAGTATCAAAAAATAATTCTAAGAAACCACAGGTCAGATTGCAAGGGAGAAACGTATAGATTAACTGGCAGTGACGTTTCAGAGTCATCATACCTGCATTTGAACTTCAAGCATTCTTAGTTCTGCCTTTTTGCCTTTGATTCTGACCTAGTACAGCTGGAAATAAATACAGATCTGTAGGCTAAAACGCATAGAATCATAGAATAACCAGGTTGGAAGAGACCTACTGGATCATCAAGTCCAACCATTCCTATCAAACACTAAACCATGTCCCTCAGCACCTCGTCCTTCAGTGCCTTAAACACCTCCAGGGAAGGTGAATCAACCATTTCCCTGGGCAGCCTATTCCAGTGCCCAATGACCCTTTCTGTGAAAAATTTTATCCTAATGTCCAGCCTAAATCTTCCCTGGCGGAGCTTGTGGCCATTCCCTCTCATCGTGTCTCCTGTCACTTGGGAGAAGAGGCCAGCACCCACCCTCATCTCTACAACCTCCTTTCAGGTAGTTGTAGAGAGTAATAAGGTCTCCCCTAAGCCTCCTCTTCTCCAGGCTAAACACCCCCAGCTCTCTCAGTCGCTCCTCATAAGATTTGTTCTCCAGCCCCTTCACCAGCTTTGTTGCTCTTCTCTGGAATCACTCCAGAGCCACAACATCATTCTTGTGGTGAGGGGCCCAGAACTGAACACAATATTCAAGGAGCAGTCTCACCAGTGCAGAGTACAGAGGGAGAATAACCTCCCTGGACCTGCTGGTCATGCTGTTTCTGATACAAGCCAAGATGCTTTTGGCCTTCTTGGCCACCTGGGCCACTGCTGACTCATGTTCAGTTGGCTGTCAACCAACACCCCCAGGTCCTTCTCCTCCTGGCAGCTTTCCAGCCAGACTTCTCCTAGTCTGTAGCACTGCATAGCACTTGTGCCCCAAGTGCAGGACCCAGCATTTGGCCTTGTTAAACCTCATGCCATTGGACTCTGTCCAGTGGTCCAGCTTGTTCAGGTCCCTTTGCAGAGCCTCCCTACCCTCCAGCAGATCCACACTTGCACCCAGCTTGGTGTCATCTGCAAACTTGCTAAAGGTACACTCGATGACTTCATCCAGGTCATTGATAAAGACATTGAACAGGACTGGACCCAGCACTGAGCCCTGGGGAACCCCACTTGTAACTGGCCTCCAGCTGGATTTAACACCATTTACTGCCACTCTCTAGGCTTGGCCATCCAGCCTGTTTTCCACCCAGGAGAGTGTGTGCCGGTCCAGGCCAGAGGCTGACAGTTTCTGTATCAGAATGCTGTGAGAAACTGTGTCAAAGGCTTTACTGAGGTCCAGAAAGACCACATCCACAGCCTTTCCCTCATCCAGCAGCCGAGTCACTTTGTCATAGAAGGTGATCAGGTTAGTTTGGCAGGACCTGCCTTTCATGAACCCGTGTTGACTGGGCCTGATCACCCGGTTCTCTTGCATGTGCTTTATGATAGCACTCAAGATCACCTGTTCCATGATTTTCCCCGGCACTCAGGTCAGACTGACAGGCCTGTAGTTCCCTGGATCCTCCCTGCGACCCTTCTTGTAGGTGGGCACAACATCAGCGAGCCTCCAATCCAGTGGAACTTCCCCAGTCATCCAGGACTGCTGGAAGATGATGGAAAGGGGTTTGGCCAGCACATTTGCCAGCTCCTTCAATACCCTTGGGTGAATCCCATCCGGCCCCATAGACTTGTGGATGTCTAGCATGATCACTGGACTTCAGATGTGTCTTTTCACTTGCTTGCTAGCTGCCTTGTAAACTGTATGGTACACTAGTAATTAGTGGGCAATATAAACAGTCACACTTGAAATTAATTTAGAATATGGACTTTTTCATTTGGTAATGTGTTTTATTTAACATTAGTAAGCAATTTTAGGGAGAGGGATGCAATTTCATGTAGATTGTAGTTGCATACTATATTATCAGATGGTAGTGGCACAGCATTTGTAAAATGAGAGCAAAATATTTTAGTTTGCTTATCAGTATTTTGATAGAAGACTGCATGAATTTTAGTGGCATCTTGCTGTGACGTGTAATTTGTATAACAAACATTGTTGATAATGTATCTTGGAGTACTGCAACACTGCTAAGATGTAAATAACAAAGGGGAATTAATCACATCTGAAACCCACAAGGCTGATGGGTTTCAGGCTGGCATTAAAAGGTCATTAAATATTCTGTTAATGTCATCTGAGATTTTGATTGATAAATTTAAAACGGAGTATATCTATTCTGAAATTTGATTAATAAGTAGATATACAGTTTTCATTACAGAAAGTAAAACTGCTGGCTAAAACAGAATTTCTTCTATACTTTGGATAAAAATCTTCTATCATATCATTTAACTGGAAAAAAATGGAGCCATATCTGTAATGAATGGGGTATGGCTTTGGTTGTTGTTCACTCCTCCATAAATTCAGAGATCAACAGGAATAGGTAAGTTAGCAAAACCAGTGAAGCTAATTTTAGTTGGCTGAAATTGCCACCATCTGGATTTCTGGCCTTGGTAAATTCAAATTTATCCAATTCTTTTAGAACACTTTGATACCAGATACAGAAACCAGTTTTTCAGACTCATAGTTTGTAATGGCCTGTTCAGCTGTCCTCTCCTTTGAGTGCTTCAGGTGCTGTAACTTTCTTTTCTTTGGCTGGAGTGAGTAATCCTGTTTTCATGTGTACCATGTAGCCATCCTTTTCTTTACACAGTTTTGGAAAAGAAATATTTCAGTTTAGTCATTCTCTCCTTAAAGCTACAGAAACAAGTTGAAAAGGGTAGATCAGCATGTTCTCATGTGATGCAGTTCAGCTATACATCTGCTTGCTTATCAGTGATGTTAATCAGATCAAAGAAGATTCATGCAGCAATTGCAGTTAAGTGGTGCTCTGGATATGGTGTCAAGTAGGTACAATGTATTATCCCCAGTATGAAATGCAAGCAAAATATTCTCACTACATTTATGTATTGGATAAGCTATTAAAAAAACAATCTGCCAATGGACATGTGAAGCAAAAGAATTCAAATTGATTGGGCATTGGTTGTGAAAAATTTACTCAAATATAGTTTTAGATCAGTTTTAAGTCTGGTTTGGGATGATTTAGCTGCAATATATACAGCTGCAGCTTAAAATGGGTGTGTATATGAAATCACAGAATGACCAGAATCAGAATCACTAGGTTGGAAGAGACCCACCGGATTGTTGAGTCCAACTATTCCCACCAATCCCTAAATCATGACCCTAAGTACCTCATCCACCCTTACCTTAAACACCTTCAGGGACGGTGACTCAACCACCTCCCTGGGCAGACTGTTCCAATGCCTAACTACCCTCTCCATGAAGAACTTTTTCCTTATCTCAAGCCTAAATCTCCCCTGGCGGAGCTTGAGACCATTCCATCTCATCCTGTCCCCTGTCTTCTACAAACAACTGAATGTAGTCTCAAAATCGCTACCTCTAGTCCTTGTGGGAGACTTCAATTTCCCAGATATAGGCTGGGAGTATAATACAGCAGAAAGGAAGCAGTCCTGGAGGTTCCTGGAGTGTGTGGAAGACAACTTCCTCACACAGCTGGTGAGCGAACTGACGAGGGACGGTGCCCTCCTGGACCTGCTGTTTGTGAACAGAGAAGGACTGGTGGGGGATGTGAAGGTTGGAGGACACTTGGGGCAAAGCAATCATGAGATGATAGAGTTCTCAGTGTGGGGTAAGATGAAGAAGGAGGTTAGCAGAACAGTCGCCCTCAACTTTCAGAGAGCAGACTTTGGGCTGTTCAGAAGGCTGGTCGGAAAAGTGCCGTGGGAGGCGCTCCTTGAGGGCAAAGGTGTCCATGAGGGCTGGGCGCTCTTCAAGAAGGAACTCCTAGCAGCTCAGGAGAAAGCCTTCCCCAAGTTCCACAGAAGTAGCCGGCGGGGTAAGAAACCAGCATGGTTGAGTAGGGAGGTCCTAAGAGACATCAATAGGAAGAGGAGGGTCTATGACCTCTGGAGGAAGGGGCAGGTATCCTGGGTGGACTATAGGGAGGAAGTGAGAATGTGCAGGGAAAAAGTCAGGAGGTCTAAGGCCCAACTAGAAATGCGATTGGCCAAGACTGTGAAAGACAACAAAGTCTTTCTACAAATACATCAACAGCAAAAGGAGGGCTAGGGAGAATCTCCAGTCCCTGGTAGATGCAGAGGGAACAAGAGTATCAGAGGACAAAGACAAGGCTGAAGTGCTCAATGCCTACTTTGCCTCAGTCTTTAACAGTAAGGAAAATTGTTCCTTCTGTGCACAACCCCAGGGGTTGGATGAGAAGTATGACATTCCCAAGGTCCAAGAAGAGGTGGTTAGAGACTTGCTTGCCCGGCTAGATGCCCACAAGTCTATGGGGCCGGATGGAGTCCACCCAAGAGTTTTGAGGGAACTGGCGGATGTGCTGGCCAAACCCCTTTCCATCATCTTCCAGCAGTCCTGGATGACTGGGGAGGTTCCGCTGGACTGGAGGCTGGCTGATGTCATGCCCATCTATAAGAAGGGGTGCAGGGAGGATCCGGGGAACTACAGGCCTGTCAGCCTGACCTCGGTACCGGGGAAAGTCATGGAGCGGGTGATCTTGAGTGCAATCATGAAGCACTTGCAAGAGAACCGGGTGATCAGGCCCAGTCAACACGGGTTCATGAAAGGCAGGTCTTGCCAGAGTAATCTGATCACCTTCTATGATCGAGTAACTAAACTCCTGGATGAGGGAAAGGCTGTGGATGTGGTCTTCCTGGACTTTAGTAAAGCTTTTGATAAAGTTTCTCATAGCATTCTGCTTCGGAAACTGTCAGCCTCTGGCCTGGACGGGTGCACACTCTCCTGGGTGAAAAACTGGTTGAATGACCGGGCCCAGAGGGTGGTGGTAAATGGAGTTAAATCCAGCTGGAGGCCAGTGACAAGTGGGGTTCCCCAGGGCTCAGTCCTGGGTCCAGTCCTGTTTAATGTCTTTATCAACGACCTGGATGAAGGCATTGAGTCCTCCCTTAGCAAGTTTGCAGATGACACCAAGCTGGGTGCAAGTGTAGATCTGCTGGAGGGTCGGTAGGCTCTGCAAAGGGATCTGAACAGGCTGGACTGCTGGGCTGAGACCAACGGCATGAGGTTTAACAAGGCCAAATGCCGGGTCCTGCACTTGGGGCACAACAACCCTAAGCAGAGGCACAAACTAGGAGAATCCTGGCTGGAAAGCTGCCAGGAGGGGAAGGACCTGGGGGTGCTGGTTGACAACTGACTGAACATGAGCCAGCAATGTGCCCAGGTGGCCAAGAAGGCCAATGGCATCTTGGCTTGTATCAGGAATGGCGTGACCAGCAGGTCCAGGGAGGTTATTCTCCCCCTGTACTCAGCACTGGTGAGACCGCACCTTGAGTACAGTGTTCAGTTCTGGGCCCCTCACCACAAGAAGGATGTTGTGGCTCTGGAGCAAGTCCAGAGAAGAGCAACAAAGCTGGTGAAGGGGCTGGAGAAGAAATCTTATGAGGAGCAACTGAGAGACCTGGGGCTGTTTAGCCTGGAGAAGAGGAGGCTGAGGGGAGACCTTATTACTCTCCACGACCTACCTGAATGGAGGGTGTGGAGTGGAGGGTGCTGGCCTCTTCTCCCAAGTGACAGGGGACAGGATGAGAGGGAATGGCCTCAAGCTCTGCCAGGGGAGATTTAGGCTTGAGATTAGGAAAAAGTTCTTCACGGAGAGGGTGGTTAGGCATTGGAATGGTCTGCCAAGGGAGGTGTTTGAGTCACCTTCCCTGGAGGTGTTTAAGGTTAGGGTAGACAAGGTGCTTAGGAGCATGATTTAGGGATTGGTGGGAATGGTTGGACTCGACGATCCAGTTGTCCACTTGTCACTGGCCTCCAGCTGGATTTAACTCCATTTACCACCACCCTCTAGGCCTGGTCATTCAACCGGTTTTTCACCCAGGAGAGTGTGTACCCGTCCAGGCCAGAGGACTTTACTAAAGTCCAGGAAGACCACATCCACAGCCTTTCCCTTGTCCAAGAGTCTAGTCACTCGGTCATAGAAGATGATCAGATTACTCTGGCAAGACCTGCCTTTCCTGAACCCATGTTGACTGGGCCTGATCACCCGGTTCTCTTGCAAGTGCTTCTTGATAGCACTCAAGATCACCTGCTCCATGACTTTCCCCGGTACCGAGGTCAGGCTGACAGGCCTGTTGTTCCCTGGATCCTCCCTGCGCCCCTTTTTATAGATGGGCACGACATCAGCCAGCCTCCAGTCCAGTGGAACCTCCCCAGTTCAAATCAAGCATGTCCTCTGATCTCAGCTCTGATGTGAATAATATACCTTTGTGGCTGTCATCAGTTTGACTGACAGCCTGATGCAAAGATGTTGAAACCAACTAATCCATCCAGCCATACTGATTTTCACCTTCCCAGTAACACTTAAGGCATGCGTAAGTGATGTAGGTTATTTACCTAAGAAAATAAACAAACTCAGATCTTGTCAATTTTGACTGCCGGCAAATTTTTGAATAGCTTAAATATATGACCTAGATCATAGAATAATAGTATGCTAGGTTGGAAGGGACCTCAAGGATCTTGTGGTCCAACTTTTTAATCCTATGATGCTATAGTTATTACCTTACTAGAAGGAAGTCATGCCAGCAGGTTTGTTTTCCTGTCTTATTATCTGAGCAGATGCAGCTCATGGGCCTGTGTACAGCTGAACAGAAATGCAGATAACTGCAACTTGAGTGTCTGGAGGAGAACAAACAAGCTACAGCTCTTAGAGGCAGCAATAATTGCCTAGAGCTGGTGAAGCTCCACTGCTGCATGGAAGTGCAGTGAGGCCCCTTAAAAATAGAAGGGCAAATCCAGAGCTTTCCCACTAACTGTTCCACCAAGTTTAAAGAGTATCCCCATTCTCATTTAAAGCTGTATTTTGAGAAAGAATGTGATGTTGGAAGAGACATTTAAAATCCCTTCCTAAGCATCCTTTGTCTTTCTGTATCCCAGACCCTGTATGTCATTCCCCTCACCCCCCAGCACACATTTTGCCTTTTGGATCCCTAAAAGCCCTTCCCAGTTGTCATCAGGTCAGGTGCATACTGATTAGTTGTGTATTTTTTTAACCTAGAATACTCCTGGTATCTGAAAATATTTATTCTGCTACTGCATGAAGGTATAAGGATATAAAACCCTATAAAGCATATGCCTAGTTAGCAATGAGAATGAGATCAGTTCTCTTACAGATCTGGCTTTGAGTGCCAGGCCTTGTCCACTGTATAAAACTGTTTGCATCCCAGTCATTGGCTGAACAAATACAGTACAGAAATATTTTGATAAAGAATCAAAAGATTATTTAAGATAAATAGAATCTTAGAATAGTATTAGTTATACTTGCTCAAGATAGTGTCATAAAAGATCTGAAGCAGGATGTTCCTGTAAACGCTAGCATATCTGTGATGTTTCCACATTTCATCTCTGACAGTGAATGTGTTGGCTCTTTAAATGTATAATGAAAGATCAGTCCACTCTGTTTCCAGTGACGGCAATCCCATCAGGGGATCACAATTATTACAGCCGACCTGAACAGTCTAAAACCACTGTGCTATTAAAAGCAGAGCAGTGGAAGGACTGTACCCTTCCCATAGGTTTGCTGCTGCTCATCCTGCTCTCTCTTTTTGTTCTCTCCTGGCAGCACATTTCAATTATGTCAGTGTCTCAACTGAAAGAGCTATTTGTCACCCTGTCTCCAGCTGTCAGGGCAACCATCATCTCTGAGTTACAGGCACATTTGAATTACGGACTGCCAGGCTGAAAGGGCAGGCTGGCTACAACTGCAGTTTATTAAAGACCCACAGCAGTGCTGCAGAAAGTCTGGAAATACAGTTTCCTAATAAATAATTCTTCTCCAGTATGAAAGAGACATCTATTTTTCTGGTTTCCCTCTCACTGAGGACATCACCTGTTTGTGGGGCATTCCCCTGAAATAATCCTCACAGGTTTTCATAATGATTTAAATGTTTGTAGGAGTTTTTGACTCGCTTAATCACTGTTAGTTGTCAAGGCAGCAGTAATGGAAACATTATTGGTACTTTTCGTGTTTGTCCTCCAAACAATGCCCATAGAATAATTTGGATAGGAAGGGACCTTAAAGATCATCTAGTTCTAACCCCCGTGCCTTGGGTGCTATAAGAACACAGGTAACAGCCAAAAGTGAAAAAAATTTCATGCAGATTAAGTTTTGTATTGTGAGTTTTCCCTCCTCACATAGGAAAACTGATGGCTTTGTAAGGGCCAGGCTATGTATGAAAGACAGTGGATATACCTCTTGTCCTAGGCAGGACCAACTTTTCCTCTTTCTGTGACTTTGAAGAAGAAACCATTTCATGCATTCAAGCTGAGTGGTAATTTTTTTCTGACTGTTACTGTTTGTAGGAATATATGTACTTATGCTCGCCTCTTCCTGTGCATGAGTGGAAATAGCTGTTATCTAAAAGTAGGTCTAGGATATTAATATTTAAAAAAATATACCTATAAATGCTTTTTCTTATCTTTAACCCCATGAGGATAAAAATTACATTTTATTACTTTTAATTACACAACTTCTGCGTAATTAAAATGGCACCTTATTGGTGTCTGACTAAACATATATCATTGGGAAAAACATTAGTCTCAAATAATGTTACTTGATTGAAAAATAATCTGGAAACATTTTTAGATTAACTGAAATACCGAAGCAGCTGGTAAATACTGCATATTTGGCATTTTCAATGAAAACAGTGTTCTTGAGTGCATGGTTCTAGACTCCAGATCTGTGCAGACACTCCAGAATGATGTTCCCCACATACTGCATTATGGGATTGAACCATTATGAAATATAACAATTATTATTAGCACTTTAGAATTTATTTTATTTCATATTCTCATATCAACTTGTAGTAAATGCTTACCTTACATGAAATTTAATTGAACCTTATTCTTTTGCTGATGGTTCCTTATTTTCCTTCACTGATAATGTTCCTACACCCTTTTCAGGAGATTCTGTGTGGGGATAGGACAATAACTGCTTCTGTTTTTAATTTGTGTTCTGGGCATTGCCAGCAGACTGAAGCTCACCTGGACTAGAGGACATCCTGGCACTGAAGGTGCCCACAAGATGCTTGTGATGCTGGCAATTGCTTACAGTCTTTTTTAGGGAGGAGGTGAGAACAGATGAATGTCAGCAGAACAGGGATGTAGCAAGTCATGTGACAGCATCAGTCAGCACAGTAGTTTTACTCAGACATATACTGCTGGATTTGCAGAAATGTAGGGCTGAGACAGATCTTGTGTTCAGCCTTTTTTGCCCTAAATAAAGCTTTTTTTCCCTCCTAGGTGAGCAGTTGTTCACCTCCTTGTTCTGAGTAACATGTCCTCCAGAAGCTTGTACTCTCTTGAAAAATACAAAAATGTCCAGCATTTCCTAGTAAGGATTGTCCTTTACTTTTTTGTTTTCAAAAGTATTTAAACAGTTTTTTCCCTGGGGGCACCACTCTCACTGAAATCTGAGCAGAACTCTAGGAAATGATGTAGCTTTTTTTGTCATGCATACATTGTTCTTATTTTATGCAGGAATTTGCTGTGGAATTCCAAGCAGGTTTAGTTGAATTTCTTAGATCTATTCTCTTTTCCCATATTTCTACTTGCTTAATTATTTTGTGTATGTCTTCTATTTTGAAAGCATGGTACCTTGCTCTTTATCACATTGTCTGATTTTCAGTCATTTCTCTGGCTTCTATAAATCTTCAAAAACACTTACCAGAACCTTCAGCATCATAGAATCACTAGGTTGGAAGAGATCCACCGGATCATCAAGTCCAACCATTCCCACCAATCTCTAAACCATGCCCCTAAGCACCTCATCCACCCTCACCTTAAACACCTCCAGGGAAGGCGAGTCAACCACCTCCCTGGGCAGACTGTTCCAATGCCTAACAACCCTTTCCGTGAAGAATTTTTTCCTTATTTCAAGCCTGAATCTCCCCTGGTGGAGCTTGAGACCATTCCCTCTTGTCCTGTCCCCTGTCACTTGGGAGAAAAGCCCAGCTCCCTCCCCTCCACAACCTTCTTTCAGGTAGTTATAGAGAGCAATGAGGTCTCCCCCCAGTCTCCTCATGTAGTATATTTGTGAGAGATATCCATTTACCCTGGGAAGTGAAGTTGAAGTTTCCTTCACACTGGCCCCTAGACAACCATCAGATGGTAATAACTCTTGCTTTGTTGCCACCTTGAGCTGTGCTCAAGCCAGCAATTTGGAGGGGCAAGGTTTTGCAACTTATCACAGCCCCCTACTTGAACAGATTTACAGTAATGCAGAGTCATTTTTCATAACTACAATACAGATTACTTCAGTTGCCCTCACCTCTTTCATTTTATGTAATGCACTCTTTTTATATATAAAATACTGGACTCTGTTTAACACAGTCTCGATTTATGAGAAACAGCACACACTGTGGAGGTGCACTGATGCTTTTTCATGGCAGCATTGCAAGGCTGGCATGCTCTACAATAGGATGGAAATCAATCTGGCCAAGGCATTAATAACTAAGGTTAAGTTACTGTGGCCAAAACAGAATCCCCAGTAATTACCCAGGATTGCTTCTTACACAAAGAATTTGGACAGAAATGCCATCACGTCTGTTGGGCATATGGCTTGGAAAGCCAGCTAATATTGACTCTGTTCTAGCTCTATACAGCCATATCGCATCCTATTTCCTCCTAAGCAACATTTATAGGAACATACTGTAACTTTCTAGTAGGCTGTCATTATCTTAAACGTGGTGCGAAAGAGCAGCCAGAACAACTAGGTCCTGAGCATGGTTGTTATACTGTGGCTAATAATGTGAAATTATTGGCTAATCAACCTCCAACTGAAATTTAGCTAGGACAGAATAATAATCTTTTTGCTAATTTTATTTCAGTAACTACATCTCTTCTTTATTGTAGCTGGCCTGTGTAGCTTACACTGCCTCCCAAATTTTTTTTAGAACTCCTGTTTCATGGATAAAATGGAAGAGAAATGAAGGCTTCTTAGCTCAGCAGGGTGTCCAGCAGTACAGCTGCGCTTAGGTGACACCGCACTCATACCAACAAGCCACCATTCCTGATCATGATCATGGTGCTTTGAGCTCAGGCGGAGTGATGATGCTTAATACAGGTTCTGATGATACAACATGAACTTTTGCTCTACCTTGCTGGTGTAAAGGCAGTGACCCTGAGGAGAGCTGAGTGTCAGGACAGGCCATGAAGATTTTCTCACAGTTGCTTGTAAAATATGTCCCTATTCTGCAGTTCTTGTTCCTGTCTCTCAGCTGCATAGTCTCAGTCCTTCCAAATCTATGTTCTGGTACTATAAAAAAAAATTAAGGATGTATATGATACTTATATGACATTACGAGTAATATTTTCTCCTGTTGGTGCTTATCTCATCTGAAATTTTCTATAATCACTTTCATTTTTCTCTCAGACCTACAAAGGTACTGTGAATCACATCATCACAGAATAACCAGGTTGGAAGAGACCCACTGGATCGTCGAGTCCAACCATTCCCACCAATCCCTAAATCATACCCCTAAGTACCTCATCCACCCTAACCTTAAACACCTTCAGGGATGGTGACTCAACCACCTCCCTGGGCAGACTGTTCCAAAGCCTAACCACCCTCTCCGTGAAGAATTTTTTCCTAATCTCAACCCTCCAGCAGATCTACACTTCCACCCAGCTTGGTGTCATCTGCAAACTTGCTAAGGGAGGACTCAATGCCTTCATCCAGGTCGTTGATAAAGACATTAAACAGGACTGGACCCAGGGCTGAGCCCTGGGGAACCCCACTTGTCACTGGCCTCCAGCTGGATTTAACTCCATTTACCATCACCCTCTGGGCCCGGTCATTCAACCAGTTTTTCACCCAGGAGAGTGTGTACCCGTCCAGGCCAGAGGCCAACAGTTTCCGAAGCAGAATGCTGTGAGAAACTTTATCAAAAGCTTTACTAAAGTCCAGGAAGACCACATCCACAGTCTTTCCCTCATCCAGGAGTTTAGTTACTCGATCATAGAAGGTGATCAGATTGCTCTGGCAAGACCTGCCTTTCATGAACCCGTGTTGACTGGGCCTGATCACCCGGTTCTCTTGCAAGTGCTTCATGATTGCACTCAAGATCACCCGCTCCATGACTTTCCCCGGTACCGAGGTCAGGCTGACAGGCCTGTAGTTCCCCGGATCCTCCCTGCACCCCTTCTTATAGATGGGCACGACATCAGCCAGCCTCCAGTTCAGCGGAACCTCCCCAGTCATCCAGGACTGCTGGAAGATGATGGAAAGGGGTTTGGCCAGCACATCCGCCAGTTCCCTCAAAACTCTTGGGTGGACTCCATCCGGCCCCATAGACTTGTGGGCATCTAGCCGGGCAAGCAAGTCTCTAACCACCTCCTCTTGGACCTTGGGAATGTCATACTTCTCATCCAACCCCTGGGGTTGTGCACAGAAGGAACAATTTTCCTTACTGTTAAAGACTGAGGCAAAGTAGGCATTGAGCACTTCAGCCTTGTCTTTGTCCTCTGATACTCTTGTTCCCTCTGCATCTACCAGGGACTGGAGATTCTCCCTAGCCCTCCTTTTGCTGTTGATGTATTTGTAGAAAGACTTTGTTGTCTTTCACAGTCTTGGCCAATCGCATTTCTAGTTGGGCCTTAGCCCTCCTGACTTTTCCCTGCACATTCTCACCTCCTCCCTATAGTCCACCCAGGATACCTGCCCCTTCCTCCAGAGGTCGTAGACCTTCCCCTTCCTGTTGATGTCTCTTAGGACCTCTCTACTCAACCATGCTGGTTTCTTACCCCGCCGGCTACTTCTGTGGAACTTGGGGAAGGCTTTCTCCTGAGCTGCTAGGAGTTCCCTCTTGAAGAGCGCCCAGCCCTCATGGACACCTTTGCCCTCAAGGAGCGCCTCCCACGGCACTTTTCCGACCAGCCTTCTGAACAGTTCAAAGTCTGCTCTCTGAAAGTTGAGGGCAACTGTTCTGCCAACCTCCACCTTCATCTCACCCCACACTGAGAACTCTATCATCTCATGATCGCTTTGCCCCAAGTGTCCTCCAACCTTCACATCCCCCACCAGTCCTTCTCTGTTCACAAACAGCAGGTCCAGGAGGGCACCGTCCCTTGTCGGTTCGCTCACCAGCTGTGTGAGGAAGTTGTCTTCCACACACTCCAGAAGCCTCTGGGACTGCTTCCTTTCTGCTGTATTATACTCCCAGCTTATATCTGGGAAATAGAAGTCTCCCACAAGGACTAGAGGTAGCGATTTTGAGACTACATTAAGTTGTTTGTAGAAGAGCTCATCAGCTGCTTCTTCTTGGCTGGGTGGTCTATAGCAGACTCCCATCACAATACCTTCCCGCCCATGGGCTCCTCTGATTTTCACCCACAGGCACTCAGTCTCATCCTGACCGTAGTCCAGTTTGAGGGTATCAAAGCCCTCTTTAACATAGAGGGCTACCCCACCTCCTCTTCTGCCCTTTCTGTCCTTCCTAAAGAGTTTATACCCCACCATGGGTACGCTCCAGTTGTACGAGTCATCCCACCACATCCCTGCAATGAGGGATACGAAAACAAATACAGATGCACAGAAATTTTGTAGTAATGCAATAGTATTGCACAATATGTAGAATTCAAAACAGACCTTCATTCTATCTGAAGCTTTTTTTAAAAAAATGCATATTTGGAGTTTGTAGTGGGCTTAAGTATCTTATTCAACATATTTTTAATGTCGTCTGTGCTTCAGAATAGATCTACTTGCATACCAAGTCTCCACCATATGCATTAAAGGGTCTATTACAAGCTGACCTACCCAGTTTTAGTCAAATCCAAGAGTGCTAAGTGTTTTGGCTTCAAGTTTGTTTCCTCACCCTGCATAATCTCTATGTCCACATCGTTCAAGGAAGACAAAGTAAAATGAAATGTAACTGGTATATAGGCTATATTCATTCAGAGGGCATGTTTGATACTTAACAGCTTCTGCTGCAGAAATTAGTAACTCTGCTCCCATCCAGTGCTTTCAGTTGGCAGAGAGCATTAGGAAGGTCTGTGTTTGTAATCTGGAACCATGCTGACAAGTTTATTGGCCTGATTCTCTGTTCAGCTCACTGTTGTGATTCCACTGGTTCTCTAGAGATACTTCCCATTGGGAAGATTATTAACACCAGGACTGCTTTAAGTAAACCAGAGCTCCAGAGTTAGTTTGGAATTGATACAAATAGTTGCACTAAAACAGGAACATCCTTTGTTGTGGTAGAAAATAAAATTGAAACTTTTTAATATGCTGAGTAAGAGTCTGTGGCTTTCTTTTCTGTAGGCAAGTAGAGATGTATTTCCCGCTACTAGTGCAGCAGTGTGAGAGAGGAGGGTGACGCTGAGATGCAAAGAAACCAGCAGCATCTTTGTGCCAGAGCTGAGCAGTATAAAATAACACGAGAATATTTTATTATTTTATTTAGTATTTATTAAAGGGAGGTTATTCTCCCTCTGTACTCAGCACTGGTGAGACCACTCCTCGAATCCTGTGTTCACTTCTGGGCCCCTCACCACAAGAAGAATATTGAGGTTCTGGAGAGAGTCCAGAGAAGAGCAATGAAGCTGGTGAGGGGGCTGGAGAACAGGCCTTACGAGGTATGGCTGAGAGAGCTGGAGTTCTTTAGCCTGGAGAAGAGGAGGCTGAAGGGAGACCTTATTGCTCTATACAACTATCTGAAAGAAGGTTCTGGAGAGGAGGGTGCTGGCCTCTTCTCTCAAGTGACATGGATAGGACAAGAGGAAATGGCCTCAATCTCCACCAGGGGAGATTTAGGCTGAACATTAGGAAAAAAATTTTCCAAGAAAGGGTCATTGGGTACTGGCAGAGGCTGCCCAGAGAGGTGGTTGAGTGATCTTCCCTGGAGGTGTTTAAGGCACTGAGGGGAATGGTTTAGTGATTGATAGGAATGGTTGGACTCAATGATCCAGTGGGTCTCTTCCAACTTGGTGATTCTATGATTCTATTTTCAGGGAAGACCTTCGCTTACATACCAACGCTTTCAATGAGCTGAGTGGCTACAAACAATAATAGTGTAGTTGTGTTATTTCACAATACCAAAACAACATTTAGGCTCTGTCTGTGGGATCCGCACTCTTGTAAACCTTGACTCACCCCAGAGCTCTGGGAGAAACAGCTGCCTTTGTGCATTCTAGGTTGTGCAACTTCCAGGGCTGTGGATAGTACTGCTGGTGCACATTCCACAAGAGCAGTGTAGAAATAAATGGGTGATAGTACCTTATTTGGAAAAATCAACTTATAAATCGTATAGAAAGTGAGCAAAGTCATCTATACCACAGGGCGATATTTAAACTTATACAATAATCTTACAGGAAAAGGAATGAATCTAGATGTTGGATGTAGCTTGTTAGATAAGGATTTGCATCAATATTTGTTTGATAATATATTGTGTGTATATATATTAAGGCAAATCATTTAAGGTGCTTTTTCACACTTCCAGGCAGGCAGGAGCAACATCAGTCTTTGGTTTGAGTAGATAGGAATCTAATTGTTTCTGTAGTGCCAAACCTAAGCCAATACTGAGCATCAGGAACATCCCAGAAACAAGCAAACAATCAAGTTTCTAAGGGTTGAAGAGCTGACTTTCTCTTCTTCACTAGCCAGGTCATAAAGTTCTTTGGTCTACTCTGAGTATGAGACAGGAGAATGTCAATGTCTGCTCATGGTTTGCTGAATAAGAAAGAGAGTGAACAAGCAGCAGTGCCTTCAGATTTTGAATCAGGCTTTGGATTTGTCTCTATGTCTCTGTTGCATGGTATAACAGATCAACTTTGTAGTTCTGAAACAAATTATAAAACTAGTAGTAAAAGACTGTTCAAAGACTGTAGCACATAATAATGAAGAATTTTAGTAGTTTGTGTTCCCATTGTGACTCGGCTGGGAGTATTCGCCAACAACAAATCAACGAATCCTTGATTATGGCTTAGTTTCTCAAATAGGTTTTTATGCTGATTCAGTCTTCACCAACTACATTTTCTTGGGTTGATTCATGTGCAAAACGACTTCCACAGATTCAACTTTCTTTCTTATTCCTAGAAGAAATCTGGCTCCATTCTTGTTATTGTAGTCGGGGCAAGAAGAGCAGGAGAAGAATCTGATGGTTATTCTTTATTTTGAAGCAGTAACAAGTACAATCAAATCCATAAAGCCCATCCTCAGCAAGAGCTCCAGGCACTTTAGAGTTGCACTTTCTTATAAAATTCAAGGGTCATTAGGTTTTGGTCACGTACAGTCCTGTACGGGAACAGGCCCATGATGTCAATTGAATCTTAATGTTAGTCATGAGGACTGTAAATACATCTTTCTGCTTCTTGTTCTCATAACTCCCTTCTTTATTGTATTGAAAAAAACTCTGAGGCAGACATCTCCCTTTTAAATGTTAACAACTGTTCTAGCTATAAGTAAGATGCCTGCTTCTGCGAAAATGTTCATAGTGAAGGTAATAAATCCATTGTGGAAAACACAATGAACAGCTTTTATACCACATTTATGAAATTCAAATGTATTTTAGACAACATTTGCTTTGATAATGGTTGAAAATAAATTAAAAGAAGAGCAAGAATCTTCAAGTCAGAGGGATTGTTTGGATTTCTTTGGTCTTATGCAAGTCTAAGCAAATGCTCTGTTTTGTAAAACCTATTGCCTAGGTAATGAATGTTTTGTATGGGCGGATGTGAACAGGGGAAAAAAAATGTTTTGAGCTTGCTAAGACTGTAGAAGGGCTAGATAAGCAATGCAGGTGTGAGGTGTTAGAAACTCTTGATCCTGCCAAGGGGAGAATGAACAGTCGTTTTAACATCTTGGACATGTGACAAACCATGAAATCACTACTGATCTTGCAGGGAAGAATTAATACCTGACTCAGTTATAATGAATAGTGACCTGGGCTTTTTTTGTAATTAATTGGATGGACAACTATTTGACTCTGAAAATGCTACCATCTTACCTAGCAGGCTGTAAATCCATATCGTTGCTGTTATTAATACAGGAAAGAACACCTACTGGCTAGAGCATCTCTGAATAATCAAACCTCAGAAATATAAACAAGCTGCAAATTCCATATACTGCTTACTTAAACACGTTTTGAGTATCCCAGTTGTTCACCATTTCAGATAGAGTAGGGGCAAGGATAGGTTTTACTAGAAACCTCCCTTTCTTCTCTGCTCTCTGTGACTGGTTATTATCTTATATATTGCTAGTGAATTATTTGCTTGGAATTTAATCCTTGTCTTAAAAATAAATGTTGTAAAGCTTGTATTCTTTTCTTGCTGTCAAAGCAATTCTATCTTGATGGTCTCAGGAATTACAATTGATCTATCTTTTTTTATCTATTCAAGTGAAAAAAAACCCAAACCACTCAAATATGCTCCAAAAGCACAGTATTTGAATAAAAATGGATTTTCTTATTTCATTCTTTCACTTAAAAAGTACATTTACAGTGCAGGTTAGTGCCTGCATTAGCATGGTCAATATGCCAAATGAACAGTTTTTCATTTTAGAGACACAAAAGTTTGTGTAACTTTTCTCATCTCTTTCTGGACATATACAGTAGTTCCACAACAGCTGAAAAATGAGGTTATTGGTTTTATAGCTTCTTAATAAGAAACTAAATTTGTATGATAAAACCTTAAAAACTAACAATTATGTTGAAAAGAAACCCATATGTATCAAACAGTGATTTCCAAATACTCATCTAGGCACACTGGTTTTGAGCAGAATCTTTAAGAAACTGTGGAGACCTGTCTGGTCTTGTGTTCTTGACCAGTGAATTGCATTACAGTTAAGGTAAGATGCGTTAAGCTCTTTCTACTGTAATTCTTCCCATTTGTTTTTGATAAAAAATAACATCTGCAAGAATCTGAGAGGAAGGGCTGTGTATAGGAGCTGCACCCAATCGTCACCTATTATGTGTGCAAATTGAAGCCAAACTGGGGATAAGACCATTTAGATCTGCTGGAGAAACAGGAGGATGCTGGAAACTAGGAGGACTGTACAAGATTGTAGTTATCTGGGTTCTAGTAATAGTTGTGGACTTAAAACTACCAAGAAATATTAATGTTGATTATGTATTGTGTAGCTCATCTGAGCCATTCAGCCACCCACAAGCCACTCTTTAGTTTCAGATGTTCCTTATATGTTATTTACTTGCTGCATCCTTGATTTTTTTTGTCTTCTGTGTTTAATTTTGTAATGAATGTTGTGCTATATTTAGCTGGAACCTTCAGCAGGATCTTTCAATCTCTCCAATCTGTTTGCTTTTCTATAATCTTATCTAAGAGAAATCTTAATTGACATAGCTGTATGAATAACTCGACAAAGTGGTAGCTAAGTCACAGTCCAGAGGTTGCCTTAGACTTAATTCTCACAGTACTCAAGTCTGTAACGAGAGCATCTGTTGGTGGACCTTGCAAAAGCAAAGCTACTGCCAGTCCTGTGTCTCCTGGCTAGATTTTAGTGACAATGGGTCATTCCACTAATAAATTTATCTGGTATATTAATTGGCAAGCAAAAGTTGTGTTTATGGCTGTTTGTTTTCCTTGCTATTGTAACTGTATTTTGAAGAGGGGAAGGTGACAAGCCTTTGAATTAATTTATATCCCTCCTACAACTGAGAAGTCATCTGTATTTAGGAATCTGCCTATCTGCATATTTCCTCAAAATGGAGGCCAAAGTGTAGAGAATGGCAAATGTTGTGTGGCCAAGTGTGGTGTGATAGTTTCTCCAAATTGCTCAGATTAGCCAGCTCTCTACCCAAGTGACTCATCATCAAACAGCAAAGAACTCAGCCTGTTTCTTGAAATGTTCTTAAAATTTGTCTTGTGATACTGAAAACTCTCGCTGCATTTGATCCAACTTCTGGAGATTGCTCTAGGGTTGTATTGATATCGGAGGAGAAATGCAAACAATAGGAGCAGCAGCATCCTATGTGATTTATTATTTATTTATTTTCAAGCAATGATTTTGTTATGGAGTGCTGTCTCCACTTCTAATAAGTAACACTCGTCGCTTGTCCTGCAACCCTGAGTATCATTGTTGAGGCTGTTGTAGTACCCAGGTTGTCACCCCTCATGAGGGAGCAGAGCATTCTAGTTTGCAAGTGAAGAACATTTGTCTAAGTAATATATTTCTAAGTAAGAATTGCTTTGTTTTGCAGAGAATTTGGCCGCTGGAAAGTAAACAATCTTGCTGTTGAAAGAAGAAATTTCCTTGGCTCCCCACTGCCACTTGCCCCTGAATTCTTCCGTAATATAAGGCTACTTGGACGCCGCCCGACCCTTCAACAGATCACAGAAAACCTTATCAAGAAATATGGGACGCACTTCCTACTGTCAGCCACCTTGGGAGGTAGGGTTAACTCTTGGAAGTATTGTGCATGAGTCTGGCATGCTGGTCACACCTGATCTCTCTAACACGGTAGCGCTCATGATGTTGCTGAGTAGCTCTCCCTAGCTGGACAAGTATGGGAGCAGGTTTTTGTCTACAAGCCTCCAGGGTCCTCCTTCTGCTGATGTTAAGCTTTCCATTATTGACCTTGTATATACAGCTTCAGGGTCAAAAGGATAAGAAATCCCATTGTTAAGCCTGTGGTACTGTATCTACCTTCCTGGTGAGCACGTTTCTGGTCTCTTGGAGCTGTTTCTCTGCACTACCAGGTCACTAAGACAAGGGACACTTTTTCTATGAGAGGCCCTTATAACAATTTACAAGATAACAGACTGCACAGCTATCTGGGTGCATTACAGTATTGCAGACAGAGCAAGAAAACCAGGATCGATTATTTCCAATAAGTCTTTTCAGTTAGGAGACTTCTAAACTACTTTGCTGGCAAGTCCCTGTCCTATCACTCTACCCTTTTTGGGACTAGTCCTCACTTAACTAGTGGAACTAAAAGTTTAAAAAGGGATGGTGAAGCTTTACCATGTGATTCCTATTAACTTAATGGAATCTGCATCTCTAAATCCCTGCAGAGTAATTTGGAAAGGGTAGCCTAATGTATAGTTGGGATCCAGTCACCAAATGGGTTGAAGAAATCCAGTGAAGAGGCCTAATGTTCAAGAAAGAGCATAAATTGTTCCAAAGGAAAGATAATTAGTGTCTGTGATTACCCATCTAGGCATTACAAAATGAACTGACATTTTAGAAATGCAGATTTATCCCTTGATGTGTGATTATATTAAAGGTAATTCTGGTGATTGAATATCCTTCCAGCAGGACAGTGTCTTGTCAAAATCCTTTATTCACCTGAGGAATGGTTCTTTTTAATACATTTCTTAACTGAATTCTAACTGTACATTAAGGAAATGACAGCCTTCCTATTCTCTTTTGGCTATCAGAGATCTATAACTGAAATGGCTCACATGAGCTCCCTTTTGGAAAAGACTGTTCTAGAAACAAAGTTGAATATCTGTCTTACTGTGGTTATTTAAAATAATAAAGAACTAATTCCTATCATTATTTTGGAAATGGTGCTTCTACAGCAAGCCCATCACTACTAGAATTTTAAAAGCAAATTACATGTGTTCACTAGCACTTTGGAATAAAATTCCCAGAATTTCTTCAATTACTCAATATATTTCTTTCATGCGAAAAGTACACTCTGTATAAATGACTGTCTCTTTTCTTCTGTATCCAGCACATTGTGCATCTGAACAGCAAAACTAACTGCAGAAGAAAGATAAAAGATTTCTTATAATCTTAAGGATAATTAAAGGTTTAGCTGCAGTATGTGTTGTAATGCAAGGATTATTCAATAGTAAAAACTATTTTTTTACCAATTTTAGTTATTTGCTAATTATTAACTAATGTATATTTCCATGCCAACAGCCACAGGATGATGCTAGTTTTCAAGTAGGAATTGGACCTAACAACTCAGGGAAGACAATCTCGCACAATAGCTGCTCTTTAAAAGTCCAAAGCACCAGTGTCCCACTGATCACAGGAGAGGTGCACATTTGACACCTTTTAGGAAGTATGGTCCAAAATAACTAAAACTCAAGGGTGGTTCTTTTGGAGGCATTTGGAACTGGTAGCTTAAACATTGTGTTCTCCCCAAAGCCTCAGGATGTGCTGCAGGGAAGCTGGGGTAAGGCACCCTTTGCTTGTCCCTCTTCAGACCACCTCACAAAGGCCCAAAAATGCAGCTGCTGCTCCTTGCTTGCAAAAATTTACCACTCACAAGGAGTGATGATGTTGACTTCTGGACTCTGTCAATGCTTTGTGACGACAACGGGAGTTTTTGTATTAGCTTTGAGGGGATTTGATGTAGGTCCCTATCCTCAATATTTGGGCATGTTTTCAGGCACACCTGCTGCCTTCCTTTGTCATTGGATGGGTGCTGAATACTTTGAAAAATTGGTTCAATTAAAATGATTACAGGGAATTAGTAATTTCTAAGAATGTTTCATGAGTGAGCTAAATAACCCTGTACTTCTCTGGATGTGTTAGTTCTCATTTTTGGGTTAGAGTGAAGGGGAATTCCAGAGATGCTTGTCAACATTTTATTAACATGTAAATAGATTTTTTTTTCCCTGTCAATAATGTACTCATACTTTATTTTAGTTACAAGTTGTTTATTCTGAAGGCTTTGTCACTTATGTAGCTCCTTAAAAGCAGAGGACCAATCTGAGCATGCATAGTACTTTTATTTAATGAATCCCCAGTCATCTGTATTCATGGACAGAGGAAGGCTTGGCAAATGAAGGATTCTGTGGTAAGATTTGTGTGCCTCTGTGACCATTTGGCTTTCATGAATATCCCTTTCTGACCATAAAGGGAACTCTTGCACATGGTTGTTTGTGATTTGTTCCCCGGTCTTTATTCACAAACACAGAAATATACTCCTCAAGGGCATTCCGAAATGAGAACTTAGGGAAGTAGTATTTTTCTTGCTGCCACAAGATAATGTGGAAAATGCCATTTCTCACTGCTTCTGTTTTTTATGGAAATTTAATCTTTTTTGTAACATAAGCCGAAAGTCCATAATGAGCAGTTTCAAGCTGTGTGATAGAAGGACCATATGTGTAATCCAGTGTTTGCACAGCAAAGGCTGAACTGAGCAGTAGGTTCTCGGGCAAGCTCACATGCCTGTGGCAGGAGCAGCTACTTCTGCTTGTGCGTTGACTACCTGCAGCATCCAATGTGCAGAGAAAGGAGAAGTGTGGCTGCTCATCTTTGCTAAATTTTGTGCTGTATATGTCTGGGCCATCACCTGGAGGCAAGGAGGTGTCATCTACTCCTCTTGGACAACTCATGTACTGTTAGCCATAGCGAAATTGTAACTTTACACAGCTCAGCCCAAGCTGACCAGGGCAGATTGATGGGAAAGGAAAGAGGATCATACAAGGTATCTCCATCCTTGAAGGTGAGAGAAGACTCCATGGTCAAGTCCCTGAGCATCTCATTTAATTACTTGCTTTGAGCAGAGAATTGAACTGGATGACTGACAGAAGTCCCTTCCAGCCTAAAGTATTTTCAGTGAAATGTATTTCTAACTTCTTTATCAATATTTTTATCAACTTTCAACTGACAATTCCCAAAAGCAAAGATTCTTTTTTAAATAAGAGTCAACATTCAGGGTTATTTTTTCTCCTCTTGTTCTGCATTTGTACTTTTCTATTTTGCTTGCATACAGCATGATGCAGTGAAGGTCCAGGTGGCTGCATATGCAAGTACACTAGCTGCTGTACGCTTTATTGGTGGGCAGCATTGAGCTTCAGAACTGGATGTTACTGTGAAGTGTAAGAGCACAACTGTGGAATTGGTGTAGGAGGATGAAAATATCAGTCGATCCTACCTTAAAGGCATTCAGTTTACTGTTGTGACACAGGTGTAAAGTAGGCTTGGTGATGACCAAGTGACAGGTAACTAACACTGCAGTGAAACAATGAGCCCTTGTTTCAGGCATTTGGGTGACATGAGTCTGATTTGGGTGCTTTGCCAGATGAAGATAATGGATTTGGCAAAGGTGTCCTCCTTGCATCTGAAAATGTGGCAACTGCTCTTAAAAAATCTGCAGGAGGCTGCCAAGGCTACTTGAAACTAGTATCTTGTTAGGCATTTGACTAAATAGTGATCTCAAATGTTTAAGATTGGTTGATTTGTGCTGTTATTGTCAGTTGCAACTGCTCAAAGCATTCCTTATCAGACCATCAATGCATTCACCTTTCTGGGTCAAGAAATATCTATTGATAATATTGAAATCTTTGAGAATCAAATTTAAAAAAAGGTAGTTTTCCCCTTTACAACAGTCAATCTTAACAGGTGTCAGCAACTGTTCTGCAGGTGAATTTGGTGGTGACACCTTGGCTGTTCTATGCCTTGAATGAGGGTCAGATATTTTCTGCCCCTGGTTAATATTCCTCTTGAGCAGCATAGAATTCTCTATACAGAGATGGGAGAAATTGTCAGGTGGTGTAAAGCAGTGCATCTCAATGAATTCTGAAGGATTTACGATCATTTACTCTAGCTGCTGATATGATCTTTGTTTTCCATAGCACTTCTTTCAAGGTCAGACAAACTATTTGCAAATAAGAGGGAGAAAAATTTAAAATTTAGCATCAGACTTGAAAACGGCCACCCCCAGGTATGGAAATTTTCCAGCATTTAATATTATGGATGCTAAGGGGAAGGAAAAAAATGCAAAAATGTATTATCTTTCTTTTCTCTCCCCATCTACTCAGTGAAGACAAATTTCAAATCCTAAACCAGATGGGATGTAGACAATTAATGTGTGCTGTTATTCACTTGAATCAGAGAAATGATACTACATCTGGCCTAGCGTTAATTTCTATGCTTTTTGAACCTGTGTGCTTCCATCAACATCTGCCTAAGTTTAGGAACATGACCTGATAAAACCCTAGTGCTACATTCTGTGGTCCGTATATTAATAAGTTTGCTACTAGTGGTAAGCTATTTGTTATAACAAAGGCATAAGAGATATAAAGCATTACAGCTGTTGTAGCTGAGATGTTCTACTTAATTAGGAAGTTTTGAAGAGTTCATAGACTGAAGAACTTTATGCCTTTGTAAGATACATATGTGTGTATGAAGATAAAGCTCTAAGTAGGTAACTGAGTGACACTTCGATGTATCTGAGTGTTATCCTTTTATTTCTGTTTCCTCGCTTACTGACATGAAATATGAGAACTGCTTAGATCACTGCTTTTTCTTACCACTACCCAGTCTCCAGATGAAAATATGAAACATCAAGGCATATGATCCTTTCATCATTACAATGATGTGGGTACAGGAAAACAAGCTTTCAATAATTGAGGCAGAAAATAAGTACTTAAATCATATGAATATGTATTATTATGCCTAACGAAATATATTTACTCATTCAATAGATGGTTATATTTAGTTACAGCTGTTACATTACTCCAATTCTGCCATGTCAATGGTGGTGATTTTCATTTTTTTAAGTAATTCCTGAAGATAGTCTTAAAATGCACTCAAAATTAATTTCTAATTTCTGAATGCCATTGATAAACTGTTGTTTGGGAGTCTTGCATCTAAATGGCCACAAATGGGCTATGGTTCTGGGTAAATTCTTGTTCTATTTCATACTTCTATTTTTTGAAAAACAGCATATAGATGTTTCTCAATGAGTTTAACTTGTAAATACAAATACAGGAGAATATGTTCATATAAACATAGAAAGAATTAAATATATAGGCTAAGTTATAAGCTGGTAAATTCCTGGGCTTGTAGGGATGTTGACCTCAGTATTCCAGTCTGTGGTGTGGGTGTAGGTCTCCTGCCCCTGAGAGGGATCTGTCAGTGCCAACAGCGAAATGGTCAGAGAACATCAGTGTGGAGGAACTCTGCTCATTTCTTGCACCAGTATTGGATGATGTAGTACTGTTTTGTGAATGTGGATTTTTTTTTTTTTTTTTGCTATTTCCTTTAAACCTGAGAAAGAGAAGTTAACAGGCTCCTGTGCTTGGTGGTGTAGAGAGTGACACTTTCAGAGCACGTAGTCCTAGTACTCACTGTCATTAATCCTTTTCAGTTCTTAAAATTCATAACCTTGAAGAGTTTTCTAAAATAGTTGTTCTTTAGCTAATGCTTGGATGTTGCCTTAGCCTATTTCGTGGTAGCAGACTGTAGGCAGTAAAATCCAAGATTCATCCATGTTTCAAATGTGACAGGAGTCTCTTTTGGCATAGCTTTAATTTTCTCTGAGTTAACTTAAAACTGGAATTGTATTCCACAAGTTAAATATGAGTCTGTGATGACACTTTACACGCCCCGAGCTCTAGGAGTGCAGGGGGGATCTGTTACAGCTCTGCAGTGCCATGAATGGTTGGACTTGATCTGGTGGGTCTCTTCCTACCTGGTGATTCTATGATTCCACGATTCTGTGAATGCCCAACTCCCAGCCTATGGTGGAGTTTGCTGGGATTTAATCTGCTTTTCCTAGCAAGTGCTAAATCAGCTTTGACAGATGGAGAACTTTCAGCGATGCTGTACAAACAGTGCAGAGATTTGGGAGGAGAAAGACCTTCCTTGCTGCATGCCTTCGCTCAGCCTTGAGAGTTGTAATCTGATGTGAACAGAGTCAAAGCAAACATTCAGAATCATTTCAGCGTGGTTACAGAGCAGGAGAAACAAAACAAATCTGTCAGGGAGTGAGGCTGGGGATGCTGGGGAATCCTGCCTGCCAAAATGCACCCACCAGCAACTGCTGCAGCAAGCCTGGGATCAAGCAGGACCAGGATAATAGGATGATGTGATAGCTGTGAGGGGGCTCAAAGGTTATTTTCCTAACGTTTTCTAATCAAGACAAAACAACACCACACACAGCACTCTCCTTTTTCAAGTTTTAATTTTTTTGAAATGGGAGTTTTTATTGCAGTTCTACTCTCTGTCCCCTGCAGAACAAATTTTTTGATGGGCAAAAATAAACTCTGTTTTAATAATATAACGGACCAGATTCCTTTAGAAATAGCAGTCCCACCATCTCGACTAATACCTAATACAGATCAATCAAAAGACTTTACACCAGAGCGAGATGGGGTGACATACTGGCTAATGAAATAGAGAATGTAAATAAAGGCTTTTTCTCTACTTTTCAGAGTATTTCTGCAACATTAAGGGCTTGTATTCTTTTAACTTAAAATTTGTTATAAGGTATTTTCAGTGGAAAGCTGGTCGAGCTTGCATAAGTCTCTAAGGGAGAAGAATGGAGAGAAATCTCCCTGTGAAATTTTGCACCTTATTTGGTCCCTGGTACAGGATTTACCCCTATGAGTTCTGATACTGTCTGCTCTGAAATGGCTGTGTCTCTGCAGCTTGACAAACAGCTGCACAAAGCCTATGGCCCCTGGCACCAATCTTGGCCCATTCCATTGCTTGGTGTTTCAGAAATATCTTTTATCCTGGCCAGAGTCAAAGGGCAGGTTTGGAAAAGTCAGGTTTTGTTGTGTAGGTGTAGAGAAAGCCAGAAATGCTGGAACCTAGGCCAGATTTTGATGGCCAATTCCTCTCAAAGTATAAGCCATAGGCTTTGCTGTGCTTTTTCCAGTTCTCTGCTTATGGCAGTTGGTGTGGATGCAGGATGGTGGGAATGATGACCCAACCGACCACAGCACCAGCACCACCTCGTGTCAGTGCAGCAAAATGTGATGCACCAGCCTGTGGTGATGTAAGGGGCTCATGACCCCCCCACTAAGCAACCCCAGGATGTTTTGGCAGCAGTTAAATAGTACATGAACCCATGTTCACTTATTGCAGCAGAAAGATTAAGTAACTGGATGGAGAAATCTTGTTGCTTAGAGGCTGCTTTAATGCCTGGTTCTTTGGAGTTCAGGCAATTAATCCCGGGTTTGAGGACTGTGCACACAAAAAAACTACCTGCTGCAAAGCTGCAGGAAGAGAACCACAAATATAGTGGTGAAAGCCAAGGTAGGCTCCAGATGGAACAGCCAGCTGTCTTGGACAGCAGCTGGCCATTCCCAGGCAAAATGAACACGCTGGGCAAGCCTGGCAGGTCAAATTAGAGAAGAATCTCTTGGATATATGGCAGTTGTGACTATATAAGGTCTGAAGGGCCTGGCAATTCTCTGAATTTGCGAGAGAGTGGGAAACACTGTAAGGTACTTTGATTAACGTAAGCCCAGTCATCTTTCTCCAAACACAATGAATTCTGCAGGGTAAGGTCAAATTTGTCAGCAGATGTGGTCTCCTGCTCTGAGGCATGCATTCTTCATTTAGCATTGCTCACCACCAAGATTATCTCCCTTTAAAGATGATGTCATGTTTTCATCCTACATATTATCCCTCTACAGCTGTATTTTTTGGCACGTAAACCGATCCAAAGCTGTCATCCTGTTCTCTGAATGGGCAAAATGCCACTGTAGCAGATGGGCGAGCAATGCAACTGGCACAGCTGGCAAGTCAGACCCTTCCAGGGCAGCTTCCTTTCCAGAAACAAGGGAATGAGGAAAGGGTGTTCTGTGGAGTTGTTCAGCATCTGACATAAAGGTAGATGTTATTATTCCTTGATTCGTGAGATTACTGTTGAAGAATGCAAGTTACCAAACACAAGCTCAGAAAGTGAATAAAATTGTTTTGTAGTTACTTCAGACATAAGTTGCGCAAAGGAAATACTGAATCAATAAATTACTTTTCTAATTGATTTTCTGAATTAAAGAGTTTTGCCTAAGCACATTACTAAATGAATGGATTTGTGCTTAGCCTGAGACACAAGTGAAAAATATCCATGAATAATTAATAACTGTGGAAAATTCCTTACAAAGTTGACAGTGTCAGTAGGTCTGATCTGGAATGGTTCACTCCTCATCTGGTTTACAGAGTGAGTATTTGCTTTGGTTTTGTTTTCACTAACCCTTCAGGTATCAAAATTTCTCAATTCAGTAGTATTTCTCCATGTCTTTTTAAAGAGAAAGGAAGTGAAAAATCCACAATGTAATATACTGGATCTTCACTTTTCTTTCTGAAAAAAAGCACCTCTGCTTTGGAGTTAGCAGACTGTTATTTATGCTTGTATTTTTTAAAATAAACTGATTAACATCCTTAATACATATTTTTATGATTTTTAGTTATATAAGTTTGGTTTAAGTCTTCTGTTATATCATGTTTCAGGCATCTTAGTGTTGCTGAATTGGTTAGAAAGCAGAGGGTTGCTTATAATGCATCATAACAAAGTATCTTGGTTGGAAATCAGATGTGCAAAGTCTTTTAAAAGAAGGAAATAAAACCAAAAAAGAATGGTCTCAGCTAGTGCGCTGGTTTTGTTTTCTTTTACAGTAACATTAGAAAGTAGGAAATGAAAGTATTGGGCAACCTTGGAAATATGTTTTACACACAATGTAAATTGGATGCCTACAGAATCTCTCTGTTATTGAGAACTAGGTGTTACTGCAGCAGACTAATTCCCAGGGCCACTGCATTTTAGGCCTACATGTGTCCTATTGTGTATTTGTTATTCATTGGAGGCACCCAAATAAAGAATAAATACCTAGAATAGTCTCTGTTGCCAATGTGCTTGGGAACTGTGGTATCTGTGCAAGGTCCTACAGCTGGGTTGGGGCAATCTCTGGTTTCGCTATAGAGTGGGGGATGATGTGATGGAAAGCAGCCTGTGGAGAAGGACTTGGGGTGCTGTTCAATGAGAAGCTCGACACGAGCCAGCAATGTGAGCTCACAGCCCAGAAAGCCAACCATGTCCTGGACTGCATCAAAAGAAGCATGGCCAGCAGGGCGAGGGAGGTGATTCTACCCCTTTATTCCTCTCTTGTGAGACCTCAGCTGGAGTGCTGTGTCCTGTTCTGGAATCCTCAACATAAAAGGACTCCAGCTGTTGGAACAGGTCCAGAGGGGGCTACAAGAATGATCAGAGGGCTGGAGCACCTCTCAGATGAGGACAGGCTCAGAGAGTTGGGGTAGTTCAGCCTGGATAAGAGAAGGCTATGAGGAGAACTCAGTGACCTTCCAGTACCTGAAGGGGCTACAAGAAAGCTGAGGAGGGACTGTTTGCAAAGGCTTGTAGTGACAGGCGAGGGAAAATGGGTATAAACTAGAGAGGGGCAGATTTACACCAGACATAAGGAGGAATTTCTTCATGATGAGAGTGGTGAGACGCCGGAACAGGTTGCCCGCGGAAGCTGTGGCTGCCCCATCCCTGGAGGTGTTCAAGGCCAGGTTGGATGGGGCTTGGGCAGCCTGATCCAGTGGGAGGTGTCCCTGCCCATGGTAGGGGGGTTGGAACTGGATGGGCTTTAAGGTCCCTTCCAACCCAACCTATGCTATGGTTCTTAGATCTGCATCTGCTGTTAGTGAGGGAGCCATGGACATTAGACAACAGCTAGAGTTGGCCTGCAGCCTTATTGCTGGCAAAGTGAGACTTGCAGGAGATGCTGCTGATGAATGCTGTGGTTTCTGTTTCCCTGATTAGGAGAGGAGTCACTCACAATTTTTGTGGACAAACGGAAGCTGAGCAAGAGGTCAGAAGGAAGTGATCCCAACACGAACAGCTCTGCGGTGACTCTGGAGACCCTGCACCAGCTGGCAGCCTCCTACTTCATCGACAGGGACAGCACCCTGCGCAGGCTCCACCACATCCAGATCGCCTCCACTGCCATAAAGGTAGGGGAAGTCCTTTGGGACCCACTTGCAGGGATGTTTCAGGTTCACTCGCTGCTTCTCAGGAGAAACGTGTTTTGATTAGCAAAACTAGATTTGTTAGCAAAATGATTTTTGTTCTGAGCTTTTTTATCTGAACCAAAGCATCCAATCAATAATGAAGGTTCTGGTTTAAAAGAGGGTTGAGGGCACTGAAGGCATCACTCTTGCTTGAGCGATACATGATTTGAGTAATACAGATAACTCTTATTGAAGTGTTTTGCTATTGAGATGGTTGTTGTTACAGGAGTGCTCAGCAACTGCATTGATAGGCAGGCTATTTTTTCTTTGTTTTAACTGACCTTTGGAACCATCTGGAACTCTTGGTTCTGCAGTTTCATGGAGGCACATCTGATGTTCTGTTAGAAACTTCTTTTAGTACAGTCAACCAAAGCATCCTGCCTGCTGATTGCAGTAGTTACTCCTAGCACTGGAGGATGCTTGGCTGAGATCAGTGCCACAGCAGGTCTATATAAAGCCACAACTGTTCTTTTGGGCAGCTTTGTAGCCTGATGTTCCTTGTTTTAAATGATGTCTCTCAGTCCATTTCCAGGATTTAAGAGAAAATAAAATTTTAACTTGCAGTTGAGGATTTTAATGTAAGATGTGATTTAGAATCAGTTCTGCTTATTGGATCTTCCTACTCATAACTAAAATCTTCATTAAAGACTGTCTGAAGCCAACTGCAGTTTCCAGCTACCTTGGCTGTTCCTTGAGTAAACAAAGATTGACCTCCTTGGGTGTGCCAGTTCCCTTATAGTGAGAAGCAGACAGCAGGTCAGACTGAGGGCCAGTTCAGAAGACATGACACTGGAGGGAGCTGAGGACCAGACTGGCCAGCAGCCAGCTCTGTGCCTTTCCCTCTTGGGCTGCCCCAGTGAGGAGAGTCAACCCAGTGCTCTTTACACCAGTAAACTACTGGGTGGCTTTTTTTGGAAGATGGGAGTGGGGATTTGCAAAGGGGAGAACTCCTGGAGGAGTTCTCTCAGCTGACCATAACTCCCTTCTGACCAGCATCAAAGAAATCCAGTGTAAGGGTGTTGGAACAAGTTTAGAAGTTCTGCAGTTCTGAATTTATATTTGAAGTTTATGTAGTGATATAAAACCATTTTTTTTATGGCTGAATAGTTAACAGAAAAGAAGAATCATGTTCAGAATCCCTTTATTTGATACGATCATTTTTGTTTCACTCTCAGTGAGCAGTTGACTTAAAAACAATTTGGTTGCACATGTAACTTTATTTTCTTAAAAACGAACAGAAAGTCATTATCTTTTGAATAGTTTGTTTTCCTTTACTTTTATGTCACTCAATTTTGTTTACATTTTTTTTAATAAGCAATGTACTAGCTTATACTTTAGGAAGAGTGAGATGAGTGTATTAATGATGTTTTGTGTAAAACTAAAAAATATATTATTCAGAACAGGCAAGAATTAAAGCACAAATCAAAAGAGGTGGTATTTGCAGGTAAATTATAATACATCGGTGAACAAATGAGCCTTGCCTCAAAGTTGTTCCTGGAGTTCTGAACTTCAAAGTGAATGGGAGTAATTTGAGATTTGCTTGTTGGCTTGTTTGTGTATTTTCTATGTTTCTTGTGACTGTGAGGAATCAGATGCTGCAGCAGTAGTTAGAAACACCTTTCACAGGTCTTTGGACAGATGTTTATTTGCTGTTATGAGATGACTAACTTGATGGCTGTGACGCTCCCAAAAATCTTCTTTGAGAAGAGAGATTAAAAATACACTTTCCTCCTTCAAACTCGCAACCAAAGAAGCAAAGTCAGTGTATTTAATTCCTTTTAGCTCCAGAATCAGTATAGCCCTGCCAAGTTAGACAAGATCACTCCTCACATCTTTTTTTCTATAGTTGTACCTGCAAAAAAAAGCATGTTTTATCTTAAAAGCAAAAAGGATAATACTTATTAACAACATCATATGACTCCTAAGCAAGTTACTGTCTGAATTCTGTGCCCTTTCTTGTGATTGTTCTTTTCCCCTGTCTTATAGGCTATCTGCTTTAGAGAGGGAGGATTTTCTTTTTGAATGTATTGTAAATTGATAACGCATCAAAAAGACTTGATGATCATTTATCAACAAAAACATCATAATAACATTATGGAAGAAATACTATCTTGTCTACAGGAGCAGGAAAGAGTAATAAAAAAACTAAGCATGCAGTAGTAGAGAGGGTCTTGAAGCTCCCTTAAAAGCACCCCAAGGATGGATTTATCTAGGACAGGAAAGAGAGTGAGCATTAACAGAGCTTGTAGTGGTGCTCAGTGATAGGCTAGAGATCATCTCACGTGTTTTTAGACTAGGGCTGTTCAGTTCCTAATGCTTTCAGCTGCTTCTTCTAGTGGTTCCTTGATAAAGAAAGGCTTATGGTCATTACTGATGGGACAGGGAGAGGGATCTGTTAAGTCTTTTGAGTTACGGGGCCAACATCAACTATGAAGTGAGAATGATCAAACTCAGTCAGTCTTCTGGGGGAAAAAAATAATTACCAGCATCTGTTTTCCCAGGTTCTAAGAATTTCTCTGGAAAGCAAAAATATAATGATATATTTTTCTCCCTTATGTAATTTAAATGATTAATAATTTATCAATTCTTATATTAGTCATTAAAATTAATTGAGATATGTGGTAGCTGAATATTTTTCATACAGCTCTCGGTACATAATTTTGTGGGACTGATGCAGGAAGATAATATTTTGATAAGCTTTATCATTAAGCTTTTCTATCAAAAATCCCAACTTATGTCAAATGAAAGGAAAGCACTTGGAAGGGGGAAGTGAGAATCAGCACTAATGTCTTTATGTTTAATTTGTATTTATATAGTGAGAAACGATACTATTCAGAGAAAATCTGTTAATGTGCAGCATGAAGAAAGGAGTGGAAGAGATGTACTACATGAATCAAGTTTGTTAATTGAATTTGTTTGTGATCAAGTTTGTTAGCTGTGACATATTTATCCTTAAAAATTACATGAGCTCAGCTGATTGAAGCTTCACATTAATCATGTCGACAATACATTGTTTATTCTATATTAAAAAAGGCAAAATGAACACATCACGTTTTCCAACTGGAAATGAAATGTCCATGGCAGCAACCTAGAGCCTACACCAATATTTAACTTATTTAAAATCCCTGATGTATACATTTTTTCAGTATTATTTTAACGCATGCGTTTCGGTGTAAGTAGTTAGGCTTATACGCTAAATCGACAGTTTGCACCCTCGGGGGCCTCATTGAAAACTCACTAAATGCCTGAGGCTGCATCTTATTTGCATATGCATTTACATGAATGTACATCCTGTTGTGTTTGAAATATGAGAGATCCAGCATTGCTTCCTTTACATGCTCATTTGAGAAGCTTTTTCCTGTGAAGATTTCCTTCAGATGCACTGACAGCAGTTAACTCTCCCTGTTAGCATCCGTATTAGGATGATGGGGTATGCTTTCCTCTTGTTTAATAAAATCCTGTATGGGCAGGGAAGCAGAATACAAATAAGTTCAGCAAATATTTTTCTTTCCCTGTGTGGCATCTTTAATGAGCAATATTCTCAGCTCTCCCAAATCGGTGTTGTTCTCACTTCTATAGGGCCATGCTAGCGTGCACCTATGGAAGGTCTAACCATAGCTGGAGGCCAAGGGGAAGGTGAAATGACTGGACACCTAGGACTTTGCGATGACCCTAATCTATATGACCGGCCTGTTTCCTTTGCTGATTGATGGGTGGTGTAAACAAGACATGAAGGTCATGAATTGAATGGCTGAGAGAGCTGGGGTTGTTTAGCCCGGAGAAGAGGAGGCTGAGGGGAGACCTCATTGCTTTCTACAACTACCTGAAGGGAGGTTGTGGAGAGGAGGGTGCTGTCATCTTCTCCCAAGTGACAGGGGACTGGACAAGAGGGAATGGCCTCAAGCTCTGCCAGGGGAGGTTTAGGCTGAACATTAGGAAAGAATTTTTCACTAAAAGTCATTGGGCACTGGCAGAGGCTGCCCAGGGAGGGGGTTGAGTCACCTTCCCTGGAGGTGTTTAAGGGGCGGGTGGACAAGGCGCTGAGGGACATGGTTTAGTGTTTGATAGGAATGGTTGGACTCGATGATCCGGTGAGTCTCTTCCAACCTGGTTATTCTGTGTTTCTGTGAATTGCTGTAGCCTCTACTGTGATTCTGGCAGTATGTCCTGTCATTGTCCACTGGCAGAGTGACCTTGGTGGTACCACCTTGAGATTGTGCCTCCTTACTCCTAGTACTTAATTAGGAGCCTTTTTCTATGGTGGGCAGGTGGCAGAGGGCTGTGTGTGGTAAAACTGGGTTCCATTCTGCTTTGTGAGGCTAATGCACCTGGGAGACAACTGTATACTGCTGCTCAAATGACCCCAGTTCCCATTTGCTACAAGCTGTAATTCCACCGCTGTCACTAATGAATTTCTGCACTAAGCCCAAACAGTTGTGCAGAAGACAAGAAACAAATTGGTCATACAGCAAATAAAATATTACTGTATTCTCTCACTGCATTCTGCAAAAGGATCACCACGCTTCTGGTAGGTGGGAATAACATTGCTGATTCATAAAGTGAGGCTGTTACAATTGTTGTCTTTTGGAGGATATCCTGTTCTGTTCCAGATTACATTTCTTTGCAAGGTAGTTGGAGCAGGTGAATAGAGTGTAGGTGTTATCTTTGCTTCAAGCCAATTGTGGGACAGCCACAGTGCAACAAAAGAAACGGGAGCCAATACAAGAACAGATGCATAAATTGAATTCTCCACCAGCTATTTACAGCCAGATTACAGGCCATTTATTCTATCTGAGTGAGAAAGAATAAATATCCTTGAGGATGTGCCCTTTAATTTCAATTAAATTTTATTGTGCAATTTGGTTTCTTCTTCCCCAAAACACTTTTTTTTTTTTTTGCTATGAGAGTTTTAAGCACTATTGTTGTCTCTGAAAACTTTAGATTACAAATAGTTTATAAGAGCACGGCTCTATTGTGGTGGTGTATATCTCTGATTATCTATAATTAACCCATGAATGACTCATTGTGGGCTGTTAGAGAGGAAACTTAAGTGTAATGAAATTACTTCCTCAAAACTCAGACTGAAATCCAGACCACTTTTTTTGTTTCATTTTGTCTGAAAAGCTTGCTTGTCTTATTTTTTCTTTCATACCTCATACTTGAATGTTTTTCCGTGCATTCAAGTAATTGCTGTAATCAAAAGTAGAAATGCTGAAATACTATAAAGCCTTATGCTTTTGTCCGATTTCTGGCAAATTCTGAATGTAGAAAGTTTTCCCTGGTGTGGATGAACAGCCAGATTCTGGAAGCTTTTGAAATCCAGATCTCAAACACTTGTAGCCCTCACTTTCCCTATTCAGTGTGTGGGCAGGATTTAAGACTATAGAGCTGAGAAGCCTTGTAAAGGGCCAAAGCTTGGGAAGGTCAGAAAATTGTGCCCAGCAAGAGCTTTAAGTTCAAAAATCACAGTTAGAAACACTGGGCTGAAAAGATCTGTGTTGGGGCCCTAGCGGTGCTAAAGGAATATGAGTCAGTTCGGTGATTATCTTGAACAAGTTGCTGAGGTCACAGGATAAGGGACAATGTAACTAAGCAACCAACTTGGGGTCAGGAAGGTTAGGTGGAGTCAGAGTGTGTGTTTTGATAATGTAATTGGATACTAACCAATGATTTAAAAGTAAAGAAGTAGTTATTAACCAATGATTAGATGACTAGCGAACAAAGCCTGTATGAGATGGTATATAAGTGTATGCAGCCTGTGAAATAAACGGATTGAATCTGCATCATATTGATGTGTCTGTGATTCTTCCCGGGATCGCCACGGAATAAATGGACCCCGACAACTGGTGACCCCGACGTGATACAGGGGTAAAGGAGGTTGCGGAGGAAGGGCGAGGAAGATCCTGCTGCCAGCGAGGGAAAAAGACCCCTGGAGGGTGAGCTGGGCCGTCCGAGAGAGGCGGGAAGTGGCCACGACTGATCCGTGAGTCAGGGACGCAGGATGGGAATTGCCGCATCGGCACTGGAGCGCGCTGCGCTGGAGAGCTTAATGAAGCTCGCGGATAAGGCTCATAGTAAATTAGATCGGCAAGCAGTAACGGGGTTGCTTTTGTGGTGCCGAAGAAAGGGTTTTTTCACTAATACGGCTCAACTGTATAGTTGCACAGCCTGGGAACAAGTCGGAAGAGAACTTTGGGAAAATGTACAATTAGGATCTAAGGAGGCGAGAACTCACGCGAAAACATTCCGTGCTGTTCGAATGCTAATAGAGCAATTGAACGGTGAAGCTCAGGTAGCAGCAGCGCTGCGGGATGTGTTACGTCGAGGGGACGGACGGTGACTCAGGTGAAGGAAAAGAGTCTTTAATCGATTTGACCTGGACGGTACTCCCGGAGTATGAAGGGAAAGAGAGGCTTAAGGTTAGAGAGGAAGTTAAGGCTGAAGAGGATGTTGCTTGCGATGATTTTGAGTGCGACCGTAAAAGGACGTTTCCCATCTCCTTGGCGGAGAAAGAGGCTTAGGGAGGACTAGATGACGAATTACCCCCCTGGACTGAAGAACAATTACCAGGGCCATCGACGCCTACTGCGCCACCAATGGACCTTGATCCAACAGAAATCCCTTTGCCCCCTGATGGAGAGGAAGTAGAACAGTTGTCTGGACTGCAGAAGCAGGAGAAATTAATGACACAGTTACTTAATGAAATGAAGAGGCTTGATAGAAGTTTGGGTCAAGCAACTGTAAAGAAAGCCTATCAGCAGGCACATAAGGCAATTGTGGAAGGTTTAAAAAACATCGAAAAACAATTAGATGGACTGGAAGTAGAAAGACAGGGAAAGTTAGTATCTGTGCCGCAGCGAGAATGACTTTTGTGCATGGTAGAGGACGGGGAATGGATGATTGAGGAGGCTGATCACTATTTAAAATCTAAATATGGGTCATCAGCCAGGCTTACTCGCTAAGAAAAGCAGGAAGTGCTGGAGCGGAGGAATGACGAAGTTCAGAGAAGGTCTGGTCATGTTGATAAGGAAGAAGCAGGGCTACTTTCGTCTCTTTTCCGCTCCTGGAGAACAAAGGAGGCTGGGTTATCAAAGGATGATGCCAACAAACCCTTTGATCCAGGTCCGATAGTCACCAAGAAGGGGCCTGATCCCAATGACAAATATAAAAAGATATGGTATGGTCTGAAAACTCCTACAACAACAGCTGGGACAGAAATACATTCTGTTAGAGATGTGCCGAAGAAACACATTTTAAAAGAGACTGCCACATGCAATGCCAGGAGACAGGGCCTAAAATCTGCCCTCAGTGTGGAAAGGGCTAACATTTTACCAGTTGGTGTAGATCAAAATGGGATAAGAATGGGAGAGTGTTGTCAGAAAAACAGGAGCAAAGCATGGTTCGGAGGCACGTACCAACACGGCAAGCAGCAGTTCTCACCTCAGAGCAAGAACCAGAGGCAGCACCGAGGCAGACGTGATCACCACCATAGCAGTAGTGCTGCAATCATCCGCACTTCGCACAATACCAGGAAATGTAAAAGGACAGTTGAGGTTGGCTTTACTGCCTTGTAATTAGAATGATTATCAATAATTTGGTTGGGAATCTTTGTTTTACCTGGCATCATTGATGCAGACTTTACTGGAGTTATTCAGATAATGGTTTTGACATTAACACCTCCTGTATTCGTACCTGCAGGAAGCTGCATTGCTCAGTTAGTTCCTTTTAAATCTTGTATGCCAGTGACAGGAGCTGATGATCGCGGCGATGGAAGTTTTGGTTCTAATGGACAACCGCAAGTATATCTTACCTTAGACATACATAAGGCAAAGCCAGAATGTCAAATCGCAATGAGAGCCAAAACTGGTGAAATTAAGAGAGAAAAATGTTTATTGATACCAGTGCTGATGTAAATATTGTTTCAAAACAACAGTGGCCTTCTCACTGGCCTACAGTGTCGATTGCCACTGGTGGTTTTGGACCTTCCCCAATCATGATTCCAGAACATTGGGAATTGTGAATTATTGATTTAAAAGAATGTTTTTTCACAATTTTGTTACATCCAGGAGATTCGAGAGAAAAAAGGAAAAAAAAAAAAAAAAAAGAAAAAAAATACAAAAATCATCTCCATGGAATTACTTGGGGTGGCAATGTGCCATAATAAAGGATTTGTTTGACAATCGTACTAGTCCACCAGAAGAATTAGATATTTGGAGATGTTTGAATGCTACTAATGACACCTGATGGGGGGATTGGGTAAAATATGAACTATTGAGGTACACTAGATTCACAATTGAAGATGCAAGATGTACACGAGCAAACATGTACTAATTGCAATTTGACTAATACCAAAGCAAAGGTATTACCACCAGGAATATTTCTCATTTGTGGTAATAGAGCATGGAATGGAGTCCCAAGCAATCCTAACGGGGGACCATGTTATCTAGGAAAATCGAGTTTGTTTCACCCTAATATAACTCAGGTAATATAACTGGCAAAAGTAGCGTCATCGTCACGGTCTAAAAGAGAAATTCATGAGTTAGATTGTGAAGAAATTGGTGAACCAAAATTTTGGTCTGAGCTACAAACTGTCGTTACCTCAATGCTTATGACTGGAGCGGTAACTACTAAATTGATGACAGCCTTGAAACAAGTAGCCTGTTGGACCAAAGCCAAATTGAATTTGACATCTGACATTTTAGGAAAATTGACTCAAGATGTAGCCAGTGTTAATCATGCTGTGTTACAGAATAGAGCTGCCATTGACTTTTTGTTGTTAGCACAAGGTCATGGTTGCGAAGAGTTTGAAGGAATGTGTTGTATGAACCTGTCTGATCATTCATCTTCCATCTTTAATGAACTTAAAGAAATGAAGCAGGGACTACATAAGTTAAAAGAAGAATCATGGGGGCTAGAGTCTTGGCTTAAAACTTTGGGCTTAGGATCATGGCTGATTTCTTTTGTTCATCCTATACTAACCGTGTTATTAGTATTGTTGATAATGATGATTGTGACCCCATGTATAATTAAATGTTTTCAATCACAAATGAATAGAATAGCCAATATGGTGTTTGAAAAAAGAGGGGGAGGTTTTGGGGCCCTAGCGGTGCTAAAGGAATATGAGTCAGTTCGGTGATTATCTTGAACAAGTTGCTGAGGTCACAAGATAAGGAACAATGTAACTAAGCAACCAACTTGGGGTCAGGAAGGTTAGGTGGAATCAGAGTGTGTGTTTTGATAATGTAATTGGATACTAACCAATGGATTTAAAAGTAAAGAAGTAGTTATTAACCAATGATTAGATGACTAGCGAACAAAGCCTGTATGAGATGGTATATAAGTGTATGCAGCCTGTGAAATAAACGGATTGAATCTGCATCATATTGATGTGTCTGTGATTCTTCCTGGGATCGCCGTGGAATAAATGGACCCCGACAGACCTGTAATGTCAGATGTTTGTTGACTTCATTGAAGAAATTAATAGAATCATAGAATGGATTGAGTTGGAAGGTACCTCAAACCCACCCAGTTTCAATCCCCTGCCTTGGGCAGGGACACCTCCCACTGGATCAGGTCACTCAAAGCCCCATCCAGCCTGGCCTGGAGCACTTCCAGGAATGGGGCAGCCACCACTGCTCTGGGCAGTAGAAGTGAGTTAGATTAAACAAATGTCGGAAACTAAAAGCCAGAAATGTTTATTCCTTTTCAATGCTTTGTGGCTTCTTCATTGTGCAGGTGCGGTGAAATTACTGCAGCATGTCCAAGAAAAGCACAGTGCACATTCTCAAGGACAAGTTTTGTTTAGGTCCCTTATGAACTTCCAAGTTCTCCACTACCTTCATTTTGCCTTCATACAATAACAAAGTTTGAATTTTATCAAAGGGGGAGTCAAACATTAAGATTTCAGGTAATACATAGGAACTGATTTCCTAAATCTGTGTTTTGATGTGGTAAACTCCCATTAAAATTTTGTGAGTATCAAATACTTTTGCAGGTTTCTTTGAAAAATCTCAATTAAAAGCTTCACAAACCCAGCTCACTGTTTATGTGGCTCGATATGGATTTTAAAATTTAAGTTTGGGCCATTATCTAATTGTACCATGCAGTTAGGCATTTAACTGTCATTACATTTTGAGGATCACCTTGCTCCTAAGGGTCTTTCAGTAATCTGAGTTTAACTGTGGATTTGGGTGGTCAGATTTAGACAGATGGGATAAAAATGTTGGCATTTTGGTCTTTGAGCCTGGCTAAACCATGGCACAAGGTGCAGCACAGGAGCTATGTGCTGGTACCGGCTGCTAACATCAATAATGTGAAACCCAGGACGTGACCTGGAAGCTGCACAGCACTGCTGTGCCCAGGCAAGTATGTAGTTTTTCTCAAGAGGGTTTGTTTGCTCAGGAGCAGCCCTGAACTTCCATGCCTCTGTCCCTTCTTTTTCTGAAGCTAAACCTGTCTCTGGTAACTAAGATGCCTCTGTACTGTGTTCTGCACAGAACATGATTTGTGTTTGTCTCAGTATAATGTTGACATACTTGAGGTTTTATATATTTGTGTCTGGGAGCTGCTGGAGATCTCTGGATCAAATTCACCATGGGTGTAATGAAACTTTTGTGTCTGTTACCTTCTAAGAACACACCAAGTGTAAATATTTGGGACTTATTTCCTTATCTTGTTCAAGAATTTAAGTTGATAATATTAAAAACAGTTTTAATTCATTTGGACAGTCGAGATGTAATTAACTTGGAACTCCAGGACTGCTTTCTCTAGGAGGTAAAGTAGTGGTCAGCTCTGCAGCTGGTGTAAACCCACACAAGTCCTTTGAGAATCTGGTCCTCACTAGTCTAGAGAGTGAGAGGAAAACAGGGTGGGTGGGAAAGGACCAGGAAGTTAATGCAGTAACACGTTTTATTAAACACTCTCAGAATGCAGACTCAGCAGCCTAATTGACACAATGCATCACAGCAGCTGCAGCATGGCACTTGTAAAAGGATGGGTTTAGCAGCTCTAATATAGACTACATTGTCTCATTATATTTTCAGCAATGTGCATAGAGGAGTAATGAGTGCAAGAAGTTATAACATCACTAGCTAGTTGGTAGCACAGCATGAAACACTTTCAAAGCAACAGAATAGCACATAATAGAGATGCTAGGGTACACATTATAGAAAGGTTTTAGATAACTATTCTTCACCTTAAAAAACAATACAAAACAATAACAGCGGGTAGACCATATGACATAATATGACACAACAAATTGAAGGACTTTGTATCATTACATAGTTTAGTCAAGAGAAGGGTAAAAAAGCCCTCCAGAAAATAAAGACTGCCAAACCGTAAGCAGGTTATAAGTGTACATCTGTAAACAAGAGACCTTAAAAGCACTGGCAAAATGCTTGCCATCACAGTCGTCAAAAGCCTATAAATAATTCATACTATCATTCCTTAAATGTTTCATATTCATTTTTCTTTTTTTTCCCTTAAAAATGTAAGTCAAGTAAATAAATGCAGAAAACGGAGAAGGATTTTGATACTGAGATCCACAGTGAACCTATTGAGCAATGTTGTCGAAGCAGCACTGATTTGGAGGCACTCAGTCACTCAGTTTTGTATGGATTTTAATTGGTCTTTATTCTGGCTGCACAGTGGTTTGTGTAGAGTTGGGACATGGACTTCAGTGCTCTCCCTGTCCTCCACACCTGAACTGGCAGCTCCTGTCTCTCAGCAGGGCAGGAAATGTCAGGCAAGGACTATAAAATTCACAGAACCTTTTCCTGCCTCTGGACCCTAAGAAATATGAGTTAGCATGTACTAACAACGCATATGAACACAAAGAGCAGGTTAGGAGGAGTACCTCAGCATAACAGAGGCTGCGAGTCAGAAGAAATAAGCTTAGAGAATCATAAAAAGCTGTTGAAAGGTGTCCATATTAAATTCCCTATAGAATTTATACCCATAATATATTTTCACATATTTTGCTGTCATAGATTATAATTCAAAGTGTGATCATCTAATACAATCTGTTAATTTAATGGTACAAAAGGTCCCTGAAAATATGTTTCATGTGTGAATCCTTTATAAGTACCTGATTCTGTGTGACACCATTGCTGTGTTCTGCAGCTCACAATTCCTTCTACCTATAAGGCTTCTCACAGCACTTCAGCAGGATTTACATTTCTGACCGCAAAAGCCTGAAAGGTTGCATTGTTCTTCCAGGAGACTTTCTATAGTGCTGAGTGATTACTGCAGTGTTTTCAGATCTTTAATGGTAGAAAAGCTGTCGGTCTCATCACTGGCCTGCAGACTTTAATGCTGAATCACATATCCGAAGCACCAAAATAAAAAGTGTTTCTGGTTTTGCAGGGTGAGTTTCTGACCTTACACATAGAATAAACTCCACTGGAATCAAAAAAGTTTCTTTACCTGATTGATATCACCAAGATCAGGGTTTTCCTCATTCAATCTCAGCCATCATCTTGCTAACTTATCAAATGGTTAATCATTCTCTCTCTAGCGTACCCAAAAGAACCCTCTCATTCCCAGGGAACAATTAATGCGTTTCATAGTCTTTAGGGAAACTGCAGTGTTCCTCTTCTTATTTTTATTAAAAGTAAAATAAAATTTAAAAAAATTAAAACCCCCTCAAACATAAAAGAACTGTAGTGTTAACAGTTACACCAGTCCAGAAGAGTCCAGCAATTATAATAATTTCCCTAAACAGAGGATACCAGTATACAATCTCCCACTGAGTATGTTGATTCATAAGGAAATACAGTTTTCTCTTCTTCAGGACTACCTAGAGCCTTGAAAAAGAAAAAAAAATCCATGTTTTGACTTCAGTTTTTCATGAAATCCTTAATGTGTAAAAATAAATGATGACAAAATGTTCTAGATAATAGAGAAAATGGTTTGAAGAGGACCATTACAATATTTTTTCTGTTGTATTTTAGTCTCTTTAAGCTGACTTTATTCTTACTCTGCTTCTCTGTTTGAAATATGACATTCACAGCAATACTGTCATACATAAAATTGCACAAAATAAATACTCTATGTTCCTTCAAGCATGGCAATTTATATACTTAGTTAAATCTAATGATGAAATGTGTGGGGCTACTTTTATTTTAGCATATGTGGGAGGACTGAAGTGTTATGATTTTAATATGTGTTTGAATAGTTTCCTTTGCTCATAAAGACCAATCTATTAAGAACAATCCTGTGGGAAGGAGTTGGTGTACTGCAGGGAGGAGTAAAGTCTCATACCATTTGGTCTCGAGGTAAAATGCAAAGGCATTTCGCAACTGCACGGCATCAGGAGCTTACAGTGCTAGAAAGACAGTAAGAAAAGTTACTTAAGGTAATTGATTAAAGTTTATCAACAACTTTGCTGTTGGTTTACAATGGGCAGGATCTGTCCTTCCTTGATGAAGATGGAGAAAGCTGGCAAGTCTGTTGTGTGCCCTATAAAGGGATGTATATTGTGATAGCTTAGAGGGAATAGGGCGCTACTTACAAGATAAACATTCTAATAAGTAAAAAGCCATGAAAAACCACACAGATATCACAGAATCACAGAATAACCAGGTTGGAAGAGACCCACCAGATTGTCGAGTCCAACCATTCCCACCAATCCCCAAATCATGCCCCTAAGTACCTCATCCACCCTAACCTTACACACCTCCAGGGACGGTGACTCAACCACCTCCCTGGGCAGACTGTTCCAATGCCTAACCACCCTCTCTGTGAAGAATTTTTTCCTAATCTCAAGCCTAAATCTCCCCTGGTGGAGCTTAAGGCCATTCCCTCTCGTCCTGTCCCCTGTCACTTGGGAGAAGAGGCCAGCACCCTCCTCTCCACAACCTCCCTTCAGGTAGTTGTAGAGAGTAATAAGGTCTCCCCTAAGCCTCCTCTTCTCCAGGCTAAACAACCCCAGCTCTCCCAGTTGCTCCTCATAAGATTTGTTCTCCAGCCCCTTCACCAGCTTTGTTGCTCTTCTCTGGACTCGCTCCAGAGCCACAACATCCCTCTTGTAGTGAGGGGCCCAGAACTGAACACAGTACTCGAGGTGCGGTCTCACCAGTGCGGAGTACAGGGGGAGAATAACCTCCCTGGACCTGCTGGTCACGCCATTCCTGATACAAGCCAGGATGCCATTGGCCTTTTTGGCCACCTGGGCACACTGCTGGCTCATGTTCAGTCAGTTGTCAACCAGCACCCCCAGGTCCTTCTTCTCCTGGCAGCTTTCCAGCCAGGCTTCTCCTAGTTTGTACCTCTGCTTAGGGTTATTGTGCCCCAAGTGCAGGACCCGGCATTTGGCCTTGTTAAACCTCATGCCGTTGGTCTCAGCCCAGCAGTCCAGCCTGTTCAGATCCCTTTGCAGAGCCTCCCGACCCTCCAGCAGATCTACACTTCCACCCAGCTTGGTGTCATCTGCAAACTTGCTAAGGGAGGACTCAATGCCTTCATCCAGGTCGTTGATAAAGACATTAAACAGGACTGGACCCAGGGCTGAGCCCTGGGGAACCCCACTTGTCACTGGCCTCCAGCTGGATTTAACTCCATTTACCATCACCCTCTGGGCCCTGGTCATTCAACCAGTCATTCAATTTCCTGCACTTGTGTGTAAGACCTATAGCTCCAAAAGCAACTCCTGTCAAAGTATTTTTCACCCACTATATAATGTGAATTTACAGAAAGAGTACAGAGAGTACTATGTGCTATGCTTGCAGTTCTGACTATTTCGGTTATTGAATCAAACTCAGCAAACTTTTGTTTCCAGTTTTACTTTCCGTCTTCTAAGTAAAACATTGAACTCTGACTTGAAGTTTCCACTTCCTGATGTGACGGGCAGTTTTGGACAAAGGGATATACTTTCTTTTCTCCTCTGTCACTTTCTGTGGGTTTGTTAAAACCTTAAAGGATATAATGAAAATATGGTATGGTACGAACACCTTCCCAGTTCTTATTCACTGAAGGCATTTTCTAAAGTCCTCAGGCTTTAGAGAGTTTGACATTTAAAGTCTCTGTATTTAAGGATGGGTGTAAGGAAAACCATCTCAGTCCTTATGCTACAGAATTCTTCACTTGACTTGTGCGTATTTGACAGGACTTAAGTGTATGGCCTTTTTTCCATTAATTTTGACAGGCCTCAGACCATATACAGAACACGAGTACCTGCTCTCATTTCCGACTAATTTGGACTGAAATAATAACCTGGATTCAGTTCTCCTTTAGGTCTATAGCAGAAAGGCAATAGAGTTGTCTGGCATTAAAACTGGTCTCACAGGAATAAAAAAGGGGAGCTTACTCAGTTTTAGTAGACGTATTAGGAGCTTATGGGGTTTTTTTAACCCAACATTTGCTTTTCATTTGGTTCTTCACTTGCAAATTTGTTTCTTTCCCTTTGCTTTACCTTTTCCAATATTTTTTTTTAAATCCAGAATAGTGCTCATTATCACAGCAGCGAGCTTTCAGTAAAAATTGTTACCTGAAAAATACTTTTTATTTATATACATGAAATTAAAAATTATTAAAATGATTGTTTGGCTCATAGTAGAGAGTTCTAGGTAGAACTGCTTGAATATTTGTATCTTAACCAAATATACTCTCAGATCTGGTGTATTTACCCTCACCTCAGACATGCAACAAGTTGACCTGACGTAGAAAGCTAATATCCCAAATAAACTCCCTCCTTTTCCAGTCTCCCTTCCATGGTGCTTCCTCAACTACTTGTGTCTGAAACCAGCCTCTCAGTGGTGCTGTGTTCCTGACTAGCAGCTGAGTTAGAAACAAGAAGACTCTGGGAGTCCTTTTCTCTGCTATGAGTAGTTTTGTATGAAGTTTATGCATGGTAACTGAGGACCAGGGTTTTTTTGTTCTCTGACCACTAGGGTTTGAATTGTTGCAGCTAAGGCCTGAACTGGTTCCTTAAGATTCAGCGCTCCATTGAGTTCAGAAACAGTGTGGATGACAGCGAGCCAAAACGCTACTAAGCTTTCCTACATCTTGCAAGAATCTCACAAGTCAAGTCCTCAAAACTGCTTGGATGGTACAAAAGCCATGGCTCATTTATCAAAGTAAGCACCCAGCACTCCTGGGTATTGCAGTGAGTTCCTGAGTACTTAGGACAGCTTTACAAGCAGTGCTGCTTTAGCTCACTTTAAGTGAGTTAGAAGACTCACAAAGTCCCTTGTGGCTCACTATTCTTTAGCTAATTTAGTATTAGTCCTTGATTGGAATGCAAGTGTAATTGCAGGTAATTATTTGAAGATGTTTTTTTCCTACTACATAATGTTTAACAAGCAACATCTGCATTTAATTTTAAAGGTAAGTGCCAGAAGTTTGATTTCTGAATCCTAAGTCTGTTTTAATTTATACAGTGAACAAGTCTGCCAATCCTATTGGCCTGCTTTGAATAAGAATCTTGTACTCTGCGGCCATGCACCATGTACAACATACATATCGACTGCAGTAAAACTTGGAATCAGATTCTGGGCTCAGATGTTCTTTCTGTGTCTTTTCATAACTTTGTGAGATTTAAAAACTGAAGATTTTCTTTCACCACAGATGAAACTAGACAATAACAATGGAACAGTGTGATCAATCAAAGTTATAGAGCAATATACTTGGAGTAGTCATCTAATGCTGAGGAGGCATCCATACAAAATGATGTTCAGAGCTTTGGTATAAAGGCACTTTTCTTTTTTAAAACAAATTTAGCCAAGCGTTTCCCTGTAGTTTGAACATCTGACAGGGATTTAGTGATAAATTGATCAATTATAATTGTTAACTCTGTAGGTAGACCTTCATATACTCAGGAAAATATGTAAAAACCATAATAGCATAAAAATGAGAGTTTTGCAAAACTATCAATTGAGAGTTGGCAGTACCAATGAGACAAAAAGGGCAAATGTATTGCAGTCATTTACCAGAGGGAATAAATGGGTGGGAAATAATGAGGATATAACCTAAAAATAAATCCCTAAAAACATATATATGACCCAGGCAGAGAGCAAGCCAGCAGACGTGCACATTATGGACACTAATGTGATTTCTTTTGAGAGATTGGAATGACAAACCCAGAAGGGGGAGTTTGAATGGACTATGGCAAAATAAAATGGACATGTGAAATGTCCTGCTGCAGATGTCACTGTGAGTGAGGTGCAGAGCATTAGGAACTGTTGTGCTACTGACAGCAAAAATAAACCAGGCGTTTACTTGCATTCCAAAGGAGGAAATAGGAGATCTGGAAACAGCTTAAATTAGTAAATCTTTAGAGATATTTCTTGAGAGACTATTGCAACTAAATTGTAGAATTGCAATGAAGTAGATAAACATAGGTAGCATTTCTGGAAAATCTAGTTCTTAATTAACCTGTCCTTATCACTTTAATTTTTGAGCTTTAAAAGTTTAAATCCTTTTTATATTATTTTTAGGTCCTAATGTTAACTTTTAACATTTATTTTTTCTTTAGCACTAATTATTCTTATTATTTCTATTAAAATGTAAAGCACAGACACATTTATGTATAAAAAAGTAAAATGTTTCCAAAGTATCCGAAGGTAAATTTTATATTCACCTGAACTTATTTTTCCTGCCTTAACAAAGAAAAAGAGCATTTTAACTTTTTATTGTGATTCAGGAAGGATTCTATTTTTTTATTCACACTTTCCCAACCTAAGAAAATTATCTTCCACTTGACTGCAGTATTGTTATGACTAATAATATCTGTGAGTCTTATAAATAGCCAAATCACGCTATCTTCTCAAAACTAATGGGGTCATGATGAAAAAACCCAGTAGCCTCAGCAATGCATAGTGAAGCTGAGCCAGGAAGATACAAATCCTATTTCTCACTTGGGAAGCCCTTGCATGGGGTTTTGCAGTTGGTCTAAATGTAAGTAGGTGGACTCCCTTTACAGTATGTGCCTCAAGATTTCTTTCAAGCTTTGTCATTTGTATAGGGATAGGGTTATGTCTGGAAAAGGTTGGAGGGCTTGGAAGGGGCTTTCCTTCAAGTAGGCTGCTCTGCTTTTGCTTTCTGCAGGTATCTTGATATTTTTATGAATGTGAAATACTATTTTAATTTGTGTCTGCACTTTCCTCTTTGTTTCTAATTTTGTCTTTTGAAACAAAATATATAGATTTCATTTGTTGCTCAGCTGCCTCTTTAGGTAATAAAAGTTACATAAAATTATTATTAGTATTCATTTAAGGAAGATGTGTGCCGGAGTATCCAAATGTAAACTGAAACAAAATACTCAGCTTTTATTACCTTTTTTCGAAGTCTGTTATTTCTCTGTAAGAGAACTTGACTCTTAACTATTCTTCAAGATTAATTAAGAGAGATAACTTTATGAGAGAATGCCTGTCCTTATTCTCTGGATGAGGCTGATGCACCTTTGATTTCTGAGAGCACAGAAAATAAAGGCTCTGGTACCGTTGCCCCAACTGGCTTGCCAGCAGCCTCATTTCCTACAGACTTCGCTCTTGCTGTATATAAGGATGCGTGGGAACATGCCATTAACATATAATGTCCTTGAAAACCAGAAATTGTAGCTCTGATATCAGAACTATCAATGCTGCTAGCAGTTTCATCTGGGGTAAATCCTCACTTTCAATGCCAGGAGCATCAAGCACTCTGCAGAGCCAGCGTTACAGAACAGTGGGAGGACGAATCATTTTCTCCTCCCTCCCTGACCCTGTCTCAACCCTCTTTAGAAGTAGGTTCGTGTTTCCTGCTAGCTGAGAGCTGAGGCAATCCTGGCAGTCTTGGTTCCTTGTCTAATTTTCCAATGGCACAGCATAGACTTGAAGACTTGTTCCGATGTTCTTGTGGATTCTCCAGGAATTTACAGTTAAGAAATTCCTCCCTGATAGAGTGAGGAATAGACTTGACAGACAGGTGATCACTCCCTATCACAGGAACCCAAACAGCCTTCAAAAATCATAACATTTTTAGAGGATGTAACAAAAGAGAAGTGTTCAAATAGTCTGAGTTCATTTCCAGTTCCTAGAATGTTCTGATTTTGGAGGTATTTTATGCTTTCTTTGGGAATAATACATTTCAAGTTCATTGTTGTTGCAGTGAAACTGAAAGTTGCCTCCTTGCTGAAAAACTTGAATGCAGTTCTTATTCCCCTTATAATGGAGTTAATGGAAATTTTGCCATTTATTTAATTTGCTGAAAGATCACATTTACTGCTTCTGTTCTATCTTACAACAGCAGATGACAGAAAAATATGATCAAAGTGATTCCAGGTCTCCTGAGGTAGTGGGCTCTTCAAATTAAGAAGTCAATCCTGTGCTATCAATACTGCTGCTAGAAAACATGTTGAAAATATTCCATGCCTATAAGGTATTGCATTAGAATGCTGGCAAGTAAGAAAAAAACATCATTAAAATCATTAATCCAAGCCCTGACATTGTGGTGCTGTTGGTTTGCCTGTACCTCCTTCAGAAACATTCATCTAGCCAGTAGCAGGACAAGTGTCAGTGCCTGGAACATTCAGAAGATTTGATTTATTTTAATTGCATGCTAATTAGTGGGAGTCTTTTAATATGCTCAATGACATAAATAGGACAGCAGAGCACCAACTATAGTGTGGTAAAGAAAAGTGTTGAAAGGAAGGTGCTTTTGTGAAAAACTGTTGAGCCTGGCGGGGTCAGGGAGAAAGAAAGGAAGCTGGCAAATGAGCCACCTCTAACTAGAAAGTACATTTAGTTCCCATTCATTTGATCAACTTTTTTTTAGGCGAAATGAGCGTTGGCTGCAGAATGTGCAGGGATGAGAAGGTGTGGGAGCATGGGCCGAAGGTGAGGTTCATAGTAGAGTAATTTCAGGAGGATCTTAATGACTTCAGGTTTCTCCTCCCTCAGTACTTTTGCCCATTCCTCTGTCTGCATCGATTGTTCAGAAGAGACCTCCTTCCTTGAGTACTCATGTATATACGATGAGTTTTCTCTAAATCACTATATTAATGCTAAAATATTAAAGAGGTTTATACAAACATAAATGCAGCTGCGTATTTTGAAGTGTCTGCCATTGTCTCATTCCCTTTGTGTTGGCTTAGTTTTCTTCTTAGAAGCCAAATACATTTTTAAAGAGTCTCACTGAGGAGGCTAGTCCATTATGCAAGACAGCGCTCCACCTCTGCATGGGCATGTAGTTGGGAACATTAGCTGTGTGCGTTACAAAAGATACACCAGGCACAAAACCTCTGCAGAAATATATTTCCCTTTTATTAAGAAAGCCTTCTATAAGCTTAATTATCATGGACAAAAAAAAAGCACACTTTCTCAGGGAAATAATACCCACTGATATCACAAGAATTCAGCCCTGCTTAAGTGCTAGGAGGTATGTTCTCAGTGTGCTTACAACTGGGTTGTTATCACCATGGTTATGAGATTTAACTGACTGAAAACTGTAGGCATTTGTCTCATTAATGCCAAGTGTTACAGTTTATTTCTGGGAACTGAAAACCCTGCTGCTCAGGGAAACCAGCTCTGTGATAATCTTTGAAAACAAGGCACTTGGGACTAGCCTGGCCGGTTTTTGTCAGATGGCTTCACGCATATTTTGTTCCTGGTTCTTAAGAGGGTTTGGTTATTAAGCAACTTTGTTCCGTGATGTTTTACTTTGTGAGTTAGCATTCTGCAGGCTTACAAAACAAGCATGTGGTTATGATGCTCTTTGCACGTAGGTCATCGCTTCTGGACTCTGCTAGCATCTCAGCATAATCTTTGCATTTGCATTCTGCTGCTCCCTCGCCTGTTTTTCATTTATCTTTTATTGTACACTTCTAGACAAAACACTTTTCAGCTGTGATTTTGGGACTGAATACTGTCACACTTCTCTGCTTGGAAGATAATTAAAGAAGTGCCACTGCCATTCCAATTTTGTTTCTATTGTTCCTGAAACAGAAACTATAAAATCATCAGTGATTTCAGTAAGATTGGGATCAAGCCACAATTAATGCATTTTGACCTTTTTTTAGTTACCCAAAAATGAAATCCTTACATTTGAAAAATTTGAGGCCTGTGATTACCAAGTATTCAAATTTTGTGCTGGTTTATAATCTTTGTTGAGGAGGATTTGTACGAAGTATAAAAAAGTGTATGTAACTACATGGCTTAGACCTCTGACTAGAAGTGCTATCCATGGACAGCTGGAGTTGGGTGATTTTTATCTGCTTTAATTTTTCTTTATTATATATTAAGACTATACATTTTGATTCTCTTCTTGCAGTGCATTTTATATGCAGAATATAAAAGTATCAGAGAAAAGGAGCTGACAAGGGAAGTACTTGGAAAAGTAAAAGAATGAATAATAGAAACATACAGATTTGAATGAAAACAATGTTTGGACCCTTATTTATTACTCTATTTATGGAGTATAAGTTATTATTATTATTCAAGCAATATTTCACTTAGGTAGAACAATCGTGTCTTTTCAAAATCTGAGCTCATTTTCTTTCATATATGTAGAGTTTTTTTAATTAGTGCATTTTTATTAAACCAGTCTCTAAAAAACAAGCATAAAGAGCTATTTAATGATGATTTTTTTCTCATTCCACCTCTTGGCACACCTAAATACACCAAGTGCCATCACTCCCATAATGAAAACTGTGGTAGACTCTACCTATGCCTTGCATTACCCAAATGAAGAATGAAGATACAGAGACACGATAATTATAAAGCTACTTACTAATCTTCCTTTTTTGTGATTTCAGGAGGCATAAGAATAATAAGAATGAACAGGAATTGTAAAATTTTCTTTATAATTTCTACATGCCATATAACCTTATGAAGCTGCATCACCTTACACACAAGTGGTTGAAAAAGAAAATGATATCCTATTAAAAAACCCTAACACTAAGATAAATGGATGCTTAACTAAAGATTTGCATAGGCAAATGCTGAGCATAGTCTTTCAGAACTAGGATAAATCTCCTAACAACATTCACCCCTCTTTTATTGTCTTCTGGCTACTTATATTTTTAATTATAGGTGATGTCTTTGTTCTTGTACAAACAGGTTAGGATTCTGTACTTGGGCTGGGGGTAGTCCTCAAAAATGACTTTTTAGACTGCAATTTCAGACCATTTAGTGGGAGAAGGAGAGGCCTAAAGCATCACAGGTAAATCAAAGTTGCCTTCCAGCCATTTCCATGCCAAATCTGATGCCCATGCAAGAATCTTTGTGCTGATTCGGGATGATTAGGCAAAAAACGCTGTAAATCTGGCCCTGGCATAACTATTAAAGATTGCCAAATGCGTGCAGGTATGAGACATCCTGACTCCATCTCATTTCCTTGTACAGCTGGCACTCTTCTAACAGATTTGGCTGGAGCCAGTTCTCCGTGTCCTCTTCACGGGCTGCTGGCATTGCAAAGGGTCCTCCTCTACAATCCTAAACACTAGTTCAAATTGACAGAGAGGTGCCAAGAGGTTGGAATAGGATAAGGTTTTGCATTTACTTTGCAAAACTGCAAGAGAGCTTGGAAAACTTGAAGTCTTGGTTGTTTCAAGAACAGCACGATCGAGCTGCAGCCACCTCTGGGTGCTGGTGGCAGCACAGGCTGTAAAGGACCCAGGAATTAATGGTAGTTGTTTGCATGTCTGTTGGCTGCTCACTGGAGGCACATGTTTTGGACATGAGCTCCTTGACCTCCATAGTCTAGGTTTATTTTTTGGGACATCCAGAGCAGAATACAGTGCCTGAAGTAACAGCAAACAGAAGGGATTGAACTCAAGGTAGAGGCAGGTCACCAAAGAAGGGTGAAGATAGCCATGAGCTCTGAGAGGGTGAGAGGAAGAGAGCTAAGAATTTCCAGAATACTGGCTGAAAGCAGTTTGGGAGAGGGTATAGAGAGGAATAGGTTGTATTTTGGCAGTAAAGGTGACTGGGGTGATAACAGTTCCTGGTACAGCTCTGTATTATTTTTATTCTGCATTTGCTTTCTTCTTTCTACCTCATCTTGGTATAAAGGAGAAGGAAATACGAACCCATTCATTTTCTACAACACCCAATCCAGTTTGAAGAATATGAGCTTATAGTACACCCGTATGTCCTAAAGGTTCGGGGTTTTTTTGTCTTGCCTCCTTTTACAGGTGGAAAACCAAAGCTGCAGCACTGCCTGCCCTGCTGTGGGGCAGCTGCTTGCCAACTGGGCATCACAGTCCTTCTCCAGAAGATGCTCTGCTTCACGGCTGAGAAACTGTATTTAACTTCCTCCCTCCACTCCCCTCCTCCGCCCCCCTTTTTTTTTCCTTAGGATAACATTTAAAAAATAAATTAGCCTTTATAATTATTTTGTAGACCTTTAAGAATTATCTACAGTATTCCATGAAGCATATAACTTATCATCTTTTTTTTTATTGTCCTGTCTTTGCTCATTTAGCTGACTGCCTGTTGCCAAGTGTGATCCTCAGCTGTTAAGTCTGAGCTCTTGTTGTGGCCCTTCTACTTTGATAAGTTTAGCTGTATTTTGGTTCTGTGGTCTTGGATCCAGTGATTACAATAGGCAGGATGTCTAAGAGTTTAATGTCTAATCCTATCTTAGGCTCTTCACTGGTGAAAAATAGCCTGCCACTACCGCAGTTATAAAGACAACTCATAAAAGTTTTTACTTCTGAATCCTGATGTGCTGCATAGGAAAAATTAAAGTTCTTTCCATGATTTCCACAAGGAGCTGCCATATATACAAATTTCATCAGAGAAAATCACAGTCCTCAATTTTATGAATGATGTTCATTAAGCTTGTTCTTATAGCTATGAAGAAATAAATTGTCTTCAGACTACTGGTCAGCTAAAGCATTTGTAAGAGTTCACTGCAATAGAAACAGCACTCCCATAATTTTGTGATACCAGTAAAACATTACTGTTTATAATTAAATTGAGCTACTTCACCTTAATTAGGTCTGAATTGTACTGCCAGCTGCATTAAAGAGATACTTTATGAAATGAGCTGCTGAACTCCTTAGTTTGTTTTGAATAACATAGCAAATGCTTTTCCGTTCCCTTACCATCAGGTAACAGAAACGCGGACTGGTCCTCTTGGCTGCAGTAACTATGACAACCTAGATTCTGTCAGCTCTGTTCTGGTTCAGAGTCCTGAAAATAAGATTCAATTGCAAGGTATGTAGGTGCAATATCATTAATTTGTTTTGAAACAGGATGACATTTATCACACAATTTGTTTTTCTTTCCTCCACTTCATAAAAGGTCATTTTCCTGGTTTTTTTGTGTGTGTGGTAAGTACATTCTGGACAAAGTGAGGGAAATGTCAGTAACTCTTGTTGCCTTTGGAATGGAAACAATTTCTGTATGCATCAGAAAATAATTTGAATAATACTGTTAACATTTTATGGCCCTATTTAGCAACCACTTGCACACCTTTTAAACAGCCTGAGTTCCCATGGCTTTCACCAAGCAGGGAATGGCATTTACTGTGCTCAGACCACTTTGCACATGCAGAGTGGTAGCTTACACTTTGCACGGTCAGCACCAGTGGAGCGCAGGATGGATTTTCAAAGACTCCAGTGGCTGCTCTTGGGAATTTTAAGAAAACCTGGAAGGTCAAGCATCTCACTCATTAGAAAAATAACAGGAATTTTACATTAAAAAAGAAATCAAGACAGAGAAAGAAAAGGGAAAAGGAAATAAAGGAAGAAATGAAGCATCCTTTCCATTTTTTTTTTTTTAATTCCAGTAGATGTATTTTTTTAAAATTCACCTTCAAGGGCATTAGGCACTTAGTAGCTGCTCTTTTCGATTACGCACATGTAGCTCAAACAACTCATTATTGCTATGAAATAGACCAAATTCACTTTAGTTTATGTACTTGTATATAACTGTGTATGTACAAGAGGACAAGAGTACAATTCTTAGTTTGCAGTTAGAAGGAGCTGTACAATTATTTCAAATTTTAAAAGTTTTCTATATTGGCTAATAAATCAGTTGGACATGGAGTGTGGAACTGTTGCTGATTATAGAGAACAGCTGTCAGGGAAGGATCATCTTCCTCTTTAGAACATCTTTGCTTTTTTTCACTTTCATTTCTCTTTCCCCAGCATAGGCTAAAAGCCATAAAATCATATAATTATTTCAGAGACGGTATGTATTTTTTTTTGAGAAGAACTTGTCACTGTCACTGGGTGCAATGAAGTGTCTCCAGAAGTCATTTTCTGGTTTTAGTGGTCTCCAGCGTATACACAATGTTTATTAGGCAAAATCTGGGGAAATGAACTTTGCTTCCCTCAGACAGTGGTTTGGCTCATGCCATTGAATTGTCATTGATTGTCAACAACATCATGGAAGGATTGAGCAAGACTCAAGGTTGCTTATCTGGGCTTGCTTCTCCTTTGGCAAAGTCAAGGATTTTCACAGGTAAAGGAGTGCATTGAAAAGTTTGCTCAAGTAAAAACAATTTTCCAAACTCTTGTATGAGGCAGAAGAAAGCACAGACAATTGTGATATGGTTTTCAGCTTGGAAGGGTTACGAAATTACAACTATCATTTTTATGTACCTAAAAATAGGGGATAAATCTCTATGAAATTGTCCAAGTGCCTGTGTAGAAGAAACCTACATCACAAATAATCAAACCATATGCTGAGAGATCACTTGGCCTACAAATAAGCTCTACTGTTTCCAAATATATTTTTTTAGTCACAGAAAGTAACAACAAATAAAAATTAAAAATCTCTAATGTGCGTTGTAGTGTCTTTTTGATTGATTGATTACTATTGTAGCTAAAGTGATGGAGAGCTGGTTAGTTGAAATAGTTCTGCAGAACAAACTCATCACTGGGATCAGATAAACAATGGTCAAAATTTTCAGATGAGTAAGTTTCGATTTCTGGTCACAAATATTTTGAGTTTCTGATTCACCTGTTCTGTGGTTTTGACACATCAATGTGTTGTACTTTTGCGTGTCATCACAGGGTAAAGTGTGAAAACACTTTGCAAAAGGATTTGTGATGTAGTGGGAGGTTTTTGAAAGACCACCGGAGCTAGACATTGCACCCTTTCTCCAACCTAAATGTTTAGTAGATTTAAGAATTAATTTTTTTCTCGAAGTTTTGTAGCCTTACCCATTGTAATGGTCATTTAATACCAATGTTATAAGAAATGAAATATCAGCCAAATTTTATTTTTCTAAATTTTTACTCAGCTCAGATTTTCCCATTCTTCTTAGTTTGTCTCTACTGAATCATGAAGAGTTATTTAGACAAGCTCTATCTTGTTGTGTCAAATGCAACATGGCAAACAAGTCCAATACAGAATGGAACTGTTTGCCTTCACACCTGTTTTTTGGTTTATACTGTCAGGGCTGCTTTCCCTTCATCAGCACTCTCTCAATTTGCATTAGCTGCTAGTACCAAGATTATAATTCAGCTGCATGCTTCCCCACTGCAAAGCTGTGACTGCTGAGGCTGTTCATTCAGCAGTTCTTTACAACAAGAAGTTGATGTAATCCTTTCTTTCTGTTTCTGACAATCCCCTAGAGATAAATTACACCAGTAAATGCTCTATCTGAGAAATACAGGTTACTAGCTACTGGAATGGATATTGCACACTGAGAAGGAAATGTAAGGAATATATCTAAAATGAATTGTTAAGGAAGGAAATATGTGACAGTGAAAATGCTGGACTGATGTGAAAATTGTCTGGAAAAAGCTGTGTCATTTTTTTTTTAATTTTTTGCTTGTTTGTTACATAGGTTGGGAGGCTGCTTGGCTCCAAAATTCCTTTGCATTTAATAACATTATACTTACTCTATTTCCTTCAGGTCTTCAGGTCATCCTGCCTGAGTATCTGCAAGAACATTTTGTCCAGGCAGCTCTGAGCTACATCGCCTGCAATTCAGAGGGGGAGTTCATCTGCAAGGACAATGACTGCTGGTGTCAGTGTGGTCCCAGATTCCCAGAATGCAACTGCCCCTACATGGACATTCAAGCCATGGAAGAAAATCTGCTCCGCATAAGTGAGATGTGGAATGCATACAGCAGTGAATTTGAAGAATCTGGTGAGATGTGTTGTAAAATTTTTGTCAATTTGGCTGTACCTTGCAAAAAGTATTCATACAATAGACTCCATCTAAGATTTTCAGAATGGTTCAGATGCCTAAAGCTAAATGTATGTCAATGCATCCTGGATCTAATTCTTAATTATTATAACATTCTGATAGGCAATATTGTCCTCACCTCATGACAATCTGCTGTTTGTAATTACACCAAGATTTAGGCAGGCTGTGTTCAAATATTTATCTGCAATAATTTGTAGAGTCCAGGGCTGTGAGGACTTGGTCTCTATTGGAGCAAGAAGTGTTCTGGAGGATGTTCCATATGAGAGGTGGCTGAGGGACTTGGGGTCGTTTAGCCTGGAGAAAAGGAGGCTGAGGGGACACCTTATCACTGTCTACAATTGCCTGAAAGGAGGTTGTAGTGAGGTGGGTGCTGGTCTCTTCTCCCAAGTGACATGTGATAGGACGAGAGACAGTGGCCTCAAGCCGTGCCAGAGCACGTTCAGATTGGACATCAGGAAAAATTTCTTCACTGAAAGGGGTTTTCAGGCACTGGCAAAGGCTGCCCAGGGAGGTGGTGGAGTCCTCATCCCTGCAGGTGTTTACAAGATGAGTAGAAGAGGTGCTCAGGGATATGTTTTATTAGTGGACAGATATGGTTGGACTCAATCTCAAAGGTCTTTTCCAACCAAATGATTCTATGAGGCAGAAAGCAGAACAAATGAGCAACAAAGTCGGGTTATACACTTCATTTATTCTGTGGTTTTGTTCTGTAATGCATCTGAAACAGCTGCTTTATTTCACATCCATTTTTCAGTGTTGGGTCAAATATTCTCCTGTACTTCCCTTTTATCCTGCCCCATCAGAGGCACCATGAAGCTGACTTGGAGCGTACAGCTGGCCCTCAATATGCCACGTAGTTAATGGTTCTTCCCATCTTAGTTGACAACTTGCTTTTTTCATATGGTTTCTGTTTAAACTGGACCTATCCACATTTATCTATGTTTGTGCCACACTGGTTTTCTCTAAAGCATCAAGGTTTGTTTCATACAACATTTCACTTGTCCTGATCATCAGAAATTCCAGTCCCGTAAACAATGGGAACCACAGGTATAATCAGCTTCTGAGCCCCTGTTTTCACAACTCACTCAGTGATGTCAGTAACAGCTGTCTAGCCAGATGGTGGGAAGAGTCAGGAGAGCTCAGCAGACCTGGGAAAAATCACTGAGAAAAACAAAAGAAAGGAGGGAAAGGAGGAAGAAGCAGGAAAACACAAAAATCACAGTTTTTAATGAGTTGTGCCAGTGAATTTCAGAAGATGCTATGTCAGTAAAAATGTCACTTGTAACTTTTAGTGAGACTGGCTGCCTACATCTGAGTCTCTTTTGAAGATATTAGACCCTTTCCCAGCCCTGATCTCACTCTTAGCATGAGGATACCAGAACTTGCAATATTTCTCTTTGGAGAATCACAGGCTCCTCTGTTTATAAAAGCATGACTTTATTTTGTTTCTGTGTATGTAAAGATGTGTTTTTACAATGGCTGTTTTGATACCTTTAGGCTTTTCTGGAGTCGTACTATCATTTACCACTTTCCAAAGTTGGAGAAGTTTATTAACAGAAGGACACAGTTTTGTTTGCCATAGTTTGTCCTATTTGAATGGGCTGTGATGCTGTTCAGTGATTCAAGAATGTCATTTGGTGGCGCCTACGTAAGAGCAATTGTAGTTAAGCTGGAAAAGTGCACATATCTGAATCTATGGAGGATTCTTATTGTGAACTATATAGGGGCATCAAATTACTTCTGAGTTTGAATAGCTATCAGCTCCACGTATAGTCCTGTGTTCAGGACTGAGACACGAATGTCAGGAGGAAAATGGATAAGAGTTAAAATCTGTGCTTTAAAAAGAGGCTTTTCAGTTATGCCGTGTGAATCATGAAAATGGCAACTTTGCATATGTCTCTCAATGAGGCAATCGCTAGTAGGTGTGGTTACTAAGAAGTGTGAAATATAGATTAATAACATCAAGTCATATGCCACAGACACTCTTTAGCCCTTGAATTATTTATTTTTATCTAAGAAATACACAAAGCGTAGTTTCCACATCTCACAGGTACCTTAGCAAATCTCTGCTTTTTACTTATAAATGGCTTTGCATAAAGCTGTTTATGGGAAGATGAGGTAGATAACCTTGCGCATGTATGGGTCTGCACTTTGTTGAAAATGGGTCAGCATGTGTAATGTTGATACACAGCAAAGTTGCTGCACGTTCAGCCTCCCTCCATCAATCATGTATTGCCACCTGAAAACTCTTCTGGTACTCACACACGTGGCCTGTGAGCATTTAAAGTGAGTCCTGAGACATATTCTGAGAAATTTAGCTTGTGAAACATTTAAACTGTGAAAAATACTAATAACAAATCTCAGCATGATCTCATTCATGTTAATAGCATGTTCTGTGAACAGAAGTGTCCTTTTTTAAACAAAACTAATGCTTTAAATAGATAATGTATAGTTCTGCTGTGAGATGTACACCCTCCAGGCTTCCTCTTAACGCAGTGGCAGTCAGCTTTTGACATAAGAGGTTGTTGCTTTTTTATAGTTAATTTATAAGAATAACGAATTAGCTGTACAAGAAAAGGGTGAAAGGAGGCTGGATTATTTAGTAATTCAGAGACTGAATGGACAAGGGACAGGACAATCCTTGGTACTAACTGCTGGCCCCAGGTCTGTTACGAACTGCAGAGGAATGAATGAATGACTCTCATTCTTTGCCACTATAAACTCCGGATTCACGTAAAGTTAAATATAAGTGTAGTTACTTCTAAATTTTCTGCCTTCCAAACCCTTCCTTACCTTACATATAACAAAATAGTCCTCTGAATCCAGAAACAAATTTTATCCCTAGATAAACACCTGTAAAATTTACTGGATTCTCTTGAGGTCCCATTATCTGCAGAAAGAGTTTAGCCTAAAGAGGAAGAAGTAAATATTCTATTTAAGATTTGTTTGCTAGTGATGTTGTGTCTTCTTTTCTGTTCAAGATAAAATAACTGAGGAATAGAGTTTTTAAAATTAAAAAATAGCAGTTCTTCTGTGTCTAAATCCCATTTGAAATTGATGGGTGGCTAAATTTAGTTGAGGCCACATCTGGAGTGCTGGGTCCAGTTTGGGACTCCCCAGTACAAGAGAAACAGGGACATTCTGGAGAGAGTCCAACAAAGAGCCACAAAGGTGATGAAGGGACTGGAACATGAGGAAAGCATGAGAGTTGGGACTGTTAAGCCTGGAGAACAGGAGATTCAGTGGGATCTTATCGATGTGGGTGAAGGAGATGGAGGTGGGTTCCTTTCAGTGTTGCCAGTGACAGTACCAGAGGCAATGGGCACAAACTGAGACACAGGAGGTTCCATTGAATGTCAGGAAACACTTTTCCCCTGTGAGGGTGACAGAGCACTGGTACAGGCTGCCCAGGGAGGTTGAGGAGACTCCGTCTTTGGAGGTATTCGAGAGCTGTCTGGCCATCTCTCTGGTCAGCTGGGTCTGGGTGGCAGGAGTTTGAATCAGAGGTCCTTTCCCACCTCAGCCATTCTGTTACTCTGTGATCAAAATCTTTTTCTGGTTGTCACATAGGAGGATGCTGGTCTGCAATTTGTGTGTGCCGGTACAGATAATTCTCTTTTCAGCAACTATGACTATTGCAGATTAGCTGAGCAATATTATTCCCACTCAGAATGTGTCATTCTTTGTTATGAGCAGATTTCTCTCAGGCTCCTCTGGCACCATTTAACAATTCAAATCCCATTTTAGAGGACATGGAGCAGTATGCTATCTATCTCTCATTAAATTTGGCTGGCTTTTTCATCTCTCTATCCACCTCCTAGAAATGCATACTTGATCACTATTAGCTCAATGAGCTCCCTATAATCTCTTAATATCAGGGAATGTACTACGTTCTCAAAGAAATTACAAAAGCTACTTTAAATTGTTTACTTGGAACCAGCTGCTTATTCTTTATATCTTGTGGCCTTCAGACTCAGCTACTACCCTTGCAAATGAGCAACAGTTTCCTCACCAAAAGTCCATACTAAAGCTGTTCAACTTTTATTAACAAATTTCATTAGTTTCTTGAGTCTTTCGAAGCTGTGTTCTTATCTAACTTGTGGCCTAAAAATATCACCTGAATGAAGCAAGCAGTGCTTCCTTTACTCTTTCTTTACGTGCATGAAATGAGGCATTCGCAGGAATTTGCTGCCTAAAAGGGTAACTAGATAACCTGCTGTTATCCCAAGACATCAAGTTTCACTGGGATTCCAGAAGATGGAGTCCACCCACATTAGTTAGATTAAGGAACTACAGTCTTTACTTGTATTCCTGTAGCATGCTCGACCTTTTCAATGTGGTGTTCTTTTAATAATACCAGTTACCCTGTACCTTCTGTCTCTAATCCCAGGAGCATGTAAGTATCCAGCTCCTCCTCCTACCTCATCCTCTTACTGAACTTTATCTTTCCATTTTAGGAAAATAATTTGACCGAAGCACTCAAGTGCTAATTAGTTTCACACAGTAAGGAGCATCAAATGGTTCCTTGAAAAAATTCCTACGTTTTCGAAGTACATAGGACTTTCACCTGCTATAGTTACAGCAGTGAATGCTGTTTGTGAATATGTTGTCTTGTCACATATCACTGATTTTGGAAGTTTCGGGGACTCTCTTGGTATGATAATAGAGGAGAAGAAAAAAAAAAAGCAAATTCTGCCATGCAACTCAATGACTATCTGGCAATTTAGTGTTTTAAAGAGATTACAGCCCACTGCTCCAAAACATGAGAGGCATAAAGACCTGTAGAATCATGCACAGGCCTGGGACACTGACAGCATGGATAAGAATTCGATTGTGCATTGTCTGTCCCATAATCCTGATGTGGTTGGCTGCTGACTGCCTTAGAAAATGTGACCACCTCATTTAAACAATTTAAATTACAGCAGTTTTCTTTTAAGGCAGTCTGCTCAGTGACATACAAAATAAATTTGTAGCAGTCCATGTTGCAACTTAATTTTATTTTTCTAAATTAAAAAGGCTATTAAAATAAATAAGGACGTGGATGATAGGGTTGTTCAAACAATATTAGATAACAAAAGGGCATTTTCATAATTTCTTTTTTTATCACTAGCTTTTATGAGAGCTCCTGGAAACCTGAAAGTAAAATCTTCCATGCAAGCATTTATTTCCCATAACTTATGTGCAGTGGCAGCTTGTTGTCTTGTCTCCAAGTGATGAGCAGTTGATTTTTTTTTATCCTCCATGAAGGCAACAAAATCTCTTTGTGAATATTTCCTTGAACAACATGGAATGAGATGTGCATAAATATTATGAGGTATATTTTCAAAGTAGCTTAGAAATGGAACTTATTCTTTCAAATGTTTAGTTTAAATACAAGATACTGTGGAAGGAAATAGCATGCCTACAACAAATTGGACATAAGTTCTACTGTCAGAGTTGGGCTTAAAGATTATTCAGTGAAGCACTGAAATATGTGCTTATTTTAATAATTTGTAGCCCATTAACTTCATAGATTTGACTCATGTGCTTAAATGTTCAGCATCAGTTTAACTAGGTCAGAGATTGAGCTATGTAGAACCTTGAAGGGCTGGACCCACTGAACGTAAAATCTGTTCATGCTTCCAGAGATGTGGCTTCACAGGTGTAATTAAGCATCACAAGTCATCCTGTAAATATTTTGAAATGTATACTTCTACAGCTTTAAAAGAGAAACTTCTATGCTCAAACTACGGAGTTTGATTTTTTTTTTTCTATCACTTCCATATCTGCCTTACAGAGATATTTCAAAAGGTAGATTTTAGTATCACTGTACGTGAAAGCAGTACAAATCCAGCCAAAGTAAATGGATACTAACTTTCACTTTAATATTTGCTGAAACTACTTTTCATTGTGCATCCATTGCTTTGACTGCAAAGTGCTAGATGAAGTGAATTGCTGTTGCAAGCTATTTCTTCTTAAATCCCTGGATTCACTGGATTTGGACTTCATCTCTAATGCATTTCATAATTCCCTAATAACTGCAGGATGTCTTGCTATTGAGCATTGGTTAGCCTTACATGTACTGACTTAAAATCATCTGAAAAAATCCAGTTTTAAAAGGTTCACCTAAAAATTAGATCGGAATCCTCAGTTAATGCATAGCACTACACAGAAAGTTACCAAAGTTTTCTTGTTTGCATCATAGCATAGATTGCTTTTGAGACTTTAGAGTCCTGCTTCCTCAGTTCAATTACATTTTTCCATTTCTTTATAATGATTGAATTAATGATGTTCCCAAAATCCCTTATATGAAAGAGTTGGATTTAAAAGGTTGAAGAAAGCAGGTTCTAACAGAGGAGATGATAAGCTTATTACTGAATTAAATATCAGTAATACTGAAGATGAGGGAGTTCAGGCATCCCTTTTTTTTTTTCTGGGGTAGCATTTGCATCTTATATAATTACTTTTATGTAAAATCTACAGAAGGTAATAGGAGAGAGCATCTCCACCATTCCATAATCGCTACTGAGATATAGAGAATTATCCATTTAATATTGTCATGAATTTATATCTCCATCTTCTAAATGGCAAAATGCCATAGGGGTGGAAAACCACCACATTTTGATGATACACTTTCAGAACTGTCTCCCTTCTCCTTCAGTTCATGTTTTCCCACATGAATTATGAACGTGCTGTAAAATGTCAACTTGGAAACAAGAAAGGCTCTTTTTGCTAAGGCCATCTACTTCCCCAGCCTGTAGTTCTGTTTTATGGAAAACAAGCACAATTGAAACTTGTACGCAAACTTGGCCAATAGTTTCACCGTTGAATACTGCTAAAAGACAGAATATGTTTCAATTCACACTTTGCATTTTGGGATTTTTGGTAGTCATGCTGTGTAGACATCTGAGTTGTTTGAGTCACAAAGTTCTCAAATGATTGCCCAGCCATTTGTGGTCAGAATATGTGTCTGTATAAAACAGAACTGTGTGCTGACTCCAGGCTTCAAAACTGTTCTGCTGTTTGTTGTGAAGAACAAAGATACTTATTCTCACTGTGAGGGTGGTTTCCAATACTCAGGCTGCAAACCATGGCAAAATACAGTAAAATCAAGACTAGAAACTATGTTTGCCACTGACGTGGCAGTACAGATGCTCAGGGGAGAATTGTTTACACCCTCTGCTAGCCTCATGAATTTGCTACAGATGGGCAGTGTTGCTTTTATGATTATTGAGGCTGTAAAGAAGCTGTAAAGGAGGAATTGTAAAATTGTTCCAAAGAAGTCAGATACTTCCTATGACAGTCACACAGTCAACATGTGCATCACTAGCAAGTGATCAAATTTAATTTCAAAATCTACCCAGATCTCTGTTTCTCAGAAAAGATAATTTTACAGTTCTTATTCTTGCATGTGGAAACTCTTAGATATTGAGCACACAGTAACACATCTGTGGAGTCTTATCTTTCAGTCAGTTTGAGGAGCAATTAAAAAATGGTAGAGTTAGCCAGAGTAACCAGACTTACTTAATCTGCTAAAAAGAAATAGAAATTGTCCCTGTTCATTGCAGGAGGGTCAGACGAGATGAATTTAAAGGTCTTTTCTAACCCAGACTATTCTATGATTCTGTGAAATTTTATGCTTCAATAAAGCAGATAAAAAACTAGTCAGTTAAACAAAATTTAAAGTTAACTCTTTAACTTAGATTTGAAGGGATTAAATTTAAGGTTAAAATAATAATAAAATAATGTAAATAATTTTAAATGGATTGTCCAGTGTTGAAGAGAGAGATCCTAGATATCAGGTTGAGAGAATGTGTTGTGATGAGAGCCAATGAAAAATCTTCAAGATCAAATGTGAATCACAGCAAAAAGACAGGAAACCTGAGGAAAAGAAGTTTGCCTCATCAGATAAGTACTAGCTTTTTTTTTAATTTCATACATTTTTGTAAGCTGAACGAATGCAGGAAGTGTTCTCATGTGATTTGTTTGTTCTCCCTCAGAGAAGCATTTTAATATATTGCTGTGATAACAGTGTGTTTTTTCTGACAGGTGACTCCAGCAAATCTACAGCAAACATGAATTTAGTGTGTGATGTTTAACAATCTTTCTGTTTAGCCAGAAAAAATCTAATGTAACTTTGCCATTCCAATAATATAACTTTGTTATTCCTCTGGTATGAATCCTTTCTGAAAAATGCTTTAGCAGAAGTGGGCACTCTGCTATTCCTTTTCATTGCCTCTCACTATCTTCAAACCAAAGTCACCTAGCTGATGTGTAAAAAGGTGGGTTTTTTCCAGCTGCCAGGCCTGCAGGTTTACTACATCGTGTAGGCATCATCCAGAATTCTCACCTTCTCTCATCACCAGCAGTAATGACAACTCTAAGATCTAAACAATGGCCTCAATAACTCTTGAGTAAACTACAGTGATAACGTTTAAAAATTTTTCAGACTGCCGTTTAATCACTAGGTGAAAATTATCTTGGTGTTCATAGGGTTTCCTCTGACCGTTATAGCACAAGAGGGAAAAAAAAGAGAATCTGTGTTCTAAGATGGACATTTTAAAACACAGTTAATGTAGCAAATGTCCAAATCACTAAAAGTGAGTAAAAGGGCAGAAAGAAACTGCAGGTTTAATTTGGAAATGTCAATTTAAACATAGATGTTGCTATACGTACACTCAGGTTGGAAGAAACTTCTTGCAAGTATAACGGAAGAAAAATGCCCAGGCTGACTTTAAGACTCTATGTTGAGATTCAGAGTCTTAAATAACATTGCAAGATGCCTAGATTTGATTTGGCACCAAAGACAGACTGTAAACTGAGAGTCCTACGCTGTCATTTGCACTGAAGATGGCTTCTACTAGAAGGTCTCTTACCACATTCCAGAGCCATGTTTTTCCAGATACTGTGTTTCAGCTCAAATGCATGCATCGTAGGCTTAAAAATGGTGTCTGGAATTAAAACTGAACACAGGAGGATTTATTCAATTTATAAAATCAATACATTTAACCTTGCTCTCTAATAAGCATTGTTTTCAGAAGAATGAGAGAATCTACCCATCGAAGGGGCCCTTGCAAGCTCATTGTACGCGGCAGACAACCACGATTGCACAGGTCATTCAGGTAGCACAGTCTGTCTCTCTGTTGACTATAATAGACTGATCACAACACAAAGTGAGTCTCATTTGAAATCTTAATTGAAAGACTCCTTGTGAAAAGTCTGAACAGACTCACTGGCAGTTGAAGGTGCTTTTTAATCACTGAGAATAAAGACTTCAATCAATATGGTTCAAATTATTTGCCCCTGAGCAGTAGAGCAGTGGTTTGTTTTAAAACAATGCTTACGGCATCAGGCTCAAGGCCAAGAAAACTTAGCCCCCTGAGTTCTTAATATAATTATTGTATTCTCCATTATCTAGCAAGGGTGTTAATTTGCCTCCCAGTAATTAACTTCCCTATGTGGTTGTCAGAAAGTTTAATCAATGGCATGAACTGATACAGCAAGCTGTCATTCCTACTGTGACCAGTGCTCCCCTCCCACCTCTCCCACCCCTGTGGAGGTGTCACTGTTCAATAACAGGAACAGGTGGAGCGGGCATAATTTCTTCAGAGTCAAAGTCTAAATTGTTCATCTTCTACTCCAAAAATGAAGGCAAAGCCAATCAGATCCCGCCAATATAATTGCCCCTGTTCCAAATCTAAAAGCATTATATGACTCCTGCTAGAGCAACACTTGCTGAATGAACTTATTGAAGTCGTACATGCCGTTGCATTCTCAGAGACTTCAAACATTACCATGACATTGTAATAAAAGGAGGAGCAGAAAGCTTGATCTAATTTAATTCCATTTGTGTCCACTATGTATGGAACATAATGTAATTCCCTTCAAAGCTAGTAACAAACCCCCTCTTTCTTGGTAGAATTCCAATTTGCCTTGGCTGCTTTGGACTTTATTTATTAAGAGGGATGTCACTCTGTGGTCTTTCTTTTCTTCTAGGACAGCGTTGTCTGTTCTGATTCATAGCTTCTTAAATCTTCTCTTGGAACAGCTTCACACTGGTAATTTACTTCAATGTGTTTTCCAAGAACACTATTCAGTTTTATTCATTTCCTTCCCTGAACTGCCCTGCTGTGATGCGTTACACATTTATTTATCTCGCCCTGTTTCAAACTGCAGGAGTTACTCTCATGATTAAGAGCAAGTCAGGTAACTTTTGGGGTGACAGAGGTTATGTCTGAATCTAGACATAAAAATTCTGTCGTGTGTATTATGTGCCTTTAGTGTTTGATAGGAATGGTTGAACTCGTTGATCCGGTGGGTCTCTTCCAACTTGGTGATTCTATGATTCTATTATAATAGCTAACATTGGACAGAAGTGGAATGTCCATGCTCCAGAAAAGCTTGCCAGCCATGGTGAAATGATCAGAGCTTTTACAAAAAAATCCAAAATAACCCATAAATAGATCTATGACAATTTTTTGCGGGGATGTTTACAGTGAATTCCAAGGGGCACCCATTTGAAGGGCAGGAATGTGAACATTCTTAAAAGTGAAATGAACCAAAATCACACCCAAAAGAAAAACTGACAGGATGAAAGGAATGTACTTCAAATGATGGGATTTACAGAGACAGCTTCTGGAGTCTTTTCCCTCCCCACCCCCCCTCAGAAAAGTGAACTTGCTGTCAAGGAAATATTTCAATTGAGAAACAAGTAATTTCTTGATTATAGGAAATGTGAGACCTATGAGCTTGCGCTGTAGTCTAGGGAAGGTTATTATCTCCTTCCTGCTAAAACTCCTGAATTAATCCCTGATTTGCAGGATGATATTCTATCTTTACTACCATGTCTGACTCTGCATGTACACGCCTATATAGATAAACATCTGCAACATATATGTAAAATCAATTGCAACATATGCATAAGATTTTTGAGAAACTATGCGTTAACGAAGGACTTGAGGTTCTCTGTTCCTCACTGATTCCACCTTCACCTGCATTGATACTTAGCCCTGTTCTTTCCTCCTTGCAAAGCCCAGGCTTTACAGCATCTGCTCCTTCAGCGTTTCTCACTTCAAAAAAGAAAGCCAAAAGAAAAAAAACCCCAAGAAACTTACCCCACCACAAGAATCGGAAAAACTTGATTCCCCTAAGGCTTATGAAGCAGCTGGATCATGGTCCTTCAAATACTTTGCCTAGTGCTGTGTTGGGCTTCTCTCCCTCTTCGTGTGAGGTCCGTATCTCCCAGACCATACATGCTCCCTCTTCTTTGTTCTTCAGAAAGTTTAAAGGGAGAGTTCATTTGCTTTGGAGAAGCAAATGTTTTAATTGTAGGGAGAGCTGAATGTTTTAACCTGGAACTGGGGGTGGAATTCAGCTTTACTGTCTTTTCTGTGACGAAATAAGGTTGTTTCAAGCTGCAGTCTTATGCATCCTTGAATTGGATTGTTTTCAAACATATATTTCTTGGACCACAGCTGCTACTTCTTTGACAAATAAGTAATGTGGTGTGAGCAACTAAAACTAATTGCAGCATAAAACCAAATATATGTTCATTTTAGTAATTTGTTTTCGCCGTGTTTTTGAATCATGGTGGGATATTTTCAAAAATACATGTATCTTTTATAAATCTCTTTAATAATATCTACACAATATTGAGGCAGCAGCTGTATCCAGCCATTTGAGATGTAGGTCCTATTGCCTCTTGTTCTACAACCTACCAGCTTTTTGGTTCCAGGTTTCAATTTACAGCCGATGCTGGTATTTGACTTGCAGTCAAAATTATTGACCTGATTACAATTAAGAGCATCGTTATGGGAAAGGAATGGTAATACCATGGTCACATTATTAAAGTGGAAGGTTTTTCACATACAATACTGTTAGGGGAAAAAGTATGGGAAGCTCTATGAGGGAATTATGAGGTCTTTTCTACCAGAATTCTCACTCCTCGCACTAATTGCAACTACTATGGGTGACACCAGGGAGGATGCAGTTGCCTGGAGCCATAAGCAAATTTCTTATTATTATTTGTTATACATGGCAACAATTGAATTTGGGGTCTATTGTGCTAATCATCCTATAAAGATATAATGAGACAGACTCTTCTCTGAAGCATCATAGAATAACCAGGTTGGTAGCGACCCACCAGATCATCGAGTCCAACCATTCCTATCACACACTAAACCATGCCCCTCAGCACCTAATCCACCCGTCCCTTAAACACCTCTAAGGAAGGTGAATCAACTCCCTCCCTGGGCAGACTGTTCCAGTGCCCAGTGACCCTTTCTGTGAAAAATTTCTTCCTAATGTTCAGCCTAAATCTCCCCTGGTGGAGCTTGAGACCATTCCTTCTTGTTCTATCCCCTGTCACTTGGGAGAAGAGGCCAGCACCCTCCTCTCTACAACCTCCTTTCAGGTAGTTATAGAGAGCAATGAGGTCTCCCCTCAGCCTCCTCTTCTCAAGGATAAACAACCCCAGCTCTCTCAGCCGTTCCTCATAAGGCCTGTTCTCCAGCCCCTTCACCAGCTTCGTTGTTCTTCTTTGGACTCGCTCCAGAGCCTCAACATCCTTCTTGTGGTGAGAGGCCCAGAACTGAACACAGTATTCAAGGAGCAGTCTTACCAGTGATGAGTACAGAGGGAGAATAACCTCCCTGGACCTGCTGGTCATGCCATTTTTGATACAAGCCAAGATGCCACGGGCCTTCTTGCCCACCTGGGCCACTGCTGGCTCATGTTCAGTCGGCTGTCAATCAACACCCCCAGGTCCCTCTCCTCCAGGCAGAACAAAGACAAAGCTTCCTCTACAAAATATTACAAAAAAAAAGAGCAACTGTTTAAAAAAAAAAAATGCAAGAATAATCTTTGAATAATTGCAAATCAATGTAGTTTTTGACAGAATGCAGTAAAGCGTTCTGACCTTCATTTTGAAATGTTTTTTCATTTTGTCATTTCTTGCTTTATAACCTTTATCTCATAATATAAAATTAAAGGTTGACATAAAATGTAAAATTCCTGTTCTGTCAAGGTGAAGTATTTTAACTTACTCAAAGCGGAGTAAAACAAGAGAACCTTTCAATGCTCCTTTTGGAGGTTTACAGAAAACTCAGAATTGTTTGGAGAATTTTAGAAAATTTCAGAAGATTTAGGTTGCATCCTAATTTTGGAATGCTAAAAGTCCTTTCACAAACCGGATTTTCTATGCTCTGCACAGTTCAGTTAAAAGCTTTCTTTGTTGTGGAATGAATAGCTTTAGCAGCTTTCCTTAGCTTTTGTGTGGAATTAATTGGTAGTCTTCTTTCCAGCTTCTAGCACACAGCAACAATAAATTTATATTCAACAGCAGGCTTATTTACAGTGTCAACAGATAAGGTCAGCACTGAAATGGGCACAGAGGTTAAACACATGGACAGAGCAGGGCAGGCTGCTTACTTTGCTGGTGTGTGACATCTTTTCTGTAGGTAAATAGATTACTGGAGTTACCAGAGATATTTCCTCAGTGGTTTTCAATGAAAGCTTTTGGTCTGTATTTCTTGTTGGCTCTGACTGTTACACATTTTCCTTCTGCAATACTATCTGTTTAATTTGGCTTGCTCTTAGGATGAATTGTGCCAAAGGAATGCTGGAGTCCCATTAAAACCACACGTAGACAAAAGATTAGCATAGTCAAGGAGACAGGTTATATTGAAAAAAACCCTCACCCCCTGAATTGGACTGAAAATACAGCTGAAACGTCTCTTTTAATGTAAACTTCTGAGCTCCTTTAAATAGTTTTTCATCTGATAGGCAGCAAGCTGGAAAGATATTACTACAGGCACCTGCCTTTGGAAGATGATAAAAAAAAAGAGAGTATCTGCACAGAGGTGCTACAGAGCCAAGCACATGAATCCTCAGGTGCACATATTGGGTGGGCAGAGTCTGCATTCCAAGTGGTAAGTGCAGATTGTCACGATGGGGGAGTGGGAGGCTGGCTGCTTCTGGTAGCAGGAAGATAGGTCCTTTTCCACCTATAGATCTGTAACTCCAGAGTAGTTTCAATGTCCTGGTGGCAGCCAAAGGGCAGAGTGATGCATCTTGAGAGCCACCAGAACTGGCTAAGTCTAACCCACGTGAAGGCACCAAAAAGCAGTAGGTGACAGCATCTAGAGATGGAAGTCCCCCTCTGCCAACTCAACCTGCTCTCTGTGGGCTTTGATCTGGGATTTTGAGGAGAGACCAATGAGGATTATTTGGCTCATCTTAGACTATTATTCCTTACTGCTCATCTGTGTGAGCACCGGCAATACTGCCAGAGGAAAGCTGGATGTGTCAGCAGTGACTGCATGGCTGAGGTCTGTGTGATGTCTTCTTGGTGTTCTACTAAGTAAGGGGAAACTCTTCCTTAGGAATATGTAGTGCAAGATGACAGTAATTGTTGTCCTGAGGGGGAAGCTGCTTCTCTTTTGAGAAGATGCCAGATGCTGCCCCTGCATTAGAGAGAGACAGTGCCAGCTAGCTCCAAACAGACTGACTGTTGCCCGAAGCTGAGCCCTTCAGTGATGTTGGTGGCACCTCTGTGGTGCTGTATTTAAGAAAAAGGTAAAAAACTAACGTGCAGCAGCTCTGAGAGAGAAGAGTGAGAGAAACAGCCCTGCAGACACCAGGGTCTGTGAAGAAGGAGGGACTTCCTTCATGGTGCTCCAGGTGGTGAATCAGGCATTCACCTGCAGCTTTTGGAAAATCCATGGTGAAGCAGGTTGTTCCTGTGCAGGCCATGTAGGACCCCATGCCACAGCAGGTGGATAAGTCCTGTGGGAAACTGCAGCCCATGGAGAGAGGCCAGTGCAGGAGCAGGTTTTCTGGCAGGACTTGTGGGCTGTGGATGATCTGTGATGGAGCAGTGTGTTCTTGAAGGAATGTACCCTGTGAGAAGGATCCATGAAGGACTGTATCTTGTGGGAGGGACCATACACTGGAGTAGAGAGGCAGTGTGAGGAGGAAGGAATGGCAGAGGTCAAGTGTTATGAACTGGCCACAACCCCCATTCCCCTGCATTGTTGATGATGGAGAGGAAGTAGAAGAGTTGGGAACATAAGGGGTGAATTTGAGCCTTGCAATAAGGGAGAACTGGGGGAAAGGTGTTCTTAGTTTTGTTTTTTAGTTTTCCTCCCTCGCTGTCCTACTCTGTTTTTAATTTGCAACAAATTAATTTTCCCCAGGTGGAGTCAGTTTTGCCCATGTCTGTAACTGGGAAGTGATCTGCCTGTACGTATCTCAACCCGCGAGCAATCCCGGCTTATTTTCTCACTCTGCCCTGTTAAGTAGGCGGAATGAGAGAGCAGGTGGCCAGCATTAAGCTAGCTTGAGGGACATGAGGAAGAAGATGGTGACAGGGTAAATCATGTCTCACCCACCTCATCCTCAATGATAAAATGTGGATTTATGGATGAAGGGAGAGCAATGGATGTCTTTTGCCTCAGTATTAATAAGAGCGTAGACGTGGAATCTGGCCACACAACTGGATTTTTACCCATTTATTTATCCTTCCATCCAGACCACTGTATTTTAACTAGGATAGCAGGATACTGTGCAAGACAGAGTGTAAGATTAGGAGGCCACATACCCTACCTGAAGACCAGTGCCAAGTGGAATACAGCAAAAGTCTATTCCAGGACTTTCTCTGTTTACCTTCTTGAGCAAAGACCTAGAAAGGTAATGAAATATTCTCTCACCAAGTCTGCAGATGATACCAATTTGAGGGAAGGAGGTGGGAACCAAATGACAAGGCTCAGGAACAGGGCTGCCATACAGAAGCACCTCCACAGGCTGAGGGAATGGGACAACAAGAACCTAATGAAGTTCAACAGGAACAAATGCAAAGCCCCAGCAATCATCCAGGCTGGACCTGCCTGGTTAGAAGCAGCTCTGCAGGAAAATCCCTGGGGTATCTTGGCAGTGAGAGCACCAACTTACTGGGTGGTATGAACAGGGGCATGACCAGGACATCCAGGAGCGCTTTAGCCTCAGGACTTGTTAGAACACATTCTGATGTCACATCCAGTCTGAGATTCCACAGCACAGGAATGACGTTGTCAAACTGGAATGTTGTCAGTGATGTTCCCAGAGCAACTGAGGCAGGAGGAGAGTTCAGTCAGCCTTGGTCAAAATGGTGAGAGGCAAGAGTCATAAAGTGGGAAAAGAGGGGTTCTCATTGGAGGTGAGGAACAACTTTCTCTCCATGAAGACAGTTAAATCTTGTTTACCCAAGTGTGTCTCCATGGCAATTTCTAAGGCTCAACCGGACCAAATCCTAAGCAACCTGGCCTGATATCAGAATAACCTGCTTGGAGCCCAAGGTCTCAACAAGCCCAGATTAACTTCTGGTTTGTCATTGTGGTTTAAGAAGAGAGGTGGCTTCACAATGTAGCAGTGGTCATAAAGTGTAGTGATAATTTGCAATTAATTCTCATTGCAAGTATGAGAAACAATGAACTACAACATAGAACATGAGTCCATTTCAGCTAATTTTGAAATTGTTTCAATTGCTCTCATTTGGAGTAGCGTGTCAGAATACATCATTTATTGTGCAGACATGTACTACTGCACCATCGCTTGTTAAAGAATGATCGATTTTTGTCAATTTGCCTTAAGCCCCCTCTAACATTTTGTTCAAGCCCAAGCAGAACGGTTTTCACATGAGATATTATGTACAGACAGACTGAGATGGCAGAATGTTAATACCTTCGGAGAAAGTTAAGGAGGTTGATAGAAAAAGAGGACATATGTACAAATGACAGATGCATAGATTTTACAGACAAGGCAGAAATGTCACAAATGCTGTCCATCAAACTAATGATCACACACCATTTCATTTGCTGCAAAAATTGTCAAAGATTTTTTATTGTTTTTCATAGATAAATAGGGAGAAAAATGTTTCATTAGAGCATAATTTAGAGAAATGACAAAACAGCCCATTTCAATTGCTGTCTAATGGGAGATTTTGACATGATAATAAGATGTAAAAAGTGGTTTTCTCCTAGAGAGATAGTTTTACTGAGTTTCATTAAACGGAAAAACTGCTGCAGTCCAAATCCTTACTCATTTTAGAAAATGCATGGACTGTACATAAGCCTAATGTTGATAATGTGTCTCAGTCAAAAACGGATTCTTGAACTGGCAAGGAAAACTACCTTTTCAGTTATTGTCAGGCTGATTTTGCTTGGAAGATATCATTACTTTTTCCACATTTGAATATTGGTTAAAAAAATGGAATTATGTTTAGGTTAGATCACATAATCCATGATTAGACAGATATATATAGATTTACTGAAATGTTTTGTTGTGATTTCCAGCACTGAAGTTTTGATTCCATAAGATTGAATTGTTTCATTTTAGGCAAAAGGGCTCATTGGAACATGACATTAAATTAAATGACAGAATAAAACTCTATTGATAGAAAGTCAGCTCCCTAGAAATAGTCATTTCTAGAGGCTGAGAGAAGGTGGATGGAACGTCTTTTAGTTTACTTCGTTATGAAAAAAAATAATTTTCTTGACTTCTCAGCAAATGCAGGCTGTTTTCAAACCCTGTTTCATTCTAGGATTTCCTAAATTGCATGTAGAATGCCCCGTCACTTCATTTCTTCGCATGGAGACACGTGCTGGCATTGATTTCAGCCATGATGCAGAGCCAACGTAAAATCCAAACCAACAAAATTATGTGATTTTTTTTTCTTTGTTAGAAATCTGTGTAAAACTTACATTTTCCTATTCAGCATGGAACTTGGGAATTATGCTCTTCCATAAAGCACGTTCTTAGACCTCCTTGGGCACAAGCTGGGGCTGAAAGGAGCTACTGGTTAAGCCTTCTTGTGCATCCTGACTGCAGAAGCCGAGATTGTTCTCTGCTTTTGCACAGAGGGTGTCTGGGGCTGTGAGGAGGAAATAGCTCTGTTTCTACCCTCTCTCCCCCTCCCAGGCTAGAAATAATCTGTTACTTTGATTCGGTAAACGGTGACCATGGCATTTAAAAGGCAATGGTAGGCATAACGAAAGCTCAGTCGTGGACTTGCTGTATTTAATGGAAAGAAAATAGGAGAAGAAAGTGCAATGAGATTATGCAGCATGTTTATATTACTGGTATTACATTGTGCAGTCAGATGTTAGGCTGTAGGGCTGTTCTTAACCTGGTGTTCTGAATTCCCAAGCTGGTATAAATCTCTTGAATTCCCAGACGTTTCCAAAGATCCTCCAAAAGGGCTTTTAAGAAACAAGCTAATGCAAGATGTTTTGGTAGCCTGTAGAAGTTTCAAAGCCTGCTTGGCCTCAGCTGAAATGCAAACAGCAGTTGTGCCATGATTTGGCAGGTGTGCGAGTCTTGTACAGATCTGGTAATTCAAATACCAGGGATACGCAAAATATGCATAGCAGAGAAATCAGGGGTCCTGTTCTCTTCCAGCACAGAGTGGGCACCTTTTTTCTTTTTCCTGTAGCAGAGCATTGTTAAATCCTGTGACGAGGCTTACTGCATTTTTATGGTCTTTGCTAGATCTGTATGCAGAATGCTAATCGTTGCATTCAGCACTGAGCCCTGCTCTGATGCTGAAATAATGCTGAGAATCCACATTACAATCTAAGTAGCTCTAGGTATTTCCTACAGCCTAAATATGTCTGATATTCATCTGATTTCAGCAATAATGTTTGCTTCCATTGTGATATTTTTCATTTATTCTTTCCTACAGAGATACAGAATGCCATTTCAGTCTCAAGATCAGTAATACAAAGAAGATTTACCTTGCAGAAAGGGGGAAGTGAAAACCAGACATGACTGGCTATAAAATGAAACTTGAACAAACTTATTTGATCAGCCACTGCACATAATGTTTTACATTTCCCCCCATTATTTACAATTAGTTAATAATGGAAATGAAAAAAAAGATATTGCATGCATTACTTAGATGAAAATAAACGAGGAGGTACTAAAATCATATTGCATGTAGGATCAAGTGTCATGTTTTAAAAGTCTCAATTTCTATGGCCCCCAGCACTGCAATTCTGGCTGTTAATCCTCAGGAATGCTGGGACAATGTGTTGATTAGAGTGTAATAGTTTAATCATCTCTCAGTGATAGTTCGTGTTGCTGTTTCACAGATCATGAAACGTGTCTGTTTAAGATACGAGCACATTATCTTTTCTTCGCTTTTGGGACGATAGGCACTATGTAGCTGTGCTTATTTTATCGCTGTGTTTTAACTGCACTGTGGCGCTCATTATCATGGTGATGCAGGACACAGGGATAGGCAAAAATGGTGTTTATTACTGGGAGGAAAAGAAGTGCTTTCCTTCTGGAAATGCTTTTGCATTGCAAGATAAGGATTGTACCCCCTCCTCTTTGGCTCTGAGAACTGCATCTGACTAGCTGTGAGCTGGAGACTTTATTGCCTTTGTGGTAAGGACAGCGAAGTGACAGCGTTCCTTAAGTAAGTAATTACAGCAATATGAAAACTGAACAGGCATGTTCTGAGTGTATTCACTCCTAAGAGATTTGTGTTTATTTTTGACTTCATGAAACTGAGTTTGAGTAAATTTAGCAGTATCTTCGAAGGCCAGAGCGGAAATGAGAAGTTAGCAACTGAAACAAGTTGTCAGGAACACTGCTCTGCTCCTCTCCAGGTGTGTTAGTGCATTCCTCTGGTGTCAGGTGAGCTTCCCCAGTTCATGCAAACTGCTGATCGGCCCTTTGTTGAAGGACTTGTGTAACAGCAGTGGCCAAGAAGGCCAATGGCATCTTGGCTTGTATCAGAAATGGCGTGACCAGCAAGTCCAGGGTGGTTATTCTCCCTCTGTACTCAGCACTGGTGAGACTGCTTCTTGAATCTTGTGTTCAGTCCTGGGCCCCTCACCACAAGAAGGATGTTGAGGCTCTGGAGCAAGTCCAGAGAAGAGCAACGAAGCTGGTGAAGGGGCTAGAGAACAGGCCTTATGAGGAACGGCTGAGAAAGCTGGGGTTGTTTATCCTGGAGAAGAGAAGGCTGAGGGGAGATCTCATTGCTCTCTATAACTACCTGAAAGGAGGTTGTAGAGAGGAGGGTGCTGGCCTCTTCTCCCAGGTGACAGGACGAGAGGGAATGATCTCAAGCTTCACCAGGGGAGGTTTAGGCTGAATATTAGGAAAAAATTTTCATGGAAAGGGTCATTGGGCACTGGCAGAGGCTGCCCAGGGAGGTGGTTGATTCACCTTCCCTGGAAGTGTTTAATGGACAGGTAGATGAGGTGCTGAGGGACGTGGTTTAGTGATTGATGGGAATGGTGGGACTTGATAATCCGGTGAGTCTCTTCCAACCTGGTTATTCTATGATTCTATGATCTCCATTATCCTTATCTCCTAGTTCTTTGGTTTTCTTTTGGTTTGATTTTGTTGGGTTTTTTTATACTATCAATTTATTAAGTTAGCCCATGTCTCCTTTTGGCGAGGTGGGCATAACCCTCTCCCGCAGCATCTGTGCAAGTTTGGAGGGAGGCAAGCACTGGGAAACGTAGTGTGAGGAGACTAAGGGCATAGTTGTCCCTTGGAAAAGGGAAAGCAGGGAACTGGTTTTCCCAAGACTGCAATAAGACTCACGGAAGTGCTCATCTGTCAATGAATTTGTCAAATATTTCTCTTAATTGCAATTTTTAAGCTACAAATCCAGAAAGTGACACTTCCTCTCTTTTGAAAGAGGATAAGAACCAATCTCTTGGAGAAAATTAAGGAGGGGGAAAGTTAAAGGATAAGAGGCCTGGACTACTTCATAAAATAAAGAAGCAGTTTCTTTCCTCAGTCTCTTGATTTATTGCTCAGGAGAGCAGAGGAGAAGGAGGGAATAGTGGACAACCAATATACAATGAGGGAGACGTGTGGAGAAAATTAATAACACATTGCCAGTAAGCTCTCAGATGAATTATTAAAACCACTTTATTAAACATAAAATCATCATCTTTGCCCTTTGCTTTCATTTTTTATCTTCCAAAAGACCTTTCAATACCTTTTGTCTCCTGAGGAATCTTTGTCCATCACGGAAAATGCTATGCCAACATATGCCTGGTTTATTTTATTTGGCCCCATGTCCTTCAGCATGTGGATGGGGGACACTCTAGCTCACTTAGAAAATATATTTCCTCTCTTTCCATAGAAAAGAAAATATTTTCCCTATTTTTTTACATAAAATTTTTGTTAAGAAAAAGCTAAACTGAGCTGAAGCTAAAGATAAATCCAAAAGCAATGCAAACAATGCTGGTAATGGAATATTCTTTCATGTGAGCAGATATTTTTCCCAATCAGCCTTCTCCGGCAAGCAACCTAACATTATAGCAATGTTAAATATTATAATTAACTCTGGTTTGAAGCAGGAGGAGCTTCAGTCAGTTGGATCATTGCATTCACATCGTCTGCTGAAGTGCAGACTACCCAAAAAGAGCATCTGGTGGGGTGAAGGGCAAGCAGGAGAAGTGACTTTACTGTAGGAACAAGCTGAATGAAAAAAAGGATTGTGAAGGCTTGCAGAGGGGCAGGCAACGGAACACTGCTAAGTGAAAATAAGGGAAATAAAGGACAAGTGTGCATTCAAATGTTCTACTCATTTCTGCAGGCTCCCTCAGCAATTAGAGCCTTTTAAAATGGAATTCTATTTAGGTTCAAAACTTACCAATCAACTTAGAAACTATCCTACTTATAGAGTCGCTGATTAAAATAATTCTCTTAAGTTTCAGTCTTACATGAGCTGAGCTACCAGAACAAATCCCAGAATGCTCAGGATAACGGTGATCCTGTGATTAGCGAAGTCCCTTTTTACCACTTTAGATAGGGACGTGAGTAAAAAAGAAGTTATGGGAGACATTTTTGTAGTATCAAAGTACTGTAAAATGCTTTGAAAGGCTCCATTTCAATTCTGAATTTGTTTGGAAGTCTGACCCTTAATGACTTGTCTGAGGTGAAATAAATAACATCTAAAAGAGAGCTGGCCTGTAAAATCACATTTACTTGCATTTCCTAAGTATTGGAATATACTCATTTTTAAGAGAGTTTCCTGGCTTCTCCAAATGACTGAATATATACTGATCTTTAAATGTGTATTTACATTCAGATCCTACATTTGTAAGTAAAAAACCCTAGTTCTTAATCTTTGTATTCTCCGAGTTGAGAAACAATGGCAGTGCTTGTATTTCCTTTCAATATCAATTTAGTAAGTATATAAATATTGACGTTTGCTGGGTTTATTCTAGTATTACTACTAAAACTGTAGGTACTTTTCTGCTTTGAAAGTGTTCAATTCTAAAGTGCCAAAAGTTCAATTTCTAAGAAAATCAGAAGTTCAATAAATGATGAATTAAAGTTAATTTTTGCTGCAACAATAACTATGACTACATAATTAAAGCCTATTAATTTTTTTTCAGATGAATTCAAACTATTTATGAAAAGGCTACCCATGAATTATTTCCTGAACACATCTACTGTAATGCATTTGTGGACAATGGATTCTAATTTTCAACGTCGCTATGAGCAGCTAGAAAACAGCATGAAACAACTCTTCCTCAAGGCACAGAAAACTGTTCACAAGCTCTTTGGCCTCAGTAAGAGGTGCCATAAACAGCCGCTCATCCGTATGCCCAGGCAGAGGTAAGAAAGCCTATGAAAAGCTGAGAAACTCAAACTGTTTTCTTAACACCAAAATCTCCTTCAGGACATAGACGTGGGGATGTGTGCAGCATATAGTATGTGCACAGGATGCTGTCTTTTTATCTGTAGGAGTTGGACAATCCCAGCTTTCACTATTGCTGTGTTCATGTTTTCCTGACTGTGATGGGAAAGGTCAAAAGTGAACCTGAACTGAAGATGACTGCTTATTATGTGAGGCAACTTAAAAATAATGCGAGTGTATGGACTCATCCCATTTCATCTGCCTCTGCTTTACAAATCTGTATTATCAGTGGAACTTGGCCAAGTGTAGCAGTGACAAATAATTGTATACCAAATACTAAATGCCTAATCTGAATCAAGGGTAGCTATTTTAAGACCTTTCCAGGTCATTATACAGTATATATTACACACTATTGATTTCTTGTCTAGTTTGTCAGATATGAAACAGATTTGAAAAAATGCCTAAGGAAAAGAAACAGAACTGTTTTAAACAGTGAGATCCTAAAAGCTAACTAATCCAACCTGTATTAACACAAGCTGGTTCGAGTTTATCAGTGATTGAAAGTGGCTTTATTGAAATCAGTGGAATGACACTTGACTAAATATGAAATGAACGAGCTTCTAAGGATGCTATTCTTCTGAGCGCAAACATCGCGGGTGTAGTCCAGTGACTCCAACATTTAGCATGTATCTTCTTTGATTTTAAAGAAATCCAGTTTAGGTTCAATGTTCCAGAACCGCCAGGGGTATTTTACTCTCCCCTGCTTTCATCTCACCTTTTGCAAGTTAAACGTCCATCAGTCCCTCTTTGACTTTTGATGGCACTTGGCTAAACCTTCCAGCAGACAACTCCTATGGCCCTCATGGTCCCCCTTTTCTACATCTTATGCTTTACCTTGTGATCACTAGTTAAGACAAAAGATGTCTTTTTCACTTGTGGGGTCACTTCATAATTAGAAAGGATTCCCGAAGAAAGGTTACATAGTCACTGCAGCACTTTGACATCAAGTCCTGTGTTTCTTGGCGACTATCAAAATGAGCGCTCTGCTAAAGAGACAATTCAACATGAAATATTTCCGTAGGAAACTGGAGCTTTTGAAACCACAAAAAAATAGAACTCAGCCTCACTTTTTTTCCTCCCCAGCAAAATTTAAAATAATCGGGTTTTGCAAAATAATCACTGTAAGTTTTGAGGTAATCTTTGGTTCCCATCAGTAATGGCAATGATAGAATAGAGATGAGCTGAGATATAAAAAGCAAAGATTGTTTGTTATGCAAAGGATTTTTTTTCCCAGGTACAGGACTTGTGAGTTTATGGGTTTTCTGTTAATAGTAAATGTTACTAGGAATGACTGTATCTCTTTTAGAGGGAGTTGAAGTGAACTTTCATAGGATTTATTTTGCAACGAATCCCTAACTTATTTTTGAGCTATTTATGTCCCATTTTAGTGACTGCCCTAAATTTTTTCCTCACCAGTACAGAGGGCAGAGTACAGAGACATATGATGACATAATGATGATCAATAGATGGCTCAAAGATCAGCACTAAAGACAGATTTGGAAATACTTAGCTAGTGGGATGCATTTGCTAAAGAGCATTTTCAAAGTCTGGGTTCCATCTGACTATCTGGGAAAATTACCTTCAAACATCAGGGCTGTTATGGTTGATAAGAAGAGCTTTGAACGGAGAACTGAGGGGAAAAGGTCAAAATAAACTAATTTAATTTCCAGACCTGCTTAAAAAATTCTAATATTCAAGATATAGGAATGGATAAAAGAGCATCAGCGGCAAAAAGATGAATAACGAGGAGAAAGCAGACACAGGTATTGACAGAACTGGATTCAGGTACTTCCCATGATAAGAATATACCTAATCCAAATAAGGTACTGGATTTTTTTGATCCAGAACTGCTAACAGGTAGGCACACAAATGAACAGCAGGTAACGTGATGCAGAAATAACATGAGTAATGCCAGGGAGAAGCAGGAATTATTGCTCAGGCTGTACAACTAGACATTTCAGCAGAGAGTGAGTGGAATAACAGAACCAAAACCAAGGACTAAACTGTTTTGTGTTTTAAGGAAAGACAGAAATACAAGGGAAAATGGCAGCTTCATGTCCCAGTGATAATGTAGGCTTCAAAGAAACAAGAAAGAGGATTTGGAACAAAATTTAATCCCTTCCAAAGGCTTTCCAAACAACTCCTTCAGTGTTTGGACTCTGCTGTTGATAGTTAAAAGGGAATTTTATTACAGAAAGAGAAGGTAGACAGACTCACTGGAGGTATAAATGCTGTTTTAACTTATATGTTATGGGCATTTGTCATTTCAGAAAAAGGCTTAAGAGGTGATGCTTGAGTTTTTAACAAAGGTCATGATGCTGGCAGTGACTAAAGCCAAAGTAAACAAATAACTCTGCCAGTGGTTAATTTTACTCTGTATTTCACAAGTCAATAGAAAATTATACAAAGGATTTTTAGAGGAATGTGTCGAAAATGAGAGCTAGTGTTCTTTTTCACGAACCTGGGCTGTATGTCCTAAAATTTTAGTGTAATTAATGAAGACTGTTCTATGAGACTCGGTTTTATAGGGGTTTATCTATGTAGTCTGCCAGAAAGCTTTTTGTCACACTTGAAGGAGCTCCTCCATATGGTCAAAGTTATAATCCATTACTGAAAATACCCATCTCTTTTCTCTGGCCTCAAAGTTTTGTTACTGAACATGAAACAAATTGTTGCTTAGTTGTTTTTAAATGAGATTCAATTAATCAGCTAGACAGAATTGCTTGTAATATTTTTTCCAGATTTCCTGAAGAACCAAGACACTTAGTAATCATAAGACTAAATTACATTTATATTTAGTTTTTCTAATCCTTGAACCAAATTACCATTGAATCCTTTCTTAATGTCATTGTACATAGTAGAAAAGAATCAATTAACTCGCAAGTTAAATAAACTGCATTCCCGTGTCTCCTTTTTAAACAGTTTGTATTCTTCAGCTAGAATGATGTATAAATAGTTTTCTTTCAGCCTACACTAGCAGTCAGAACAATGTCTTATTTACTGCAGCACTTCGGTGCACGCTGAGGATGGGAACAGGGTTACTATATTTATTTTATTCTGTTCATGGCATAGCTTTTCAAGTTCCAGATGTTCTTCCGAGATTTGAAGCTTTTTTTCATTAACATGGAGCAGACCCTTGTCCTTCTTCTCAAAGTCAAATCATGCCAAGAGACAGCACAAGTCTGTAGATTTCCATTAGAAACTGTTATAGTACTGCTGAGTATAACTTTTAAAATTCACCTGAATTAATCAATACACTTTCTATAATCAGTGAAGTATTTATTGCTTGTCTGAGTTTTAAAAAAAATACCAACTGAGAACTCAAAACCAGCAAGGAGCACAGACATTGCTCTGTAGATAATCTGTTCCCACACTGTATATAGGGGTGGAATAAGAGAACATTCCGTTTCAAGAGATAAAGAGAAAAATAAGATTAAAAAAACTGCAGTCTGAAAAAAGAAAACTTGATGCTCTGTGAAATAGTGCTACCAGGTGAGCTACTGCCACAATGAATTTGAGTCTCTGCTGCTGCAAAAGGCTCAGCTAATGTGTTCTTATTGCATTGACGGATCAGCCTTAAAAACTTGCAGTGTCATAAGCTCATTCATTGTGTTTGCCTGGCCAGAGCCCGCAGCATGCAGCGATTGTTATTCCGCTAGATGGCCAGCTCTTGCTGCGGTTTTTGTAAAGGAAGGTTGTTGGAAACAGCTAGTGGCACGATACATTCTGCTCGGCAGGAATCAGTAGGTGTTGTAAAACGTATATAGGAAGGTTGCTGAAACAGTGCTAGAAGTGCAGTACATTTGGCTTTGCAGGAACCGAGATGAGGTGTAAAACCATATGTCTGCCCTAAGCTCACTGTGCTTATGTCTGTATTAGGAGCAGGAGGTGTAAGGAGCAATTGTTAATCTTTGGAAATGATTTGCGTATAGAATCATAGAATCACCAGGTTGGAAAAGACTCACCAGATCATTGAGTCCAACCATTCCTATCAAATAGTAAACCATGTCCCTCAGCACCTTGTCCACTCGTCTCTTAAACACCTGGTAACAGTGGGCTAGGATATCCACTCTGAGGAAAGGACTGACATAGTCATTAAGTGAGTCCAAGCTCTCGATTCCAGCAGCATCTTTCTCAAATGAGATGAGAAAGTGGTGCCCTGTTCCAGGCAGCAGGTGAGAGGCTTCCTCACTGACTGTTGTGACTCACACCTGCATGGAGAGGTGAGGACTGTGCTTGATCTCATGACACCTTCGGATTGAATCTTCTCTTTTTTAAAGACAAAAGTGTTGGAGGGAATAGAGACGTATCAGTTTTGCTCAATAGGGATGTCCATGTAGGATACTACAGTTCACATAAGGTGATGGGAAAAGGTGAAGCAGTAAGGAAAGTTGTGGTTATGCATCTGTCACTGTGTTATGGGGAGAGAAAGTTAGTTCTGTTTCTGTTTTGGCTAACATGACACTAAGGTGTCTTCCCAAACATAATGACTATATTCTGAGAAGCTAAGTCACCAGAGCAGAAGGTCTGACGCTGCCCACAAGCTGCTGTTGGTAGAACACCTGAGGTGAGGTTGAGCAGCGCTTACATCCACCCAAGATTATGGAACTAGACCCAGAAAACTGGAGTATCAATACTTAGAGCATAAAAGAAATACAAACTGTCTTGGCAGAGCAGGGGAATCTTTACTTTTCCAAATATTTTTCAGCAAGGATGGTGACGATTTCTTCTGATTGTGTTTAATATCCAAGCGCTACTGAAAGATGTTGAAGACAGGGAAAAGCTTTCATTTCTTCCTTCAGAAGTGCCAGTTTAGCACTTGATTTTGTTCTTTCCTGTGTCGTTCAAATTGGTTGCTTGGCTAATGTTACCCATTTGAGTGAATGCACCCAGAACGTTGCATTGCTATATGTACAATTCTTATTTGTATGCAGTTTAAATCACTTCATTATGAAAAGCATCACTTGAGGCCAAATTAAGCCAGCATGATTTCTGATTTAATAAAGACATAGACAAAAATATTAAAAGGAGAAACGTAATATAAATACAACAGTAAGCCAGTGGAAAAATTTCATCTTCCTTGGCTTAATAACAAAATGGAAATCTGCTGCAACAAACTGCAGTTGAAGATTATAAGCAACTCAGGTAAGTAAGAATTTTAATTTTAGAAGACCAAGCTACAGCACTTGCACAGAAAAACATACAATGTTCAATAATATGTCAGTATTTTGATTTTTATAAGACTGGATGCTTATTTTACCATATAATTTACAGTGAAGGTTATAGTCTAGCCAGGTTTTGAAAAGATCTTATTCTGGTGATGCAAGCTGAAGGCAAATATAGACAGAACTACATAATAACTTTTGAAAGGTATTTAAATGAACGCACAGATGTCCTTATTTCTGAAAAGAAATCCATTCTCAGCAGCCTTATGCTCATCTTCAAAAAGGGCTTTTTTATGCCAGTGTAGACTGAGGAGTTCATCACCAAAGAGAGTGAAAGGCTACCTCAAGCAGAAGACTTGTAGAAAGAATTCTGGGTTTCAGAACCAGAATTTATTCTGGAATTTCCCCTAGAATGCACCACAGGCACATCTAAAGGGAGGAAGAGCCATGAATTTGAATTTCTCATTTTTCTCTTCTTTTTCAATTATACAGAGTGAAAAAAACCCCAACTCATGCGAGCAAAACAGGGCCTGGGTATAGTAAAATCACTTCAGATAAAGGACTTGTATCTTAATCGTCTCTTCAGTCTGTATGCAGAAAAAAGATTATATCATCTGACTTGTTTACTTAACACAGTCCATCAGAATCCTGAGCGCTTCAAACCTGTTCTCTTCAGAATCCTTTGGAATTAAATACACACAAAAAAGACAATATAGCCTAAACCCAGTGCCCTCAAGATGTTACACAGGATTAGTTCCTTACATCCCAAAGCTACTTTAGATTGTTTTGCTCTAAGGGTAATTGATGCACGGGCACAAAATTACTAGGGAATAAAATCTCCACCAAGGAAGCCACAAAGTTCAACACAAGGAAGTTTCATAGTACATCTCAGAGATTTCCATTTTGGCACATTTGCGGCATTGGATGTAAGGAGAAAAAAAATCTAATTATCAATCACGTAGCAGACTGCTTGAATGCAGGTGAACAGTGAGTCTAGGTGCAAATGAACTGATTCTAATGCATATGATGCTTCCAAAGGAGAGGTGCTAACACACAACATTCTGTCTGGTTTTAGAACATCTTCTCCTTTTAATAGAGTACAACGTATCATTGACGTATTTCTAAACAAAAATCATTCCAAGAAAGAACAAAGGAAAATGTATTCGAATTGCACGCAATTTCATATTATGAAAAAGCAGATTTTTTTTATGTGCTTCAATTAAGATATTGCTTGTAGGAGTTAAAAAGGGATTTGCAACATTCGATGTAAAGGAATGACTCTCCAATGGAACCTTTGATTTAATCTAACAGACCAGGTTCACATCTGAAAGTTGTGTGCCATAGAAAAGGAAGGTGATGAGATGAAAGTATCTGAGGTAAAATGAAGGTCAGCCTGACAGCCGTTGCTTTACTAAACAGAATAATAAGTCTGCATCTTTCCTCAAAGGAAATAAAATGATCCGCTTTGAGGTGATACCTTTAATTGGATTGGGGATTAGAGTTATTTAAAACTAACGTGACAAACATAACAATATGATATACAGGCCTGTGAATAATAGTTCTGATAATAATGGCAAGCTGAGATAAATTCTCGTGTATATATGTGTTTTACACCTGTTTTAATAACTATATATGCATAGGGGCAGGCTGCTCTTGGCATCTGTCCTTGTAATGCATTTTCTCTCAAGGAGATTTGAAGCACTTCATCACGAGTACGTGGAGGCTGTTCTTGGTCATATGCTATACAGGAAAATTTTTCCAGCCTCCTCACATCCTCACAATTCCACTTTTGTATTTTTTTATATGAATAGCAATATTAGAAGGAAGTAATTGCACCATATCATAGAGTGCTGTGATACTAGTAGACAGGTTATATTAATGTCAAGAAGCAGGATTATGCCTGCTTCCATGCTCTGGAAATACCATCTGTGCAATACGTGGATTGAAGTCACATATCTCATACCAATGTTTTGTTCTTTTAAGATATGGACTAGTTACCAGCTACAGTGCAACTGTAACCCAGCGGCAGTGGTTTGGCAACCTTATTTTACGTTTTGTCACATGATGCAAGGTGTTAAAAAAAGAAAATCAGCTTGGCACACATTATCTGACACGAGAGGAGCTAGACCAGTATAGTAGTATATATTAATACAGTACTGTGGGATGTTGTGTTATACCTTATTCTGAGACTTGCAGTATCACTGAATCACTGAGCACTGCAAGAGTCTGTAAAAGGGCAGAGCATTGCATTATTATTTTAGTGTCCACCTCTGTCCTGTGGCTTCTCTTCTCAGAGTAACAGGGTGATAGGAATAGAAATCCCATATACTTTTGGAAGGCCAGTTTCCTCTACAGAGTCCAGTTCTGAGAAGTGGAAAATTTGGATCAATTTCCCTTTCTCTGTTATGAAACAGTATCTAGAATATCCCGTTTTTCCACTCTTTCCACTACAAATTTCCTCTGTCCTTTCCACTTACCAAACCCCCTTGTTGTTTCCAATTTAAATATCCAAACTTCCCTTTCTATCCCCAGGGAAATTGTGTAATGTAAATGATGCTATCAGTACTAGAGCCTGAAAATCTGAAGAAAGGAAAACACAAGCAGCTTAAAATAGCATTTATTTTGTAGACATGTGGTATTAAAAAAGGAAAATGCAGATTAAGAAAAAGCTGGTATTTTAGCTATAAAGATGTGGTGTTCAGCACACCTAAACCCCAGTGCAGATCCACAATACTAAAGGGCTTGTTTGGTTTTTACTGTGAGCAAAATGCTGTAAGAGACCTTCCCTCAGGCCAGATTTAAAGATATCTTAATCACCTATCCACACAAATCACCTACAGAAACAACATCAGAGCCAACACTGTGATGACTCACAAGGCTTGCAAGCCTACACTTTAGAATGAATGCTCAACGTGTGGATGGATACTGGCACACGTTCTTGGGCTTGGCATCTTCTCTTTGTTCCTAGCTTGGTGACCATCTGTCTTTGTAGTCATGACACGTGATGTGATGCCTGTGGTCTTCTCTAGATATCACCCTCTACCTTTACAAACCATGATAAAGTAAATCACAAATGCAGCTGGAGGTCAGGCAAGGACACTAGCATGAGATACTGGGTCTTGGAGCACCCTGACCTTCAGGCTATCCCCAAGTCCAGAAAGCTGCAGTATCTTCTATATTTTACCTGTATAATAAGAGCATATTTGAGCATGGCTTTATCTGATCTGGAAGAGTATAAAATGTACCATAAGAACATGTATTTTATCATCTAAGGGTTATTAAGTAGGACAAAAATAAGAGAGAATAATTGTGATATTTGGTTTCCAGCATCAGGTTTCCTCTGTGGCATCACAAAAGTCCCCTGCCTGTGCCACCATAGTGCAACAGGACTGACAGTAGGGTGTCAGTGTCACGTCTCCCTTGCCCTCTTTTGTCTGTTGTGTTTCTTTAGAGTGATACACGGACTTGTCTCTCACTCTGTGTTTGTATAGCTCATGGCATGGCGGGGGCCTCAGGCTGGGATGAATTGCTCTAACAGAAATGCTTTTCTGGTCTGTGCCGTTTAAAGTAAAAATGTGCCTCCTGTGAAGTAAAATTGTGAAGGTGGTATTAATGCAAAGCACTAGAAAGCTGTGACATGAGTGCAGAATAGAAGGGAAGATGAAGGTTGGACTTGGGAGATAGGACACATTGCCATGCATGTGCATATTTCAGGCAAAACCTTTCATTGCTCTGATGCCTCCCTTTGACAAAGAGGTCTCTGCCTGTCGGTCAGCACTCTGAGAACAAGCATTTCAGGCTCTGAATCAGAAAAAAAACTTCTCAGTTAAACAAGTCAAAGAACCATGAGATACGCATTGATGTAGAAATGGATGCATACAAGCAAGTCTCTGCTGTTTCTCACCTGTGTTAAGTCACAGGCAATTTATCTTTGTAGCTCAGTGGGGGGGAGGGGGGGAGGAATGTTCGCTCTCCAAGGGATCATCAAATGCTAGACGTCAACCTTTGGTGTTGTGCTTTAGGTTATCTTAGCTAAAGCCATATAATATCTTTGTCCTTAGATAAATTTGAAGATTGGATGGTGTCAGGCCAGCAGATGATGGTTTTTCAAGCTTGACAATGCTGTAAACCTGCATCCCAATTAGTTGTGTTGGCTCCTGTCTGCTCCTTTGTTCACTTCTGCAAAAAGATCTTTTGGTTCCAGCATGCAGAATGCACCAATCCCAGTGTGGTTTAAGTGCTTCCAAATGACATAGTCCTGTGAACAAGTTTCCTATCTGGCCAGTGTGTACAGATATGATCATGAAAAGACTTACACAAAGGTTGAGAATGCAGTTTCATACTATGTTGTTTTTACATTTGCAACATAAAGAAGAAAATAACTTCAATATATTAGCTTTCAGATAATTCTTATTTACTGTTTGTCCAGTCTTTTATAAACCTAAAATATGTTCATTTTTGATGTACTATGTTCTCTCTATTTTCTTACGTGCTCTTGATAAGAGCAAAATAAATGAATAGAAAGAATATAGTCCGTATTGAAGGTTAAAGGGCAGGGAGACATTTAATTTTTCTAAAATTGAACTTCTAGATGAGAATTCAGCTTGTGCAGAATTGCTATGGCTACTGTCAGTGGTAGAGAAATTTATAGGCAGAACAGGAAAAAAATTACATACAACCATAGTTAGTTTTGGAAACATTAAATAAAAAGAAATCCTTCAAAAAAAATTAAAATTATGAATTCCTTACTGGTATCTGACGATTGTGGCATTATATAGACTGGTACAGATGATAGATGGTTTGTTTACCCTTAAGAATACCAAGTGGAGAACCTTACACCTTTACTGACAGCAGTGCCATGATGTGAGCTGGAAACTGTCTGTGTCCCCTCCCCGTGTCCTTCTCCTTCCCTGCCTTCCCCAGGTTCTGAATAAATTCAGCGCTCCAGAGCAATGTGGGCAGGCGGCTTAGACACATGCAGCCCTCTGATGTGCTCCGGAGAGACAGGATCAGGATCAGCTTCGTGCTGTCTTGGCAATGTGCCTCAGCTTTCTCTGTGAGGGATCATGGCTGAAGGGTGTGAAAGCACATCCACGCAAACAACAAACACCAGAGTGGTTTAGTCCTTGGCTTCTCACTGAGAGCATCAGCAAGGGCACCTGGTTGTGGGGGTGACAAGTGCTGTGCAGACAGATGTCACCTGGGGAGAAGCTTTATTGTTGAAGTATTCACCTCATATGTTGTCTTGTCAGAACATTTACATTCCTGACAGATTTCATGGTTATGAAATGTTGCTCAAGGGCTGTACCGCAGACCCCAGCCAACACAAACTTACCCCCCAGTTTCCAGTCCAGCACGTGTCTGACATGTGGCAATATCTAGCACGGTAAAGCATTGTTTTTGATGTGCTGGTATACAACTCAAGTTTTTCTATATCTCAAAAGATATTCCAAGCAAGCAGTGGATTATTCTCCTTTACTCTGGGTAAAATTAGAAAGATTTCGAGAGTGAGATCTGCTACCCTTACTCATGCAAGCAAATTGGTCAACCTAATAACCAGAATTGGAGCAATTTGCTTACCAAACAAGAGAGGAGAAAGTATAAAAGTGACAGAAGTTGCCCATTAGAAATATTAATTTTCAATGCAATCATCAACTGCTATGGATGTTTATTGTCTGAAAAGAACTCATTATCTTATTGGCATGTAAACTTAGGTTCTGACCTCGTTTGTGTGCTTCTGAAAAGAAAAGTGCTTTTACCCATTGTGAAGCTGCTGTCGTATCGACCACAAAATTTATTACCTCCAGAAAGAAAAAACACCAAAACCCAAAGATTTTAATTTTTTATTTCCCTTCCATTATATGTGTTTTCAGAACCTTTGATAAATAGTTTCTACTCTACCCAAATGACAGGAATTATTTAATATGTATTCAAACCTCTTCTCATTACATAGAAGTGCATCAATTTGTTGCATCAATTAAAATTAATATATATATTTTTATATTAAAAAAGAAACTTTGAAAGACATTACCTTTCCAGATCGTACATGTCTAAAAAATAGCAATTAGAAATCTCTCTGAACATTACTTAAGCTCTGTTCATTATATTTCTTAAGACTCTCCTTCCTTCTTTTAAATATTTCCAGTAGAATCTCATTTCAGGGTTATCTTCTTAAACTTTTATTGTTTTTTTTAAATATTCCAAATATAAGAGACTTCTGGTTGATAGTTTAGAAGAAATCCTGAATAATTCTTTAATTGACCTTAGAGGAACCTGAAGACATCATGCCCTTGAAACTGTACGTATATTATTTCAACATTTTTGGACAAAGTTGCCTTAATTTTGGAAAAAAAATGAGAACAATAACTGATGATTTTTTTAATGTAAGTTGAAAGCTTACCATCTGTGTAGATTGCTTCATCAGTGTATTATCTGCAGAAAGCACTACTGGTTTAGCTAATTCCTGGAGTGATGGCTAAGATACAGTATAAATATAAATGAGACAGTTGGCAAATAGGCCCAAGATGTGTGCAGGGCACTGTGAAATGGAGAGCTAAGCTGCTGACTGTGTTGTCCCTAATGTTTCTCTACAAAACCTCAGTTAAATAACCTCTGAGTAGCAACCAACATAGCAAATGCCAAGCCAGCAAGCAGACTTTCTGTTTCATCAATTTAGCCCTCAGTGCATCGCAAAACACTTGAGTAGCATTTTCTGTCTTGCTGAGTCTAGTCCACAGCTTAATGAATCTTGCCACTGGTATGAAGTTGTTCAACATTAAGTGATTTTTTATTTCTTCTGCTGACCATCTGCTGCATAATGTCGACTGCTTCTCTATGTATATCCACATTTGGATATAATATCAGCTGCATCAGAGAAGAAGCATTTTGCTCGTGGATGTAGAGATGAGCAGAAGTTCACAAAAGCCAGAAACCTCAGCTTTGAATGATAGAAGTAGAGAAACAGGTTTCCACCTATGAATATTTAAAAGGAAGTCCATACAGAATATCTGCATCTATGCTTCTAAGTCTTGGTGCAACTTGGGGTTGGATTAACTTCAAAGATAAAAATAGACCCTCTGTCTATGAAAATTTCTCTGTACTGAATAGAGATCAGTGTCCTGAGAGAGAGGAGTGAAGCTTTATAAAGAAGTTTTCTACAGGAGGCACCTGTGAATCTTGGCAAATAAATGATTTCAAAGCCTGTTTTTTCTATTTGCTGAATAGCAGGCAGTCATCTGGTTACAGAGCTCTATAGACAAACGCAGATGAATGGTTCTGTGCAGTTGTGAAAGCAGTGACACTGCAAGCCTCACAGGCTGTGGGATCACACATCTCACCTAAACTTGCAAATGGATTTTACAAAAAACATCTTGTAATCTCATCTTTGAAGTTTGTGAGATCATTCACTATATCCTTTCCACCCTTTTTGTGAAGAGTAGTGAAATAGAACCGATATTCTGTGTGTGTGTAAAATTAATCTAATTTTTGTGCAATCCCTAGTTTACATGCCCAGCCTTGGTAGTAAACCTAAACAGAAATGCCTTGCAGTGTTTGCAGATCATAATCCCTAATCATCGATATGAAGTATACAACTCTGCACACAGAAAATCTTACTCACACATTTACAGAAATGTAATGAATAAAATTAAAGAGTATTTGCAGAATTCTCTCTTCAACACAACTGTACAACTTGCCTTCAGAATTGTCAAATAGAAATTTCTTGTGCACACATGTTGAAATGCACAAAACTTTGCCTTTCAAAAAAAAAAATTTAATTTGTTTCTTAAATTCCCCCCTGCTCTCTCCCGCAGGAATTGTACAAAACTCTTCTGACTTGTGGTGGATTTTGCTGTCATACTCTTAAGAAGCTTTGTTTTAGGAGGGTCCATTACAGCTTAATCCCTCTGAGTCACAGCACTTCCCATGCTTCAGAAGAAAAAGCTCCATTTCACAGCATGTCCTTGGTTCTGATCTGAGGAGTTGCCTTGAAGTTTAAGGAGAAAACTGGAGTTTCTGACTTTCAGGTAAAAAGTAGTAGCTAGTTACAATAGTTTTGTCTCCTCCTGACCCTGTTACATATTCATTTTTAGATCTGAACTCAATTGCCAGATCACAGTCAAATCCACCGTCACATCAATGGTACCAGTTCCAAAAAAAGAAGAGGGCAGCTCTAAGTATTTACTTGCTTGCATTCTTATGTCTGCAGGCTCCCCCAGAACCTAATAAGACTTTAATTTCCTCATTGGCAGCACCAGCCTAGTGTGGGTTCATTTGTCTGAACCCCAGATGATGTAATACCTCTCCCTGCAGTGGCATAAGTTATAACCACTTACTGTTACATGTGCCCAGTGTGCTCATGGAAAAACGTGTATGCTAAGTCAATTCCAATAAGTTGTAAAGAAAAAGACTCATTGAACTTTTTTTTTAAGTGTGGTTAACACTTTATTTTCAGGTATGGAAGCTGATAAGTGTCTGAGGTTTCAATTGCTTGCCTAGATTTCCAGGCTGTTCTGTGTATGTTGTTGACATCAGAAAGTGCGGAAATAACATTTCCACTGGAGGAAAGAGAAAGATTGAGTGCTTAATTTCTTGAGAAGGTAGCTTTTAAAATGCTGTTAAAGTGTGCAACTGCCAGCATTAAGGCATCTGAATAGCAGTAACACTTCGCATACTTTTAGGCTGTAAAGTAAAACTGAGTATGATTAATGGGATGGCTTTACACATAACAGCACATCTGGGGATTGTGTTATTTTATATTCACCTTCCAAACTCCCATAAAAGTAGATTTTTGTAGCATGGCACTTCTGAATAGTTACGTGGTGATTAGAGCCTTAACAGCTCCCATGTTCTCACAATGGGAAATCTGCTGCTTAGAAACTCAGTCTCACTCGGTGGAGTTCACCCTTCAAGGAGGAAGAGGAATATAAAACACTGGAAGGGTGTTTAGGGGACACGCGGGTGTTTATACAAATACTGGAAGAGATGTAAATAATTGGTTGAGTGTGGCAGTACAAGAGCAGAGTATCTACTTAACTCCTGTGGCCCAGATGGACTAAGGAGAGGTCACGGTGTGTCTGGGGTGGAGGCAGCTGTTGCTCTGACTTCCAGCATCATCCTTGTTACTGTGCTTGCCAGGTTCACCACAAAGCTGTGGCTGCCTTTGTGCTTTTTAAGGATCAAGCACATATTCTTTGTGTCGTGTGTGAGCCTGAAGAGATGCCCCACAGCATCTGCAGTACTGGTAGCAGCATCCCTAGTGGGACCTGGCCATGAGGAGCTGAATAATCTGAACAGTAACATAGAGGTGATAGTGTGTTCACAACTCTGAACGAAAAGGATATTTGAGTTACAGTTGTTATTGCCAGCTAATTACGAGAGAAAAAAATTGCAGCCAGCTAAATTCTGCTGAAACCCAGCTGGATTAAAGTTACTGCTGTGTGTTGTGTGGAATCTCAGTCCCAAAGGAAGCGCTTAGTGGCCTGCTGGCATCAGCCAGAATGTACCTCCTGATCTCATGGCGTAAGAATAAGAGTTCTCCTTTATAGTGACTATCCAAATTAAGATACTTTTTATAGCAAGTGAATTTTTCCTTGGTTGTCTTTTTTTTTTCCAAAGATCTTATTAGTTGTGTCACAAGAAGAGAAATTTCTTATCGCTTAATTTCTCTCCTGTTCCTGTTTTCTGTTGTTTATAAGACACTAGGTTTACCACTAATGGAATATTAACACCTTATTTTTGTTAATTTTAACTGTATCTGCAGGGAAAAAGATTCAATTTTGATTTGTGCAGCAGAAATCATATTGATCTGCAGAATAACTTATTTTCAAGCTAGCAGGTATCAAACAGATACAGGTACAAACAAAATCAACAATAAAGAAATGAAAATTTTCTGAAGTTTCTTTACACAGGTAAAATTTCCTGAGTAGGATTTTAACTTTTTGTTATTATTTTTTAGTAGAAAAATAATACTAATAGAATGCATGTTACAGACCTCTGTTCTTCGATATTAAGCTAAGGAAGGACAAACAAGCTGTTGACATGAGTGCAGGTATTACTTTCCTATAATCTTTTTTAATTGTCATGGATATGTTAAGCTTTCAGTGAACAAATAAGAGGAAGTGCCAAATGCATTTTAAACTCCATAATTTTCTGTAGGGAATTAACTTTGTTCAGCTATTTATTTGCAAGCGTATGATATTGTATATCTCTGTGAGGCGATGCCTGTGTGCTTAAACACTGAATTATAGTTACTTCAAATTACAGATACTTCAAATTAGGGATATGGTTTAGTAGTGAACAACTGTGGTTGGACTTGATGATCTCAAAGGTCTTTTCCAGCCTAGGGATTCTATGATTCTAAGAACCCCAGCTTCTGACAAAGATAGATCCTGCCAGGAGAAACTTAACATAAACACTTTAGTAGATCAGAAGGACGTGAATTACAATAGGTAGCATATCTCTTTACCTGACAGCATCTAAATAACAGTTTTCACTCCAGTTACTCCAACCCTGAAAAACTGCTTTAGAGAACCATGTTTATGAAACAAGTATGTTCTTAAAAACCATCCCCCTCTGCAGTCGTTCAGCATTGCATTTTGCATTTCAGCCTTTGGCTGCAGTTGTGAGTTGCGATAAACAGATGTGCCCAGTACTGATGGAATTCTGAATATCCCAAGTGTTGGTTACACAGCATTGAAGAACAAGATGGCTGTTGACAGGAGTAATGAGCAGTGAGTTCCTGGGGTTGTCTTTCCTTTGTCATAAACACATTAACTCGGGAGAAATGTGATATATCTTAATGACTTTAGAGAGACTGGATTTACCTTTTGACTGAGTTCAGCGTTCATAGAAGATCTGTTAAAGACCTTTTACAAAAACACAATTTAAAATTCGTTACACATCTAGCAGACCATTTCCTTTTTATTTTTTCTTTTTTTTATCTTCTAAGAATCTTTTTATGTTTTAAAACAGTTGTTTTCTAAAATGAAAGTTGATTAAAAATAGAATAGTAAGTACTGAAATTTGTGAATCCTGCTTCCCCATGAACTAGCCTCTCACTATGGAATTCTCATGTGAATTTATGGAATAGTTGGGCTCATAATACAACTTAATAGGATCTCCATCCTATGGACTATCTTCTTGTTTTTGTAAAACAAGGAAGAACACTTTTTTTTTTTTTTTTTATATCTGACCTTTCACCAAATTATTTAGATATTAGATGACTTCCAGAACTTGTTGGCAGAAATAATGAAGGAATGGTAGACAAGACTGACAGACAATACTGCAAAATAAGCTTTGTTTGCTTTAGAATCCAAGTGGGAAAATATGCAACACAAAAACAAAACAGACAAGAGTAGGTTTAGAGGCCCAAAGGATAAAACCTAAATGGCAATGAGGTTATCAGCACTCCCAGCACCAGAAACAAAATTATGAGGATTTATCCTTAATGACTGTCTTGCATCCTAATTAAATCTGTGTGTACATATTTGGGAACTTCATGTATGCCCATGATTTTTTTCATAGATCTCACTCAATTTTCAATTATTTATTAAGCAGAATAACTATTCACTACTTCTTCCTTTTCCTTTGAGCTCTCTGTTAGTTATCGGGACCATCCTCATGAACAGATTTTCCTATAAACTTGTTCAGCATCCAAAGAGCATCAAGGAAGTTTAAGTTTAAAGGCATTTATGTGATGATTTAGGAATAAAAGTTCCTGTTGAACGGCAAACATCCCTCGATGTGGGTATCGCCTATAGCACTTGTAGCTCTACAGATTCTTGGATATTTAAAGGAATAATCCATTAAAACGGTCACAGATGTGGTTAATAGGGAATGCAATAGACCTCTTTAAAGCGGAATAACAAACAGGCTTTAGAAATGATAATGTCTCAGATAAAATGAACTGTAAGTTTGAAGAGACAGATGAATTTGGAATCCAACAATTCCTTTCACAACGTAGATAAGTAGGAGCAGAATCAGAGGGTTTGGGTTTGTTATTTTTTTTCGTTACTGTTTGGCTTTTTTTAATCAAACCATCAGGGTAGGGTTTGCTACGTCAAAAATGGAAAAATCATTTTACCTATCCATAGTAAGTCTCTAAAGTAACAAGCAGAAAAGAAATACTATGTATGCTTAGTGATCTTGTGGAAAATTGCAAGTTTAGCAACCAATGGCAGGAAATGGAATTTCTGTCTTGTCAGGACAATGAAGCAGAAAACAGTTGGGGTAAACTTGTTAAATAAGAAAAGAATACTTAATAGAAAATAGAACAGAAACTCCAGCTCACATTTATAGATACTATTAAGGACAATCCGGTTTTAATTGGAGAGGGCTTCCTGAGCCTGTAAATGTAGTGTGTGTGCTCATCTAAAAAAGTACGTGCTATTTATTGTCATGCTGAACACAACAAGTGTTATTCATGCCCTGAATTAGATTCACTGCTCAGAGCCTACATGACTCCAGTAGCAAAACAGGAGAATCATGAGTGCTATCTGAAACATCATCTTCACAAATCACTTAGGTTTTAGTGGAGCCCAAGTAGAGAAGCTGCGTATTTCTACAGCTGAGCTCAATCACTGTTGCATCAAAGGTTCTGAAAATTTATTATAGAGATGACAAATATATTCCACATGGCTCAATACAGACTGGAGTGGTCTGAAATTCTCTCTAAAAATGATGTGAGATACATGAGATTCATGAGCCATTTTCCATGTATATGAAAGGAGAACTGGTTACAGGAAAGTGCAAATAAATGAAAGATGACTCCCAATAGGTGCATACAATACAAGGAAATCCTAGGTTTAGTGGCTGCCCCAAATATTTGCACTTTTAAACTTTGGAAGATTTATTTCCTTATTATTTTGTTGTTGTTGCTGCTACTGGTTTTTTGTTTTAAGTTTGATATTTGATGAGGAAAGGAAATGGGTTGAAAGATGTAATGCAGTTATAGTTCTCTGTGATGTGACCTTGTATTTACCTTACACGTAGCTTTGGTTCTCCTTGTCCTTGGCAGAGTACACTTTGGGGGCAGAAGGTCTTATCCATCAGTCATTTCTGATAAAGGCTTCTGCTCAAGGAGAAAATGAATTGCAGGTATGCCCAATGTTTGAACTAGTCACTGGCAAAAGAAGAAAAAAATCATCTTTTATCCCACATCTTCTATCTGATGTGAGGGCAGCATGCTGCTTTCATGCTCCCCTCCCATCCAAATAAAAAAGCTATTCCATAATTGCCCTGGGTTTAGAACAAGCTGTTTCTCAGCACAGTGTAGGTGATATATTTTCCTCTATATTTGCCATGTTTCCCTAGAAAAAAAAGTATGTAGAGCATCATAGTTAGAGGAAAACTTTGTCACTGGTATGTGTGAAGTGTTCCAAGGTAACACTGTGTTTGTATAAGAAATTGTAACTATGTGTTCCAAAGGAATCATACATGAAGGAAAACCAAACAGAAATTAAAAAGCAGTCAAGAAGAAACTAAACAATGCTTTCCACATTACAAAGATAGTAATTCTCTGCAGAAGAGTGTTAGAGTTGGGAAAAGATTATTTTTTTCTAGCCAGTGCAGCAGTGCTAAAGCCAGGCTTTGCAGAGGGCTTTCATTTTTTGGTTCTTCTGTTCTTCACCTTGATTCCGTTTTGTCTGAAGTCAACAGTGGCTCTGTTCCTGAACTGAAGTTCCCTGGCTCAAAATCATGATTCGTGCCTTAGCAAAGGGCATGGGAATTAGCTACCTGAGGCATCCTGCCAGAATTCAGTCAGCCTTACTGCTCTCTGCCTTCTGTTCATGTGCTTGAGAACTGTACTTGACTTTAGGATTCCCTCAAGGATAAGTGTCTTGATTTGGGGGTGGGGAATTATGTCTTGGCATTACAGATATTGCTTTAAAGCTCGTTCTTATGGATTTTTACATGCTTAACAGCATTAACTGGTTGGCTAAAAGGCATAATAATTTTTTTCATGGTGCACGTTGTAAAAGACCAAAATATGAACTGTATTAAACAGTTCAAAATTTAAACGGTCTGTAGAACAACTTCCTTGACAACCGTGCTCAACTGCAGTACACAGTTTTCTGTAATGTCAGTGGAAAGAATCAATCAAATTGCAGATCAGTATGAAGCAAATGCGATAACCCCCTTGGCAAGCAAACGTGCCTTTCTCCCACAGCTAGTGAGATGAATATCCCTTTCCTCCTCTCTTTAGAATGGATACTTTTACCCCAATACCTTCTTCATATCTAATTTGGGAAATTGTTGCAATTTTCCACCTGCGGGATATAGTGGGATGCGTTACAGATTATGCCATGGCACTTCAAGTTTTTTTACCTATCTCAGTTATTTATCCTGGGAAATTAAGTAGTCTTATAGTATCCCAAAAATCCTTTCTTTCCAGAAGTAAAGCTGTAGATGCTTCATTTAGGAGTTCAAGTTTCACATGTGGACAGGCAGTCTATGCAGCAATCCAGTCCTATGTGAAAATTAATAATTGAAATGGTTTCCATAGAAACTAAAAACAGCCAGTGGAAACTACTAGATAGTAATGAAAGAATTCAGTCGAGTTATATTTAAATAAATAAGGATCATTTGCAACATATTGCTGTTTATTAGAGTAGGTGGTGTTCAGAAATATTTTTAAAATTAAACCATTTTGCTGCAGCTTCAAGTCAGCTGTGTGGGTGGTAACAGGTCTCCAGGCTGGGATCAGATACATTGGGACTATAAGTGGATGAGGAGGGATGCTCTGAAGTTAAAGAGAGGTCTCTTTAGTGAAGCCATCGTTCTTTTGAGCAAATCCATAATGAAGCAAATTAAATAAGTTACGGGGGTAATAAGCATTGAGGTAACAGTGATGTCTTACAGAGCTATAGTGCAATAAGTGGCACTGATTGTAACCCTCTTGCCAGAGAACATTGGTTTGCATTCCTTGTATCTCCTAGAATTTGGCTTTCTGTGAGTGGGGGTTTCGTTGTGAAGAGTTAATGTCAAACCCAAAAAGTAACATTTGAGCAAGGTCAATTTTTCTTAACTTTCTGGTAATGTCAATTTCAGCTGTAAACAAACGTTGGATTAGGTGTGAGTCTGGGCTTCTTTTGCTGCTTGCTGGAGGAGACGGATTGTGTTTCAGAGGCAAGGTAATTACTCATCAAGGTGAGGGTGGTTGTGTTGAAGCCTTGCTTACTTTCCTGGGGACAAGGCTGCTTGCCTTTGCTGTCAATCAAAAGCACCATGAAATGGGAGCTGTTAGAGATGAGGGACAAGGCATTAATGCCTTAAATGAAAGTGCTGTAGTGAGCAGGCTGAGAATGATCCCATCATCTCTCTGCCCCTGTAAATGCTGTTTTTAATACAGAATTCTGAAGTTAGCTTACCCACCAAGATGTATGTAAAAGATCTCTCTGAAACCCATGTAGATGGATTGTGCATTGGATAAACAGGAGAAATAATGGTTTATTTGTGTGCTTGTGGATGTTAGGGCTATTTTTTTGGCTATTACTTCTTATTCAGTGCTATTCCCTGTGCATGGTAGAAAATCCTCTGCAGGACAGAGAATATTCAAGCTCCAGGTTGGTACTATACCTAGGGACTCTGCAGTTATCCACCTCCAGTCCTCATCATCCCCTCACTACATCTGTAAAACCATTGTGAGCTCATCCTACGTCCTCTTTCTAATTTTTTTCTCTGTTTTGCAGTTAGATTGGAAGCTCTTCAAGGCAAAGGCTCTTGAGGCAGATTGGCATTTTCCATGTGGATAGTGCCCTCAGGCTTTTTCTGTTGTGACTTTTAGCATAAATTCAACAGCAAGTAGAATAGCACTTGCAGAGTGTTGCAAAGCATGGATGGAATTCTTTTGGGGACTTTTTGGTAGTGCTATTAAGCCAGTAATTAACTATTCTAAAGTTGTCACAATGAAATTGTTTGTGTTTCATAACCTGATTCATAATCTTAAAGTATAGCCATCCTTTCTGAGCTTAACTAGTTAAAAGTGCAGAGATATAGAAGTAGATATGGATAGATAAAGCATGCTAGAGCCCTTGTTAATGACGGAGTTCCTCCAGAGTCTTTTAGTATACAACAGTGCTTGTAATCAAAGATATTTAAAATAATGTGTTAAGAATGCTAAATATATCTTAAAACGTATGCTGCTGTAGGCCCTGAAATGTTACACATCACTTACCAGAAGAATATATTCTTCAACTGTTTTTTTTTTCCCCCACAAGGAAATCTTTTGGTTATTAAAGCTAACATTCAGAAATTGTTTGTCAAAGACAGGCTTCTTAAATGAATTCCTTCCAGTAGCAAGATATTAGTTTCAGTAAGGAGGAATTTGAAAGGGGTTGAAATGTTTGTGAGTTTGTTTTTACTTTTTTAAAACTGGAGTCTCTTATAACAACCTGGGCCAGTGCCTCACCACTCTCATCGTGAAGAAATTCCTCCTTCTGTCTAGTCTAGGGCTCCAGCCCTCTGATCATCTTTGTAGCCTCCTCTGGACCCATTCCAACAGCTCCATATCCTTGTTATATTTAGGATTCCAGAACTGGACACAATATTCCAGATGAGGTCTCACAAGAGAGGAATAGAGGGGCAGAATCGCCTCCCTCAATCTGCTGGCCACACCAGCATCTTTGATTTACTCTAACAACAGCTACACACTAATGCTGAAAATAAAACTGTTGACAAACCAGATTGTCCAAGCCATGTTTGCTAGAGCACATAAAATACCCAGTTAAAAAAAAAAAAAAGCAAAGTTCATTTCTATACCCATGAGGTGTCTGAACAATTCTGGGGGTTTGTCAGAGGTACAAAGCACCAAACAGGGGTTCATCACCTCCAGAACAACTTCCCTGGTGGTACATATAGCAGCTGGACATTCTCACATGGTGCTGCCAGAAGGAATTTGGAGGGGCTATCAAGAGCTGTCACACATCCTGGTTTCTGCTGCTGCTTTTGGCTCCTGTGCACTATTCCAGCCAGAGTGAGCTGATTCTATTGGACCCTGCAAAGTACAATGGTTCCAGCGATCTACAAGAAGGGTTTTTACTCTGTTTTGCATACATGTTGTGCTTCTCAACAATCATTCAACAGTTGGTGGGGCAGGGAGAACAGTTCTGTAATGTTAATCACTTTCTCCTTGTATATATCCCAAAAAGAAATTTGCAGAGCTTCCTCATGTGGGACTTCAGTTCCTTACCCTCCATTATTTATGTTATAAGAACTTCCCTTTTTTTTGCAGATCAAAGTGCAGAATATTGTTCTGTTGTTGACCCAGTGTCAGCCTTTCTATCAACTTATACATTGCATTTAAGACTGTGGGCTGGTTTGTTTGTTTAAGGAAGATGAAAATGTCAGAAGAGATGCAATTACTTGAGATTTGCTTATAAGCATTATTACTATACCATCTCCTAATTTATATTATATACATGCAACATCAGGTCATTTATCTTAATACTTTCCCTATTTGTGACCATTCCACCAGTGACAGCTTGTTACAAGAATAATACCCTATTAAGTGAAATATATACTGTTTTTAAAAGCAGTACAATGTAACTTTTCTAGACAGCCTTTAATTTTCCTTCAGAAATTCAAGGGTATCCTTACAATTTATTCAAATATGTCATGGCAGAAAAAACAAACCTCTCTTCTGTAAAGTATTTTGTGCCTGAAACTTTAAGGGTTGGCTTAAAATTAACCTTTTTTAAATTTATTTTCAGTTTTTGTAACATGAGGGGGGAAAAAAACAGAATCTGATTTTGTTTTGTTTAATATGATGATAAGTGAGGTATGAATACAGAATAAGTTTTGTATTCCTTAATTAAAACCATTACTCTTTACTGGGAGATTTTTACTGTGATATAATGCTTCTGATTCTACACAATGAAAGCAAATGACAAGTTGTTGCTATTGATATTATAGTAGCATCTAGAGGCAACTAAATTTATAACCCGAATAGGTAAACAGTGAGGAGAAAAACAGGATCATTATAAAAGGAAAAGAGCAAGTGACTTGTCCATAGTCATGGACATACAGAAGGATTGTGAAGGAGCCAGGAACTGAAGTCAGATTTTCTCTACCTCCATAATCCCAGCTGTAACAAATTCTGCAGGAACAGAAACAGATTGTGGGTGTTTTATTGATTTCAGTTATTTGTATGTGGGAATAAGGACGCCTGTATTAGGACTAGAGGTCCTGTCTAAAACCCAGTAGGAACATATGAAGCTATAATGGTCTCATATCAGTTTCACAGATGTAATCATGGACGTGCCTTTCTGCTGCTGGCTGTTAATGAGGATATGATTGTACCTGTTTTAATGAGGTTTAATTCCAGAAAATCATACAATCGATGGCTGATGTTTCTGGCCCTAAATCTCTTTCCATACCCAAACTTCCCCCTCATCACGATTAAATTCTTGGAGGCTTTTGTCTGTACGGGGTTTGGGTTTTTTTTTCCCTTTTAGTATAGTTCAGAGCCACCATACCAATTACCCTTTCACATGGTTTTTAATTATCCTACAGAATATTTGAAAGCTTCCAACTCAGAAATTATCTCCCACCTCTGAACTTTGAACAAAATACTCCAAGAACATTGGAGTTTTGAACAAAATACTCCAAGAACATTGATCCTGCTTCCTCCTATCCCAAGTCCAACATTATAACATACAGTGTTCTGCAGACATTTTTCAAGAGTTTTTGTGATGTGATGTGCTGTGCTGTGTGTGAAGAACTTTAAGTCAAAGCTATTTTTTTATATGAATTCTATAGTTTCCACTGCAAACTCAAGCTGCTGGTACATTTTGCTTTTATTGACAATGCAGTTCATAGCTACATCTCAGACTGTCTTTGAACTTGTGCATTTGACCTCAGGAAGTCTGTTGACATGGGAATCCAGTTCCTCCTGGTAACCCCTACTGGCTCCCTTCCTCCTACAGATTAATAATTCAAATTAGGCTTGTGTCAGTTTATACCAGCAACCTGATGGAGCCCTGTCCTCATAATTACAGGGTATATGTATTTTAAGATCCAACAACACCCCTAAATTAGCTAGTTTTACACTTCCATCTTGTATTATTCAGAAGATATTTTAGTTTCACAATCTCATTTATTTTTTCTCCTTTTTCTAAGCCAGAGTGTTCCTAGCCTTCAGTTCATTCGTTGTCACGTTTGCCCTATGGGCAGTTGAATGCAGAGCAAAGAGCTTCAAGTGGATCTTCTTCATGTTGTATGAAAGTGAACCTCTTTCAAAGCTAAGAAATCCAGCTGGGAAAAGCTAGTGATACTGCAGAGAAACAATCAGGGCAACATCATTACAGACTGGGGATGAAAGGATGAGAGCAGCCCTGTTGAGAAGACTTGGCAGTACTGGTGGGTGAAAAATTATAAATGAGCTCACAGCCTTGAAGCAACTGCATTCTGGGCTGCATCACAGGCAGTGTGGCCAGCAGGGTGAAGGAAGGGATTGTCTCCTCCACTCTTATGAGACTCCTACCTGGAGTCCTGCATCCAGCTCTGGAGCCCTGTGCACAGAGGTCCAGAGGAGGCCACAGAAATGGTCCAAGATCTGGAGCACCTCTCCTGTGGGGAAAAGCTGAGAGAGTTAGGATTGCTGATCCTGGAGAAAAGAAGTTGCCAACGAGATCTTATTGCATCTTCTCAGTACATAAAACAGGCTTATAAGAAAGATGGGGAAAGACTTTTTACCTAGGCTTACAGTGACAGGACAAAGGACAATGGTTTTAAACTGAGGGGACGGTCTGCATTCAATTTGTCCAGTTTTATGGCACTTCCTCAGTTTTCCTTCTCACACAAAAGGTGATTATATTACAGTAAGCTTGTCTGTGATTTTTCTAATGCCTTAAAGTGGCAAATTAATCTGACTGTTGCTGCTTGTTATAACTTCCTACATTTTTTAAAAAATAATTATACTCTAATATACAACTGGAAAAGTCCACCTAAAATTCCACTGAATTAATGGATAATCTGTGGCTCAAGATGAATTTGGCATTCATGTAGCACCACAAACACAAGTACACATGTACATAGACACATATCAAATGAGTGGCTTCAAGAAGTTACCCATGTGTTGTTTGGGGTTTTTCTGTTTGATTGCATTCTGCTGGGAAGTTTTTTTGGTTGGTTTTCTTTTTTAATTTTTTATCTATGTGTGGCATCTTTCTTCCTCCTGCACGTGAAAACTCCTAACACCTCTGATTCCATTCCAGATCTCTCTGGGGAACAAATATGAGGTGCTGAGGGTGCAGCCTAGCCCTAAAGATGAAGAGGGCTGCACCCACAGCCTAGAAATGTTTCCAAAACTCCATCACCCTCCCACAGCCCTAAAAACATCCTCGGTTAAAAAGAAGAGAAGGGTGATTGTCTTGGGGGATTCCCTTCTCAAAGGTATGGAGGGTCCCATCTGTAGACCGGATCCGCTCCATAGGGAGGTCTGCTGCTTGCCGGGAGCATCAGTGAGGGAAGTTACTAGAAAGCTCCCTTCCCTGGTCAAAGATACCGACTACTTCCCGCTCTTAGTTTTTCAAATTGGTAATGAGGAAATAGAACGTAGAAGGCCTAAAGCCATTAAAAGGGACTTCAAGGCACTTGGGAGAATGATCGAGGGCTCTGGGGCACAGGTAATATTTAACTCCATCCCAGTACTAAGGAACCAGGAGCAGGAAATGAGGAATAAGAAACGGGTTAATAAATGGCTTAGGGACTGGTGTGAGAAGAGGGGCTTTGGGTTCTTTAATCATGGGGAGGCCCACGCACCCCCAGGCTTTCTTACCAGGGATGGGACACACTTGTCTGCTAGGGGGACAAAAGCCCTCACCAAAAACCTAGTTAAGCTCATAAATTGAGCTTTAAACTAGATGTGAGGGGAGAGGGGATGGAGGCCAGGCAGGATGGGAGTGAGCCTGGAGGTGAGACTTCAGAGGCAAAGGGGTGGTGTGCTGGCGATGCCTGCCAGTATATCACCACTAAGAAGCAAGAGGGAGTGAGTGCAGCTGAGGGTAGTAGGAAGCAACCTGGCACTGTGGCCTTAGTTAAGTCAAGGACCGCTCAGTTGGGGAGAAGCCCTATTATGAAGGCTGTAGATACGCCTGCCCAGACGAAGTGCATTTACACCAATGCGCGCAGCATGGGAAATAAGAAGGAGGAGCTGGAAGCTGTGGTAGGGCAAGGAGACTACGATGTCATTGCCATTGCGGAGACGTGGTGGGATGACTCGTACAACTGGAGCATACCCATGGTGGGGTATAAACTCTTTAGGAAGGACAGGAAGGGCAGAAGAGGAGGCGGGGTAGCCCTCTATGTTAGAGAGGGCTTTGATACCCTCGAACTGGACTACGGTCAGGATGGGACTGAGTGCCTGTGGGTGAAAATCAGAGGAGTCCGTGGGCAGGAAGGGATTGTAATGGGAGTCTGCTATAGACCACCCAGCCAAGAAGAAGCAGCTGATAAGCTCTTCTACAAACAACTGAGTGTAGTCTCAAAATCGCTACCTCTAGTCCTTGTGGGAGACTTCAATTTCCCAGATATAGGCTGGGAGTATAATACAGCAGAAAGGAAGCAGTCCTGGAGGTTTCTGGAGTGTGTGGAAGACAACTTCCTCACACAGCTGGTGAGCGAACCGACAAGGGACGGTGCCCTCCTGGACCTGCTGTTTGTGAACAGAGAAGGACTGGTGGGGGATGTGAAGGTTGGAGGACGCTTGGGGCAAACCAATCATGAGATGATAGAGTTCTCAGTGCAGGGTAAGATGAAGAAGGTTAGCAGAACAGTCGCCCTCAACTTTCAGAGAGCAGACTTTGGGCTGTTCAGAAGGCTGGTCGGAAAAGTCCCGTGGGAGGCACTCCTTGAAGGCAAAGGTGTCCATGAGGGCTGGGCGCTCTTCAAGAAGGAACTCCTAGCAGCTCAGGAGAAAGCCGTCCCCAAGTTCCGGAAAAGTAGCCGGCGGGGTGAGAAACCAGCGTGGTTGAGTAGGGAGGTCCTGAGAGACATCAATAGGAAGAGGAGGGTCTACGACCTCTGGAGGAAGGGGCAGGCATCCTGGATGGACTATAGGGAGGAAGTGAGAATGTGCAGGGAAAAAGTCAGGAGGGCTAAGGCCCAACTAGAAATGCGATTGGCCAAGACTGTGAAAGACAACAAAAAGTCTTTCTACAAATACATCAACAGCAAAAGGAGGGCTAGGGAGAATCTCCAGTCCCTAGTAGATGCAGAGGGAACAAGAGTAACAGGGGACGAAGACAAGGCTGAAGTACTCAATGCCTACTTTGCCTCAGTCTTTAACAGTAAGGAAAATTGTTCCCTCTGCGCACAACCCCAAGGTTTGGATGAGAAGTATGAGATTCCCAAGGTCCAAGAGGAGGTGGTTAGAGACTTGCTTGCCCGGGTAGATGCCCACAAGTCTATGGGGCTGGATGGAGTCCACCCAAGAGTTTTGAGGGAACTGGCGGATGTGCTGGCCAAACCCCTTTCCATAATCTTCCAACAGTCCTGGATGACTGGGTAGGTTCCGCTGGACTGGAGAAGGGGCACGGGGAAGGGGCATGGGAAACTACAGGCCTGGCAGTCTGACCTCGATACCAGGGAAAGCCATGGAGCGGGTGATCTTGAGTGCTATCAAGAAGCACTTGCAAGAGAACCAGGTGATCAGGCCCAGTCAACACGGGTTCATGAAAGGCAGGTCTTGCCAGACTAATCTGATCACCTTCTATGACCGAGTAAACTCTTGGATGAGGGAAAGGCTGTGGATGTGGTCTTCCTGGACTTTAGTAAAGCCTTTGATACAGTTTCTCATAGCATTCTGCTTTGGAAACTGGCGGCCTCTGGCCTGGACGGGTACACACTCTCCTGGGTGAAAAACTGGCTGAGGGGAGACCTTATTACTCTCTACAACTACCTGAAGGGAGGTTGTGGAGTGGAGGGTGCTGGCCTCTTCTCCCAAGTGACAGGGGACAGGATGAGAGGGAATGGCCTCAAGCTTAGCCAGAGGAGATTTAGGCTTGAGATTAGGAAAAAATTCTTCACAGAGAGGGTGGTTAGGCATTGGAATGGTCTGCCCAGGGAGGTGGTTGAGTCACCGTCTCTGGAGGTGTTTAAGGTTAGGGTAGACGAGGTGCTTAGGAGCATGATTTAGGGATTGGTGGGAATGGTTGGACTCGACGATCCGGTGGGTCTCGTCCAACCTGGTTATTCTCTGATTTTGTGATTCTGTGTGATTCATTCATTCTGCTTTTGACACCAGTAATTAACTTGACTGGTATTTCCTTTGTCCCTGCTGCACTCTGGGTCATTATTTAGCAAAATCTCTCAAAGTTTGTCTCTCATTCAAACATCTTTAAATAAATACTACAATATAGCACAATTATTATTATTATATATCATTAGTATAATAACAGTGCCAAAAAATTGTGGGTATATTACCTTAAAATCATTTTTCTATAACCATTCTTTGGTGGAGTATTTCATAGTAGAAAAGCTGTGTGGTGAGTCAAAAGGGTGCAACAGCAGATTAGGTGTAGCTGCAAATCTTAGTAAATACACTCATAAAATGCTAGAAATATCCTCTGGAATACTAAGTATTTTAATATCAAAATATTGTTTAGTCCTCATGTAACTCATGGCATTTTGTTTTATGATGCGTGATAGTTTTCTATCATCTAATACTGGGGCTTAATTCTTTTGCTTCTCATAATACAAAGATGACCTGGAAGAAGAGAGGTGGGGACTGCAAACTGGTAACAAGGATCTGCAAAGATTCTCTCTAAATGTGATTAACAGGGGAGAACAAGGCAATTTATTTACAATCATAGAATAGTTTGGGTTGGAAGGGACCTTAAAGCCCTTAAAGTTCCACCCCTTGAGGTGGGCAGGGACACCTCCCACTGGATCAGGAGCTCCAAGCCCCATCCAACCTGGCCTTGAACACCTCCAGGGATGGGGCAGCCACAGCTTCTCTGGAGAACCTGTGTCAGTGCCTACTTCCACAAATCAAAGTAGTTTAAATTGTTATTAATCCCAGAATAAACTTCTTGGCTCATCCAGTCCCTTTCCTGTACTGCAACCACCACAGAGGAGTTTACATAGATACCTGCAGTAGCCCCTTCCACTCCTATGCTGGAAGCAAAGTTAACACATGGAAACAAGGCTTTTCTTTCCTTTATAAACATTTAGAATGGTGTCATATTCCTTCTCTACCGTGAGTTTGCTTCTCTTGTTTTCACCATGGGCCATGTAGCCAACTCAGCCCTTTAGATTGGCTTGAAAGTCTTTGGCTCAGGTGGAGCCAGCTGTGAAATTATAACATGAATAAGGAACGGCAGCACCGCTCCTGTTTATCATCATTTGGAGTAGGATTTGCAGCTGTCACTGAGAGACTCCCTGACATACGTGTACCAGGAGCTGTAGTACAAAGATTCCAGGCATCTTTATTTGAGTGATGGTTATAGCAATGCTTTAATTCTGTGAGGCTGAATAAGCTAACAACATTCATTCTTTTAATCACTCACTGGCCTTCTGTTGATGTACAGTCAGTAGTTTTAGTCTGATTCCCAGAAGAAAAGTGCATTCACATAAGGACCATTATCAAATTCAGTAGCAATTAATGTTCTTGTTATGAATCACAGCACAGAAACAAAGTACTTGGACTCTCGTTTGTCCTTCCCAAGGGATGATCCCACAAGATCAAGAGTAGGATGTTTTAGAGATGCCTGTAAGTGCATTTGTTGTTGATGGTGCCGTCTTACAGATTTATTCAGGAGACGGTCTCTATAGGAGGGAGAAATAGGTAATGGGTATTTTACTGCCTGTACACTTCTTGTTAAATTGTCTTCATTTTTTTACTTAGCATCTGCCTCACTGAGTACTCATCATCTGCTACTGAGCCATCTGATGTACAACAGATGTTAAGCACTTAGTGAGGCAGAGAAGGAGGTAAAAGTGTCATATCATGATTAAAGACTTGATACAGCTATTATATAGGGTGACCATACTGCTTTGTTCTTACATTTAATGTTACAGGGTATTGAACAGGAGTGAGCACATGTTTTGGATTAAACTTGCAACTGCTGTTGCTCAAAGAAGTTAATTTTCTTTTGAAAGTAAAATTATTTCATAAAAAAATAGACTGCAAAATACTTTAAATGCATTTAAAAATTAAGAATTGACGAGCATTTCATAAAGAGATAATGCAGTGCAGCTTCACGTAGAATTATTTCACCTACCAAAACACTTAAGATTTATGTTTCTCATTAAGAAGATTCTCATCAGAAACTTGCTTATGTAGCTGATACATCACCTTTCATAGGAATATCCTATTTTTTTATCATGCTTGTATAAATATGAGATCATACAGCAGGCTTTCCTTACTCTGTAAGTATTGCAGCTGAAAGCACAGCAGCCAACTTCTCAGAGCATCCTCTGCACAAGAGCCTTGTCATCTAGCAGCAGCAGGCTAATATTCTTGGAGTATATCTGGCAAAGGGTGGATAATAAGAAAGTGGAGACGAAGCTGTTATTAAACCGTAATTAGTTAACAATTCATTTCCCAGTATATTTTAAGAATTGAGAAGATTTATGGAACATTGTCACACACAACTAAGTAGATTTGTATCGATATACATGATCAAACAAATTCAGTAGGGATGGAGGTACATGTCCATCCACACAAGGGACATGGTTCACAAGAAACTGTTTGCAGTAAAAGGCAAGGCAGAAACCTCGGTGGAGATTTCTGGAGAGCCAGTCAAGGGGTGTGATCTGTATGGTTCATCTGGCTTGGTGTCCTACTCCGCATAAGTCAGAGCAGGGGCTCAATGGGCTGTTTCCTATGAAGGCAACAGGTATTCAACTCACAGAACAAACAATAATGTTTATGTTATCATAGCAATTCCATCTTGGGCTTAGCACTTCTTTTGTAACTTCAGGCTGCTTTTGAAATGTTGATTTCAATCACTAAACATTAAGAAACAAAAAAAGTTTTAAAAAAGTTCTAAAGACTTTCCAGGGAGCTGTGATTCATGATGTAATTTGCTAATAAGTATCCTCTGAGTATTTTATTTCATTAAATTAAATATTAATTTGTTTCTAAAGTAAATTTATGATTTCAAGTGTATGATTCGCTAAAATAGCTTTTCATTACGGCTTATAAAATAATTTTGCATGATTGTGAAGGCATGGGTCCCATTTTGATTTGAAGCTCATTGAAGTAACATGGAAGATTCTTGCTGCTCATACTAGGTTTGGAAGTCAGCAGTTCCGTATCTCTTTGGAAAACCAACACATCCGGCCAATAAATATAATTTTCTAAATCAAATAATAATGCTTACAGTGCCATTAAAAGAATATTTGGAGAGCTCTTTCAACCCTCCCTCAAACGCTAATTGTCTTATTTATTCATTTCTATAAACAAGAGGCAAATGGTCAAGATAGGCAGCTTTTTTTCCTAATCCTCTGTTAAGACAACTAGAATATAACTGATTAAATAAAACTAGTTAAAGGCTGGGAATATATACTGAACAATGTGATGGAGAATGAAGTACCAAGAATTTATCACACCTGAAGAGAAGAATGAAAGTATACTAAATTTTGAACAAAGCATCTTTAATGTGGGCTTGAGTTTCAGATTCTGTCTCTGTCATAGCAAAGAGTGTTTCTTAGAGGCTTCTACATACCTCACTTATCAAGGCAACTTTAAAGAACAAAAAAACAGGGAATAATGGGAAAATACAATAAAGTCCAATGACAGAGTTGACAAACATTTTTCTTTCTGGCATCAGACTAAGAAGTGGATCTTGATATATTGACTGGTGAATAATGGAAGGAAGGAATCAGGAGTTGTATATTCAAGTTTGTACAGAGTACTTAGACAACCAAGCACTAGTTCAGCCACATAACTTTGAAAATTAAAGAATAATTAGACCTAATGTAGTAGAAAAATGAAAGCTAATCATAGAATCATTTAAATTGGAAAAAGACCTTTAAGATCATCATGTCCAACTGTAATCGTAGCACTGCCACTCAACCATGGCCGCAGGCACCACATCCACACAGCTTTTAAACCGTTGCAGAGATGGAGACTCCACCACTGCCCTGAGCAGCCTCTGCCAATGCCTGACAACCCTTTCAATGGAGAAATTGTATGGAGGGTAGCTATCCTCCACCCACCTGTTCTCACTAGTCTCTGTCCATCACAAGCACCCCAGGCTATTCCCACCACATCTCTGTGACTTCAAGAGGTCATAGGATTGCAACTGTCCATGCCCTCTACCTGTTTCCCATGCTGTTTGTATCCAGGCACTTGAGATGGGTCCCTGGCTGTACTGCTTTCTGGTAAGAGTGTTTTTCCCTAGATTCCCGCAGTCCTCCAGCCCCAGGCTGACATTGCTTGAAGCCATTCTCACAGAGTCATCAGTCTGTTGACCAACATGTTACCTGTTATTTTCTCTGGAAACCCAAACCTCCCCAGGTGTCATACAGCCTCAAAGAGCATCCATTGGCTGTAAAAGCCTAAGCCCTACCTGTATGATTGTTGACCTTGGGGAGGCATCTGCTTCTCAACAAGCCTTCCCCCTTGACTGCAGGGTCCTCTTATCTCCTATTTCTAGGAGAAAAACAAAGCATTCAGAATGATATTCCAATGTAAATTTATCTAATTAAGGATGAGTGCCTTAAAAAAGTAGGTACTGCTGACATTTTATGTACTTTCACTAAATTTACTTCATTTACTTGAGTGAAAGCAATAAATTTACAGAGTAAAATATTCCTTAATGACAACGTTTTTTTAAAAAAAAGAAGTAGTTCAGCAAGGCAATTTATTTTATTTTTTTAAAAAGAATTTATGTTTTTAAACTGATTGATGACATGCAAGTATAAATAGAACTTCTTGAAATCTTGCTTGTTAAAATCACATAAAAAAATCAAGATAAGGTAAAAAAATATTAGAGTTATTGTCTTGAACTTTATTTGGAATAATGAGAAAACATCTTCCTCCCTAAATTTCTTAGTCTCCTTGCAGCTGCTAGTGATTAAATATATAGTTGTTTTAATGAGCTAAATACAAAGTTACAAACTGATAACTAAGTTTTGGAAAGGAAAATTAATTGTGCGGCTGTGTAACTTCATGCAGGCCTTCAGACTGCTTCTTCCATGCCCTAAAAAAGGAGTAAGAAGATAGGCTTACTAAAACTAAAAGGAACAAAAAAAATGACATTAAATATTTTGCTTCTTGTAATAATATACTGACATTAGATCATTTAGGGAAAAAAGCAAGTTTTAAAGACTATGAATGGAGAAAAGAGGAATCCAAACAAAATTAACCCTTGCCAGTAAATTAGTTTTGTTGGTTTAAGTAGGCTTAGTCCCACAATAAATAATTCTCCTCATCCAACAGTGTCCTCTTCCTCACCAGGTCTCCCTCTTTCTGTTGCCTTTGTGGACCAAGAGGATTCTTTTCCCTAGCTCCCTTCGCTTCATCAACCTGCAGCAATGCCACAGCTTCCCATTCTCTCTCTATCTGGAGCACCCTGCATTCCAGATACTTGTCACATCTCACCATGCTCAGGCGTAGCCATAGGAGGAGTAAGCCCCTTCTTTTCCTGAAACCTCTTCTGCATGAAAAAACTAATCTCCAGAACATTCTTTGACTTATTTCAATGCCAAGTAATAAGTAGAATAATAAGTACTAGTATCATATATAAAAATGGATTATCATTTTGAGTAGCTGCAAAAGGAATAAAGGGTTGATGCAACATGACAGAGATCAACTTAAAGCTGCAAATTATCTTCCTTACCTTATGTGGTGGGTTGAGCTAGGCTGGCTGTGAGATGCCTACCCACCCATTCTCTCACTGACTCTCTTCAACAGGAAAGAGGAGGAATAAAATTTTAAAGCTCATGGGTTGAGATAAGAACAGTTAGCTGGAAATGGCTGGCACTGTCTGGAAACAGTTGTGTCCAGTACGGGGCAGTCTCTGTCCTCTTCTCACAAAGGACATTACTGAGTCTGCTACCAACCCCTCCTCTGTCAAACCTTTGCAGTGACACCAAATACACTTCAATAAAGAAACAGTCATTCTTGTCTATCAGAAAGTATCTAAAATTAGGGTCTGAATATTCATAGCTGGTGTGTAATTTAAAGCCAGTTGTGCCTGAGCTCCAAGTCAGGATAAATGTTTATCCTACTAGTCATGCAGAAATTTCTTGTCCATACTGGCACAATACCAAATCCAAGCTACCAACACCTGCTGAAAATCTAATGTAGTCTTGTGGCTTTCAGCCTCACTTGATCTAATTGCAGGGGGCAACTCTAGAACACTACGAATGCAGCCCCTTCATCTTAACAAGTTTATCACAGAGGTAAGAATGAGGTCTTCTTTCTCCTTAAAATATTATCACCCATTCATAATGTAAAGCTACGCTGTACGACTGTACAAGACTTCATATACAATCAATTAGACATCGTGGAAGGCATCAGTGTCCTGCTTCCACTTACTAACAAAGGCACTCACCAGGTAAGTGAACTTCATCTGGGAGGTGTTCAGAGAGTTCTTAGTCTTGCAAGAAAGGACCACCTAATGGCAGAAAGCACCCATGTCCAGCTCCTGGTTAGTGTTTAACCATCATTTAGGGAGCACAGTGACCATGAGGGCTGCAGAGAGGAGCTGCCAACAGAGATGCAGCAGTTTGCATGCTAGTGTAGGGTGAGGTGGGATGAAATGTCCCAGGATTCTGCCTGAGCTACTTTGGGATAGTAAAGTCTGTGCTAGTGTTCTGGTAGGAAAGCTGATAATTATTTCAGGCCATGGTGACACAACACAGGATACTGCTCCTGTGAAAAAAACTCCTGGGCTGTTCTTAATGTATGAGATGCACCAGCCCAGCCAGTGCTGCTGAGAGAAGATATGTAGTTTTGTGGCTTTCCTTGGCTTTGGAGCTCAGGCACTGTTAGCTTTCTTTGGACTAGAATATGCCATGCGAACATATTCTTAGATGCTAAAAAATATACAGCACAGTTGATGTTTTCTGTGAGTGAGGCGAGCAGATTTAGTCTCTATGTTTCACACTTTGTGATGTACGGAAAATATTTACCCTAAGTCTTCAAACGTTTTTGCTCTGCTGAGATAAACACAGAACCCCAGCTATAAGCTCAGAGCTGGTCTGTGCAAAATGAAGTTTTCTGGAAATGTACTCCTAATATATAGCAGAAATTTCCAAAGGCATAGATTTCTATTCACAGGAGAAGGCAGAAGAGGAAGGGGATGCTAAAATTCCATTTGCAACCCTGATCTGTATCAGGCGTTGAAGCACTCAACCTTGATACAGTAGTCATGCTATGCCAAAAGGTAGTAACCCTACAGGCAGAAAACTTGGGAGAGTAAAAAGAAAATTACATGTTCTTGAAATCTGCCTAGTTATCTGTCCAAAATAACAAATCAAAAAAAAGGTAACAAGTTCATGAAGGCTGTTGTGAAGCAAATGGCACAACTAAAAGAAAAGTAAAAAAAACAGATTTGCATATTAAACACCCAGCAGATTTTGGAACTCAGTATCAGCTCTTACATGAGCACAGAGACCCATAAAGAGTTAGGAAAAAGCTGTAATGAAAAATCTTTGAAAGGTTAGTTTTGATGCTTTGGACCAGGATCTTTTCTGTTTTGATTGCTGTGATGCATCATAGGTGTGGTAGCAATAAGATAGACAATGTGAGACGTAGCCTGGCTGGAAAGCTTATTCTGCAATGGGAAAGAGGATCTTAATACACCCCAATTGTGGTTCCCTGGAGTTGTCAGGATGAGCTCAGTAAGTACAGACTACTCACAAAACAACCCAGAGTACAGGAACATCCTGTTCTACTTGGGAGAGCAATAGCTTTAATGATCTACTTTGGAGTAACTTTTATATTGTGACATTGACCTTGGTTGTAGAATAGACATTATGATTTTTAATAAGGAAATTAAGGAATAAACTTGCCAAAGTATTTTTGCTTAATGCTGACTTCCAAATAAGCATGATGAAGAATGATGTTTGGTCACTCATGTCATGGATGTTATTATATTTGCTTATATTTCTAGAAAAAGTTAATAGTGCATTGTGTGTGTGTGTATAAACACACAACTGCCCAAAAAAACCACGATTCCCACTCCCAGCCAAAAAAAGCAAAAGGAAAAAGATTAAACAAAGTCACCAGGGTATACACTGATATAATTTTGCTGATATTTCATGTTTTTAAGGAATCAGACTTTGAGATTTTTAGCTGTAGTAGTTATTATATAGACAGAAAAAACCACCCCCAAATTTAAGATTTCTGAATTATTAAGTTCTCAAAAAAGATTCAGATCTGACTTAAAAAGTAAGTCACTGGTGAATGATGTTCTTGCCTTTTCTCTTTGAAACAATTCCATGAAAAGGGAAGAACCCTTGCAAGCATCATCATTCACGTGGCAACAATAGATCTGACTCTGCAGCAGCCAAAACAATTTCTTCAAACTGTGCATTACTATGATTATTAAGAACTGAAAAAATAAGGACAAAGAAAGAAGATAATTTTTCTCTTGACTATTTCCATCTAACTGTTGTTCCTATTGTCTCTCTTCTAGCAGCTGTGCCTCAGCAGCCTAAAATGTTGGTTTCAGTGCCTGCTTTCCCAGTGTGATGTAGGACATAAACTGTTGCTTTTAGTGAAATCAAAATGAGATGACAAGAAGACCGTTAAAGTGATCTTTTAATTTAATCTCCAAAGATGAAAAGTAAACACAGCATGCTCATGTGTGTGGCTTCCTGGAAGGATATTCTTGTGCTGGAAGACATCTGAAGAATCTGTTTAGTGCAGTGCAGGGTCCTGTTTGATATTCCTGGAAAGCATTTGTCTATAAATCAGAGAAGCTCCAACCAGTTACAACAAAGCTCATGAGCTTACAAAAATCTTCATAATGAAAGAGTTAGATGTTACAATTATGCACAGTTAGATACATACAAGGCACCGCCCTGATCAATTATGAGGAAAAATAACCTAAACTGCGTGGGATTTTAAGATATTGATCTGAAGATTCAAATTTTCAATATAGGATGGGGAATGATGTGATTGAGAGCAGCCATGAGGAGAAGGACATGGGGGTGCTGATTAATGAGAAGCTCGACATGAGCTGACAATGTGCGTTCACGGCCAACCGTGTGCTGGGCTGCATCAAAAGCAGTGTGGCCAGCAGGGCAACGGAGGGGATTATGCCCCTCTGTTCCTCTCTTGCGAGATCTCATCTGGAGTACTGTGTCCAGTTCTGGAGTCCTCAACATAAGAAAGATATGGAGCTGCTGGAACGGGTCCAGAGGAGGCTACAAAGATGATCAGAGGGCTGGAGAACCTCCCATCCGAGGGCAGGCTGAGAGAGTTGGGGTTGTCCAGCCTGGAGAAGAGAAGGCTCTGAGGAGACCTTAGAGACCTTCCATGGCTCTAAGGAAGTTGGATGAGGCTTGGGCAGCCTGATCCAGTGGGAGGTGTCCCTGCCCATGTCAGTGAGGTTGGAACTGGGTGATCTTTAAGGTCCTTTCCAACCCAAACTATTCTAATTCAGTCAACTAAGTCAGTTATGGAAAAACAGTGTTAGGCTGCCTTGACAGAGATACAGTGAGAACAAGTGCATCAACCAAATGTTCCTGTTGTGTCTGTGAGTTTATAAGGAAACTTTGGTGATTTTGCATTGTTAAAAGGTGATTTATACATGTATTCATCGGACAGCAGATGCTATCATCTGACTTTAGTGCCTTCCTCTGCTACTGAAAACAGCTTTATTTTTCTCTTTCTGATAAAAAATAACAAGGTTGTGTTTATGGTGTGCAGGTCTCTCCTTGTGTTAAAATGACTTATTTTAATTTTGCAGATCTTCCAGCTACTGGCTCAACCGCATCCAGTCCTTTCTCTACTGCAATGAAAACGGCCTCCTGGGAAGCTTTTCTGAAGAGACTCACACATGCACTTGCCCCAATGACCAGGTGGCCTGCCATGGGTTCCTTCCCTGCACAGTTGGAGATGGCTCTGCCTGCTTGAGCTGTGCTCCTGACAATCGCACCCGCTGTGGAAGCTGCAATGCCGGCTACATGCTGAGCCAAGGGGTTTGCAAGCCAGAGGTAGCAGAATCGACAGAGCACTACATTGGCTTTGAGACTGACCTTCAAGATCTAGAAATGAAGTATTTATTGCAGAAGACGGACCGGAGAATTGAGGTCCATGCCATTTTCATCAGCAATGACATGCGACTCAACAGCTGGTTTGATCCTTCTTGGCGCAAGCGGATGCTCCTTACCCTTAAGAGCAACAAGTACAAGTCTAGCCTGGTCCATATGATACTGGGCCTCTCTCTTCAAATCTGCCTAACTAAAAACAGCACCTTAGAGCCCGTTCTCGCTGTTTATGTCAACCCTTTTGGGGGTAGCCACTCTGAGAGCTGGTTTATGCCCGTGAATGAGAACAATTTTCCAGACTGGGAGCGGACTAAACTGGACTTACCCCTTCAGTGTTATAACTGGACACTGACTCTAGGCAACAAGTGGAAGACATTTTTTGAAACTGTACACATCTATTTGAGGAGTCGAATAAAGTCAAATGGTCCAAATGGTAATGAGAGCATCTACTATGAACCCCTGGAATTTATTGATCCCTCCAGAAATCTGGGCTACATGAAAATCAATAACATCCAAGTCTTTGGCTACAGCATGCATTTCGACCCAGAAGCAATTCGAGACTTGATTTTGCAGTTGGACTACCCCTATACTCAGGGATCACAGGACTCAGCACTTTTGCAGTTGTTAGAGATACGGGATCGTGTAAATAAACTCTCTCCACCTGGTCAACGTCGCCTAGACCTCTTCTCTTGCTTGCTCCGTCATAGACTCAAACTGTCTACCAGTGAAGTGGTGAGGATTCAATCTGCTTTGCAGGCCTTTAATGCCAAATTGCCAAACACAGTGGATTATGACACAACCAAATTATGTAGTTAACCATAAATGTGAAGCACAACACAAAACCTTGAAGGAGTTTTTACAGTGCTTTTGTGGAACAGTTTATGTTTGGAAGAGTAAATTTAAATTGTCTTTTCAATATCTGTCTTATATCAGTCAATACTGTTGGATGGCAATTTACACACATGAACTCGCTGACAATGAATATATATTACACCTGCAGTTTTGGTTTATGAATGAAATAAATACTGACACCAATCTAGAAGACATTCTACTTTTTACAATAAATTTCATTTGTAATTTTATATGTTCCGTGGCAATGCTTTTGTGCATTACATTCTCTAGAGGGAACATAGAAGGATACCAATAAAATTTTGTAGTTGAACACTTATTAAAAAGAAATGCTGTGGGATTATTTTTTTTCTTACACAAAAGTAATAACTTTGATACATTTTTGTGTGTGCTGAACACAGAGAGTGTAGGTAAAGAGGAGGTCACTCAAGATTTTAACAGGAACTGTAGAAAAGTCAAAGCCATGGAATATTTTTATCCTTAGGATGTGGATCTAAATGTTGATGCTGAGCTAAAGTGACAACTGTAATGATGCTTTACTTGCTTTACCTGAGACTTTCCTAAGATGTGCCCTTTTCAAGGTGCTGAACATGACACACCGATGGACTGATATCCTGTGGTTTAGGCTGAACAGGAGGTCACTATTGAGGATGCACAATAATGAAGGGTTGCATTAGCTCCACAGGAGAAAGGCAAAAGCCTGTCGTTGCAACTGATATTCCGACACAAAAGAAACAACCTTGCCCAGCCAAAGCACTTTTTGATAGTCTCCATAATCCTTTGCATTGCATATTTACAGAAAGACTTAAGCATGTGTATACATTACCTCCTCCCAAATACACACACACTATAATATTTATCTAGAATTGTCTTTTTTTGAACTATTTACCTAAATATCATCCATGCTGATAAGATTCAAAGTAATTAAAAAAAAAATCCATGCCAAAGTAAGTGCTTACTGTGTGGATATTGTTTTCATTGATACAGATCATATCAGTGCAAGATTTTTCAGTTTTAAAAAATATACCCTTTTACAGATACATGACAGGTACTGAAATCTATTTTATAGAGCTGAAAGTGGAAATAAATATGTCATGATCAATTAATGAAAATAATTAAATGGGCATGACTGGATCAGAATTAGGTACTTGGGTATTTTACACTTTATTCTGTGTACAGATATCACTTGTTAAGTGAACTATAACCCTGGGTTGCAGTGCAGATAATGCATGTATGGGTTTCTGAGACAGTCTAAGTTTACAAACTTGGCAGTGTGGCCACACCACATACTACATGGCTTTGGGACATTGAACACCTGGAGGAGCTGGAGTCATAATTTCTGCTTCTCCTCACCAAGCCTACAATACTGATGTGTGAGTTGTGATTAAGGAAACAGTTTTGCCTCCCAGAAATGGTGCAGATTTTTCCTTCCCTACAGATTATTTCTGGGACGATAACATGCATCCAGGATGATCAGTGTCTCTTGTCAATGTGCTTACATAGTCCTCTTAATTTTATGGTACATTTTGGTCCAATGTATGCGTATATGAAAGAGAAATACAGCTAAATGACAATGCAAGGAATGATAGTCAGATGCAGGGTTGTCTACTTTCTGGACACAGCCTCACTACTTCTTGCATGTCTGCCTATGATCGCTTTTTCAACACAGAATGAGCAGAGAAGAGGTTAAAACCACCTGGGAGGCAAAGATGATTTTGGTCTGAGAACAATAGTCCCCTAAAAAGATCTAATCCAGGGCATGGCCACATTCTGAAAGCATTACAAGAGCTTTCTCTTTTTTTTTTTTTTTTTAAGTGTTTTGTCATTTGTCAGCTGACATGAAAGCGGAAGGAGGAGAGGATTAAAACAAAGCTAGGTATGTGCATATCGGACTATGACTTTTCTGTGGGGAAAAGGGGAAGAACAAAGAATCTCTGAAGTCCCTTTGAGATCCCATCACAGGTGCATAACTCCCTCTAAGAGCGTTTAGATGCAATAGACAAATGCAACAGGAGGCAAGAAATACAAAGACTAGCTACAATCACTTCGCATGAATGGGACACAAGAAAATTCACCAAAATTAGTTTTGAACACAAAATTTTTGTCTTACATCTTTTGCTTGCTCTCAGCAAAGAAGAAATTTCATGCACAGTTCTTTTGTATGTACTTTTTATTGACACTCCCCATCCTTTCATCTCTGTTACTCACTGTATCAGTTATGTATTAGGACGTAAGTCCTATGTCTACAAAATTAAGGCACTGCAACACGAGAGAAAAGAATCATAACGTGAATTAGATTTCCAGATAATTTTAAATAACTATATGTCTTGTGTATAATCATAAATTTTCCAAGTAAGTTCTTCCTTACCATTTACAATAACAAAGAAAACCCCAACCTCCAAACTAATAAAATGTAATTAAAACTATTTCCAGGAGGAGATGATGACATACGACATATACATCTTGTTCAATGAACACTATTAATTCAGCCAGTTCTGTTTGCAGAAGCTGAAAGCTGTTCACATTCTGTTCTAACAGCATAAGAAACTTATCACATCATTCAGTAACAATGTAAATTGCTTTGGTTTGACTAAGTACTTTTTTTAAAGACATGCCATAGACTACAAAGTACTTCTACAGTCTATCAGTGATCTGGAAATTATCTCTTCTTTTAAACTGGGCCTGTCCCACTGACATTCCATGAATTTTATTTCTCCATTTCTGTCCAACGCTTAAGATTTCACTACTAAAATCAGTATTTCTTGAGGGGGCTATTTTGACAGCATTTGAAATGAAAGATTTTGTTTAACAGTAGGACAACAATGCTGTGTGGTTGCACAAAATAGGTAATAGCAATTCTTAGTTAAAAGCTTTATCTGGTCCACTGATCACATTAAAGTCTCTAGCCAATCAGAATTTAGTTACAAACATGGAAAACTACCAAGCATTTATTTTCATGCATTATTTCTCAGCTTTTAACAGTTTAAGAGATCGAAATGAACAAATGCAACTGATTTCGACTGAAAATAAATCAGTGTTATTTCTAGTGAGTCTTAGGTTAAATGGAATATATTGACAATAGTTCTTTTATTTATCAGAAAAAGCAATGTAATACCTGTCATATTTTCTTATTAGAATAAGACAGGCTAATTTTATCACTTCAGTTCATCCAAGATATATTTGATTTTATTTATTTGAGTATTTATTAAAGTAGCTGGATTACAGTCACACAGACAGAGAATCATCGAACTTGCCTACTGTCTTTTTTCCTTCAAGGGAAACAATTGTCTTTGATAAAGTTGGTAAAAGCTAGAACATAAAGATCTCAGATACACAGAGCAGTAATCTCCTTGCAAGTCCAGATATTTGACTTTAAGGTTAATAGATGCCATTTCCACCTAAGGACTCTAGGAACGAGAAGGTGAATTTGTTTTGTGAGCAAGCTCTTTGTAACACTGATAGGAGGTAACACATTTCAGATCACTGATACCATCCATGGAGGCGTTCACCTGGGAAACTTAAGGCATCTAAAATTAGGGTTTTAAGAGAGAAGCATAAGCTTCTGTTGAGCCTAGGACAATTCCCCAGGAAAATCAATGATATAAGAGAATGGGGGGTTGGGGAAGAAAAAAAAGATGAAAGAAAAAAAGATTGGTCATCGAAAGAGGCAGTTATTAAAAAAAAAAAGCAGTAAGAAATTAATGCAGACCATATTTAGACATTGCATAATCTTGCAGGAAGCTTCCTTGGTCAATGTGCTGACATTCAGCAAGGTCTGATGTAGCTTAAGCTGAAGATGACTTAAGAATCACGCCTTCTGGAGGTATCATGGAAAACCTTATAGTGACCTTCCAGTACCCAAAGGGGACCTCCAAGAAAGCTGAGGAGGGACTGTTTGCAAAGGCTTGGAGTGATAGGACAGGGGAAATGGGTATAAACTGGAGAGGGGCAGATTTACACCAGACATAAGGAGGAATTTCTTTACTCTGAGAGTGGTGAGACACCGGAACAGGTTGCCCGGGGAAGCTGTGGCTGTCCCATCCCTGGAGGTGTTCAAAGCCAGGTTGGATGGGCCTTGGATGGGCCTTGGGCAGCCTGACCTAGTAGGGGTTGGAACCGGATGATCTTTAAGGTCCCTTCCAACCTAAACTATTCTATGATTCTATTTTTAAAACACTAGGAGAAAATGTAAAACCTGCTCATGAAATATGATGTTTGAATTTACAACTGAGTTTCCTGTGGTAAGTTCTGTGAAATTTCCCTAAATCAAGTTAAACTCAGGGATCTCAGCCTGGCTCAAAAATCACCAGTCTGAATGAGACACGCTTCAAGTGATGTACGTTCAAGTCAGGAGCATGAGAATAAATTTGATGACATGAAATGAGCCTGCAGATCTGGATTAAACTGGGAATAGGCACCTTTTATGCCTTACAGAGACAACTACAAATGAAGTCTGGTTTTGTAAAATATAGGATGAAGTGTCCGCATGTGAAAGCCGTATTGCCGCAGCCTCACTTGATCTAATTGCAGGGAGCAACTCTAGAACACTATGAATGCAGCCCCTTCATCTTAACAAGTTTATCACAGAGGTAAGAATGAGGTCTTCTTTCTCCTTAAAATATTATCACCCATTCATAATGTAAAGCTACGCTGTACGACTGTACAAGACTTCATATACAATCAATTAGACATCGTGGAAGGCATCAGTGTCCTGCTTCCACTTACTAACAAAGGCACTCACCAGGTAAGTGAACTTCATCTGGGAGGTGTTCAGAGAGTTCTTAGTCTTGCAAGAAAGGACCACCTAATGGCAGAAAGCACCCATGTCCAGCTCCTGGTTAGTGTTTAACCATCATTTAGGGAGCACAGTGACCATGAGGGCTGCAGAGAGGAGCTGCCAACAGAGATGCAGCAGTTTGCATGCTAGTGTAGGGTGAGGTGGGATGAAATGTCCCAGGATTCTGCCTGAGCTACTTTGGGATAGTAAAGTCTGTGCTAGTGTTCTGGTAGGAAAGCTGATAATTATTTCAGGCCATGGTGACACAACACAGGATACTGCTCCTGTGAAAAAAACTCCTGGGCTGTTCTTAATGTATGAGATGCACCAGCCCAGCCAGTGCTGCTGAGAGAAGATGTGGTTAGTCATTCAGGTGAAGGGTAAGTGCCTGGTGCTGCCCTGGGAGCAGAGATTGCATCAATTGATTGTAAAACACAGTGAGAAAGTGCAGAAGTTCTGAAGGGGGAAATCTGGAAGGTTCTGTAGGAAGAATTCTGAAAGAGTTCCACTGTGGGTAAGGTACTGCCATGGTGAAGAACACATGTGAAGAAAAAGGATAGGCCAGTGATACAATTTTCCTAGTGTACAGGCACGTTTTCCTAACAAATCACAAAATTCTGTAGAAGATATTCTCATCTCCTTCCCCTGCATGAACAGGAGCAGCTGCTAAAAATCAGGACTTAGTCTTTGCTGTAGGTGGGCATCTTCCTCCAGACCACTGTTTCATTGAGACTGTGTGTAAAGATCTTTCTGCTTCCAGACAAGAAGAAAGAGCAAGTGTGCCAACATTGTTGAAATACTCATATTCCAGGAAAATTTCAGAACAAAGTGAAAGAGTACATTGGTCTGTTATCTGAGACCTGAAAAAATGTCAAATCAGGCCTGTACATGTGATGAGGAGCCCTAGCCCTCAGGTAATGCCTTTATTCTCTCTTTAGCTGATGGCTTTCCTTAATTTTAGCCAAAGTACACTGCCTGAAAAGAACAGACTGAAAGCTGAAGTGCAGAGACTGCAGTGATGCACTCAAAATCTTAACATAAGGACATAAAGATGAAGCTGAATCCTACTTGCAGTAGTCAACCTTCTTCAACAATCCTAAATACCAGAGACCCCCAAACCCAAACAAACCCCAAAATGCAAGTATCTCAATGGAATCCATAACTCTTTGGATGAAAAGTTCTGTCTATCTGTTTACTAAACAATCAATCCTAAACCCAGAAGCTTTATGTATTACTTTACCCAGAATTTAGGGTCCAGTGGAAAGAGTCACAATCCATGATTTAAGAATATAAAGTATTACTTCTAGTCCTGAACTGCAGAAAAATCAACAGAAGTATGGGCAACAGTGGATCAAGCTGGCTACAAATTCATTTGACAGTCTCCGATACTTAAGTTCTGCCCCATCTACAGTCTGGATGAGGATATGGAGCTAAAATCTCTATGATCTGACAGATGATCTACCTCCCTTAAGAAAGAGGGTAGACATTCAGCCTCATAATCAGAAGGAACCTTTGAACTTTTTCTGCTTTTACAGACACCATATTGTGTTGATTTTAAAAACCTCAGCATACAAAGCCTATACATCCTAAAATACCTTCCTTTGGCCTACTGGAGTATATTAGAGAACATTTATATAGACTCAGTTAGTGGAGGCTTCACAAGGAATCTAAGACTGTAGAAAGCCTTATGCTCTAAACCATATCAATTTGAATCCATTCTGAAGAATCAGCTGTCCATCTTTATGCAGATATCTAGAAAGCACTGATATTAAACACACACAGAGACACGTGCACAAAGACATTTATCTCCTTCCTCTTCCTACCAGAACAAGATCTTTCTAAAAAACCTGACTTCTCCAGATAAAGACAAATTTCATCGCTCCACAAATTTCATTTCATCTCTACAGGAAAGAGTGAATATAAATCAGCCTATAAAAATTATTAGTTGCTTCTGTTAACGTTCCAAATCTTGTTATAGACAACAATGAAACGTTCGTTATATATAAAACCAAGAATTTGTTACCAGCACATTTAAAACCTTAACAGAATAATCAGAATTATTACTAGCTAAGATCAAATTATCAGAATAAAAAGTAAGATAATGCTACGCGGAAAATAACAACAATAGCAACAATAATGACAGCTAAAGTTATTGCGTGTCTTCAGCCAATCTATGTATAAACAGAGGTAAAGCAGGCTATCAGCATCCCAGTTCCTTTGCTGGCAAGAATAGGATGTGATTTTCCCCACACCTCCCACTCCCTGGGGACAGGCTTGGTATTTTCATGTTTTCTAACAAGCTTATACGCCTTGCTGTTCCTTTACTGGTGTGGGAGTTCATTCGGTATGTGAATTCACTGCATGTGCTGCCTTTTGCAGAGGTTAGATACTTGGGATTTGTTATCTTTGTTACCTCTAAACGAATTTTGTCCAGCTCTGGGTCTCTGTTTTTTTAACTGACTATCAGTGATTTCCCCAGTACCAAACCCATGCCTGTGCTGACCTCCTCTACACTCCAGCCCATGTCCCCAGGCTCCTCTTGTTGTATTGACTCTGTAGTCCTTCACGACACATCATTGATATTAAAGTCATATTCTGCTACACAAAAGAACAACTTCTAAATACTACCTACATAAAACTGCTGGTTGTACTGTACAAAAATAAGCAAAAGAAAAGCAAATTGTCCACATTGCTGTTAAACTGAGTAGAATCAAAGCTTTTGCTAGTAAGTCAAGAAAAGTTCAGGTAAAGAAAGCCTGATAAAGCTCAGTCCTGATAATACAAAGTTTGTTTGTGACCCTTTTCCTCCCACTGGCAATGCCTTCCTGCAGAGTTATTCTTACTGTTTGTCTGGAAAACCTGAGTATACAGTGACTGCGTCTGACTGAAGCCTTCAGAGCTGCTAATAAAAAAAACCAAACCACAACTATGTAGTGTAAGAGAATTTTCAGAGATACTGTTGTCTACCCTATTAACCCTCAAAGACACACTGAAAGCTTAGCATAATTTCAGATATTCCAATGGCACGAGTGTGATGGCCTGGTTTCCATTTAGAAGGCTGTTGGCTTGCCTTTGTTTTCATTTCCAGAGTGCTTCATTAAGTTTACAAATGTTTCATTAAGTTTTATTAAATGCATTAAGCTGAGAGTAAGGAGCTGCACTTTGCACACTGGGTGAAATAGACTCCATGGAAAAAGCCTGTTATCAAGAGTGATCAAGAATGATCTATGCATGCTTTGGCTTTAAGGAAGGTGGGTTTTACTTGCTATTTCTTTAAGGAAATGAGTTAACATTTTGCAAACAGATCATACAAATCATAGCATTATAGAATAGTTTGGGTTGGGAGGGACCTTAAAGATGTTCCCAACACCCCTGACATGGGCAGGGACACTTCCCACTGGATCAGGTTACTCCAAGCCCCATCCAACCTGGCCTTGAACACCTCCAGGGATGGGGCAGCCACAGCTTCCCTGGGCAACCTGGGCCAGGGCCTCACCACTCTCTTCATGAAGAAATTCCTCCTTCTGTCCAGTCTAAATCTGCCCCTCTCCGGTTTATCCTCATTGGTCCTCGTCCTATCACTCCAAGCCTTTGTAAACAGTCTCTCCCCAGCTTTCTTGTAGCCCCTTCAGGTACTGGAAGGCTGCTATAAGGCCTCCTGGAAGCCTTCTCTTCTCCAGGCTGAAGAGGCCCAACTCTCTCAGCCTGTCCTTGCATGGGAGATGCTTCAGCCCTCTGATCGTCCTCCTAGCCTCCTCTGGACCCATTCCAACAACTCCATCTCCTTCTTATGTTGAGGATTCCAGAAGTGGATAAGATCCTCCAGATGAGGTCTCACAAGAGAGGAATAGAGACCCCCTCCCTCTCCCTGCTGGCCACGCTGCTTTTGATGCAGCCCAGGACACGGTCGGCATTCTGGGCTGTGAACGCACATAAGCTTTTCTACAGCACAACAGATTGTATGAACACAAGCCATAGTGCAGCTCCATCTAAAATATGGGAATTACATAATATGCAAATTGCATAAGGTAGAAGATATACAACTTTCATATATAAAATATCCATAACTATTGTATCCTGTTTCTTACATATTACACCTTACAATGCTGCAAAAACCATAACCTTGCAAAACTGTGGGTTGTTTGGGGTTTTGGTGGTGTGGGTTTTTTTTTGTTTTTTTCCTGCCTGTGACTTCAAGAAGTTATAGCATTTAACACTGCCTACATTTTCCTATCGTCCAGTTTCCCCATAGTTTGCATCAAAGTTTCTCCATATTTTGAGTAATTCAGACCTCTAGTCTTTTTCATGTCCTCAGAAAAATTTCAGTTAGCAGTATGAGCAGGAAGAAACCAACATCTTGTCATTCCTTGGCAGTGAAAACAATACAAAAATCGCTCAGGAGAAGTAATGCACCAATCAGCACAAGACAGCTTTACCCAGCAGTACTTTAGTTTTAATGTGTTTTTGCAATGAGAACTGAGAATTTAATTTGGGCTTTACTTCAGTGCTGCATCATTAACTTCCAAACACCTCTAGAACTTTTCTGTTTCCCTGGTTTCATTGTCAGATCTTGAATCAGATTGCACTATCCTTTAGTTCAGGTGCAGTATAGACCTCAGGCTTACGCAGCTCTGCTCTTCTCTTAATGTTCTATGTTCTTCTTCCTGATGTTTTTCTTTTTTTTTTGTTGAAAGTTTGAGATAAAATCTTCTGTACTAATCCTTACTTTCACATCTAAAAACTGACAGTTAACACAAGATGACAGGAATACCCTATTCAACAGCTATGTGAATAACAACAATGGTGAGCAGAGGTCAGAAATACCATTTTGAGATTTTTAAAATTCTTTTTCTCATTCTATTTTGAAGAAAATGTTAATCTTTAAAAGGTTTTCTAAGAAACATATTCTGCCAATATCTACATTTTGCTTATGGAATTTTGGTTTTAATTTCATCTCCTCTTGATCAGTGGATTTAACAGGACCAGATTAAAATTTAAATGAGAAAGGCTGTCAAACCAGACACAGCTCCATGAGATACTTAGCTTACAATGAAATGGAATTTTCTACTGAAAATCTTTCTGACATGCCTCAGTGAGTGATAACAACTTTGAGAGGTCTCTCTTGTGTGGGAAGATTTAAAAGAGTGTATGTGTTATGCGCACGTTCACCTCAGTAACTCCTTGTTCTTGTAGTAACAAGTTCTTACTTATTTGCTCACCAGGCTCTACATCACCACCTGCAAGGAGAGTTAGGTGTCAATGCCAAACTCAAATCAATAAAGAGCTGATGTACCTGTAATGGTGCCAGAGGTAATGTCTCAATTAATCTTGCTTAATTAACGTCTGCTTCATTTCCAGGAAGTCCAGAAGCATACGTAATAGACCAGTCTGACACTATTAAAACATTAAAAGAAAAATGGTACTGCTCCAATTTGGATTACTCCATTTGCAGGAGGACTTATGTACGAAGACCATCATCAGGAGCTAGTTTGATTCAGGGAAAAAAAAAACCAGAGAAAAGTGCAGTCCCTTTATATTGTTCTTTTCTACCAGGTAGAAAAGCGAAGAGTAATATTGTTCCTCCACTGTACTACCACCAGGAGCATGCACATTTGCTGCCAGTTCAGCCTAAAAGTAATCATTGGCTTCGGTGGATTTGTGATACTGCAGAGAGACCAAGTTGCTCTTGAGGTCCTGATATATCTGAAGAAGAAATTCTAGCATCAACATCCATTGCAGAGAGTGAATGTTGCTCAAAACTCTTGGACACATGCAAGCCCACGATAGTGACTGCAAGAGGCTGGTCTCCATGAGCTCTGTACTTGCTTCACAGAGAATGAGTGACTCGTGCTCTCTCTCCAAAGTCAGGGTGGAGGCACCTGCTGCCGTTCTCTGCTGTGGTTTCTTTTACAGTCCTCAAGCTATATAATCTGGCTGTATGCAATGGTATTGAAGCTTTAACATCATTGCCAATAATGCTGTTATTACTTGGTAATTTCTTCCATTGTGACCATAGGAATGCAATGATTGTTTGCCTGATGCTCGATTGTGATTTCGTCAATACAGACCTGCACTTGCCAACAACCAAGAAAGTATATGATTAACTCCTTTCTTCTGTACTTTAAAATGTAGTTAAGTCTCTCCATGCTCCTGCTGGGCCAGTTAGCAGGAGGGCTCCTTGTAATTTCATCCATTGTTTAGTAACAAAACAGCTGTAGGAGTTCACGTGAATGCCTGAGCAGCAGAAACACTGCCATGTTGTTCCAGCACAGTGCTTTTTGCACCTCTTCACAGCAAAATATACACACATGTAAGCAGCATGCTAAGTCTACCGCTGTGTAATTTAGTTCTGCTGGCTGTCGAACATAGTAATTGAATAAAGTCATTATAAAGCTGCCACTAAGGAGAGGCAAGGGGATCTGAAATGTAAGAGCTTGTCTGTGATTTCTTATTGATTCGTAATGAAAACTATCCATAAACATTAGAAAAGTGCGCATTTATTAAAATATTCAGAGCTTCATTCTCTGAGGTCTTGTGTACTTCTGGAGAAGTCACTAAACCTTCCTGTACCTGAAGGGGCTACAAGAAAGCTGATGAGGGACTACTCACAAAGGCTTATGGTGATGGGACGAGGACCAATGAGGATAAACTGGAGAAGGGCAGATTTAGACTGGACAGAAGGAGGAATTTCTTCATGAAGAGAGTGGTGAGGCCCTGGCCCAGGATGCCCAGGGAAGCTGTGGCTGCCCTATCCCTGGAGGTGTTCAAGGCCAGGTTGGATGGGGCTTGGAGTAACCTGATCCAGTGGGAGGTGTCCTTGCTCATGACAGGGGGGTTGGGAACTGGATGATCCTTAAGGTCCCTTCCAACTCAAACTATTCTATGAAATAGTGAAGGCATTTCTTCAAGAGGAGTCTGTACAGGGTTAGGAATAGGCTCAGATAGTTGCTTATTGAGAAAAAATATAGCAAAATCCACATACGGCTCAGATTGAACATTATGTGTGATTCTAAGATTGTCTTACATGTTTTTCTTGACTTTTCTTAACAAAAATTTGCAAACTATACATAAATAGAAAAATAATTTTTGGAGTGGCAAAATCACCACATTTAGAAGGTCTTCTGCAAACCATATTTAATCAGGTTAGGATACAATCCTAAGCCTACAGGTGATCAGTAGAAAAAAAATACACCAGAAGACTAACATCAGTGTTATTACAATATGCTCAAAAATATACCTAGAGGTCACCAGTACGTTAAACAATCACTCAGCAGCGATCCCTCTGTGTCTTCACAGGACAAAATTTCTACCCTTTTGTATATATGACTGAGAGAAGTATCATCTAGTGAATAATTAATTGAAAAGCACCTGCAACACATGGAGGATTTGGAAACAAAATCAATAAACGGGGACCTGAAACTCATATTATTAAATTTCAACTATCTGATGATAGGGAGAAAGTATATGTGTGTGGTCCTCACTCAGTGACAACTGTGTGTACAACCTAGGCTGGAATTTAGCTCAGCCCTAAAACAGCCTAGAGTTTAGAATTTACATTAGGCATTATGTAGCATTTCTTCACATTTATGATGTTGCCATTGATATCAGAATCTGGCTATAAGCACTCATAGAAAACTCAGGCGCCTTATAGCTCCACTATAGTTTGCAGCCAATAAAGCAATAAATGTCTCCTCCAGAGCAGTGTATAAATTCTAACCCTCACAAATAACAACATTATCACTGTTCAGTGATGGAAGGCCACTAAATTTTAACAATAACCAAAGCAAACATAATGCCCTAAAACACAAGTGAATGAACAGTTCCAATAAAGCTGGATGAAAACCAAGGTAACATTAAGAAGCATAAATACAGTGCAGTACTTGAAACTTTGGGCTACTTCAGTCCTCCAAGAACCAATAAGCTTCCAAGTTGTCTCCTCTCTATGAGAGCAGAAACTCCCATCAGACCTCATCATACACACACAAATGCACGATTGGATGAAAATACTGATAGTTAAGTACCAATGATACAAAAATCATATTGTCAGAAAGATTTGCTGGTTTGAAAGCTTGAGTTTAAGTACAATCCGGTTAGTCGAAAACTCTTAATATACACAGTCCCCTATGCTGGATTAAACCAAAGCCAGTGCTTCCCACTCCTCAGACAACTATTAACCTCTCTTGTGAGGGGCAAGGCTTATTAAAAATCAGCAAGAGAACATGCATTGACCCTCCCACTGAGTCTGCAGTTGCAAACAGAACGCATCACTATTCTAATGAGCTGCATCAAGGGATAAAGTATTACTTTTTTGGTTCTTTGTATCTTGCCTATAAAAATTTATCTCCTTGCTGGCACGTTTTAGTGCATTGTACAATATCAATAAAAAGTGCCTCACATACAGAATTACAGAACACAGGGCTAGCTGAAACAGGATTCAGTACATTTTCTTAGACCAAGGCAGCACTAACGATCCAAATGCAGTTCCTGGCAGATGATGGTTGACTTTGTCCTCAGAGACCTTCAGTAACTGAACCTCCACAACCCTCCCATGCAATGTATGTGCTTCACAACTCTTACATTAGCTGCTAGAGCATGGCTTTAATAACAAATTGGAGCAAGAAAATATCATGGTTTAAGCCATATGTTTCTACTTTCCTCACAATCAATGAGAAAAGTGGATAATTTCCTTTCCCTTTGAAGTTTGTTATAAAGTCCATTGTTTTCTTTCCAGAGTAAACATGCAGAAGAAAGTTAGGGAGAATTAATGATCTTGCAGTCCCTCTAAGGACTTTGAAATAACCTAGATATCTCTCACTAAATTAATTATTGAACTTTCTCTAATTAAAAATTGTTCATAAGAAATGCTTCCTAACAACACAAGGGAAGCTTGACACGCCTGGTGAAAAACTGTGCTTGCATTTTCAGTGTTTGATTACCAAAACAAAGTTGGATGAACCTTTAAAAGGTCTTGCAAAAGCCAAAACACAGTTTCTCTGCAGATAAATAGAGTACTTGCTTATATTTATTGATCCCAGTGATTCCAAGACAGATTTTCTTACCTAGTCATTACAAACGTGCTCTTTCTCCCCACTGCTAGTCCTACAAATGATTTGTACCTTCTGTAGGGTAGCACCTATACTTTCTCTCAATGCAGTTCAGATCTTAGTTCCTAGCACTGTTCTCTAAGAATTCTTGATTTTGTATATAATCAACATCATCTGTGTCACAGAGCAGGGCGGAACTGGAGGTAGAGTGAGAAAAGAGAGGTTACATCTTCACTGTGGGGTGGCGCAGCTCTCTGGAATTGTTAACCACGGCTAATACTGCTGATTTCTCCAAACAATGGCCAGTGCGAAGGCTCAGCTCCCATCAAAAGAGGAAATCCACTCTCAAAATGGTTGTTCAACCTTAAACAAGGTTTAAAGCATGGCACTGGGCATGGAATCACCACTTTACTTAGACAGTACCAAGATGCAAGCAGTAAAAATTTGATTTTTGTCATTGGTACATGTATAGCCAGAAACAAACTGATGAAATTTTGGAACTGTAAATTTTTGAGAATCAACTTTACTATTAAGAAACATAGAGAGTAATATAACACATAGCTTCTATCCTCAGGAATAGAGAAATTAATAGGTAAGACTCAGGTTCAGATACTTTTTTTCCACTATACCAGTGCTGTGGTATGTTGACACACTGGGAAATGCAGAGGAGGTTTCAGCTCAGAGACTGGGATCAGGTACAAATTACAAGTCAGTGCTTGGAAGTGCTGCAAAGAACATCACTATCTGGCTAGAGAGTACAGAGATGATTGACAATTCTTATTTAGGGAGGACTAATGTGTACATTTGACTGTTCTGATTTTAGACTTACTGGAGAAAAGAATGAAAATACAGATAAATATTAAACGGAATGGAGCTTCTTTGTAGCGCCCACCATAGACATATCCCCAACATGTAAAAAGCTTTCTATAGGAGAATTTTACATGAAGACCACTTTTAGTTGTCCTGTGTTCACAGTCAGTTTGGCTATTTGGTTTATAAGTCCTCTTAAACTGACAACTAATTGACAAAACTCCATTTTGTTGATTTTGCTATGCAATTATTCCTCTAATATATTACAGAAAGTGTCTAATAGGAGAGCAAAACAGGTTAAAGAACTCCATTTCTTCATTTTCAGGAGAGTTACATCTTTTTCTGGATGTCTAAGACTAACATCTTTTAAGCTAATGGTAATGATGGGATGTATATTATTGGACATAAGAAGGGAGTGAAGTAGCCAAAAATAAATGAAAAAAACCACCAGCAAGCACCAGAATATTCTTGTCTTCTAAGTTGAATATCTCTGATACTACCTTAAAAGGTAATATCTCCTGAAGGAGGGCTCTAAAAGTCTGCAGTGATTTTATTCCCGAGCACCACAGCTCGCATAGTCTCAGCAGTAATCCCTTCACTGTGGTACTCTAGTCTCTCTGTATATGACAAATGGAAACCTCAGGTAGCGATGGCTTCAATGTATTGTATGAATCGCTCTTTTGGTTTATTGTCCTTGACTTCAAGAGAAAAAAGACTGAAACTATTCACACCAGAGATCCCATCCTTTGTATTATAAAACTTCTAGCTTCTGTCTCCCTGGAGGAGAAGCTGTTGCTTGTGAACATGTTTGCCAAGGTTTCTAAAGACAGGAGATATCATTATAATTCAGACGCTCATAATCATTGTCTTGACTGAATAGATCACAATTTAGGCTTATTATCTGTATGAACCATAGAAAACCTTTGTGACTTAACATGGGACTGCAAGAGCATTATCAGCACAGGGATAAACTTCTCCTACCATCCCTTTCAGCTCATTCCCAACTTCACAAAAGCAATGGGCTTGGTTTCCATACAAATTATTTGATCCAACAGTATCACAGGAATTTAACAAAATAGTACCAGAAATGACTGCTTTTTTTTCCTGCAGATTCTCTTTCTCTCTGTATGTAAATGTGTGTGCAAGCAGGCAATAAAGTAGCCAAAAATAAACTGAAAAAAAAATTAGCAAGCACCAGAATATTCCTGTCTACTTTCTAAATTGAGTATCTGTGATATTGCCTTAAACTGTAATTTCTCATGAAGGAAGGCTCTAAAAGTCTGCAGTGATTTTATGTAAATGAGTTTACTAACAGCTCAGATGAGAAAACACACTACAAGTTCTCAGTCTCCAGTGTTATGCTAGTAAAACCAACCCAGCTGTTGGAGTAGGGTTAGAAAGAAGAACCTCGAGCAGTAACCCCACAGTTACATAAACCCCTGTTGGATGGTCCAAAGTCTTCCTAAATTATTTCCCTCTAAAACACACTCAGATTTGGTCAAACTAAATATCAAATTGAAATAGGTTGTGACCTCCTCAACAGTTGCTGTTTGCCAGTTCCATTCAGGAACTTCTCCTTCCCTGGTTTCTACAGATGTAAGAAACACTATTTGTCTCCACCTTGAAGAGTTCTTTCATATGACAATGCACACAGTTTTAGTTTCCTCTGGCTTTCTGTTTTCTGATCAGATTTCTCCATATCCACAGCAGGTGTAACCTCTGCGTGAAACCTATTCATTAAGATGAAAATTCCTGCAATAATTGTTTTATATGGATTCTTTGGTGTCTATACAGTGATCTTCTCTAATAAGGCAATACTTAATTGTCTGTCTTGCCCTCTATTTTAGCAAGAATTTAATGATCTGATCTTTCAGGAAAAAAGTGTTTTAGGTTGGCCAACAGATACCAGTATTTACTGAACAAGGGAAGTCATAAACACCTATACACAGAGAAACAGTGGAGTGATAGGTAAGTTTCCTGAGAGGACAACAACAACAACATGAATTTTAAGCTTTGGAAGTGTTCCTCCATCTTCACCTCTTAGTCCCTAGTGGAAGGTATAATGAGAATTTTAATGAAAAATAAAGAACTAAAAATGATACTTTCTTTTAAATCTCTCTAATTTAAAATAAAACCAAACAAACTAAAACACAACCTATCATTTTGCCTTCTAATATGTGGACGCAGGGATTTTTTGTTTTCTTCAGATTTATTTGAACAGAATCACTATTAATGTGATTAAATAAAATTCTAAATAAAAAGGCAAAAAAGTAATACAAATGCTATAGCTTATACCATAGCATTACTGTGACATCTAGGAACTCACAAGGTCTTTGCAAAAATATATATGATCCCACCAAGGCTTCCTAGCACTCAGAGGTTAAAGGCATAATACACAGGTGCATTGCCTTTTAATTTCATAAATTCATTAGCTAACCAGAAGTACAATAGATGCAGTAGATAATAAATTATAACTGTGCAGAGTCTTAAGTTTTTCTCATTTGGCTATGCCTCCTGGGAAGACTTTTTGCTAGAGAAGCTCAGAACCACCACAACGCTCATTAAGAGCTATAGCCTTGTGGACTGAGTAGGTACTCCCTCTTTTTAATTTGAGTCACTGTGTGACCTGGTTACAGTGAGGACAGTAGGAGCACCTACAGACCAAACCTTCCTGCCTGCTAGCAAGGAGGAAAGAGTTGATATTAAGACAAATTAGAATCTGGAAATCATCCATTCCTATGCTGCAGGCTACCACTTGAATCTTGCTAAATATGTTAAAAATTAGTAGATATCACTTATCCTAACACTGTCCAAATACTAGAAAAGTTGTGGGAGGTTCTGGACTCTCTCTGGGGGTCCAAACACATACAGGTTCAGCATAACACTCCATTTCTCTCAGGGAACAAAACCTTTTGCTTGATTTGTACTCCCCTGATTATTTTCCACTTAACACAGAACTTCTATCAAAACCCCTTTTAGCCGACTAATGATTATTTGTCATAGGAATAATGCTTTTTGTTGCCATTACAATGTTTAATATATATGCATAAAAAGACTACACAGACTTTATTCAAAATGGTCCCCAAGGAAAGATGCTGCAAATGCCAGGAAATTTTTGAAGGTAGGCATTTGACTTCCACTCCTGATTTCATACTTCTGCCAAAGAGGAACTTGAAGGTACTTGGTTTTATAGCACTTCATTTTCTGTTTCTTTGTTTCTCTCATTGTAGTTCCAGGCTGCTTTTTCGCAAAATCAGGATCTCTACCAAATCCACACTGAACAAACTCTAAATCCAATTTCTCTTACAGGGGAAAAAATATGGAATATTTTCTTGCCTGGAGCACTGTTCAAAAGTGATAGCACTTTATTTAATATGTATGGACAACTACATTTTCTAATGCAGTACCAGGTAAATACTGATCTCTCACTATAAACAAAATTCAATGAAATTTTCATCGAGCAGAACACATAAAATAAGATACTAGCACTGTAGAAACTCTCTGGCTTTACTAGACTCCATTTAAGAGAAAAAAAATATCCAGTAATCCCTGATGGCTGCAACAGGAGCCATTTCCAGGTTCCACTAATAGACAACTTTTCTCCTTTCGGATGCTGCGTGTGTGCTTAATCACTAGTATCAGTATCACCAAAGCCTCACCCTGCTGCCTTAATTTAGTCTCCTTCATTCAGGACTGGGAATATATTTTTGGACTCTACCACAGTATCTCAACGTCTTGCCACTTATCAGCACATCAACCGGATCTCAACACCAACATTCTTGTACTTTGGCTTCAGATCACTTAAGTGAAGAAGTATTTTTTCCATTTCAGGTGTTGGTCCCTGAGTCAGAAAGTCATCCCTGTCTCATGGAGTATGCACACACTTCCCATTAGCTCCAGGGCTCCTGGAATATAGCCTCACATATCACACTGTTAAGTTTTGCCTATCATCTGCACCTTAACTGATTCAACAGGCATTTGACAAGTTGTTTCAGTCTCAGAGAAGACTGCCAGAAATCCATACCTCAATTGTCCAGGCAGCCAGAGTACTACAAACCCAATCTACTGCCAATCCCAGAAAAGGGCTAGGGAACTAGCCATGAAATCCGAGAGCATCCTGCACAAATGCCTGCTTTCTCTGCTAAACACAATCCTACCATTCCACACTGAATCATAAAACAAATACCAAGTTGAATTTATCACAAGAAACAAAGCCAAAATAAACCCCAAATAACAGGCAAGCAACTGGTTAGGAGGCATAAGAAGTGTGGAAATGATACCTTACTTCTAATAGAGAGTGATTGTTAACTGCCATACCAACAAACCTGATCACATCAGGGAGATATGTATTTATTAGCTCATGCCAGTTCCTTGCATAAAATCATTAAAAGTTCACTCTCTTTTCAGTTATATTCTTTATTCATGCTGTTATTTCCTAGCAAAGATGCGCTTGGCAGGGAAATGATTTTCTACACTGTTGTTCGACAAACTTATGCTGGCAAAATCTTCAAGCATAGCTCAAATCAGAAAAGCACTGGAGAACACTCCTCGAGCAAAGAAAATTAATAACCTTTTAGTTAAATTCAACAGAGGACAAGAATTAAATATTTTTCAGTGGAACAGCTAAGGGAGTGATTTGATTCTTTTACACTATTCAAGGACCTTTTAAATAGCCAGTTTATTTGTTGTTTAGTAAAAGACAATGCAAGTAGTTCACTACCTTTAAAGAACATCTTCACATGCACTGACAGAAGCTGAAATTTCCTCGCAGCCTCAGCCTGTAGTTCCAGTTCAGACAAAGTGCCAATTGAGTTAAAAAGTAAGAAATACTCTCACCCCGATGTTCAGTAGAAGAAGGAGCAATATTTTACGAGGTCTGTTAAAGCAGCTTCCAGTTCCTGGTGCAATATTTCTGACATACGCTATTTCACCGTGATGTTTCCATTGGCACTCTAACCCTTCAGCCAGCCATGAAAAACTGAAAAATGACTGTGCAATTGAAATGACAAATATAGATCTACAGGATCAGCCTTCAGCAAGAGTCAATGATCATAAATTCCACGTTTCCATTGTCTCCTTGAAAAATTTATGATGTAGTTTGGCTTACTTCTTAAATGAACGCTAAACACTTGTCAGCAGAGTGATCCACAACTCTTTAAGCAATAGCACTTTTCTTTAAATCCTGAAGATTTGTCCCATTAGGAAGTGGTGCAGCTTTACGGAAGCTGGGTGGACAGCAATTTATTACTTTACTTAGGCTCTCTATAGCATTTGTATTGTGATTTAGTTATTTATAGTTTATTCTTCACCATCTAGAAAAGTGTCTCTAGAAGAGGCTTTTGGACTTGAGCCATGCTGTGCAGTGCAGTGTGGAATATCCCAAGATTTTTGTCTGTAAAGATAAAATAAGAAGCAGGAAGGCAGTTCATATGAAAACAGAGTAGGATTTTCTTTTGACAGAAAAAGGAAAATTAAACCCAAATCTAGATTTCCCTCTGTCAGGGGAGCTGTATCCTGTCAGTTCCTCAAACCCAGTGAGAAGCTGAGGAACTCTGCAAGTCATCACACCTGAGAAAACATACAAAAGGCTCATTGAGATCTTAGGCATTTGCTGCTGCCTTTCTGCTCATCATTAATACAATTCCTTGCTCTCAGGAACTATGCAAAAGACTAGAAAAATTGGAATAGCAGATTTGATGCTTTTATCCTCTCCTTTTCACAGTACACTTGCATACAGTGAGCTTGAAAAACCATGGATAGCTGATAATTTTGGGGAGTGGGAGGAGAGCAATATGTTGGTGTAACATAACTGAGAAAAACTAGTTACCTCATTCTCTTGTTTTAAATACAAAAGAAGGCAAAGAAAAGCTGACATATGGCATATATCACCCCTGCCATATGTTCACTTTTCAGATGAGCACTGCTGTTATCAGTGTCTTTGCTCCTGTACTTGCTTCTGTGATAACAATATATACAGAATGAGGAGGTGCCAACATTGCTGTAGCAGTCATTCTCTTGCTCTTTTGAGTTTATGAACAAATAAAATTGGAATATTTGGAACATATAATATTTTAATTCTTCCCTAGCTTGCAAGTTTGCTTTCTTTCTTTTTTTTTTTTTTGCATTTCTTTTTCCTTACAAATTAGAAGTCTTTGGTGCTATTCTAATAACTCTCATTTTTTTCTTATCTTGGAAATTAGAGTTCATAATGATAATAGATGATGCTTTTTTGCCATGTTATCCCCTGCATCTAAGGAAGTTCATTATGAACTCATCAGAGTAGTCAGTGAAGGATATCATAAAAAAGCAGGGCAAGCATCTTTTAAAAAATCCTTTAACATTTCTTTAAATGATTCTTTGTTTGAAGAGAAGATAAAGCAGAAAGCACAAACCTCATAAAACCAAGAATTATTTTTTGTGTGACTTGGCACTACTTGTAAGCATATTATACATTAGAACCCTTAAGTCTATATAGATCCCTTGTTTCAAAGGGCTGCAAGTTTCTGTCACTTCTAAGTGTGATGCAAGGTAGGATGTTTGGTTTTGCTGTTAGGGGTTTTAAATATAAAGGCCAATGTATCACATTTGAAAAAGTAACACACTCAGTTTGGAAGGGACAAGTCATTTTCTAGGGAAAGGAATCCTGTGAGGTTTATGTGTAGGAGGACCAATAAACAAGGAACCTGGAAGTGTAAAAAATAACACAGAGATTACTGAAACTCTCACTTCCAAGTCTCTGTGGACTCTGAATTCTAATACCAGAACACAAAGTTCCAAGATGATTATCATTTTAGGCTCTAAAAATGAAGTTTGATCCATTTGACTCCATTTTGCCTCGCATAATTTTCATGGCAATGAATTCATTTACAGGGAGTCTTTCAGAATTTCTCTCCCCACAGGACAGAATGACTAAATACATTTTTCTCTTAATTTTCTTCCTTTTATAATACTTAAATTATATATTATGATGGAATATGCAATATATAGACTAAAATACGTTAGATTATATAGTAATATTAATTTTTAGCATGCCTGTTCTCTCAAATGTAATTTAAAAATATCTACATGAGTTTTTCATATTTAATACAATGTAAACTAGAAATGCAAATGATTATCCTAAACTAGAAGGCTCAGATTTAATGTAAATAATTGAGAATTCAATCAAACCCTTTTTTTAACAAGTTGATGTGTACTGCAGATGACATTTCACCCAGCAGTTTAAGTGACCTTTCATTCTCCTGCTGTTTCTGTAAGCACATACCTAAAAGGGCTTATTTTTCTCCTCTTGCCCAGACATTCCCTGTGTGTATGCATGCAAAACAATTGTCCCAGGGAGCAGGAGATAAGCTAGGGTATTTTGGAATGAGATGCTTCCGAGTTCCACATTGCAGTCAGTGTGCAATAACCAAAGGAACTGCATTATAGTCATATTATTAAGGAGAGGATTTACATCGCTGCTTACAAGGTTGTAACCGTTTAAAAAAAAAATGACAGACAATGAAGACATTTGGAAGGAGAGTGATTGGAGCAACACAAAGAAAGAGGTGGCTACATTAGACAGCAATGGCCTTTGATATCCAACCAGCTCAACACTCTTTAATGAGTTATCGAGAGTTACAGCCTTCAAGGGGTCTCACAGCTGCTCAGAGGAGCACACAGATGGACACAGACTGTTGTCTACTTGGCCCTCAGAGAAGCTGCAAATGAGGCATTTGGTTATCTTTTCAAAACATGGAATGGGCCTTGGGCAGCCTAACAGCATTTTTCTATAACTGACTTAGAATCGTAGAATAGTTTAGGTTGAAGAGACCTTAAAGATCACCCAGTTCCAACCCCCCTGCCATGGGCAGAGACACCTCCCACTGGATCAGGTTACTCCAAGGCTCATCCAACCTGGCCTTGAACACCTCCAAGGATGAGGCAGCCACAGCTTCCCTGGGCAACCTGGGCCAGGGCCTCATCACTCATCATGAAGAAATTCCTCATATCTGCTTTCAAAGTGAGTCTTTATGTCAAGATTCCATTGCTGACCTTTAGATGCAGCAATCTATTCATTCATTAATGGGAAGAAAGAAAAAAAAAAACTTCTGCAGAGGGCAGTCATCAGGACAACAAGTCCTTCCCTGGCAAGCTTGCCCTTGACCTCAGCCTAATGTCCTCACTTCTTTTCAAGGTCTTTGTCATTATTAGGCCTTACAAGTAAAAATCTAATTTTCAGATAATTCCTGCTAATTACACTACATCTCAGTATTTTATGGAATTGTCTTTTTCATTATAATACTAATCAGAACACTGTTTTCCCATCTGATGTTTCCTCTTGATCTAGCAGTGTTGCCTACATCAATTGCTGTAAGCCTTATTATTATTATTAAATATTTCAACCAAAAGCCTCATTGGAGATCATTTGTAGTGGATGCTCTGAAAAGATAGAATACGATTTGTGGAGTTTCCCATAAAGTCTCCTCAGAGCCTTCTCTTCTCCAGGCTGAAGATCTCCAACTCTCTCAGTCTGTCCTCCCTGTATGGGAGGTCCTCTAGCCCTCTGATCATCTCTATAGCCTCCTCAGGGCCCATTCCAACAACTCCACGTCCTTCTTATGCTGAGGATTCCAGAACTGGAAACAATCCTCCAGGTGAGGTCTCACAAAAGAGGAACAGAGGGGCAGAATCCCCTCCTTCGCCCTGCTGGCCATGCTGCTTTTGATGCAGCCCAAGACACAGTTGGCATTCTGGGCTGTGAGCTCACGCTGCAGACTCATGTCAAGCTTCTCATCAATCAGCATCCTCTAATCCTTCTCCACAGGGCTGCTCTCCATGACATCATCTCCCTGGCATAGAAACCAGGGATTTCCCTGACCCACCTGTAGGACCTTGCACATGGCCTTGTAGAACCTCATGAAGTTCTCATTGCTCCACTTCACCCACTCATCCAGGTCTCTCTAGATTAGTACTTACAGTGCTTTCTCATAACTGAACACATGCACAGTTCTCAGACTCTACTATAACAAACAACTCTGAAGAGCAACAATAGTGACATTTCTTGAAGTGATAACATAGGAGACAAAGTTTATCTTGTAGCACCAGTGCAAATTAGAGCACACGACTACTTGTGTAATTTAACATACTAGAAGTGAAGCGTCTGTGGCAGTGATGTAAAACTTGGCCAAATGAACGCCTAATCCATACCATCTTGCTGTAGACCAATGGATAAATGCTTTAAAAAGTATGTTAAAATGTTCCCTTTGATTGAGGACAAGTACCAGTAACTCTCAGCTTTAGCCTACTGTTCTCAAGCCAGTAATAGCATTATAGAATTTAAAATATTGTAGTATTGCAAGGAACAGTCCCAGCACAATGTATCATTTTTATCTGCATTTCTTGCAGCCTTCTGGCATCTTATTATTCCCTTGGACACAGGGTCAGTAACCTCAAAGAAAGAGCAGAAGATGCATTTCATATACAGTTCTAGCACTCCTGGTTTAAGAAAAAAATTCTGCAAAATTCTTACTGCAGACCAAATTATTAGCTTTTTGGAAAGAATTCCATTTGGGAGAGCAGCTAGTGCATCAGCAAACTGAATGCCCTTGTCTTCTTGTATAACCTATTATTTGGGATGCTGTTTTGAGAGAGAAACAAAGAGCAGACGCCTCTGGAATTATCACCAGGATTAATCACAGAATCATAGAATAACCAGGTTGGAAGAGACCCACAAATCATCGAGTCCAAGCATTCCTATGGAACACTAAACCATGCCTTTCAGCACCTTCTCCACCCTTCCCTTAAACACCTCCAGGGAAGGTGAATCAACCACCTCCCTGGGCAGCCTGTTCCAGGGACCAATGACCCTTTTTGTGAAAAATTTTTTCCTAATGTCCAGCCTAAATCTCCCCTGGTGGAGTTTGAGGCCATTCCCTCTTGTGCTGTCTCCTGTCACTTGGGAAAAGAGGTCATTACCCTCCTCTCTACAACCTCCTTTCAGGTAGTTATAGGTGCCCGATCCTCACATTCTAGACATAAGGAGGAATTGGTTCACCATGACAGTAGTGAGGCCCTGTCCCAGCTTGCCCAGGGAAGCTGTGGCTGCCCCATCCCTGGAGGTGTTCAAGGCCAGGTTGGATGGGGCTTGGGCAGCCTGATCCAGTAAGAGGTGTCCCTGCCCATGGCAGGGAGTGGAACTGGATGGGCTTTAAGGTCCCTTCTAACCCAAATTTTTCTACAATTCTATGATTTTCAAAGAGTTCACAATGAATTAGGTTAAAATTATTGCAGTGACTACATAATGGGGAGATTTAGGCTTGAGATTAGGAAAAAGTTCTTCATGGAGAGGGTGGTTAGGCATTGGAACAGTCTGCCAAGGGAGGTGGTTGAGTCACCGTCCCTGGAGGTGTTTAAGGTTAGGGTAGATGAGGTGCTTAGGAGCATGATTTAGGGATTGGTGGGAATGGTTGGACTCAATGATCCGGTGGGTCTCTTCCAACCTGGTTATTCTGTGATTCTGTGATTCTGTGATAATGACGAAGATCAGGTGTGGGGCAATTATAAGCTTCAGACGCTAAGTAAGCTGAATGCTAACTGACAGAGAAATGACAAAGGAAAAGATGAGAACATGAAAATATTTCTCTATTAATCATGCCACAGTCCATGGAGGTCCTGTGCTTATTGCAAAGAGGGTGATTTTATACTGTTCATTTCTTTGTTTAGCATTTTGTCTTAGAGGCTGTAATAAGGAGCAGTATCCCACTGACATGAACAAAAATCATAGTTTAATCTCTGCCCTTGAAGTGCCTAGTGTAGAATAGCTTCCATTGAGCTGCTCACCAGTTATTGTGATTTTGTAGCTGAACACTTCTTATACGCATTTCTCTAACATCATGGAAAAAAGATCTCTTGTTTCTCAAATGAACTCTTCATTCATTATGAACACTTTACCAAGCTCTGCTCCTGATTACCAGTGCCCTGGAAGTCACAGCAAGCAAACAGTGACAGCTTCATTCTTTTGAAGTGTTTCAGTAATCACCTCTGTCACTAGATTTCCCTCCCCCCTACAGGTACACTATTCTTTCATTATTTTCTGGGATTAGGACCAGATTCTTTCTCAGCCAGTGTTTTCCAGTATCTAATCTATTATAGTCTGAATTGGCAGACTTTATTATCAAATGAGCTCTTTGATACTGTTACTCTAAGAGCCTTGCCATCCCCTTTAACAATTTTCAAGAGACATTTTGTTAGCTTGTTGCACAATAAAGCAAATCCGTGCAGATTTTAATGCATATACAGAGATTTTAATTATATTTTCCAGTTTATAACCTTTTGCTTTAGACATTAAGGGAAAAGCACTTCTTAAGTTCTTAGCATTCTATTAAATACATAGGTCCTGAATTTTGAAAGGCCTGAAGAACAGTGTCCTTCTATAAAGCTTTCAATCACCTTTTGGAAAATGAAAACCAACAATTTATTCTTTGAATAATGAATTATTTCTGGGAAAGTCTAAGAAGCTGATTTGTTATTTAGAGGTCTGCTGTTTGCCCGGAGCATCAGTGAGGGACGTTACTAGAAAGCTCCCTTCCCTGGTCAAAGACACCGACTACTTCCCGCTCTTAGTTTTTCAAATTGGTAATGAGGAAATAGAACGTAGAAGGCCTAAAGCCATTAAAAGGGACTTCAAGGCACTTGGGAGAATGATCGAGGGCTCTGGGGCACAGGTAATATTCAATTCCATCCCAATACTAAGGAACCAGGAGCAGGAAATGAGGAATAAGAAACTGGTTAATGAATGGCTTAGGGACTGGTGTGAGAAGAGGGGCTTTGGGTTCTTTAATCATGGGGAGGCCCACACACCCCCAGGCTTTCTTACTAGGGATGGGACACGCCTGTCTGCTAGGGGGACAAAAGCCCTCACCAAAAACCTAGTTAAGCTCATAAATTGAGCTTTAAACTAGATGTGAGGGGAGAGGGGATGGAGGCCAGGCAAGATGGGAGTGAGCCTGGAGGTGAGACTTCAGAGGCAAAGGGGTGGTGTGCTGGCAATGCCTGCCGGTATATCACCACTAAGCAAGAGGGGATGAGTGCAGCTGAGGATGGTAGGCAGCAGACTGGCACTGTGGCCTTAGTTAAGTCAAGGACTGCTCAGTTGGGGAGAAGCCCTATTACGAAGGCTGAAGCTACGCCTGCCCAGCTGAAGTGCATTTACACCAATGCGCGCAGCATGGGAAATAAGAAGGAGGAGCTGGAAGCTGTGGTAGGGCAAGGAGACTACGATGTCATTGCCATTGCGGAGACGTGGTGGGATGACTCGTACAACTGGAGCATACCCATGGTGGGGTATAAACTCTTTAGGAAGGACAGGAAGGGCAGAAGAGGAGGCGGGGTAGCCCTCTATGTTAGAGAGGGCTTTGATACCCTCGAACTGGACTACGGTCAGGATGGGACTGAGTGCCTGTGGGTGAAAATCAGAGGAGTCCGTGGGCAGGAAGGTATTGTGATGTGAGTCTGCTATAGACCACCCAGCCAAGAAGAAGCAGCTGATGAGCTCTTCTACAAACAACTGAGTGTAGTCTCAAAATCACTACCTCTAGTCCTTGTGGGAGACTTCAATTTCCCAGATATAGGCTGGGAGTATAATACAGCAGAAAGGAAGCAGTCCTGGAGGTTTCTGGAGTGTGTGGAAGACAACTTCCTCACACAGCTGGTGAGCGAACCGACAAGGGACGGTGCCCTCCTGGACCTGCTGTTTGTGAACAGAGAAGGACTGGTGGGGGATGTGAAGGTTGGAGGACGCTTGGGGCAAACCAATCATGAGATGATAGAGTTCTCAGTGCAGGGTAAGATGAAGAAGGAGGTTAGCAGAACAGTCGCCCTCAACTTTCAGAGAGCAGACTTTGGGCTGTTCAGAAGGCTGGTCGGAAAAGTCCCATGGGAGGCGCTCCTTGAGGGCAAAGGTGTCCATGAGGGCTGGGCGCTCTTCAAGAAGGAACTCCTAGCAGCTCAGGAGAAAGCCGTCCCCAAGTTCCGGAAAAGTAGCCGGCGGGTTGAGAAACCAGCGTGGTTGAGTAGGGAGGTCCTGAGAGACATCAATAGGAAGAGGAGGGTCTACGACCTCTGGAGGAAGGGGCAGGCATCCTGGATGGACTATAGGGAGGAAGTGAGAATGTGCAGGGAAAAAGTCAGGAGGGCTAAGGCCCAACTAGAAATGCGATTGGCCAAGACTGTGAAAGACAACAAAAAGTCTTTCTACAAATACATCAACAGCAAAAGGAGGGCTAGGGAGAATCTCCAGTCCCTAGTAGATGCAGAGGGAACAAGAGTAACAGGGGACGAAGACAAGGCTGAAGTGCTCAATGCCTACTTTGCCTCAGCCTTTAACAGTAAGGATAATTGTTCCCTCTGTGCACAACCCCAAGGGTTGGAAGAGAATTATGAGATTCCCAAGGTCCAAGAGGAGGTGGTTAGAGACTTGCTTGCCCAGCTAGATGCCCACAAGTCTATGGGGCTGGATGGAGTCCACCCAAGAGTTTTGAGGGAACTGGCGGATGTGCTGGCCAAACCCCTTTCCATCATCTTCCAGCAGTCCTGGATGACTGGGGAGGTTCCGCTGGACTGGAGGCTGGCTGATGTCGTGCCCATCTATAAGAAGGGGTGCAGGGAGGATCCGGGGAACTACAGGCCTGTCAGCCTGACCTTGGTACAGGGGAAAGTCATGGAGCGGGTGATCTTGAGTGCGATCATGAAGCAATTGCAAGAGAACCGGGTGATCAGGCCCAGTCAACACGGGTTCATGAAAGGCAGGTCTTGCCAGAGTAATCTGATCACTTTCTATGAGCAAGTGACTAAACTCTTGGACAAGGGAAAGGCTGTATATGTATCTTCCTGGACCTCAGTAAAGCCTTTGATACAGTTTCTCATAGCATTCTGCTTCGGAAACTGTCAGCCTCTGGCCTGGACGGGTGCACACTCTCCTGGGTGAAAAACTGGTTGAATGATCGGGCCCAGAGGGTGGTGGTAAATGGAGTTAAATCCAGCTGGAGGCCAGTAACAAGTGGGGTTCTCCAGGGCTCAGTCCTGGGTCCAGTCCTGTTTAATGTCTTTATCAACGACCTGGATGAAGGCATTGAGTCCTCCCTTAGCAAGTTTGCAGATGACACCAAGCTGGGTGGAAGTGTAGATCTGCTGGAGGGTAGAGAGGCTCTGCAAAGGGACCTGAACAGGCTGGACTGCTGGGCTGAGACCAACGGCATGAGGTTTAACAAGGCCAAATGCCGGGTCCTGCACTTGGGGCACAACACCCCTAAGCAGAGGTACAAACAAGGAGAATCCTGGCTGAAAAGCTGCCAGGAGGAGAAGGACCTGGGGGTGCTGGTTGACAACAGACTGAACATGAGCCAGCAGTGTGCCCAGGTGGCCAAGAAGGCCAATGGCATCTTGGCTTGTATCGGGAACGGCGTGACCGGCAGGTCCAGGGAGATTATTCTCCCCCTGTACTCGGCACTGGTGAGACGGCACCTCGAGTACTGTGTACAGTTCTGGGCCCCTCACCACAAGAGGGATGTTGTGGCTCTGGAGCGAGTCCAGAGAAGGGCAACAAAGCTGGTGAAGGGGCTGGAGAACAAATCTTATGAGGAGCTGCTGAGAGAGCTGGGGTTGTTCAGCCTGGAGAAGAGGAGGCTGAGGGGAGACCTTATTACTCTCTACAACTACCTGAAGGGAGGTTGTGGAGAGGAGGGTGCTGGCCTCTTCTCCCAAGTGACAGGAGACAGGATGAGAGGGAATGGCCTCAAGCTCCGCCAGGGGAGATTTAGGCTTGAGATTAGGAAAAAATTCTTCACGGAGAGGGTGGTTAGGCATTGGAACGGTCTGCCCAGGGAGGTGGTTGAGTCACCGTCCCTGGAGGTTTTTAAGGTTAGGGTAGACGAGGTGCTTAGGAGCATGATTTAGGGATTGGTGGGAATGGTTGGACTCGACGATCCAGTGGGTCTCTTCCAACCTGGTTATTCTGTGATTCTGTGATTCTATACAGTTAGTTTTCATTACTTTAGCTAGAAATTACATTGTAGCTCTCTATTACCACGCCACCATTCTATAGAACATTTGGAAGTTTAACTGCAAAAAACCCAAACAATTCAGTGTATAGAAAATCCATTAAGGCTGTAAAATAGTTGAATGAGGGTGTGTTTACAAAGACACCGTTCGGAACATGGAAATACTTCCCTTTATTCACCATTCAGAACCTAGAGTCAGTGCGTTTCTGCACTGCCTCTTAGCCCCTGACCTTGCAAACATCAAAAGACATTTCCCTTTTATGTCCTCGACTCTGCAGCCTGCTTGTAACCGAGCCTTCAAAGTACTCCAGTGTGTTTCACTGTTTAAAAGTATACGTAACTGCTAGATTTAGCATTTAGCCTCGTTCATAAAATACACAGTCTATAACCTAGCCTGCAATTTAAATGCAAATAGTATTTACACAAGGCTAATCTGCAGGGCTTTTGTGTATAGAGTGATATATGGGAAGGAGCTGTTTAAGGTGAAATAGTTTACCACTATGATTTCCTATTCACATCAATCATCTCTCCACATGGTTCAACAATTACAATGGTTCACAACTGCAGGGACTATGACAAACTTACTTCATCATTTAAATACCCATGATAGCACCTTTCAGCATCAGAAGGTGATAGAAAATGGTAAAATTGTTAATTATAAGTTGTAAACAGAATGAAATACCTTTCTTTATCAGTGACCTGGCAATTATAAATAGAGCTTGCTTACACACCTAACATTCATACAACAAAATGTTCTTGTGGTAGAGGTGGTTCTGATTTAATATTTTTTATTCTCCAGAGATGGTCAGATCTTCTCATTGCAGGGGGAAAAGCATTTTTGTTTTCATTTCTCATCTTAGTACAAGGATATAGCAGAGTAACCACCCCTCCACCCAGAGAGGATATCAAAAAACCAGTCATGAGAGTGGGATTTTTTCATCCTTTCATAAAGCAGGATTACAATGGATATGTCACAGTCAGCCATTCTTCTGAAATGCATTTCAGGCTTTGTCCAGCTCAAAAGGGACTACTGATGTTTCTCCATCTTCCTCGGTGGTTCTTAGCTTTACAGTGTCAATTTAAATTGATACTGGCACAACCCAAAGAGTTTCTCCCCCCTCCAATTCTGTAATCAGGATAGTGACTCTTTAAAATGATCTCCACATTTCCTTGCCTGTAAATCAGTTCTTATTATTTCAGAGTACACTATGACCATGTGGTAAAGTAGATGATGAGCCACTTGGATGGGCTATTTTATTCTTCTAGGTGTAGAAATTAACTGTAATATCACAGCAGGAATTAGAATCATAGAATCACCAGGTTGGAAAAGACCCACCGGATCATTGAGTCCAACCGTTCCTATCAAAATAGTTAGCGTTGGAAGGAACCTTAAAGCCCATCCAGTTCCAAACCTGCCATGGGCAGGGACACCTCCCACTGGATCAGTTGCTCCAAGTCCCATCCAACCTGGCCTTGAACCCCTCTAGGGATGGGGCAGCCACAGCTTCCCTGGGGGCAACCTGGGCCAGTCTCTCTACAAAAGTATTTTTGTTAGAATTCAGAATTAGAATAAATTATTTTTAAAGAGATTCCCACTTTTAGCAGGAACTGAGAAAACAGATGAGTTTACTAACACAAACTCACAAGCAGGAAGCATGCACACAAGTGCCATGTTTTGCAAATAGGAAAATCTGATCACAGAAAAACATTGGACTACATCCAATGTAGGGTGACTTGTTCAGTGTCCAGTTCATACAGTTGGTTAATGAGTCACTTGTCAAACACAGTTCTCTGTTATTTAGGCCATTAAGACAAACATTTCCTTGGATGAAGACTACTTTCAGAAAGTTCATAGCACTAACTCACTGGTCTTCCTGAAGGAGAAAGGAAAAGTAGAAATGTGAGAGTCTGGTTCTCTTTGGAGGGTAATACTACTTCTAAACTAGCAACACTACTAAAAGGCAGAGAAGTAGCAGGTGAATTTCTTGTTTGGCTTTGTTTGCATGTGCAGCTTTTTCATTACATGTTAAACTGTCATTATCTCAACCCGAGAGTTCACTAACTTACACTTCCTACTCTCTCCCCCATCCATCTAGGAGGTGTGAGCAAGTGGCTGGATGATCTCAAGTTACTGGCTGGAGATCAACCATGTCAGAGGGGAGTAACAAGAAGGGAACATTACTTGCCTTTGTAAAAATATATGTGACAAGACATCTGAAAGGTCCTGAGAAAAGAGTAAATACCCTTGAATAACCTTTTATAATAGTCACAGCATGTAACTCCCACTGTAATATTAAGATAATTATAAAGTATACAAATTCACAGAACCCTCTAAAACATCTAACAATATCAAGAGGCAAATCAATTATTTGCAGTCTAACGGAGAAAAAAATTCTCTTTAAGCTGAGAGGGATCTGTGGCATCAATATAAAAATCAATATGCTGTAGTCACACTGGAGAGTCACTGCAGGGTGCTGAATGTGTGTGAGCTTTCCAGACTGAGTGAATTCCACAAACTGCCAGCAAATTCTACAGAGAACAGTCATGATCCATGGGTGATCTTGTGATTTTTTTTTTCCTTGTAATCACAATATTTGAACATGAAAGCACATGGCTGTTGTAGCACAGCACTCAAATTTGACAAAAAGCAGTAACTGAAGAGGGTTTTTTTTCAAAAATTTTTTCTGTTTACCTACCCTTCCCCAAATGGCTTTGTGCCCCACTCTAAGTTGCAAGACAATGTTTCTTCAAAATGAGAGCATTTTCACATGACAAAGCTTTTTCACTTGAAACAAATGCCTCTACATCTCTGCACCTGCATGTTGAGTTATTCAGTAATTTCACATTCCTTCATATCTGGCAAAAACTTACTTGGGATTTTGCCACTACTAGCATCCTCCATTCTGCTTCCCAAGCCTACAATGTCCTAAGAAACCCTGTTCTGGCATTCTCCAGCATGCTGTAGACACGCAGACATTGGCAATGAGACATGTCTAACATCACACCATCAAGACAGAAGGTTACTGAAAGGGATGTGAAGAAGATGGAGCTGTTGGAACGGGTCCAGAGGAGGCTACAAGGATGATCAGAGGGCTGGAGCACCTCCTGTCCAAGGACAGGCTGAGAGAGTTAGGGTTGTTCAGCCTGGAGAAGAGAAGGCTCCCAGGAGAGCTTAGAAAGTCCTTCCAGTACCTGGAGGGGTTACAAGAAAGCTGAGGAGGGACTGTTCACAAAGGCTTGGAGTGATAGGACAGGGGACAATAGGTATAAACTGGAGAGGGGCAGATTTAGGATGTGATATTAGACCATCAGGGATTCATAACCCCAGATTTTCTGCTCTAGGAGAGGATCAACAAGCCTAAAGAAAATACCTCTCCAGGCAAGTAATTTCCACTAACACTCTCCAGCCCCCAAACACATGCAAACTGGAAGATTAGTTGGTTTTAGGAGCAGCATTATCTCTATTTATATCAGAATTTTGTTTTATATAAATTTCATCCACATCTGTGGCTGGGAGGGGTGGAAAAGAACTGCTTTTTTCAGAACTTTCTCCCAGGAGTTTCCAGGAACACTAAACTTCTCCACAGTTTACTGATCAGAATAAATGTTTCCCACATTAATCTAAATTTTAAGTGATTCAAGGAGACTGAAAAGAAAACCAAGAAACAGACAAATCAGCATTTTTATCTCTAATTCCCTAACATTAACAAAATAAGCTTTATAAAGGTAGTCTTCTCATGCAAAACATAACTAAATCTAATCCCACTGCCTTCATCTTCCACCCTCCTGAAGTTGCTCCCTCATTTATTGTAAGCTACACAACACTCTGTTCAGAAATTCTCACAAGACTTTCAGTGAGAGACTGAGTATAAAAATGGGAAACATTCATTTTTCTGAACCCAAATGTCATTGTTAGGTTGTGCGATTGAAGACTAATCACCATAAACACAAATCCCAGAAAGCATGAGAGGAACAGTACGAGTCAGGGGAATCCTAGGAACATAATCAATGTAAATGAGCCCCTACCTGTCTCAGTTGCTTTGGAGCCACCAGAGAAGGACTTGTCCCCTGTCACTGCTGGTAAAACACAGCAAGATGAGCCAACCAAAGAAACTCCTTGAATGTGATGCAGGCACAAAGGGGTTAATGACAGTAGGGTTCAATACAGGATGGAGAAGAGCATTTGTGGATTACACAAATACATTACAGGTTATATTATAGTTTTGTAGGAATGAAGAACACGCTCTGGGATACCCAGAGGGATAGAAGTCAAGGAAATGGAAAAATCAAATGTACTGTGGATGGGAGATAGAGGGACAATGAGCATGGGAAAACCATAGAATCATAGAATAACCAGGTTGGAAGAGACCCACCAGATCATCGAGTCCAACCATTTCCACCAATCTCTAAACCATGCCCCTTAGCACCTCATCCACCCATCCCTTAAGTGCCTCCAGGGAAGGTGAATCAACCACCTCCCTGGGCAGCCTGTTCCAGTGACCAATGACCCTTTCTGTGAAAATTTTTTTCCTAATGTCCAGCCTAAATCTCCCCTGGTGGAGTTTGAGGCCATTCCCTCTTGTGCTGTCTCCTGTCACTTGGGAAAAGAGGCCATTACCCTCCTCTCTACAACCTCCTTTCAGGTAGTTATAGAGAGCAACAAGGTCTCCTCTCAGCCTCCTCTTCTTCTCCAGGATAAAAAACACAGCTATCTCAGCTGCTCCTCCTAAGGCCTGCTCTCCAGCCCCTTCACCAGCTTCGTTGCTCTTCTCTGGACTCACTCCAGAGCCTCAACATCCTTCTTGTGGTGAGGGGCCCAGAACTGAACACAGGATTCAGAGGTGCGGTCTCACCAGTGCCAAATACAGAGGGAGAAAAACCTCCCTGGACCGTCATGCCGTTTCTGATCCAAGCCAAGATGCCATTGGCCTTCTTGGCCACCTGGGCACACTGCTGGCTCATGTTCAGCCAGCTGTCAATCAACACCCCCAGGTCCCTCTCCTCCAGGCAGCTTTCTAGACAGACTTCTCTTAGTCTGTAGTACTGCATAGGGTTGTTGTGCCCCAAGTGCAGGACCTGGCATTTGGCCTTGTTAACCCTCATGCTGTTGGACTCTGTCCAGAAGTTCAGCCTGTTCAGATCCCTTTGCAGATCCTCCCGACCCTCCAGCATATCCACACTTCCACCCAGCTTAGTGTCATCTGCAAACTTGCTAAGGGAGGACTCAATGCCTTCATCCAGGTCATTGATAAAGACGTTAAACAGGGCTGGACCCAGCACTGAGCCCTGAGGAACCCCACTTGTAACTGGCCTCCAGCTGAATTTAACACCATTAAGCACCACTCTCTGGGCCCGGCCATCAAACCAGTTTTCCACCCAGGAGAGTGTGCGCCTGTGCAGACCAGAGGCTGACAGTTTCCGAAGCAGAATGCTGTGAGAAACTGTGTCAAAGGCTTTACTGAAGTCCAGGAAGATACATCCACAGCCTTTCCCTCATCCAGCAGCCGAGTCACTTTGTCGTAGAAGGCAACCAGGTTAGTTTGGCAAGACCTGCCTTTTGTGAACCTGTGTTGATAATTGAGAAATTTCCATTTCTACCCTGTGTGAGTGCTCTATCCTGAATGGGGATGGGCGACTGCTAGATAACATCAAGCTGGATCACCCAGAGAGTGGGGAAGGGGGTCTGAGCGCAATCAGCATGTGGAAACAGACACTGGAGATCATGTGTTCACATGTTAAGAACTGGGGAGCTTGCAGGGTCAGCCAAGCATCTGGAGGGATACAGGTTGTGTACACATAGCCGTGTCCCACAAGTGGACTCCAGTGTGGATCAGTAGGAGAGGAGGAACAAGATAAGGCCATCCACACTGTTTGTAAGTGGGGTGGGTGTTTACATCAGTGTCAATTAAGGCACACGCACCAGGGGGAACCTACCCAGTTTTGCTGCAGGCAGGGGCACTTAGTCTCTCACATCTGTCACACTGCCAGTGCAAGCAACCCCTAACCATAGTGGTGGTAAATGGCATTAAATCCAGCTGGAGGCCAATTACAAGTGGGATGCCCCAGGGTTCAGTGCTGAGTCCAGCCCTGTTCAATGTCTTTATCAATGACCTGGATGAAGACATCAAGTGCACTCTTAGAAAGTTTGCAGATGACATTAAGCTGACTGGAATTGTGGATCTGCTAAAGGGTAAGGAGGTTCTGCAAAGGGATCTGATCAGGCTGGACTGCTGGGCTGAGACCAATAGCATGAGGTTTAACAAGGCCAAATGTTGTATCTCAACAACACCCCCTGTACTGGACTCTCGCACCACTCCGGCGAGGATCATTGAGACACAGACTCTAATATAGAGGAAGCTCAAAATGGCAACTTTATTGATTGCTCAGTCTGCCTTTATAGCCCTGTCCCACAAGAGGCCCTTCTTCGTGGGCGTTCCTTACCCCTATCATCACTTCCCATGTATCTTCCTGACCAAGTGTGCCCACAGCCAAATGCCAGGTCCTGCACTTGGGGCACAACAACCCTGTGCAGTGCTACAGACTAGGAGAATTCTGGATGGAAAGCTGCCAGGAGGAGAAGTTGGTTGACAGCTGACTGAACATGAGCCAGCAGTGGCTCAGGTGGCCCAGAAGGCCAATGGCATCTGGACTTGTGTCAGAAACGGCATGACCAGCAGGTCCAGGGAGGTTATTCTCCCTCTGTACTTGGCACTGGTGAGACCGCTCCTCGAATCCTTGGGTCAGTTCTGGGCCCTTGCTACAAGAAGAATGTTGAGGCTCTTGAGCAAGTCCAGAGAAGAGCAATGAAGCTAGTGAAGGGGCTGGAGAACAGGCCTTATGAGGAATGGCTGAGAGAGCTAGGGTTGTTTATCCTTGAGAAGAGGAGGCTGAGGGGAGACCTCATTGCTCTCTACAACTACCTGAAAGGAATTTTTCACAGAAAGGGTCATTAGGCACTGGCAGAGGCTGCCCAGGGAATGGGTTGGGTCACCTTCCCTGGAAGTGTTTAAGGGACGGGTGTATGAGGCCCTAAGGGACATGTTTTAGTGATTGATAGGAACGGTTGGACTTGATGATCCAGGGAGTCTCTTCCAACCTGGTGATTCTATGATAACCAGTGCAGCCTTGTCTAGAGTTTGCTCTCCTCACATATCTGGCTGCTGCTGGAGTTCAGAGGTTACCTAACCCAGGTAACTGCAACAGCACATAAGTGTATGCAAAACCAGTACATGCAACAGCCCTTCCATCACAGGCAGAACACAATACAGTTAATTTCCAAGCAGAGATACAGCAAAGGAATCAGTGCAGCAGTAATTCAGCACACAGCAGTGACCTGCTGGTGCCTGATCTAACAGGAAACTGCCTCACCAGCACTCAGAAGTTTCCTTTTAGCAGCTCTAAGACCCTTTTTTGGTGTAACTTAAAGGACCAATAGCAGTGAGCAGAAGCCTCAGAAAGCTGCTTTTGTTCCTCTAGCCATCTGCCCACTCTTGAAAGGAGTCTGTTCAAATCTCTGCAATTACTGTCTTTTGTTAACTATCAGGATTGTCACAGGTCCCAGGGACTACTATGAAAGCTCTTCTATGGGCTACATTAAATCAGTTTCTGGTTTTGAACACTGCTGGATGTCCTCTCTCTATGCCACAGAGGAGCTGAAAATTAAATAGGTAATCAAGTACTTTTAAGACATATGTGCCAGACCAGTGTACAACTTCTATTGCATTCAGTCTTTGAAATGACAAAACTCATAAGCGACAAATATGATCATTTAGCTAGAAAGTTGAAGTTCACCAAGTAAGGGGACATAGAATATTGTTATAAGAGAGGCTAAGTTTGAAAGGTGAATGTTTCTAAGATGTCACTCTTTAGAAACATTAAGCATTAAATTTAGACAAAAATAAAGTTAAAATATCTTTTATAGATTGGTTAATCCTAGCCTGGATGAATAAAGAATTTTCAACTAGTAGACATGAAGAGAATCTTTTTTAGTGCCATGGTTCCTTCCTGAAAAGCAGAGGACTATTTTACAAGTTACTTTATTTGGTATGCAGTACATAAAAATTGCTTTCTTCAGATAAGGACTTTTCCATCCAATTCTTAGTAATAAGATTTTTTTCAGGTTAGGACATCCTTTGTTGGTTAGTCTTCAAGAAAAATAGGTAGTAATCATGCTACATAAAGTCAAGCAAAATCCCAAATTGGTTTGTTGTTGGCTTTTTTTTTTTCCCCATTAACTGCAGTAATCCCCAGCTAGGGTAGTTTAAAAGTCCACTTTCTAATAATACTACAAATGATGAGAGACACAGAAAGAGCATTGAGAAAGATGCTTCTGCAGGCCATCTTCTTGCATCGTACACAGACTCCTGGCATTAAGACTTCAAAAGTTTTAGAAGCAGTTTAATGCTTTCAAAGGAGTTGAAATAGCTGCATTCCTAAACAAGGATCTCTGAGTACTAATTCACTATTCTGAAGGCCAGAGGTATATTATTACCCTTCCCATTAAGCCTTCCATATCCTGGTCTGGCAGAATGGAGCCTTAGAGTTGCAAAGCCAGGGAATAAAAAAAGCCTCTTCTGAAATGGTTTTAGGGCATGAAACTGCTGGCACTTCATTAATATATTTACTTGAGGGTTCCAGAAGTTGCATCACTCAAGATACCCTCTACAAAAATCTCTTTAAATGTTTTAGCATAAAAGGGATGATTTGAAATGGTCCTGAAGGTATCAACAGCTAGCTTCTCATGGATATTTGATAGGCACTTTCAAAAAATAAATGAGCCTTCTGTCACTTTTGGAGAGGACAGTTTTCATGTGTTTAAAAAGAGTTAGCTTTGGTAGGCAGTAAGCATAAAACCATCCTTTATCATTTGATTTATCTATTAAATACGACGCAAGAGAAAAACTGCATTTGGCAGTCAGTTTATAAACATGTAGGCTGGTAGTGCAGGATAAATTTAATAGGAAACTCAGCTATTTTGATCCTTGACTCCTTTTGTTCTGTGCACTCAGAAAACATTTTTGCCAGAAAGCCAAGTTCTACATTCTTTCCTCCAGTATTTTTATTTTTCCCTCCAGACATTGAAATACCACAGATAGTTTGTGGAACTTTCTCAAATACTTTGCTGTGTATTTATTAAAAAATACCTAAAGCTGAGCCATCCAACTCTGCTTCCCAGGAAAAAATGTCTTTTGGCAAGTGAAGTGAATATTCTACTACGATATAAAATTTTAAATCAGACAAATTTCGCAAACACCAATTATAACTGAGACAGGAGCGGTATTTGTTTTTTTAAAAGACTAGAGTTTTTTTAATGTTTTTTATAGCTTCTGCAGTAACTCAGTTTCAGAGTAAATCTTCTGAGCCTCAGGTACATACAACTGTCATTAGCCCTTCCATGTGAATGGCCACATTACTAAAAAAATAAAAGGAAAAAAAAGAGGCTGAATTTACAGTTAATCTAACAGAAAAAGCAAGATTTAAATAACTCCATTGGCTTATCACTTTTTCTTCTCTGGTTAATTTCTGCCTTTTTTTTTTCTTCTGCTAAAGGTCTGCTCCAAAGCTTCTTCCAACCAACAATAACCATTCCACTCATTCCAGGAAACCATACTAGCGCAGTTAAAGACATTATTGATACATTTACATTTTTCTGATCTAAATTAGCTCTTTAGAGAAAAAAACAACCAGTTTCCAATTCTTGGCTTTTATAGACCAGCTGGCATTTTGGATTGAGAAGATAAAGGCTACTAAAGAATGAACAAGTAGACTGAATTGAAAAAATACTAGGAATCCTCAATGAGCTACTACCTTGACATTAAGGACCAATAAGAACACAGAAGCAAAACACATAGTTTTTCTTATACATAAGGATAGATAGACACCAAAAGCATAATAAAACTGGTTTAAGCCCCTTAGCTCTGAAAACAAGTAAGGAATCTTTTTCACACTTGACTGACCTTTTTCTCCTCCTGCTTTTAAAAGAAAAAAAAATCCAAATCCATAAAACACCTCAGAGTTCCTTTGAAATATTGTTTCTAAATATTAATGCTGTATTTGCAAATCTTCCCAAACTTACAACCAGCTACTTACTCACCATCCTGCTCACACATATGCTTATTACTTTCTGTTTAGGGCCAGACAAGCTCTTATATATTCCCAAATTAGCTGTAATGAGCTAATGGCAATAGCCATCTGCTCTGATTAAGTGAATCAGTTACAAGAGTTGCTTGTACTCACCTCATGTTCATTCAATAGTCTTACCTGTTGCATTGTAAGAGCCCTTCTCAGAGAGAGATTTCCCTCTCTCCTGGCTGAAAGCACCCAGTACAAAAGTTTTCCCATGAGCGTTAAGTGCCCTTGTGTTTCCAGGTTGGGGTTAAGATTAAAGGAACAGGGGAGCTGCTCAGCATCACAGTCAGAGCTGCATTAGCTTGCATTTTCATGGCTGTTCAAGAACCAAAACTGGTAACTTCTTAAAAGTCTTCACAAATCCATATACTCAAATCAATTCTGTAAATAGACTTAAGTCCAAGAACAGTTTTTTCTATACCATTGAGAAAAGATAGGACAATGGAGTTTCAAAAGTCTTCAAATTTTTAACATGCATTTTTCATTAACTAAGAACAGAATACACCTGTGAATCTTTCCTTAATTCATGTTGAGTGGTCAAATTTGCCCTTTGAATAATTCCTTTTCAGTTATTTCCAATTCTCATATGCTTGATTTCATTGTGTAAAGATTACCATTTACTTTTACGTATTTATATACAAATCATACGTACATGCCACAAGCTTTACTCTTACTAAGAAAAATGTACCTGCCAGGTATAATTATGTTAGAAATGGAATTAAAGCCTAAAAGGCTTCATTTTATTCCTGTCTCTGTTAGTGGCCTATAAAATGTTGCATGAGTTGCTTTCTGTGCCTTAGTTTTTCACTCTCTGGCAACCCAAGCTGACATTTAATATCTCCATAAAGCACTTTTCTATTTAGGGAAGCTAATACTGCTTATCAAGAAACGATGGGGGAAATATTGTGGTTGCACTTCTTTTCTGTACAAGCTTTACATTTCTTCTGTAACCAGAATGCTGGAGAAATGGAAACGTGATCAGATCCCTGGAAAATCAAGGTGATATGTGCATTAGTCTTGGATGCACTTATTTTAGTGAAAAGGGTGGAAAATAATCTTAATCATTTCCTCCCAGAAAGTATCATTTCTTGGCAATTCTTGATTTTTTTTTTTATACCAAGATAAGGATGACAACTGCCAATTAGTACATCACCAGAGAGAGTTTCAAGCTTTCAGTGTGCTATAATGATTTACAGAGTGACAAATATTAAGACTCTAGAGCTACAAAAATACCTTATTAAAAAATCTATAATGAATATGGAGAAAAATGCAATTTTTAAATGTTTATTTTTACTTTGACAAAAAATGTTCAACAGGAAAAATAAGAGGTGACACTAACAACTGATTCATGTTCCATTATTTAAAATGTGTTTTTCCAGACATTAGCTTCTGTCATTGGGGTTGCTGTTATTGCATCTAAATTATTAATCTGTTGTTATTGAATATGACCATTTAAGAATCTAAATTACACATGTATAATACATATGCACCGATACTCAAACAGCAGACTTGCTGCCTGCATTACATAAAACAAATGAGATTCAGGGGCTGCGTGCACTGAAATTGTAATAGGCAATATTCTGCTTCAGGGCAGTTAATGTAAAGGCAGATCCCAAAAGGGAGAAATTCTTGGTTGTCTTAGTTCATCACCTGTAAAATATGAAATGAGAAGCCTTCCTTTTTAATATCTTTTCCTTTCCATAATTGATTAAATTACAAATAGTTTGGTACACCCTTTGTCTGTAATGTTCACAGTATAACTGATCTGAGGTGGGACTAGTGGATGCTGCCATGGAAAACATTGTTCATAGAATGGTGTGACATTCAACTCCTTTCTTTGTATTTGCATGTCTTAAACATTCATCTTGGTGCAAAACTACGTCTACTTAAGCAGTTTTGCAGCAGCAGAAGAGGGATGGAGAGACCTCTCCTCATATGCTAACAGGGGACGAAGTCAATTTCCTGCTGAAAGGTCTGTTGAATTCATGGGGATGGTGACTATTTTTATGTTACATTCCACTTTCTTCTGCTACTTTTCTTATTTTTCTTTCTCTGACCTTATTCTCTCCTAAAATATTTCTCACTTTTTTCTTGGCACCTTTGTGTGAATTGGGTTGTATCCAAGTTCCTGTTGCAAACTGTTTGTTACTTTGACTGATCTCAAAGTAAATATTGGAGTTTTTAGTAGACCTCTAGAGTGACTTGTTGCTTCTGTTGCAGCCATGCAAACATTCAAAATCAACCTAACCCCATCCTGCTGAGCTGATCTGTTCAGACCAGGTTACAAGAAACGGCTTGGCTTGAAAGGGACCTACAATTCAAAACCCCTGCCATGAGCAGGGACATCTTCAACTAGATCAGGTTGCTCAAAGCCCCATTCAACCTGATCTTTAAAACTTCCAATGTTGGGACATCCACAAATTTTCTGAGAAACCTGCCCCATTGTCTCACCACTCTGTAAAAATGTGCTCCCTATATTCAATCTAAAGTCACCTTCTTTAGGTTGAAAATGATTGTCCCTTGTCCTGTCACTGCAGGCCATGTCTCCATCTTATAGCTACAATAAGATCTCCCTGGAACTTTCTCTTCTCCAAGTTAGGTAATTTCAGCTCTTTCAGCTGTTCAGCATAGAAAAGGTGTTCTTGCCCTCTGATCATTTTTGTGGCTCTCCTTTGGACACACTGTAACAGGTCCATGTCTTCCTTTAAATTAATATTCATAATACAAGGCCTTTTTACAGATTGGAAGGTAGAATGTAGACAAATGAATTTCATAATAGTATATTTCCTTCCTTAATCTTTAACAACTGAAAAGGAAAACAGGATGTCTCTGATTTCCAGCTCACAAAACACACGAAATTTGGAGAAGCCTGTTAAAAAAATTTCTCTGCTCACTCTAAGAACAAGTAAAAATGAAATAAATTATTGCTTTTGAGTTCTACGGGTTTTGAAATGACTTTAAAAGTCATGTTACTCATGTAATTTTGCAGAATCAACCACTGAAACAGAGTTAAATGTATAAAGTGGTGTTCTATACAGGTAATGTTATTAGCAAACCAGTAGAAGCTGATAGATTTAACACTGGCTGCTTGACTGAGGAGTATTTGTTACTGAACAATTTCCAGTGAAAATCATTGTAACATCAATTAAGGCAGGTGCCTGGCTGAGCTTTTAACAAACTATATGAAAAATCTTGATATATGGCTAACTGTATAATGAGGTAAAAATTAGAATAAAAGCTACTTGGTAAAATTTAATACCGAAATTGAATTTGAAGGTGCTTGTGGGATCATTAATACCTGGAAAAATGTATGAGACAATTCAGTCTCTTACATGACCCTCAAAAATAACATCAGTGTATGGAAATTCATTAAATTTCCACATCTCCTCCTCCCTGTCTAGCACAAACCTGACAGTTCATTTTCCAGTTCTAACATGATGCTTTTTCTCAGCTGAGGTCTTCTAAATGGTCATTGCTGAAGAGTTTGTGCTTGTCCTGGATGAGGCTGACATTTTTCTACAGAAAAGCAGCTATAAAAATCAGGGTCACATGTTAAAAATGACTCAAACCAGAAGAGTACAGTAAAAACTTGTTTTTATAATTATACTAGTCAACTTCTCTCTTATTGCTATAAAAAGAATGTGTACAAGGGCAAAGAGGTATCCATTTACCTTATTAAAAGAGATGTGTTTTGGACAGAATTCATAATTAGGAACCCATTTGAAAAAAATCCCTACGTTCAAGTTATTAGAAATGGACATTAAACCACTCACACATTGTCTTGCTAATGAATACTTATTTTTTAAAGTACTGACATTGAATCCATTAAATGAAGCTGAAGATTGAATTATATTCCTCTGACAGCAGTTAAGCTGGTGACAGCTGATTTTTGTAGCCTTATTGAACAATAAGCCAGTGGATATATTTGTGAGCAAGACTGGTGCAGGTGAGGCCAAGATTTGACCTTAAAACATTCGCTCTACTTAGACAGAAAGGAATTTGTTTATCAGGAGGTATTTCCTTAGACCCAGCTGCAACTCTGTCCCTGCAGAACACTTGTATCACAAACGATCATGCATTTCAGAGATTGCCAAAGAAACCAGTTAATTTCATTAAGACAGAAAAGATTCAACTAGTTACATGGTTACAGAACCTTTGAGAGAGAATAATTATTTGAAATATGAAATAGAAATAATTCTTGAAGTAAATGCTTGTAGAACCAGGTCAGTGTACTAAGGTGGCCTTCGTTTACAGAAACACTCATCTGCCAGGGGGACATCAAGAACCCACATCTTCAACTCATTTTAGAAAGCAGCAAAAGAGAAGACAGAGAACAGATTTAATTTTTCCCTAACTATTATGTCTTCAAAAGAGAAAAAGAGTTCTTTAATGGTTTATCTTTAAGAATATACCAATTGCTAAATATTTCTTATCCTAATACACTCTCTGAAAGTCAGGCAGAATTAACACTCCCTTGTAGAAATGGAAGAAGCAAATTGGAAATCAAATAAATCCCTGTCATTCAGTTGTTTACTAGAAATAAGTTTCTGATTCCAGGTAGCTACAAGGCAAATGGTAACCGCAGAAAAAGTCAGGATAAATTAATTAAAATTATCATCTTTAATATCCATTGGATAGTATTCTGCTGATTCTGCTCTAGTATTCTCTCAGCAAAAAAACTTGAGTAATTAAGACTAAAGCCGAATATCACTTCCTCCTTTATTTGACACATCATTTTGGGCACTATGAGTACTGGATGTTCAATACAAAGGAGAAGAGAAATAAGGCAGTACGGTGCAAATGTTTCAGGCTTAAGATGGGCTGATACAGAATGTTAGCACCTGTATTTAAAATTGAGAACCAGAGCTTTCCCCTTTAACTAAACTTTTGCTATTTGCTAGAAATTAATATTTGCCTTCAAACAAAATGTTATCAACCATGTATGTATTTTAATTTCTATAAATATTCTTGAATCAAGCTCGTTTATCCTATTTCCTTAGGTACTTCTGTTCATAAATCCTCATTTGCTCTTTCAAGTTGTAGGAGAATAAAGATGAAGTAAAAATATACTTGTTCTGAGTCTTAAGACAATATTTTTGAATTAATCTTGTATATGCATGTGATATTAAATGTAACTCAGTTTATTTTATTCACATATAGTTTATGTTGTTATTTCTCGAACTTAAATGAAAATGTTTTACAGTTATTAGAAATTACTTCACAAATTAACAACAATGTTCTTATTATATTGGGTGTAGGGAGCATGGTATTACCTGAAACAGAGCCATTGGTCCATTCTAAATTATTTACTAAAGTCCTTTTCACAAAAAACTTGGATTTTCTTATCAGTTACCTCTGTTGTTGATGTAATAACTTTAATTTTCTTGTATAAAGAAGCAGTAAAGTGCAGTCTGCTTTGTTCTATTTTTAACAGTTGAGAAGCCCATTACTGAAATAGACTGAAATTAGTAAATTCAGTTAAATCTTCTTGCAGAAAAATTCTGAAATTCTCACCAAAATAATTTTCTGAGACATCAAAGCAAAGAAAATAATTTGCAAAACCTTTCTACGATCCTCTTAGTGTCCTTTTACTACTACATCAGAAAATCATAGTAAGAAATAATTAAAGAAATGCTGAGAAGTGCAATTTTTTTATGACGTGCAAAACAAGCCAAAATTTTACATTCTTTTCCTATGCAATTCATATAGAAACACTACTAAGAAGGGAAAAGTATTCAGGAAGAACATTTCTGCCCAGCTGCAAAGAACGAAAACATATATTTTTTTAATAAAACTAAAAAAAGCTGTCAGACTAAATGCTTTCTTATTAATGGGAGTAAATAAAGGTCAGATTAAATGATGAATACCTTAAATACAGTTATATTTCTTACAGAAACAGAAGGAGAGCTCAGAAGTTTAATACTACATTTCAAGTTGAGTCTTCTGTTTTACTTTCTTGTTTATGAGCTCTTTCCCCAATCCCCTCTCCTCTGCACACAGCTCCCAGTGCAATTAATTAAAAGAATGCAAATTCCAGCAAACCAAAATACTGCCTTCATCCTAAAAAGGGAGTCAAATAAACGAATCTCTTCTTCTGAATCTCTTTCTTTCTTTTTTCCTTCTAATGTTAAAGGTTAGAGACACATGAACAAGTGCTGAATAGTTTGTACATGTAAAATATACAATAGCATGTAGAAAAGTCCACAAATTTCAACAGGTCAGTGAATGAGAGATTTGAAGTTTTAAATAGACCTTTGTTTTGAGAGACCTATCTGCTTCATCTCCCCTTTCATGTAGTGGATAATTCATTAGATGGTAATGGTGAAGTAGGGCTGCAAAACAGGCAGTTTATAAATCCTAATACTACATATTCCTATTCTAAAACTTGCCTTTCTCCACGCCATCATTAGGAATTTTGACTAATTCAGCATCAACAGGGAGTAGGATTGCAGAGTTTCCTGTGCACACAGCTACCCCATTTTGGCAGATGGTTAAGTAAATAAATAAATGCCTTGAAGAGCTTTACTGGTAAAGTCTAGAAACCCCACTTCAGACTTTCTAAAGCACAGTTATCCTTTTTAAAATACATAGTATGTGCTCCCAGTAGGGTCATTTATTCTGTAAGTATAATCTTAATTACTATCTTTGTGCTGATGACATCCAAATATAATAACTATATCAAACAGTTCATGATGACTTAGATGAATCTGTCTCTAGTCTGGAAGGATGCTTATTAGACATTAAGTGTCGAGTGTCTGCTAACGTTTGGTGCTTAGAAGAGAATTGATTTTATTTGGCCCATTGCCTGCTAAATAGCATTTCCTCATTTATGGTACCATATGTTGGGAATACAAAATAGCTTCCTCACTGAATAATATTGAAGTTATATTTGACCCTGAAACTCGTTCTGAGGGCTACATTGTTAAGTCTTCATATTTACATGTCAGGAATTTAGCAAGGTTAAGGACATTGCTATTTCAGCAGGATCTACGGCTCTTTATTTATGTCCTACCACATCGAAGTTGGAATCCTGTAATTTGTTGTTTGCAGGTTTTTCCTGGCTGTTTGTTATACACACTTCAGCTGTATAGAATTCAACATTCTCTAGAAATAAGCTACAAGAGAATATCATCTTCTTTTCATCTTCTGTAAAACCAAGTGGTTTTAGGAAATGCACAAGTTGGTGAATGATGCTCAGCCTTAAAATTCAGGAAAAACACAGAGAGGTGGTGGTCTTTGGTGTCATTATTGATCACAAAACGGTGTTAGATGATATAGTTTTATACGTATTAACAGGCAAACTGTACTGCTCAGAATGCTTTTCCATTTTCTCTTTATTTCCTAACAAACTCCTGCCATTATTCCCATTGAGCCTATTTATGTTCAAAGTTTCTAAAGTTCAGTCCTACCTTCAGCACTGATCACTGTTGAGTGTGTGATAGAAAGTACCTTTGCAGCAGTTTGATAAAGGATTTGGGGGGTTGTTTCTGATGCTGTGTGATTCCATACTTCGCCCCTACAGCCGCAGAGTTGCTGTGCCTGCCAAATTATAGGTCCGCGCTGAAAGGCTGCTGACATAGTTAATCAATCTGTCGCAGTCCTGTGATGGGCAGAAGAGGACTTTGGTTAGGAGCTAAGAAATAAGAATTAGTCCAGGTAGCGTATTAACAGGCAATTTAAACACAAATCATTCCTGTTTGTGGAGTGTAATACTAAAAATGCCCTTAGCCCAACTCTGTAGAGAGAGGCCTCATTAGTTACAGGGTTATAATTGCTATACATGAAACTCTGTCAAACTCCACTTGTCTCTTCTAAAGTTATACTTACCCCTGCAGTGTTCTTCTGTGTCTAGAGGCTGAAAATCCAGGCATCCTCCAGAAGAGAGAAGCAGGGAAGAATAACAAGTGTCAGCATCCTCATACCTTTGTTGAGAGGAATGTGATGTTCTTGGTGGTTGGGAGCGCCTTCTTCCTTTGTCCAGGTTCTGCTTGGATTATGTTGATATATTCTTAACTCAGAGGCCTTTTTTCACATTAATGCCAAGCAGGGATTTGAATGCTGATCACTGGCTTCCCTCAGCTTTGGCTGATGTCAAGGACTGTTTGTTAGAGGGAGTCCCTGCATTTCTCAAGCCATTTCCCCAAATGACATTGACAGCGCTTATGCTTAGACCACTAGGCAACTGTTATAATAAACAAAATCTATTAAGTTCAAGGCAAGACCAGAAAATCTTGAGATCCTGCATAATCAGGTTGCCACAGAGCTCACAGCCTTCTGCTAAATAACACAAAGATCATATTTACAAGACTATGACAGAGAAGAAGAGAAGATGGGTGCAGCCTTCTTTCTGAACAGTTTTGGCCTGAAAAATGGTACAGAATAAGGGAAAATCACTCTTTCAGGGAGGTCAAATTTTTCAAAGCAAGACTTCAGAAACAAAGTGTTACAGCAAGGCTGGGCTTTTTTCCTGGAATTCCTTTTTGTGGTGTGCACCTACAAGCAAGGACTATTTTTCCCACCTAAAGAATAAACATTAGATCAATTGAACTACGCTGGGCATTCCAGCAATGCTTTATCTGTGTGACATTTTGCTATCCATATTGAACAAAAATATTGAATTAATTAGGAGAAAAAACTAATTTGAAACCCAGTTTATCTAAAGGAAATTTGACCTAAATTACATCCTTGAAAGGTTTTTTGACCACTAAAATTATTTCTTAAGGGCTACTGGAAATAATGTGTCTATCTCAAACCTGTCCCCATGGTCACTGAGTGTGACCAGGCGCTGAAACAAAACAGCTAAAATGACAATATCAATATGAATTACTTTTTATGTGCTTTTAAAAGTTTCTTTTTTACTGCCATTACAAAGCATAAGAGTTTTCTCCATTTGCATGCATGTTACTTCATCCTTCTATTCAATAAATTTTGCTTACACAGAATAGACATAATGTCTGCTTATAGGTTAAGCATGTGCCTAACTGTCATTTTTGAATCCTTTTAAACTACATATGAATTACATATTCACATTGTACATAAAGAGATTGAATCATGGAATCAGAGAACCATAAAATAGTTTGGGTTGAAGGGACCTTAAAGATCATCCAGTTCCAGCCCCTGCCATGGGCAGGGACACCTCCCACTGGATCAGGCTGCCCAAGGCCCATCCAACTTGGCCTTGAACACCTCCAAGAAAGCATTTGATTTCTTCCCTGAGCTGAAGTATCAATATATATGATTTTCTTAACAGAAATTGCATGACTGAAATGGAAAACACTCAACCTTTACATGTTATAACTCTCAAGTGCTATGTTGCCTAGACTGTTGTTCAATGAATCAATACATGAGCTATATATGTTAAGAAAATTATTCCACTCACTTAACAATGTATTTAACAAGGACAGAAAGTTTAAATGAGGTCTGTACTTTTTTTATTTTCAGAAATACTGGTAGTATATTAAAAAATTTCAGATTTTTTTTCTCCCATTTTTTTTCATTCCATGGGATACAGAATACTAGTGTGTCTATAAGCAAATACAATCTTTTTCTTTAGCAGAACTTAAAGAGAGGATATGAATATTTTGCAATTCAGCAATACCAGAAGCAACTCCATGAGTACTCTGTTAAAAAGTAGAGACATGTTGCTCTTAACATTACACAGAAGATTAATTTTACTGGCATTATATTCCATACTGACTATAACATCCTTGGGAATCCAGAATCAGACACACTCAGCAGTGGTGGTATTAAAATAAAGGTGAATATTACATATCTACATTTAGCTTAATACTGAGAACATTGTATGAACTTCATAATGAAGGTAACATATTACTGATGGTCACATATATTACTGAAATCAATCTACTAAAAATTAGACAAAATTCATATTTAGGTCTGTCACATCTTTCTGCATTGTGGCTTATAGAAATAATTTTAAACATCCTGGATGACAGACATAGTTATTGCACTAGAAAAGTTCCTTCCACTCTAGAGTGGGAAATAAAATACCTGAAATCTGGCCTTTTCAAACCAGAAGTGACTTTAGGTGCCATAACTGTATGTCAGTAAATCAGTGCACGGAAGTTCTTAACACACCAGCTTCAAAAGCTCAGTCAATCTGAAGATGTTTCTTCAGACGTACAGGACTGAAATACAAGACCTGGATACTGCAAGAAAACTGATAAATATTTATACCCTCTATGTAATTTTCTGCCCCTGCATGCAACCACAGTTGCAAATTGGTCCTTTAGCAGCTCTGACAGTGCTAAAATGGCTGATAGAAGTGGCACGGTAAATATAGCAGCCACTGTATCCCTTCAAGGCAAACCAGCCTCAAGACACGCAGAAACTTGATGTCCCTGACTTTCACCTATAAAAGGAAAGGAAATGTCTGCGTGTCTACACAGAACCAGTTACATGTTCATGGTGACTCCTAAACCTTTCAATAACCATGGGCCACATTATAAATAAAATAATTGGCAACAAGCTGTATTATTTGTTAATAGGAACCCCAGAAATGAATAGCATTAATCTGATACAATCATTTTTTTACATAACATTTGTTTTCTCTCTTTATGACTCTAATTTACTCATGTAAAATAAAGCCAACTTTGGGAAACCACATTCTGTTGGTTTTATCTGATTATATGTATAATTCACAGTGACTGTGAATGACATATTTGAATGCTTGAAACATTTAGTACAGCAGTTCTAAAAGCCCAGAAACCAAATGATACACACAGTGATAATAGGGCAATTGTATACATTTGAAAGACTGCTTTTCTCAGGGTTTCACAAGTAACTTCAGGATTATAAATGTTCAGATATGATATAATGATGAGTGATTTGAATTAGCTTTTTCTAGCGGTATGATTAAGAAAAGAAATACGTAAAAAAAATAGAATTTTCTCTAAATAAAAAGTTCTTTCAGACTAGTGAAATGGGCCAATAATGTTCTTAAACAGCTCGAAAGGAGGAAATGCAAAATCCGCCCCCTTGGGTGGAAGAACTCCAAGTACCAGGATTGGGTTGAAGCGTGACTAGTTGGAAATCAGCTTGGCAGAAAAAGACCTGTGGGTCCATGCTGGCATCAATCTGATTGTGAACCAGCAACATCTCCTCACAGCAAAGGCACCCAATAGCCTCTGGGGTTGCATCAGGCAGAGCTTTCCCAGCAGAGGATGCCCAGAGGAAACTTATCTCTCTCTGTTAACACCTGATGAGAGGGTGACAGTAGAGAAGTAGCTGAAGTGGTTCCCAGTGTTGAGACAAGGGGCAATCAGCACAAGATGAAAGACAGGAAATTCCATTTAAATATAAGAAGTTTTAGGTTGGTTTGTTGTTTTTCTTTCTTAATCTGTGAGTGTGTTTGAATGTGGAAACAAGTTGTCCAGAAAGGTTGTGAGTCTCTGTTCAGTGAGAAGGTGGGACTAGATGATATCCAGAGGTGCATTTTAAACTCAGCTCTTCTAGGATTCTGTGACAGTGGTAGGTTTGAATATTAAGTAAAATCACTGTTTAAAATACTCCATGGCTACGAAATTGAACACCACATCAAAAATATGCCAAGATGTTAAAAAAACCCAAACTTTCTGTGATTCTTTTAATTTTCAGTTGGATTAACACATTCTTTGCTAGGAAGTCCTTTATGCCGCTCCCTTCCAATACAGAAAATGTCCTTTTCTTTTTCAGAGCCAGTGTTTTTATTTCTGCATTGTCATTCAACTTTAATCTCCTAATATAACCTAACCTTTCAAAGGCCTCAAATGAGCTAATTTAATTGAAGTTCAAAGCATCTTATTGTCATGTATTGCTGTGATGAATTGATTTCCATTAGGTAGTGTTTACAAGCACCATAACATCACCTGAGGTTCCTACTACAACAGAAGTGTTATTAAAACTAAGAGTTAGTCAGTGGCACTTTAGAAACTTCAGATTCTTATATATATATATATTTATGTGTTAACATTGTCTATTCACAATAGATACTCTTTCTGCTCAAGTCTTTAATTTCAATTTCACATAGATTTTGGCAGGATACCAAAGTTATTTGAACTCAGCTGAAGACTTACATTGACTATGATGGATAATGCTTTGAAATGCAAAACATGCATTCCAAATAGCACAGAGTACCCATAATACTTAGTAATTTAATGACATTTAACACTGTTATCCTTTTTTTAGGGAGTGATCTTCTAGAATTCAGGAGTTCTATAACAACTCAGTGATTTAGTACGAATTTTTTGCAAGTGCACAGGTGGACAACATAAGAACTGGTTCAAAGCTTTAACCAACACCAGCATACCTAGGAAAACAACAAAACCACACAGAGTTGTTCCCTTGATGATCAGTGTATACTAAAAGGTATGCCAGATAGCTGTTTGAGTCCCAAACTTCAAAATATTTGAGTTATATTAGACTCAATATTTTTCCCCTGTTTTTCTAAATCAATATTTTTTCATCTTTCCACCTGATTTCTGTATATATTTTGGTTCTCAATGAGGATAGCCCGAGAATATTCATTGTATATCTCGTAAAGACAGAGAATTGAGTTTACTGCACAATTTGTTTTAATTTTATTTATCAGATCAGCCCTTTTACGTGCACTTTATATATCTGTTCTCTTGTAGGGAAATAGAGGATAAGAAAAAGTGAAGGTGAAGCTGGAATGGAGGCTTGGACTCAATTTGTCTTGCAACCAGAGAATGAAAAGTTGTTTTGCAATGCAACCTAAGAAGAGCGACTAATCTCACTTAATGTTCCTCTGCACAACACTTACAGGTAGATTTGCCTTTCTGGATTCAGACAAGGACAAACTAGACTGAAAATAAATAGGAACAAAAATGAGAAAAACTGAAATATAGTGATAAACAGCCGTTGTCTTTGGAACTTTTGCTTTTCTTTTAAAATCAGCTTGTGGTTAGACTTAATGAATAGCATATGCCTGTTGCTATTACAGTAGTAGCAGTCCAGATTTCTGTCTGGAATCGTGATTGATTAACTTGCACAAACTTGAAGGCTGTTTAGCTCTAAAGATTTGATTCAACCTTATTTGTAGATATGTACACCAAAAAAGCTTGGAAAAAAATGGACTACCTAGAAAAAAAAATTAAAATAAAAGAGGTGAATGCTGCTCTTACTGTTGTAAACATGCCAAAATCCTGCTCTCCAGGATAAGGCTGAAGAGCAGTGCTCAAGGCCCAGACAGGAGAGAGGTATTCCTTTTAAATCTCTGGATAACCTGTATCCAAGGGTATTAAAAGATCATCCAAGGAGAAATTTCAATAATCCCTGTTTATTATTAAGTCTTAGAAAACTGAGGAAACTGAAGGAGTGGGAAGCTAATCATAGAATCGTAGAAGTGTTTGTGTTGGAAATGACCTTAAAGCCCATCCAGTTCCACCTTCTGCCAGGGGCAGGGACACCTCCCACTGGATCAGGTTACTCCAAGCCCCATCCAACCTGGCCTTGAACACCTCCAGAGATGGGGCAGCCTCAGCTTCTCTGGCCAGCCTAGGCCAGTGTCTCACCACCCTCATAGTGAAGAAATTCCTCCTTTTGTCTAGTCTAAATCTGCCCCTCTCCAGTTTATACCCATTGCCCCCAGTACTATCACCACAAGCCTTTGTGAACAGTCCCTCCCCAGCTTCTTGTAGCCCCTTCAGATAGTGGAAGGTCACTCTAAGGTGTCTTGGGAGCTTTCTCTTCTCCAGGCTGAACAACCTCAACTTTCTCAACCTGTCCTTGTATGGGAGGTGCTCCAGCCCTCTGATCATCTTTGTAGCCTCCTTTGGACTCTTTCCAACAGCTCCATATCCTTCTTATGCTAAAGATTCCAGAACTGGACACATTTGGTTCCTGCTCTTCAGAAATGATGTTGAAAAAGGGGCTGACATGAGAGTCATACCAAGGAGAAGCAGGCATGAAAAATTCCTGAGTTTTAAGAAGGCAAAGCTATGTCATTAAGTTTACAGATGACTGTAGAGTAACTATTTCATGCTCTGTAAACATGGACCATGGAATACAAGCATATGACCCATATCTGAAAATAAGATCATTTGATATTTAGAAGGAAAAGATAGAAAAATTCATTAGGTAAATATTGAAATGAGGTCTGTCGACTCTCTTTAAGAGACAACTACTACAAAAAGTGAGTAAGGAACTTGTTCATGGATGTGAATTTTTCTGTCTCTCCTGACTAACAGAACACTCTTCTCAATAAAGAATGCTATTCTTTATTCTGCAGTGTTTGCTCACTATCACTGTTGTGTGAGTGTCACAAATGGCATTAAATTTGATGATTGTAGTGTTAAAAGCTTGGCAAAATCTTAAATACTAGTTCCACAGGAAATGTCAGGTACAGCTGTGATTCACATCCAGCAGAAGAGCAAAACTTCAAAACTGAGGCTTTTATTTTATGGGCCAATCTAGATGCTGCTTTTGGTTACAGGTAATCGAAAAGCAGCAATTAATAGAACACCTATCAGTTTCAACAATCAACATTTTCTTTTTTCAATTATTGCAGCTCCCAACTATACTTTCTCTTTTACAAAGCAAAGCTGTCAAAATAGCTGTTTTTTCAAGGTGTACATAATGCTTTTCCTAGTGGCGTTTTCAGGTGCTGTTTAGCCTTTTTTGGAGATTAGTAATGCTGTTTTGTGTTTAGGTTTGAGTATGGGCTTAAATATTATTCAATTATTATTAAAAAGTAATTTATTTTCAAACATTAAATATACAATTAGTAGAATTTTTTGACTGATTTTTTAATTGAAAATTGTAATTTTCCAAGTAAAAATGAAAACATATGCAGAAATGAAGGTATATACTGCAGATAAATGCAATACCAGCCTCTCAGGTTTCAGACAGCCATTTGACTGTCTACGTACCTCATTAGTTCTATGTCTGGTTGGTTGGCTTCTTCAGGAAACAACTGTATTTTTCTGTTACTTCCACTCTTCTGTTCATTACATTTTGGTATCAGTTTGGGAAGGAGTTATTATTTCCCTTGTTATTCTCCTCAAAAATAGAACTTATAATTATTTTTCCCTGTGGCCAGGTTTTATATGTCACAGTGAACATACTACAATGAAAATATATTGAATTTTTTTTCTTGTCATTTTTATTTTACCCAGTCAAGATGTTATATGACAGAAGATTCAAGCTTCAACTTTATCATTGTTAGAAAAGGGGGTTTTGCTATAAATTTTTCTCCAATACATTTGCTGTTCCCATATAAAACTTAACATTCGAAGACTAAACCAAACTAGTCGTAGATTGGTGTATGCAAGTGCAATGCGCTTTTGGTGGTGTATTTTATATGAATACCAGCTGAGAATTACAATAATTTCATTCTAAGAAGTAAAGCAAAAACCTAAAGAAAGAAGTACTGGATATTTTTGGCACATTTTATTTCAAAAACAATCTTAATTTTGTAATTATAGATGAAATTGAGAGGAAGACAAACTGAAAGAATTATAAACCCACACAACTCTTTCTGCTTTCAAAATAATTTGATAAATTAATCAAATTTCTATTTAAAGAATGCATTGACCTCTCAGGTTTTGGTGTTTTGAACATCTCTGCTAAATCTACTAGTTCCCTTCTGAAATGCTTTGTTGCTTCCAAAACATTCTCTCTTTTTCCAGACATGATGTGCTATTAGTATCATCTAAGTATTAATTATATATCCATTAAATCTGACAGAGTTCATTATTATCAAGTGGAATAATGCTATGATGGTTCAAAAATGCTGTCAAAGTTACAATTTGTAAAACACAGTCTGATGGATGGAATTCTCAGGGAAAAAATTAAGGCAATACCTTGAGGGAGAACAAGAAGAAAGGAAGCAGTGCGCAAGGCGCTATTTTACCCTTGTGAAACAGAGTTTAAAAAATAATTTTAATTAAGGAAGGCTTATTTGCAGATTACTTAAAGAATGATTATTTGACTTCTGTTATTATCTAGTCATGCAAATTACTTGCAGGCAAACTACATATTAAAGAGGAAAACTTTACCTCTTAAAAATACATCACCCAAAAAATTTTTATGGTTCACTGTCAGACCTGGATACCCTTATAGGGAACATGTTTGGTTGTAATAAATCTCATAAGGGTAACGTTTCCTGTAAGGTCAGCATTATTCGAAACACAGTTTTATCCAGCTCACTAGTGTACCATAGTCACAAAATTTGTGCATCCTTTTTTATTTCTTTATATATGTTATATGATTTCAATATCTTGCAGTTATTTAAAATAAATTATTAGCAGAATTACCTATACAATTCTTTATAGCCCCGACTTGGTTTATATGAGAGCTCTGTGTTGACTCATGCCTGAATTAAGATTGCAAAAGCAGCAACACCACACAGGGTACAATGTGGCTTCAGGAAATGCATTTCTTGCCATAATATGTGAGAAGGAAAAGAAAAACAATACAGCTTGGCTTTGAGAACACAGATCAATTTGAAATAAATGCATAAATATTGTTATTTGTAAAGTGACCACATTCTGTGTGGTATCACTGTAAAAAACCAGAAGCACAGAATACTGTAAAACCACCTTTAAATCCAGCTTTTAAGGTAAAACTCCATTAAAAATATATTCACTCTGAGTGATGTGTGGGTTATCAAACACAGCGTGGCAGATTATCCCAGCCTCTGAGACAGACAATATATAATGTAACCTGTGGTCACCTATTCAGGGAGAGGGAAAGGGCACACTGAAGAAACAAACAAACAAAAAATTAAGTCAAAGGATTTTAAGGAGGACAAAGCCAAATAATAATAAAAAAGATTGACACTAGACACAGAAAGGAGAGGGCAAAGGGTCTGCGAGGCCAGTATGTCTATACATGCTAATATGGCTTTCAGCCTGGTACACTTAATTCATTTTCTATTTGTTATTCTATTGGCAACCAAGCTCCTACACCGCGCATTTGTCAGCATTGAATTGCATTTGCTTCATGTCAGAAAACCATACAGAAAGGCCTTCTGCTATTTTTCTGTTGTCATTGTTTACCACAGCTCTGAACCTTGCAGCACCGAGTGTGCAGGGAATAAGGGAACAAACATGGGTGTATTTTAAGGCTTCGTCAAAGTGAAGAATGTTGCCTTTGAACTCATTAAGGAGTGATTTATGTGGGGGATTTCTGGAAAGTTTGTTTGTTGGATCTTTTTCGCTTCCCTGGGCAACATAGTCCTTTGCAGTGTTTCTGCAAAAAAATAAAGTATTGGCTATAATGTAGATATTCTTAACTGCCTAAAAAGTCCTTGGCCCTCAGAAGGTTCTAGTTATACAGAGCATCACTTTCTAATACTACGATTTTATTGAGATTTAGTGGAAAATACTTTTGCTCTGGATTTGAAAACAAGCAGGGATTCCTGTGGCTGCAAAGACTGCCAGGTCTCCAGACTTTATGTTCTATCAATGTGTTTAGCGCTAGGCCAGGCAATGAACTAGCCTGTTAAAAGAAGATCCGAAAGACGATGAGTAAAATCCTGCCTTTGTTAATGTCATAAAATCATAGAATCACCAGGTTGGAAAAGACCCTACGGGATCATCGAGTCAGCATGAGTTTAGTTACTATGCTCAGTACGCTCACGTTTTTCACCCAATTAAATCTTTCACAGGAAAAAAAGGCTGCATCTTTTCATTACTGAATGACAAGCGATTTGTTTACTGTGTGCAGAGCTAGGCTTCTCTTTCAGCCCACGCTTAGGAATGATCACAGCTGTCAGAAAAAAAGACAATATTAATAAAAGAAAAGGCTATATCCTCAGCCACTAAGTCTACCCAGTATTCAGGAACAAGGTTTGTTAATTTACACTAAGTTATTCCCGTTAGACTGCTGCCTATTTGGAGCTAATTCAAGTATCTCCATGTGCCACTCAATGTAGAGATGATGTCAAAGACCTTGGCATAGCATTTGATATTAAGTAGCTTTATCCTGAGTATGATACTGTACCCACAATCTTCAGATGAGATTGGATATGCAGAAAATGCAGAGGATCAAGCAAAATCCTATTTTCATTCTAGCTCCAAAAAATACAACAGCGGCTGTCATATACAACATCCACTACAAATTCCTATTTAGCAAGTTCATAGTGATTCACTTAAGTTGATTGTTCCTGTGCAAAATTGTTACATCACTGATTTTATCTAAGATGCTTGAGTTGATGTAGCTATCAAACAGAAATGCTACTCTTCTCAAAGGATCACGTTACAGTAGAATAAACTGCTTTAAAATTAAACTGACTCCTTTAATCTTCACTAAACAGCCCCAGTATTTCAGATGCTCTGAGAATACCTAAGCAGACAGTTTAGTGAATTAGATTTAACAAATCTTTTTATGATAATGAGTTGTATCCGTTCTATCACAAGGTTTCCAGACAGCTTCTTTCCTGTGTAGTTCCTGAACTTTGGTATTTTCTCTAAGAATGAGGATTTTTTTTTCTACATGAGAGTATAGAAATATTGATAGAAATACTGATATTTTATAAGAATAGATATGTTTATTTTGATAACTGTATGATTTAGAACTCTGCCCACATTCAATTTACTAAACTCAAATTTCCTAACAACTGAGCAGATGGTAAAAAGGTGATTATTTTTTTAGAAGTGATAGAAACAATTAATGAAATATAGACTTAGTTTTATTATTGACATTATTGCAATTGCTTATTGCAAATATTTGAGAAAGTATTCAGTAGATGAATTTATACATACATAGAATGTGCACCTGAATCATAAAATAAGAAGTGGTTTTGGTTGGAAAGGACCTTAAAGGATCATCCAGTTACAATCCCTTGCCATGGACAGGAATGGTTTCAACTACATCACATTGCTCAAAGCCCCATCCAACCTGGCTTTGAACAGTTCAAATGATGGGGCATCCGCAACTTCCTTGGGCAACCTGTGCCAGCATCTCACCATCCTCATTGTAAAATACATCCATTGTAAAATATATCCAATGTAAATCTACATTCTTTTGGTTTTAAAAATGTTGCCCCTTATCCTGTCACTGCAGGTCTCTCTCATCTTTCCTTTAGCCCCCTCTCTATGTTGAAAGTCTGCTCTAAGGTCTGCCCAGAACCTTCTCTTCTCCAGACTGAAGAACCGCACCACTCTCAGGCAGTCCTCACAGCAGAGGGGCTCCAGGCTTTGGATCATTTTTGTGGCTTCCTCTGGACCCCCTCCAACAGGCCCATGTCTTTCTCTATCTGAGCACCCCAGAAGTGGATACAGATATGCACGATATATAAGAATGCACAGAAACAAACATACTTCAGTAAAAGAATTTGTTATATATCTATATATCACCTATATCTATCTATCCCTATTACATATAATAAAAATAAACATAATATGTTTTCTTTGTATTTATGACATTTGAAGAAAACCAGTGCTTGCTTCTGGGACTAAATATGGAAAGCAAAATATTTAGTTAGACAGGCATGCAACTAAAAAGTAAGGAATAAATACCTTTCCCCACTTTTATTTATCATAAACTGTAAAAAAAAGTAATAGTGTTGTTAATGTCCATTAGGTTGGAGAGGTTTTTAAAGTGTCTTTCTGACCTTGATTCTCCTTAATTCAAGAGATATCACAAGTTTATTAATTCATAAGAAATTACTATTTCTCAGACTGGCTGGATAACATTTTCTTCACTCCTTTACATCACATGTCATAGAAAACCTATGCAATGATTTCATAAGAAATAGCTGCATTGATGACAACATTTATGCAGCATGAGGTCTTGCAGCCCACATCCTCAAGGGTGAATATGTACCGAACTTCCACAAAAACACACCATCCTGACAGAAATTAGTCCTGATCTCTCACGTCCTATAAATGTATAGGATTTTAAAGAAATAAAGGATTTTGCAACTTCCAGAATTTAATCCCGACATAACAATTATTTAAACTCCTCTATGAAATAGGGAGTTTATTTTCTCCTAAGACAAAGCTAATCTATTGAGAAGTTTGTGATTCACACTGCTAGTGGCATTTTCTAGAACCTCTTATCATTAGTACTAAAAATGTTTTACCATCTGTCTCCCTCTCTCTTCACTCATTTGTTTTGCTGTCTGGAGTTGTGCTATTTATTTATTGAAGAAAGAGAGAAAGTCAGCATAAGGAATGCAGATATCCTCATTTCGGCATACTCTTTCCACCTTCTGCCTCAGTCCCCTGAGTAACCTGCTTTTGCATGAAATCACATGCTTTGATGATGAACACCATCAGTAAGGACAAAGACTAAATATAACTCAAACACCAGATTGCATCTCCTGTCAAACAGTTTACTAACTAGTACATGAAAAGTCTTCATTTGCCTTTTGTCCAACTCCCACTTACCATGAGGGGTAAGAAAAAAACCCAGACCACCCCCTAAAACAAAAGCACAAAACAAAAAGACTTAAATCAGCAACAAAAAAACACCTGAGGTTTTACTGCTTTTTCTATTTGTCAGTTTGTCCTGCTGTCACAGACACATCTCTTCACAACTACCTTCTTCCTCTTTCCAGGTCCTTTAAAAACATCCACATGAAGACTATCGCAAGTTCTTGAGGGGATAAAAAACATGGTGCAAGCACATGAAAATGATACATAGGTACAGGCGATCCTAAGCTGTAGCTTAATAGGAATGAGTTGGGTGATGTAGAATTTTTGTCATGCTCCCATAAGCAACCTAAGAAATTAAGTGAACCAAGTAGTAAGACTTGTAAGTTAAAAACAATTTAGAAAAAAGCAACATTCTCCTGTTTAGGAGTTCTCTTACATTACATGAACATTAAAACTGATTGCAGTGCACTCTTAACCATCAAGCTTGCATTGTCTAGCTAAATTAGAATATTTTTAGAACACCATTGAATGCAAGCATTCAAAGAAACTAAGAATGCACCTTATGTCTTGGTTAAGGTTAATCACATCATTAAAAAAACAAAATTGCCCATTCAGTGCCTTACTAAAACTGAAACCCATGGAAACCAGTTCAAACTGCACTTCAGCATCCCTGACTTACCTGGCAGCAACATAACAAGATCCACTTTCCCACTGCCTCTCAGACAACTAAAGCCTCTATCTTTCAGTTATTTTATTAGTCCATAATCAGTGAATTGCTTACACGTTATGGTAGAGTTCAGTAGCTCCTGGTCCTTGGAAAATGAACTAGTACTGGTACTCAGCTCAAAAGACTTTAGCAAGATGATGTCACAACTTGGTATTTCTTTCAGCCTCGCAAGTAATTTACCAGAAACACATAGAATCATAGAATAACCAGGTTGGAAGAGACCCACTGGATCATGGAGTCCAACTATCCCTATGAAACACTAAACCATGCCCCTTAGCACCTCGTCCACCCATGCCTTATACATGTCCAGGGAAGGTGAATCAACCACCTCCCTGGGTAGCCCAAGCCCCTCTAAAATTCAGGTCTGGCAGGAAACTACCTGATAAGCCTTTAAACACAGGAACACGGGTAGCATAATACAATGTTTTACTCTGATAAGGAATACATTGAAGAAGCAGTGGAGCACTCGATGAATATGCAGTGATTGATGAGGGTGTGTGCTTAAAGTGCGCTAATGAACAGTAATCCAGTAGTGTAAACATATAATTTCTCAGTCATTACCTGTACATTAACATTTGATTTCATATCTTGTCAACATCAAGTGGGAACTAACACAGCTGAAGGAAATTTCATTTGGATGACTGCTCAGTAGAAAAAAATAGCTCAAATCTTAAAGAGCATAAAAGGACACATTAATCTTCACCATCCCCTGAGCTGCTCAGCTGAAGGCTATGGCAGTGGACTGTTTTATTGGTAGGACAGCTTGAACTATGTCTGCCTTCTGCATGATCGCTGAACCTTATTTTCTGTTGCTCAGGCTCTTTTAACCTCTGCAAATGCCAATTCCTTCACAGTATCTGTAAAGTAAAAGTGACAGAGGTAAAAAATACTGCCTAAAGCCAGCAGATATTGAAGCTGTGAAAATAGATATTTACCCTAAGACTCTTTATTCCTGGGAAATAATCCTAGGAACAATGAAAGTGAGTAACAGATGGGGTTTCAAATACTGAAATTCAGCTTCTGACAGTAAATGTTCATAATAAATACTGTTAAGAAAATCTGAAAAGCCACAAATGGGCCTAGATCTCACCGTGCATTTCACAGGATAAAAAAAGCAATAATATCCCTGAACCTCCAAATTCCTTTCTTTCTGATACCAATGTATAGTAAAGCAGGAAGTTTTTTAAAGACTATTTACCATTATTATCCTCCTGTTACTTGGTGTCAGAGTCATGGTCTTTACTAAATTTATGTACAAATGATTTTTTTTGCAAGTCACTGTTACAGATTTGAACAGAAATAGGTAACTTGGGAATGAATAAATGAAACAAATAATGATTCCAAATAATGAAACATTTGTCATCAAAATGCAGATTTTGAGATGTGGAATATATAAAAAAAATCTTGAATAGTATTATATATGCAACAAGCAAAAGATCTTCAGAAGGGAATACTCAAATTATGTTGCTCACAGTCCTACATTTACCTGATTTTAAACTGGCTTTAACTCCTAGAATATTAACAGTGATCAAAGAAATGCCAAAATTTACAATTTTACATAATGACTGGTACACTGCAGAATAATTTCCTAAAACAGAATTTTGCGAACAATACCATCAGAAGGATGTTCAATTTTCAGAGAAATTTACTGCTTGGGGTTTTGTTTTGCTTCATTACTGAGGCTGAACTGGGTTCTCAGTGAATGATCTTCAAAATCAAAACTTTTCCATAGCCTTGTTGGTAGTAACTAGATCCCTAAAGAATGATCTCTAGAATTATTTATATTCCCCTCAAAAATCAAAGAAAATACAGCCTTTGTCTTATTTCTTTTATATGATTTTTTTTTTTACTATATTGTTTTCTAGTCTAATTTCTTTGTGTTGCAAAACCTGCCTTTTAGTCTGGAATTCTCATTAATAGTGGATGGCTGTATTTACAGTTCCAGAATACAAAATTAAAGACCATGATTAAGTATATTCTTTCCAAATTCGCAATAATTAATAACTAAATAGAGGTTTTACAAATGGAATTAAAAGCATCATTTGCTTGTCTAAAATGTCATGGAAACATTTCTTAAGTTTGATTTATTTTGAGGGCAGTTATTAAATATATTACTGTAACAGTATATGATGAAGAAGCAGTAATGAAGAGTTGAAATCAAAGTTCATAAGGTTCTGTGAAAACAGTTTTCTAACTATGTTGTTTCAGCTGTAGAATTAAGTCCTTCTAAGCAAGACATTTTCAGGGAAAAATGAAGACACAGAATCATAGAATAGTTTGGGTTGGAAGGGACCTTAAAGCCCATCCCTGTCATGGTCAGTGACACCTCCCAGTGGATTAGGGGCTCCAAGCCCCATCCAACCTGGCCTTGAACACCTCCAGGGATGGGGCAGCCACAGCTTCCCTGGGCAACCTGGGCCAGTTCCTCACCACTCTCATCGTGCAGAAATTCCTCCTTCTGTCTAGTCTAAATCTGCCCCTCTCCAGTTTATACCCATTCCCCCCAGTCCTATCACCATAAGCCTTTGCAAACAGTCCCTCATCAGCTTTCTTATAGCCCCTTCAGGTAATGGAATCAAATTTATCATAGATTGTTTTCCCAGTCACAATTTGAATCGTGGTTGCTGTAAAAGATTGATGCACTATTTGTGGGTTGGAACTAGATTTCTCTTCCAATCCAATCCAAAATATGCTATGATTAAAGATTCTTTGTAACTAGAAGGAGGGAATTTCAGAGCTATGTGTAACACTGAGGTGTACGGTGTATCATTTTGTTGAATTCTCCTTCCATGGGATATTTCTCAAGATCTAAGAAACACCTGGCTTGCTTGAGGGGATGAAAAAAAAAGTGATAAAGTAAAGGAAAGGAAAGACAGAAAGAAAAACACAACTGGAAGTAATTTCTTATGTGAAGTACTAAGAACAGAAAATCCTTGAATTGCTAGAGCAGCTGGAGGAATATTTAAATGTGAATAAAAGCATTTTGTATTTTAAGGCTTTAAGAAGAGCTTTTTAACTTCTTAAAGCCTTTTCTAAAGGAAAATTTCATGCCCAAAGTTAGATCATCCTTTACTACAGTGCACACCAGAAGTATATTAAAAATTTAAAATTATTTACCTTAGCTATACTGTTAAGTACATCAAAAACATCTTATGAGCCCTGCACAAACAGCAGTGGGAATATATGCCTGGAACTATTCTAGAGCAGGTAGCATTTATATCAAAAATGTCATGTCATATAATGACTTTTTAACCTTTCTGTTGGCAATGCTGTGAGAAGAAGGGAAAAGCCTCTGGTTAAACAGGCAGGGAATACTACAACACAGAGTCATGAATCCATAGATGAACTTAAAAAGTCACAGAAACCGTCAGCAAGAGTAGTTGAGTAAAATAATAAAACAAAACGTATCAAAACCATGACTCTGCCATCGTGGAATCATGTAACAGACCTTTACAGGGGTATATGTCTATGGCAATGCCCATGACACTGAAATTTGATCCCAACACATTCAATGACTTCAGTCTAAGATAGATAACTCGGCGTTCAGTGCATAAACCAAGCTATCTCCTGTCTATTTTTTACCTCTGGTACAAGAATGTCAGTGCAAAGCCTGTGATTCACACCATGAACAGATTCTGTGAACACTCAGTCCTATAGGCATTGCCTCTGAAACTCTACAGGAAAAAAAGAAGTATCTGTGGCTTATATGGGATCAAATAAGAGCTCATTGCACTATCTACAAACTATTATCCAAGCGTTCCACACTACTGTGCAAATATCAATAAATGAAGCTTTGTGACATTCAAATGTTATATAGACAGTTAGTGGTAAGGGAATGCTCAAGCAAATGAATAATCTCAGATTGAGATCCTGCACCATTCTAATTATAAAATATCCTTATTATTTTCTGTAACATTTTATGGTACAATAATATTTGGAAAATGACTGTATTAAGAGCATGACATTTACTGAAGTGGAGCTTTTCATATATAAAATAATTTCACTGCAGATTATTGTGCAAAACAGAAAATTCAGAAGCAGAGGTCAGTTAATTTCTTTTATAGACTACCAATCTAAAGTTAATTTATCATCTTTCCATTTTGCTATCCTTATTCAAATGAGAAATAAAATATACAGCTTCCTTCTACAATCTCATATTTTGTCCCCTTTATGTTATCGTCTCATGTGTGTTTTACCTCTTGAGCACCATTTTACATTCTTGGTGTTGCAAGTGATTTATGAGGTTTACTCTTATGTGGCTCAGACCTATTGATTCATGTGCAGTTAGTGAAGGATACATATTGTACAGCTTTCCAGAATGAACACATGATGTTTGTAAGAATCTTTGTGCGGCTGTTGTGAGTTGTTCTCGGGCAGTAGCCAGACACCCATGCAGACGCTCTTGTTCTCCTCCTCCACTCCCAACAGGACAGGAGAAGGAAATAAGATGGAAAAGCTCATGAGTCAAGACAAATATATGGGCATCACTTAGCAACTACCATCATGGGCAAAACAACAAGACCTGGGGAAAATTAATGTACTTTATTACCAATTAAAAATAGAGTTGGGTGGTGAGAAACAGGCAAAAAAGATCAATCATCTTCCTCCTGCACCCTCTTTCCCAGGCTCAGCTTCACTCCTTTGCTCCCAGCTCTTCTGCCTCCTACCCTGAGGGGTGCAGGAGTGATGGAATACAGAGCTTTGCGAATCATCCATCACAGCCCCTCTCTGCTGCTCCTTCCTCCTCATGCTTTTCCCTTGCTCAAGCGTGAGTCCTTTCCATGGGCTGGATAAACCTGCTCCAGTGTGGGCTCCTTGCAAGCTGCAGCTTCTTTCCCACTGTCTGTGGTTTAATTCCTGTCCTCTGAAATACATAAAGCATAGAAATTATAGAGATTATTACAGTTGCAGCTGGTCCACATGATTATCGCAGGCCTCTTCCAGTTGAACTGTTCTGTTCTGTTCTACAGATATTGCACTGACATTGCTATTGCCTCTTAATTGTTTAAGAGCCAATTTTTGGATGCTTTCAATAAATACCATTTTGGTGTACAGCATATGAAGGATCCAGAGTTGCGTGAAACCTTACAGAAGTCAGGACCATATTATTCTCCTTTGAGTAAAGCAACTAGCTGTCCTATGTTGTTTCTAATGGTTTCAATAAAGCTCATTTTTGTCAGATTTGTTTTCATTTCCAGTTTCTCATGAAAGTAGAAATCTAACCTATCTGCAGGACTAATATAGCTATATAATATTACAAGTACAGGCTGGCTTTCCTGTGCTGATTACAAATGTAATCAGGTCATAATTGCTGGTTCCTAGTTATCCTCCTACTCTTGAGTTCTCCCTCATTGGCCGCTTTTTCTGGTTTTGTTAATTAATCATTGATATTCTTATTATATTCACAGTTTGCACACAGAACATTGCAAGAATCCTAGCTACATATTTGAGAGTTTATTTCTAAATTGCTCATCCAAGATATATAAAAGTTAGGCCTAGTGAAAAATCTATATTCACATATTATGTCCATTAAACAATCCACAACTATTTGAATATCAAAATTAGAAGAAAAATGAAAAGATCACTGTTGTTTTATGTGTATTCATGGAAAAGTGTTCTTACTCAAAATCATGTTGAAATCAATGGTATTTTTATTTCTTTCAGTGCAGGCTGGACAGTAAATGTTTCTACCATGCTTTATGCTATATCATTACAAACAATGATCCTGTAAGTTCAGCACCTAAAAGCCTCACAATCTTAAATATATTTATTTTATTTTGTATTCTTTGTTTCTGAGGAAAAATATGTACTGCTACTTTCCCTTTATGGAACGAACCTGACTGATTAACACACTGGAACCCAATGACCATGTTGGACTGAAGCCTGGATTTCCCTGCCCTGAGACAATCACTCTGATAACCTGACATTCCTCCTTTCTGCAGGCAGGACTTGAAGCAGTTAGGCAGCTTGATTTCAGGTGTTTTTAACTGAAATGTTTATTTGAACCTTTTTGAAAGGTTTCCCTCTGTAGAAACTCCTTTTTTCCCCTAACTTCAGATTTCATTCTCTTAAGCCAATTGTCTTTCTTGTATTTTCTTTTTCCAAGTCTTGTTTTGTTCTTGGCTCCAAATGCTGACAGCTGGTATTTTATCCATCCCAGCCTATTTGTGCAATGGGAAGATCCTCCTCATACTCTTCTACTTTAGAAAAACCACACAATCCCTTAACCCTTCCAAAAAACCCAAATTAATAAACAAAAACCACACAAAAATAATCCTGATGATAGAACAAAAATAATCCTGATGATAGAGTTCTAAGAAAACATTCACAACAGGTACTAGATTTCTACTACTGGGCTAAATAAATCATAACAAAAGCAAAAATACCAGTGACTGGTTTGGTCAAGCTATATTAACAGTAGGAGACAGTAAAAGAATAAACAAAGTAACTAAACTACTGTGTCATATGGAAAGACAAAAATCCATGCCAGCCCTGTTCTGTTCTTGCAGAGCGATTCAATCAAGACTTGGCTTACATTAAACAAATTCAATTAATGAAATTTAACCAGAAATAAATCTGATGGAATTGCACAACACGTTTCATTTGAATCAGTTGATCAGGAAATAAGAAATTATCAGAAGTGGAATACTTGTACTTTCAAATAACATCAAATCAATCATTCCTCATGCAATTCTAGCAGATTTTGCAAAGCACAGATATGTCTGAAATGAGGAATATCATTCCTGCTCTGTGTACTAGAAGGGTTTTAAGTGGAACTGTTTTCTCATTCTTTATCTCTATGTCAAACATGTCTTTTTAATTTTTTCCTCCCAACTGCCTTCTCTGTTCAGAATTTCTAAGTACATGTGGACTTTGAAATTAAACTTACTAGGTGTCTTCTATGGAGCTCTTAAAAAACGGTTATCAGATGGACTCTTTAGTCATTGTTGCCTAGACTCATTTTAAACTGGAGTTCAAGAAAGAAAAGGTGAATGAGTCACACAGTAAACCACATGTATTGTTTCACTAAATTATTATCTCAGTTTTTCACAGAGAAATGTATAGAAAAGTGGATTGGATTGTGTTGAGATATGATTGGCTTTTTTGATATACAAGGTGATCTTCTCTCCATAGAATACTAGCAAGATGCATCATAGTTAGAATAAATTTTAAAATAATACTAATGGAGTATATTATGGACATACTCAAGCCCCTTTTAATATTTCATATCAAAGAGGTTGTGAAAAGTCTCATAGAAAATTATAGGTGAGATGTGATAGAGGCTGGAGTGAGAACATTCTGGAATAATGCAAGGAGGGAGTAGTAAATTTTCCTGTTGAACAATGATTAACCAATTTACTGGAATTGTTAAAATCTATCCACTATTTATAGTCACAGAAAGAAGAGTTAAGATGTCAGCTAGAATCGGTGTTAGACCCACTACATGGAAGATCACATGTATGCTCAGCCATCACAAGTGTGACACGGGAGCCAGGAGCCAGCAAAACATGCAAGCATAAGTTGGTTTTGCAAGGGCAGATATTCCACAAGGAGTAACTATTCCCCTTACACCTGTTAGGACAATCCCTTCAGGTCTGGAGCCTGTGTTTTCTTCCCAGGTTAACATTCACACTGAGGCATGGAAACTGGGCTGAGGTTGCCAGGACATTAACAAATGCAACTATTTTGAACACAGATATTCAAATATTGATGTAATCTTTCCTCTGGTATTACTCTGCAATGCATCATATGCCTGAACCCCCAAAACAACTCCAAAATCTTGCTTTTCAGTCTTATTCTGTTTGTCTTGATGACGGCTTATCACAAACCCTTTAAACATAGTTGTCTCAGGAGCAGCTGCTGGCTGGAACACAAGGTTCCTACCCCAAAGATCATTCCCAGCAGTGCCCCCCAGTTCACCTATGTGCTGGTGCTGGAGCTGGGCAATCAAATGCTACTGCAGAGTCAGAGAGAAGTAAAAATTTAATACAAAGCAACTGTTCCATGTCCACCAGGGTAACCTGCTTATCCCAAGGCATAATCCATTTTATATTGCATCAATTTCTTTTGTGAAAAACAAAATGTAAAAGGGAAAGGGTTACTGCTGGTATGGCTGTGACGATGCCAGGTTGCCTGGCAACAGTAAGTGCACAATTTGGAGTGAAGGAGGTCCGGCTAAATGGAAAGATGAGTCAGAGGCACACTGAAATGAGCAAGAAAGGGCTATGTTCTCAGTGAACTTTGATTAAAAACAAAGCAGAACTACCCAAACAACTGCCTCTTGCCCTTAACTCATAAGATATAATCAGGCATGTGCTTCTTGAGAGGAGGTGGAGGTGAAGGGCATACACTCAGTGGCTTCAAGTTACATTGCCAGGTAGGAGCTCACGTTCACATACAATCAGTCTGCAGGAAAATGTTAGTGCTCAGATATACATCTCAACAGTGACAACACTTCTCCTAACAGCAAGTGCAGCACAAGCAACCTTTCCACACTGCTTCTACAGCATGTTTGAAATTTGTCCTGTTGAGAAAACAGAAAAGAAGAAAGAACCATTCGTTTCCACATCCATTAGACCTGTCGTGCAATGGCCAAGTAGCCACCAGTTATTACTACGGCTAGAAACATGGGCTTCAGTCACTGAACTGATATTTTCTTTTCCTGACCTTCATTCTGTCATGGACAGAAGCTCATCCAAAAGTAACAAAGTGAGTGTAGCTCCCTATAAAGGCAAGTAATTGAATTTAATAGAAAATTAACACCGAATAAAATGTCACTGAAGAATGCAAACTGGGAAATCCTTCAGTTCAGGACTTCTTACTGAACGCCTACATTTTATACATGAGATGGATGGAAATGAAGAAAGAAATTAAGCACAAAGCTGTAAGATCAACTATGGAAATTATCTTTTATCTCCAATGAACTGAAATCTAGTAGAGATATTGCAAGCAAATGCCTGATGCAAAATAAAGTGAAAGAAGGTAATAAGGAATGGACAGGTCAAGGAACAGGGCCCACTGCCAGAAAAATATTTTTGTCATATGTCTCTAGAAAAAAAAATATTTTGAAGTGTCAGGAAACAACATTTTAGAGCAGTAAGCAAATAACAGAAAGCAGGCAAAAGAGCAGACTCTCACTGGCTGCCAGTGATGCAGAGTTGGAATTAGCTTCGGCAAAACGAAGAATGAATAAGGAAGAAACAGTAGTGGTGGTTATTAAAGAGCTGTTATTAAAATCGATTAGTGCCTCCTTCTGATCTCCCTCCCCAGTAATCTTTATCCAGTAAAGATTCAGCCTATGTATATAAGGCTGTTGTATTCATGCACGTGCTGCTGAAATTATCGATGACATTTATCAGTTACATCTGAAATAGAATTTAAACTGGATTTTGGCAATCTGAGTCAGCCTCCTGGCAATGCACATGGTGTCATTTCTGATAGCATCTCTCTGTTTTGGAGGCAAGAAAACTGGTCAGTCCAGAGCTCGTTATTATGAATATGGTAGGCTGTAACCAAGCCACAAGGCCTTAGGATACTTTAGGCAACTGAAATTATTTATGGGTTCCTACAAATGTAAGCTAAGCATTTGCTTATTTACCTTAGAAGAAACCAGTTCAGGAGTATGACTCCTGTTCTCATGTGTTTTGCTAGATAGGAGATATTATAATAAATTCCCCTAAGTCCAAATGGCCTGTGAACAAAATCATTACATTTCTTTCCAGCTACACTGTGTGTCAGGTCTTGGAATGTAGCAACATGTCCTTAGAAATTAAGTTTTAGGTAAGTATTCAAGTAGAAGATGCTTTCACAAAAATTCTTTCATGTAGAAAGTGTGTTTGAGTGCCTGTATGTGTATGTAGACATGTCTATGTTTGCACATATGTATAAATATGCACAAACAACTACTATACACACACATGGAATGTATAAAAAATGATATAATGCTCTATTTTTTCTTTATTTCTGCTTTAGCTGCCTCAAGCTGGTGAGGGCAAGGAACACAGACCAATGCTTTCATGGAAGAGATAGCTGCAGTCAGCAGCTTTTGACACTGCACCTTCACTGAACTGGCATTGCACTAAACTCTGTATATAATGATTCCCCATCTACAGTGATGACAACATGAAGAACTGTTTCTCCAGTCATAAATATCCATACAAGAGCAAAAATATAATATTTATTTGTACCTGACGTCTTGTTATCCTCTAGAGCTCATTAAAAGCACTTGCTGACAATTCAGCTTCTAGCCACTTGGTCAATATAAAATCATTTTCCATTTCCCTGAAAGAAAAATATTTTTCACTTTTAAATCCAGAGAAAAGAATTTCCACAGATATATCTCAATGCCCCAAATGGATACATCTTTTTACTGCATACCTCTTAGTTCTTTGATTAGGATTAGTATGTAGTAGTATCAACAATAGCGTTAGCATTATTATCAGTATTAGGCTGAAGCAAATTACCAAGCATTGCTCTGATGAAGCATGCCCCAACATGACAATTTTTCATCCAGGTCCAAAAGGGTCTTTTTACTGAGGTTAGACTACAGTTTGGCACATGGTTACTTTTCCTGCTACCAAATATCACGTCCTTATTCAGCAAGGTAATACTGGAGTGAAGGTGGACTACAAAAATTCCATTTATTGAGATAGCTTTTGTTCCTCTGAAAACACCTAATGTGATTGTGGTTGTATTGAATTTTATTATCTGTATAAAACTCGCTCAAACCTACAGATAAAATGCACAAAATATAATAAACTTGCTTCAATGTTCCAACTTCTTCTAATGTTCAGTGTGTTCTTTTTTAATCTTTGTCAGAGACATGAGAAAAAGAAATAATAAAACCTGTATGCTAGGCACAGCTGGCAGTTCCCTTCAAATGTATTAAACCCTGAATAAAGACTAACAAAGATAGCAGGCCTTGTTAATGAAGAAATATCTTTTTAATATATTATTATCGAGAGTTACAAGGAATTCAGAGAGCCTAATGAGGCAGTGAAAAAGCTTAGATGAAATGTAAACAATCAGCTATAGTTGTGCTTTCCATTTAATGAGCACTTTCAAAAGGATGAAGGAAACCTGGCTCTATAAGTTCTGGACTTGGTTAAGAATTACTAACAGAAAATGATATGTTTCAAAACACATCTTTGCAGATTTCCCCTTCTATTAACCTCTTTGCTGGAGAGTTTTGGGTGGATAGATGACATAGCTAATAGATAAAATGTAAAAATAATACAATTCATCACTTTAACAAGACAGAATCCGTGTATTCAAGTTGGAGGAACCCTTTAGCAGAAACTACACATGGAAATCTTAGTCTGGGAACTTCAAATGGGTTTCAGTTATAAGCCTGCTCAAAATTTACAGTATAGGACAGAATTTACCATCCATTCCCATCCTCAAACAGAAAAGATCTCTGCTTTGATGGCAAGTACAGAGCATAGGCAACTAAATCTTCGACATGCTTAATATTTCCTGTCTCAAATTACGTACCCTAATGAAAAACAGCTGAATCTTCACCTCCTTCAAACACCTGCTCCAGGTTTCAGAAACCTTATACCAAGTGTTTATACAGAAACATAATTCAATATTTTCAAATGATATACTGAAGGAATAGTTCCCACGTAGGAAGCCTATAAACTGCTCACTTAATCTGTTTATGGTTTACTACACTTCAAATGCAATTAGTCAGCATAGGTCATGTGCTTTTCTTGTTGTTGTTTTGACTAAACGACTTTAATTTCCTTAAAAAAATTAATAGAGATCAAATGGCAAATAATATATTCCATTGCTCAAACAGACATTACCTTGTATAAATATGAATTACGATGTCCCATAAAGAAACATTCATGAGCAGAAGACCCAATCAAATTTGCTAGTACATGTGGCTTTGGACTTCAGAGAATTGTATTCCTTAAATATTTGTGTAGGTAAGGATTTGATTGATTGGTAGCAGTTAATGATTAGGTGGCCACATATTAAAAAACAAACATTTTCATCAAACGTGTTCATCTAACGTTTTCATGTTTTCTTACAGTTTTCTACCAGCTTTACTGATAATGAAGAGTTTGGAAAAGAAGGTATAATTTGAAAATGTGAGTGACTAAACTGGTTAAACCTTTATTCAGCAGGAATAGAGTCTGTCCATTTCTACTCCTCATTATTTGATGCTCTATGACTATATGCTCTACATCTTTTATATACTGAGCTGTCAGTTAAGCAGAAGCTGCTTTGAAAATATGTTTGTGAACATTTAGAAGATAATCATATGACACAACCATTTTTGAGTTTCATGTCTATTTCTATTGCAAAAAAAAAAAAGACTCTGGTGTTTAGACAGGAAACACACTCAAATCTCTTGGCAAAACAAAATGTGTTACAACACTTAAGATGAGATGCTGTGTTGTATATGAGGTCCAACACAAAAAAACCAAGATTGACCCTGTAGCTCAAGAACCGAGAGTTGGAGGATTGAGACAGAGAGATGTTACAGAACATTTTCTGACCTGACACAGCGAGACAAAGCTCAGCTCGATTGCTTCACTCAGTGTAAGTGGATGCAGGTTCAAATAGAGACTTTTCCTTGCCCTCGTTTGGAAATGTCAGTGTGCAAGAGTGAACAGTGATTGAACATCCAGTTTCTTCTGAAACTGAAGAAATGCATGATAGAAATTTTTCAGTTATTGACTGAGGCACACACACGTGGAAACAAACTAAAAAGAACATAAAAAACTTCATAAAAATTGTTTATTTATTCTATCTAGGCCTTCAGAATGGTGAGATGGGAATTCAGAAAGCAAGAGCAATGACTAACAGTGAATGGCAAGTCAGTAGAGCATGGACATTCACATTTCAGTCAAGCCAAAGTTCCTGGCAAAAGAACAAGCAGGAACTTTGAGAATAAATTCATCCTCTGCTGATACTTCTGTGTTTCCCCCAAATATTCTTTCAGTCCTAATAGTCAGAAAAAATAAGAGGTACAGATTGGGAAGTGAATACTTTTATTGCTTTATTTATTATAGAATGAATAGAGGAGAATTTCCCCTGTATCATTCTGCCATTCCGTATGTTTAACTAGCTAGAAGTGTAACAGAAGGAGAAGTAAGCTCCCATGTCCTTTTTAAGCCTAGTTTTCTCTATTGGCAATGCATGCGCATCTGGCAATAAGCTACATTTCGAGTAAGACATCTTTCTTGATGAAATGAATGAAGCTGGGTGATAAATTTAATCTGACTCATCAAAGAATAGCAATTTGTAAACAACATACACTTTATTCAAATGAAATTGGCAGATAAAGCGATTTCAGGAGGTCCTTGGGGGTGAAGAGATAGATAACAGACTAATACTAATCTCACAGTTGTGATTCCTTTGTCACAAAGTTCTTCAATATTTAGTAGATCTTGCCTGTTGAGATCACAGTCCCAAGAGTTCCACGCAGAAGTCCAGACAATCTTCTGAGGTCAGAACTTCAGGTCCCTGTTTCCAGATTTCAGAATATAGGAAATGGTCCTGTAAAATGGTATTACCAGTCAGGGAGAAGAAATAGTCAAGCATACCATAGAAATTGCTTGGTAGCAGTATGAAAAGAGATTAGAGAGACTGCTAGCGAGCCAATGAATTTGTCTTATCTCTCCCATTCAGACAGAGACTCAAAGTATTTTTAATTCTCTAAACTTCACCTTCAGAGTCGAAACTTTCTTAAGCTCAAAAGGAACTGAACTAAAATGGTGGGGTTTTTCCTAGTATAAGTCTATTTTCTGTGAGTCAATAAAATATATTAGCAAACTCTGATCAAGATTTGCAGTGATTCTATATAACTTTGCAGTTCAAGTCACAGGGCAACATCTGTCTATGTTCCCTGCTAATGTCACACCACGTGTACTCAGTAAAATGCTGAAACTTTATTAAAAAAAAACCAAATAAACAGGCAGTGCAACAAAGAATTGGAAAATGAAAATCTTTGATTTATTAATGCAAAAATTTAAGACGTGCATCTCGAACAAAGTAACATTTTTCTCAGGGAGGCATTGACTATACTAACTCAGAACATTGTGCTTTTCCTGTGAAGTTCAATAATCCAGAGAATGATATGCTTTATAAATCAGAAAATTCAGGAGTCTAAAGTCACTTTACTCTCTATGTAATATAATTTCTAAATACAAAATTCTCATTCTCTTTTTCCTGTGCCATAAAAGTCGAGATAAAGGTTTTGCCTCAATTAAAGTAAGATTTAGGAGTCTAAATTGGCAGAGAGATAAAGAAGATGACCACTTCAGGGAGGATATTAATTTTGGTTTTATTAATTTTGCCCCAAAGAGTCAAATTTAATTTGTTCCTGTGTTCTTCATCACTTCTTATTGAAGCCACAATGAAGGGTCATGAGTTATCCCAGATATTGGACTATATTAACCAGACATTGGCAATTCTACTCTGAAATGTTCAATGTCAGAAGCTAAAACTACAGCCATAGAAGTGAGCTTGTATAACCCATGTCCCTGCTGAGGCAGACTTATTTTCTACAGCTCATTTGTTAACTTCTGTACCTAGGTCTGCCTGTAAACATGTTGAATGATGGAATTTCCTCTTTCCTGAGAGAGTCTATGGCAGAAGTCATATTCTTCAGCAACTATCAAAGCTTCTGACTTGTACCAAAGAGACAGGTTTAACTTGATGTATTGTTTACCATAGCTTCAAATTGTGTTTCCTCAACAATCTTCAGCAAGATATAAGCACCTGCTTAAGTATTTTTTTTGTATTAAGAATGGAATTTTGGGTTAAAATGGAAACCCTGGGCTTAGTCTGATCAGCTAAATTAATAAGATCAATTTGATATCAGAATATGCTGGTAATATTATGAGAAGAATGAAGTTCCAAAAATACCAGTATCTACCAGGTGACTACGTATGACACCATATTATTTATAAGATTTAATATAATTAGGACATAAGGAGAATGATAGACTGTGTGTTATTAAAATATTTTCTATTGTAATTATTATCATTCAGAAAATTCACATCTTGCCATCTTTAGCTTGACCAGGCTCTGATCTCATCTATGCCACTATAAAACTCAGAAATTCTTCAGCTATAGTTCTGCTAACAATGGCAATACTAAAATCAAAGTCAAAGGCTAGAAGCGTGTTAGTAATTTGACAGTAGTTGCATTTTTTTGTAAGTTTTGAAGAAATTTCTTGATTCATTTGGTCCATGTTTGACCTTGAACACTACTGTGAAGCCCTTAGGAGAGGGTGAGGGGAAGATGGACTCTGCCCAGCAGTCCAGCCTGTTCAGATCCCTTTGGAGCCTCCCTACCCTCCAGCAGATCCACACTTCCTCCCAGCTTGGTGTCGTCTGCAAACTTGCTAAGGGTGCACTCAATGCCTTCATCCAGGTCATTGATAAAGACATTGAACAGGACTGGACCCAGCACTGAGCCCTGGGGAACCCCACTTGTAACTGGCCTCCAGCTGGATTTAACACCATTTCCCACCACTCTCTGGACCCGGCCATCCAACCAGTTTTCCACCCAGGAGAGTGTGCGCCTGTCCAGGCCAGAGGCTGACAGTTTCCATAGCAGAATGCTGTGAGAAACTGTGTCAAAGGCTTTACTGAGGTCCAGGAAGATACATCCACAGCCTTTCCCTCATCCAGCAGCCAAGTTACTTTGTCATAGAAGGCGATCAAGTTAGTTTGGCAAGACCTGACTTTTGTGAACCCGTGTTGACTGGGCCTGATCACTCGGTTCTCTTGCATGTGCTTCATGATAGCACTCATGATCACCTGTTACATGATTTTCTCTGGCACTGAGGTCAGACTGACAGGCCTGTAGTTCCCTGGATCCTCCCTGTGACCCTTCTTGTAGATGGGCACAACATCAGCCAGCCTCCAGTCCAGTGGAACTTCCTCAGTCTTCCAGGACTGTTGGAAGGTAATGGAAAGGGGTTTGGCAGGTACATTCACCAGCTCCTTAAGTACCCTTGGGTGGATCCCATCCGGCCCCATAGACTTGTGGGTGTCTAGTTGGGTAAGCAAGGCTCTGACCACCTCCTCTTGGATCACGGGAACCTCATTTTGCTCCTCTGCTCCTCTTGCAGAACCTGCTGTTGCCCTCACAGCCCTGACAGAAAGGACTTCATAGGTTCATATCCAGTATGTCCTTTTCCTACTCAGCTCCTAGAGCCTCTTTTTCTTTCTGGCACCTCTTTGGTCATTTCCATCTTATAATTCTGCCTACCAAGCTACTGAGGTTATTTCAGGTTAAAAAAGCTGGTTCTTGATTTCTGGTTAACACCTTCAAAAAATCCAGCACGCAAATTACAATCAGGAATCTCATTTTGGTTACGATGCTTCATGCTTCCTTTTTTGTTACTCTGATTAATTCTGCTTAGTCAATTCAAATATCATCTAGCTGAAAAACATGTTTGGTGTATCAACGGAGTCTTTGTTATTAGAGCTGTAATGAAAATGCAATCTGAATCCTGCAAGTGTAGCATTTGAGGGTAATGTGTTTATTATGGAAAAAATGGCATTTGCTGCATAATTGGGGTAGTGATAACACATTAATGTGGAGTTTGAACCTCAAATTGCCTCCTTTTGTATTTCAAAAGTATAATTTAAAATGACCTCATATGAAGTCTTAGGGGAAGTCTTGACGTTATAATCACAAATGTTATTTTTGGAATAGCTGAGTCCACAAACACAATATTAAAATGAGACAACTCATGCTAACTTTTAGAAGAACATCTTATCTTTATTTTACATATTCTGTAATTTTAAATATGTAATCATTAAATTACTATAAACATGTGTCCTTGGGTGGTAATAGTTACATGCCAGCTTTGAGCAGGACATTGGACTAGACACTTTCCGAGGTCCCTTATCTGATTCTTGAAGAAATAAAAAAAATCTGTTATTTCAATTAATTTAGGCAGCCTTATCCAGTGGGAGGTGTCTCTGCCCACAGCAGGGGGTTGGAACTGGACGGGCTTTAAGGTCCCCTCCAACCCAAAACACCCTGTGGTTCTACGAATTTAAAAAAAATCTTAAATATTTGTCAAAACATGTCTGAAGATAATACCCATCTACTATTGTGTACAGACAACTTCTTTCTTCATTTTACAGACACTCAGTCAACATTGAACAGCTCATCTGCTGTTTGTTTCACTTTATTTCCCAAGCCTCAATGTGTTTCAAACATCATCCAATATTTTAAAAGTATTTTTTAAAAAAATATGTTGTTCAAAATTAAAAGCATCGCTCCTTTCTTCCTAAATGCTAATAAAGATTTTTGCATATGCAAAATTGAGTATTACATTTATGACTGAGTTATGGAGTGAAATTTAATTTCTCCTGCTACATTACAACTCTAATAATTCACTCATTGGTTACCTTTTTTAACATTGAAGCTCTCTCTTTGTTACAAGTTCTCAAAGGAATGAATTAATGCAGATAATTCTGTTAAAATAAGGGGAATACAAGAAATTGAATTACAGAAAGTAAAAGATTTTTAAAGGGAAATTTTTATCTCTAAACTATGAAATAGCTAAGTAACTGTTTCTTCTTATGCAAAACCACCAGGTTTCTGCCCTCAATGATATTTTTCTCAGTGCCTGCTAACAAACAGGTACTAAAAATAAAATGCTTCTAATTTTAAGGAACTTTCTTTCACAATTTTGGAATTTCAGCATCATAATTTGAAAGCTCCTACTAGTAAAAAGGCTATCAAGAGCCCCTCTAAATAACATGGCAATACCATTATAAAAGAAAAAAATCTATCATCTTCAGTTCTGGGCTCCCTGCACTCTTGTATCAGGTGCTGGTATGGTGGGCTGCTGAGAAGCTCAAGCGAGCTGCCCCAAATCATCTTGCTTGTTCTCCCTACCACCATCTATGAGCTAAGGCGAAACTCATGTGTTTCCCCAAAGTCACTAGTTGTATAAAAGCCATAAGATTGTGCTTATTTTTTTTCCTCTTACAATTTAACTTCTGTATTTTCTGTCAGTCCAGAATCAATGGGTTTGTCCCTTGCTTTTACGTTTTCTATGGCATTTCTTTGTTCCATATAAAAAAGACATAGTAAAGTAAAATGAACTTGCACAAACAATCCTCCAAGGTGTGGGATGACCATTTACATTCAATGTAAAGCTCAGATTTTTGTGGTGATATGACTGAAAAGGCACAGTAATTCATTGCTCCCTTTTGGACTCAAAGCCCTCTCTTAAAGCCACAGGCATCCTCACTTACTCTGTTCTGACAGAAAATATAAGGATTGTCTGGTATTACATCAGGATCAGCACACTGCCTGATCTCTCACACCTCTGTTAGTTCACAGATATGCGAGATACCTTGTTTTCCTTCAGGATTCAGTGGGAATCCTTGAGCAGTGACAGAAGTTAGTATAAGGATTAATCAAAAACACTTCTGATATAGTAAGCAGGGTGCGGAATACAGGCATGCCAACTACTCTTGGGAATATCTAGTACATGAACTTGAGGTAACTGCCATTTGTGGGCTTTTTCCTCTTGATATCTTAGAGTAAATATGGAGTATTTCACTACTTACTGACAGTGAACCTGAATTAGCTATAAAGAACAGAGTAACCATATCTCTTAAGCTACTGGCACAGCAGTGCATTGAAATACCACCTTCTAGATGACCTACACCACCGGAGAAGCTGAGAGCTTTTTGTCATATTGATAACGTGATTCGAAAGTGGGATTTACTTATTTATAACCTTGTTCATCAAAACCTGTGTGCTAAACCTCTTTGAATTGACCTCAAGAGGTTTTATTTCTGACCCTGTCCTGCTCAAACACTTCTGAGAGTGGGCTGGAATCACATTTGTGATTTTAAGAGTACTAAAGCATAAGCTAATAGAAATCTTACCTCTAACTCCACAGCCCAGAGAGACCTGAAGTAGTATAACTAACCGCTAATATTTGCTTCGAACTCCTCTGGAGCTGCAGTTTGCCAGTCTTCAGCATTCTTGTCTTGTAGCTCATATACAGAAACAGTTTGTAGAAATGGGAGAGTAGTAAAACACTGGTTTGTGGAAGATGCAACATGATACACTGATTCAAAATAGCTCAGTCTTTACACTTGGAAATGATTCAGAATTGTTTGATTTAACTGTAAAGTGATACTAAACCATATACTTTCAAAAAGTATACTCTAAATCTAATGATACTGGTATGATGAATGTACACTCGGTATATTTCTTTAGAGAAAGAATAATCCTCTATCTTACTGATAGAATTACCCTGTTTTACTCTAATTGAGTAAGACAAACAATCCCATGAGCTATGATGTCAACAAGCCTCTTTGTAATATAAAAAGTTTCAGAGTACTTAGAATCAAAAAAGTAGGACACTTAATTTAATTGCTAAGAGATAAGTTTGATCAAAGCTGAAGAATGTGAACCGCATCCTCTAATATAAGAAGCTTCATTTAGAAAATGGACTTAATAACAAGCACATTTATTCATTGCTGGCGACTTGTGATTATTAATATTTGATCTAAAGAATGCCTTATACTTAAGACTCTTCTATTATTTACATTTATTATCCAGTTTTCGCCTGCCATTGCTTTCTGGCTTCGCTATTGCTAAGAAATATGTAACCAAGATAATCATATTATCTTCCATCAGTGCTGCAATTTGCTTAACTGCAAAAGCCATACACAATATTGTAGTGCTGCTGCTCATAGAGGATTTGACTAGAGCTGATCCTCCTCAGAGCAACTCATTCTCCTGACTTCCAAAAAAGGTTGCTAAAACCAGGGAAGTTACCTCCATTCCAGTGGGCTGAAACTTAACTTCTACTCACAGCCCCAAAGAGTTAAATGGTCAAGGTATCACAAGGGAACTGGAATCCTGGCACAAGAGTCTATTTCTTGTGGTGATACAGCTGGCTCTGTATATATGGGCAAGGCCCACTGGAGATGAATAGTCCATTTTACTATGCATCTCACAGTTTATGATGGTTTAGGGAGGTTACAAAATTATTTTTTATTGTGCAAAGCAGCATCATGATTTAATGACTATCACTCTACGCGTTTCAACATTTCTAAAGCAGTAAATATAGTATCAAATGTTCGGTATTCTGCATGTATGTTTCTGTCTCATTCAAAACATAGCAAACATAATTGGAAAAATAATTAGGATGTATATGAGGGAGGCCTTTCACAGCAATTCAATTGCCTTATGACTTTTGCCTGAAAGGCATTTGTTTTTCTTTTTTTTTTAAGGTACTCCTGTTTGGTTTGGATACAATTATTCAGAACAATCAGCATAGCACAGCCATAGAAAGTCAATCTAATATCATACAACTCTTCTTTCCCTTAAAATCTGAATGATGTGTAGGATACTGTAGTTAGGGGTGAAGAAATCTCCTGACCTTAAAGAGAAGACTGCTTGTGCCTGAGGGCAGCCAGAGGAACAAGAGGTGATATTTGATTTGATGGGCTATGGCAATTCTTTTGCTGATTCCTCCTGCTCTTCAAACTCTGTGCTCACAGAAGCTGTAGAGTCCTAGAGCCATTTCTTTATTAGGGCCTGCTGTGCTTTATCCTAGTTATATCTTCCCAAGCAGACCAAGTGGGAAATGGGGTGTTTGAAAGACGTTTGGTAAAGACAAGTCCACGGGGAGTTGATGTCCTGAGGCCCATTGTTGATTTTGGAACTTTCTTGGCTTTTGCAGTAATAACCTTCTTAAAGCATCATGCAGGAGGAAGAACAGTCCAAAAATCCCTGCCCATCTCATGGGAGGATGAAATAATCCATCACAACTTCAAAAAATTTTTTTGACTTAGAAAGGTTTTTTATGTATTAATACCTCATATCCATCCAAGTAATTCCACGTCCAGTATCTTTTATAGATATTAATTAATGTTTATAATAATCACAGATAAAGAAGCAGCTATAAATTTGGGTAAATTTGTAACTGAAAACTGGGGTCTGTTTCATGCCTTGAAGATGGTTCAGTTGTACGGTTACTGGGGAAATAAATTTAATGAGGCAGAGAAAGAAACAACACCTGAGAAGCAAGCATCTCTCCAGGACACACTAGGACTGTAATTATCAATAATCACCTTTCAGACTCAGAGTGTATCAAAAAGGTAGGGGTATAAAGGTGATATAGGAAAACCCCTTATTTTCCAAGTCATGTTGTGCTGCTTATGCTGAGAAAAAAATTCCTTAAGAACTATCAATTTAATCAAATATTTGGGAACTGATTTCTCAAGTCTCCCTCCCTCCTTGCTTCTGATTGAGTGAAAACTTCAATTTCTCATTTTAGAAATTCCCTATTATTTTTTTTTAATAAAGAATGATCTTTTGAATGCACTCCAAATAAACAGTAACTTCAGTTCTATAGACCAAGAGAAAGAAAAGGATCCACAGAGTTCACAGCATGTGTATGGGGAATAGTTAAGCCTGGATCATTTCATGACTTCTGTGAATTATTCACTTTCTAAAAACTGTAGTTTCTATGGTTAATATTTCCAGAAAATGTATTTTTAAATCTAGTACTCGTGGAGAGAGTAAAGACTGACATATTAGATCAGCTGTCAGGTATACTGAGTTTTAAAGCATGTTGGGATGGAAAATGACAACTTGATGCATGCTGACTTTTTTTGGAAACTGTTTTAAAGAACATATGTTTGTTATAAATGTGAAGGAATGATCTGGGGCTAGATACAAGAATTAAGAGCTGTAAGCTATGTCAAACACTCGCTTCAGAAATTAGAATCCTGGTCAGCTACACTCTCCCCTGAGAGCTCAGTCTCAGTACCACTTACTTCAATACATGACTTCCATTATTTAGAGTTCTCTTGGCTGGAATTTGTCATAATTAATGTTTTATACAAAACTCTTATGATATACACAATCATTTTACTAGATTATTTTATTTCTTTTGATTTGTTTTTTGTGTGTGGGGTTTGTTGTTTTTTTTTTTTACATTTAAATACAAACTGGAAGACTTTCTACTTAATCTGAACTAATTTCCTCATAAAACCAAAGACAGTTGCACATAGTAATGTGTGATAAGGGAAATCAAATGTATTGGACTTTAGGACTCAGAGGATTCTTCCTCTTTGCTGCAATTTCCTTTTCTAGGTCAAGTCAATAGCAAGGCTGAACATATATCCCTGCTGTTCCCAAATAAACAGCCTGTACTTAAGTGCTTTTCCCCCAGCTGACCCCATATACTGGGTGTATTTGGCAATTAATTGTATTTTGGTGGTAGGGCCACAGGGAATGACTCTAAGAGAACAGGAGCCAGCATCCAGCTGGCTCAGTAAAGATCCCACCACAGCTAAGCCCATCAGTGTTGCTGGTGGTGTCTCAGGGAAAACGTATTTAAGACAGGGAGAAAATGCTGAGCAGCCAGAGGACTGAGGAAAAAAGATTGTGAGACACTGTGCTATGACACCTAGGTGAGAGAAGAAGGAAGGGGAGGAGGTTCTGCAGGTGCTAGAGCAGAGATTCCCCTGCAGCCCACAGAAAGACCATCTGGGAGCAGATATAGAATCACAGAATCATAGAATGTTGGAAAAGACCCACCAGATCATCCAGTCCAACCAGTCCTATCAAACACTAAACCATGTCCTTCAGCGCTCTGTCCACCCATCCCTTAAACTCCTCCAAGGAAGGTGACCCAATGACCCCGCTGGGCAGCCTCTGCCAGTGACCAATGACCCTTTCCATGAATTTTTTTTTTCCTAATGTTCAGCCTAAACCTCCCCTGGCAGAGCTTGAGGCCATTTCCTCTTGTCCTGTCCCCTGTAACTTGGGTGAAGAGGCCAGCACCCTCCTTTCCACAACCTCCCCTCAGGTAGTTGTAGAGATCAATAAGGTCTCCCCTTAGCCTCCTCTTCTCCAGGCTAAACAACCCCAGCTCTTTCAGCTGTTCCTCATAAGGCCTGTTCTCCAGCCCCCTCACCATCTTCATCACTATTCTCTTTCTTCCTTCTTTGTCAGTCTTTTCTTTCACTAAACAATTAAACACTGCTGCTCAAGCAAGACCCAACGTCACAACACATGGGTGTAGAATCACAGAATCATAGAATGATAGAATGTCCTGAGTTGGAAGGACATAAGAACCATCAAGTCAAGCTCCTGTCCCTGCACAGGACAACCCCAACATTCACACTGTCTGGCTGAGGGAGTTGAGCAAACTCTGCTGGAATACTGTCAGGCTCAGCGCTGTGAGTGCTTTCCTGGGAGCTGTTCCAGTGCTCCACCACCCTCTGCATGAAGAATATATTCCTAATGTCCAACCTAACCCTCCCCTGGCATCTTCCTGCCATTCCCTCAGCTCCTGTCCTTGGCCACCAGAGAAGAGCTCAGTGCCTGCTCCTCCTCCTCCCCTTGTGAGGAAGCTGCAGAGCACAAGGAGGTCTCCCCTCAGTCTCTCCTTCTCCAGACTGAACAGCCCTGAGTCTATCAGCCTGTCTTTGTATGAGAGGTTCTCCAGCCCTCTGATCATCTTTTTAACCTCCTCTGGACCTATTCCAGCAGCTCCATCTCCTTCTTATTTTAAGGATTTCAGAACTGGACACAATCCTCCAGATGAGGTCTCACAAGAGGGGAAAAGAGGGTCACAATCCCCTCCTTCACCCTGCTGGTCATGCTTCTTTTGATGCAGCCCAGGACATGGTTGGCCTTCCTAGCTTGAGCACACATTATTGGCTCACGTCGAACTTCTTATCAATCAGTACCCCTGAGTCCTTCTCTGCAGGGCAGCTCTCTAACACATCATCCCTCATCCTGTATTGAAACTGGGGATTGTCTTGACCCAGCTGCAGGACCTTGCACTTGCCTTGTTGAACCTCATGGAGGTTCTCACAAACCCACTTCTCTCATGGGAAGAACTGGGCTTCATATGGTGAAGGAGCTCACACCACATCCTTTCAGGAAGATGTTCAGCCTATGGGAAGGATAAGCATGGGAGAACTTCATGAACAACTCTATCTTATGGCAGGGACCCCATCCTGCTACAGGGGAACGGTGTGAGAAGGAAGGAGTGGCACAGAAGGAATCCCTATTCCCCAGTCCCTGTGCCTCTTGGGGGTGTGAGAGGAGAAGGAGGGGTGAAGCTGAGCCTGGGGAGAAGGGGGTAGTAAAGGAGAAGGTGATTTTATTTGTTTATCACTGTTCTACTCTGTTATTAATTGGCAATAAATTCAATTAATCTTCCCTGATTTAAGCCTGTTTTGCCTATGATGGTGATCTCCCTGTCCTTATCTAGACCCACAAGATTTTTCATTCCATTTTCTCCTCTCATTTTGCTGAGGAGGAGGAGTGAGACAGGTGCTCGGTGGGCACCCAGCAGACAGCCAAAGTTCACTCAGCTCAGGCAGTACTGACAATTTTTTTTGGTTAATTTAAAAAAAAAACAACAAGCCAAACAACATTCAGGAAGCTGAAATGAGAGGCTTTCTGTTTGAAAAGGTGCATAGCTATTTTTGTTTAGTACCCCACTGAGTAGAATATAACTTCTAAGTCCCAAAGCAGAAACATTGTTATATTTAAAAAACATTTTTTGGCAGTCTGAGATTTGAAGCAAACATTTGGTCTGCAAAATTGCATTACTCAGACAATAAAACAATTTTTAATGATTCATAAGCTTTGTTCCTTTATAGCAATTGGAAATATCTTAAATTATGTCATATTATTTTAATGTGAAAAGTAATAGAGACTACTAAACCTGAGCAAATAAACAAATTAAAATCCTGAAATTACAGTATGCATGAAAGAACTGGTACCTCTAGCCACAAAAATAGCACAGGCTTTATACACCTACACTTTAATTACTGATGAAAGGATTTGTGGTAGCAAATAAAAATTTTATTTCATTTCTAAACAATGTATTTGCCCCTAAAAATTCTATAAAATGTTAGGGGTTTAGTATGAAGAGAAGGATTGACTTCAAGATGGATGTCCAGTGGAAACTGAGCCTTGTTTGCTGCAAAATAACTCCCTTAGATCAGGGGTTGGAAATGTAGTAAGATGTTATGAGTGATATGACTGAAAATGAAAGCTATTTGAATTGTGTAATTCTGTGTAATTCTTCTCTGTCATTCTCTGCAGCAGCTTTCTCCTACCCTTCAGTAAATCTGAATCACAAGACTGGAGCAATGCAAACAACCTCACATGGAGCTGTCTAGGAGTCACTCAATGTCTCACAGCATATACAGCTTTGCCTGGCTACTTGGAACAGATTCCTGGGCTGAATTCTCTCATATTGTTGTTATTTTTTGGTAATGTTGTTTTTTCATTTTTGTACTTTAATTAGACACATCCGATTATCTTAATTGCCTGCCCACCCTCTCAGAGGATCTGTGACATAAGTAGTTTTGCAAAGCCAAGCCAGTTTTGTTGGCCAGAAGGAACACAACACTTGAGAAGATTGGTGAAAATCATAGAATAACCAGGTTGGAAGAGACCCACTGGATCATTGAGTTCAACCGTTCCTATCAAAAACTAAACCATGCCCCTTAGCACCTCTTCCAACCGCCCCTTAAACATCATCCTGGGTAGCCTGTTCCAGTGCCCAATGACCCTTTCCATGAAAATTTTTTTCCTAATGTCCAGCCTAAATCTCCCCTAGTGGATTTTGAGGCCATTCCCTCTCGTCCCGTCCCCTGTCACTAGGGAAAAGAGGCCAGCACCCTCCTCTCTACAACCTCCCCTCAAGTAGTTGTAGAGAGCAATGAGGTCTCCCCTCAGCCTCCTCTTCTCCAGGCTAAACACCCCCAGCTCTCTCAGCTGTTCGTCATAAGGCCTGTTCTCCAGCCCCTTCACCAGCTTTGTTGCTCTTCTCTGGACTCGCTCCAGAGCCTCAGCATCCTTCTTGTGGTGAGGGGCGCAGAACTGAACACAGGATTCAAGGAGTGGTCTCACCAGTGCTGAGTCCAGAGGGAGAATAACCTCCCTGGACCTGCTGGTCATGCCGTTTCTGATACAAGCCAGGATGCCATTGTCCTTTTTGGCCACCTGGACACACTGCTGGCTCATGTTCAGTCACTGTCAACCCCCAGGTCCTTCTCCTCGAGGTACCTTTCCAGCCAGACTTCTCCTACTCTGTAGCTACACAGGGTTGTTGTGCCCCAAGTTCAGGACCCGGCATTTGGCCTTGTTAAACCACATGCCAATGGACTCAGCCCAGTGGTCCATCCTGTTCAGATTCATCTTCCACCACATTTCTCACAAGCCAGGCTGTTCAAGCAGCCCCTTCTTATTTCCAAGTTGAAAGTACTGGGTTCCTGCTGCTCCTGTATGCTGCCTTGACCCTGCCAGTGTCCTCTCTGTTTTGCTCCTCGCAGCTATTCACATCTGGCGTTGCCTAGACTGACTGGGAAGAGCAGGGATGACTCCAAGCTTTATCACTTGGCAAATGCTCCACTTGGGATCTTCCTGGAGAGAAACACAGTAATTTGGTTGCACAGGCCAGAATAGGCTATAATGACAAGGGAGAAATCTGGAAAAGGGATGCAAACAAGGCGAACAGTCAGGTGTGGGAAAGCGGAATCACGTTCAGGCTGTGTGGTACAAGTGTAACTTCATTTTTCTGTGTCAGAAACTAAGGATGGGCATCTGTCTTTGGTCTTTGGTTGAGATTCCTCTTTGGAGAACTGGGATCTTAGGTTTTTCAGCCTTATTTCAATTACAGCAAGCTAGCCATGAAGGAGCCTAGAAGGGATTTTACTTCTTAATGTCTCCATTTACTTTGTTTCTAAAGGTGCCTTATATTTGTCTGTTTTGTTTGCTGTCCTCTTAATGGTCTTCTTAAGACTAATTTCTCATTAGCATGCAGCCTAATTTTATTTTAAAAGTTTGGAGGGCATGAGAGTCACATTTATACCTCTGATCAGTTTGGTCCTAGCACAAATGTTTCCTGGCCCTTTTGACCAGGGCTGGAAGAGGTCAGCTCAGCACTTTATTTTCTGGTGGAACCCAGTTACATCAGTTATTGGGCATATCCTGGAGGATTTTGAAGGTCAATATTGCCTCCAAACCCCATTAATTTTAACTGATATCCAGCACCCCATGAAACATAATCTGTTATCTCCTGAACTAGGCAGTTAATTTATTGGCACTGCAGTTATCTGTTTTACTGGCATTGGAGATATTTGCTTTATTGATACTGGAATTATTTGTCTCTAAGATTCATTGAATCCTACTAGCTGTCAATAGGTACCTAAATGATAATTCATAACACAACCAGTTTTCATTCATATCTCTGCTGTCTTGTCAAACACTGATTGATGCTTTCTAAGTTACAGCAAAAAAGTCCAGTGCCTAAAATGGCTTATCATGTCTTAGACAAAGATATTGTCTGGTTTGATTATAAGATATAACTCAAAAAGGAAATATAAATACCATTCTTATGGAATTTCTTATAGACTTTTCTTTCCTCTGTATTTTTCGGGTCTTTTTAATTAGCTTTTCTGTAAAAATTATATACTCTGAAATGTTAAAAAAGCACCCACTCTGGGGACATTCTCTGACAGAAAGTAAAATAACATCAATAAAAACATTGTTCTTTAAATTTCTACCTAATAAGTGTAATAGTATGCTACACAAAAAGACTGGATTATATAAACATAAATTCTAAAGCTGGGTGCACCAGCTTTGAAAATCTGTAATTAAGGTGAAGAAAGTCCAGGGAGTGATCTCTAAGGAAATAAAAATAATGAATGAAAGAAGAAACCATTTCTCTGCAGTACATTATTCTGCAATAATTAACATTTTTTTATCGCTGCATATATTTCTCCAATTAGCTATGTGAAAACTGGGGTCTAAGTTAATTGATTCTGTTATACTTGTGTAAATCTCCGCTAATTCCATGTGCTTCAGAAAAGCTGCTTTGGTGTAGCTGATGGCAGTATCTGGTCATCCATATGGACTGCTTTGATCTTTCTAAGCTGCTCATTTACAAATGTGTAATAAGTAATGCAAGTGTTTATGTGTAAAATAAGGAAAATTGAATGTTTTCTGTCTTACTGTGTGTAAAAATACCATCTAAGCATTATAACATACAGGTGTATATGATGAAGGGGAAGAATACATCTTGGGTTGGAAGTTTCTCCTTCAGTCAGCTCACTTCTCTACCAGAACTGACATTTAATTAGGGTTGAATACGCACAGGCAGTTGAAGCAGCTTGTCACCTAAGTTAACATCAGGTGATTGAAAAGGTTAGAATCACTACAGTAAAACACAGCAACAGTTCAAAAGACTGATAAAGGTTTGCCATTCTAGTGTTTCTTCTGCAATTCCAGCATTTCTTTTATACAGCAAAGACTGAGACAAATATGGAATGTGGCTTAGCATAGGAACTATGTCAGTAGGGATGATGGGATTACAGCAAATTTTGTTGAAAAGCACCAACATAACAAAACTGACCTAGTCGACTGCTGATATACACGACTGATTTCATTTATTAAAATTGAGTAATTTGCTTCTTTTTTATGATTTGTATGGGAATGCTATTTTGATATGATTTTTCTGATCTTCCAGAATGTTTATCTACATCTTTGTATAAATCCTACCACTGTAAGCTGGAAAAGTCTGCTGGTGTTAGTGTTTTTCTTCTCAGACTATAGATTACTTTAAGGAGCTTGACAACATTCATTTTCAAAGGGAGCTAAACTATGTTATTCTGTGATAAAATACCTTTTGAAGAATATGTTGAAGGTTTTTCTCCTTCAAGTATTCTTCTTTTATCTAATTAGCTGGAAAAAGAAAACAAATATGAAAACATAAAAAACCCCTCCTTCTTACATTGCTTTTACTCCCCTCTAGAGCTTTCTGGTAGAGATGCCTCCTTTTTGGACAACCAATACAGAAACTGAATTAATTTAGAACCCTGGGGTTTACCATAAATGGCATTTGGGGGCCACATTTAATAATAATAATCAAATGTAATTATAAAGCCTTCTCTAAGATCTTGTTATACAAGCACCTTTCATGACATATGTTCTTGCTAAATAAGACTGATACAGCTACATACTTTCTGAAATGCGCTATTTCTGTTTTTAAGGAGAAAACATGCTTGCTCATGTTTATTTCAGGCAAATATATTACAGACATCAAAAAACACAGAACTAGCAAACCAAAAATCTGAATGAGAATTTTCTTTTAAATCGTGTCTTGTGTATTATACAAAAAAAGACAGAAAAAAATCTGGAGATAGATTAGAAAATAAAGAAAATGAAAAATAACTGCAAATAATGATTGCTTCATCAGAATTCATCAGGTTACAAAGTATTACAGCTGGCAGGAATCCATACATTTATGGACTGTTGAGGTAATTTGGTTCTGACCATAACAGGAGCTGTTTTGTTACTTTAAAGCTGCTAAAGCAACAGAAATCTTCAAAGTTCAAAAGTAAGTTCAGCTGAGTTCCTGGCATTCTTACAGAAGAAAGTACTATAGGTCTTTTTATGATCTTGCTTTGCTGAAGCCAGTATGTGCTTTATTCATTTATTTTCATAAGAAGCTGGGGTGTTTCAGAGGACAAATTCTAATGGAGACCCTAAATATGGAGGAACACAACACTTGGGCCAATTACCTTGGCTGTTCTGTGGGAAACTTAAGCATCATTGACAAAATTCCTCCACCTATTGCTGCGATTTTTAACTTGTTCTTTAATCGTAAACAGGCACAAGCAAACAATGTTTCCTTTGTCTGAGATCAGTTCCAGTAAAGCCCATAAAAATCTCTTAAAAACCTGGATTAAATTCTCCGAGCTCACCAATGTCACTGAACTCTCACCTATGGTGAAGCTGGGCTTACCAGAGATCAAACTTTTCCAGTACTCCTTGTGGCTGGAAGTGGTGGGTTTGTTAAAAAGCATGAAGGTCACTTCTCAGAAAGGTCAAAGAGAGGTGCAGCTATAAGGCTCAAAGTATTTTTTCAATGTATTTTTTTTCCTTCTATTTTTGACAGTTCAGAAACGGTTTTATTCGATAGTTTTAACTTTGTGACATCCAAAACTTTCAAACTTCTCAAACTCAGGCAGCTAGATGGCAAGCTCAGGTACACAGCATGCTAGGCAGGTCTCTTGGAATAAGATTCTCATATGGCCAATATACAAAGCTTAATATATTCAGGAAACACCATAGTGTAGTATTTTTCTTTTTGCATAGGAAGAAGGGGAAAAAAGTTATCTAGCTTCCTAAAGCACACTCCAAAGGAACAAACAGATTTTTACTGTTCTCCTCAATGAGGCAAGGGTCCTTTGACTGACACAGTGCATTAAAAATTAACAGTCCTGTTAATTTGAGACCTGATGCTTAGGGTAAAACTAGGATTCAAAACATTACTCTCTGAACATGTTTGCTGAATATTGTGCTGACATCTGTTCCCTCTGTTGTACTTGGTCTTTATGAATTATCTATACGTTTGAGTTTAGCCTGTAGAAAATAAAATCCACATGATAAACCCCAAACCCCACCTCTCTTAATTCCACTAATTTTCAAATATTGATCTGTCAAAGGACAGTAGTTATTTGCTCAGTGTTAAATATGTTCACAAAATTAATGTATGTACATTTTCTAGGCCAAATATTGGTTTTAATGGATTTTTTTAAAATATGTGCATTTTTTCCAGCAACAATTAAAAACGAACTACATGGCCTACCTAAGCCTGGTGATATTTGTGATGTTTAAGGAAGTTTACATCATAGCTTGGGAAAATGAACTGTTTTGTGGATACATGATCCTTCTTAAAACTAGTGGATGTGTAGGATTTCAGTCCTTGGAGACCTTCACAGCTCTAGGAGACAAGACTTTGAGTGCCCTGCGCTAGCTTTGGAGCTGGATCTGATTGGAACAGGGGGCTGGACTAGCGAGATCCTCCTGAGGCCCCTGCCAACCCTATTTATTTTAGAATTCTGTAATTATTTTTGCAATTAGAACAGCATTCTTGCCCACTGCTTGTGATGAATCTTAGGGGTTTCTCCAAGATCTCTTTTTAAAGGTCTGCCAGTATTAATAGTCTGAATATTTGTTTTTATTGATGCTGGTGATAGAAAGCATTAGCTGATTTACACCAGAGATTATTTAGACCAGCTGATGATTTGCCCTTTGTTTTTAGATATAAAAATTTCCCTTCATATCTCGGCCACGATCCTTGAGTTGAAGAGGAGGCTGTTTTATTAATACACTGTGACAGCACAGTCACTTTGTCAGTCGGATGGATCACATGCTGTCTGCCAGCCTCCCTATATAGGTTAACTGCAAAATAAATGAATACAAAACTGTTCCCTATAGTTATTTTCCAAGGCATAGAGTGCCTCAACTTTTTGTGGAGTTCTTAGCAATTTGCTGCTTATGACAGAAATATCACGTTGTCATTATTCACTTCTGTCATTTGGATTTTCACCAAGGGAGCTGCATTAGATCATTTTCAGCTACAAACCCTAAATGTACCTTTCTTCCTCCAGCTTCCCCCAGCTCCAGGTGTTTAACTGGGGCACAATACTCCTGCTGTAAAAGCAACAGCAAGAGGATATTTCACTCCAGTTTACTCTGTTTGTTTTGGTTTTTTTTAATTCCCTTCTTTGAATTATGTAAAAGGAAGAACAAATGTTACTGGAAGTATGAACTATGTAGAAAAAATTATGCCTAACCTACCTGCCTGAAATAACAACTTGATATTCTTAGTTCTTAGACTTTTTATGTTTGCTGGAAACCAAGATTTAAGGAATGACTACTATAACGCTTTCCAGAGCTAACCAGACTTGTGGGTATGAAGAGGCATATTTTACATATATTTTGCACTTTATCAAACTGAGGATGAAATAGGTATTTATTCATTTGTCTAAGCTGCTAGGTGAGGATCCAGCCTCAGAGTCACCTGCAGCTCTGTCCTCAGTTCCACGCCCCCCCAAACCTGATGTCTGAACTCTAGAGTGATACTGAATCCTATTTCAAATGCCCAGGGCCATTAATACCATGATGATTTGTCAGTGCTTGCAGAAATGATGCAGCAACAAGACCTCCTGAACGCATGCCTTGTTCACTTCATGCTTGTGACTGCAACACCAAGATACTCTTTTCCTTTGTGAGGAAAATACACCTTTACATGACAGTAATCTTTATAATACATCTCAAACAAAATAAGAAAAACTAGAAAGCAAACTAGGAATTTTTACTGTTCTTTAAACTGGGTTCCATTTTGAGCCTATTGTCTTGTTAAAATTGATCATACAATGTACTTTCATTTCGAAGCATCTTTAATTATAGTCAGAAGAAATGGAGATTGAATGTATTCTGCATAAGCAATACAAATTTGGGTCTATATTAATAGTACAATTAAATTTATGGTATTCTAAATAAATCATGCCAATTTATCTTTAATTGTTTTGAAGTGAAATATGAGAATATGTACAAGTTTTATGCTCTCAGTTTGGATAGTTTACTTTCTAAAATAGCAGCTATTAATTTATCCTAAAACTGCTGAGTGGAATTGGGAGCTATGTTAAAATCAAAATAAATTTGATTTAAACGATATTTTTCCACAAAAAAAGATAAGATGCGAAAGAATGATAAATGTATAATTGCTACTGTACTGTGGCTTCGGTTATCTTTTTTGACATAGTTTTGAAAAGCAAATCAAACCTATACTGTACTGGAATTGCAGTAATGTATGACAAAAAATGGAATTCTGGAAGCAAAAAGGAATCTGGGTAAATCCATATATGCTGTGGCAGTGGCCTTGGTACTGCATGGTGACCTCATCTATGACAACATAGTGATGAACAGAGGTTCCATCAGTCTTCCATGACCTGGATGTGTTAGGGAAATCTAGCTCTCCATTCAATGCTGGATTTTAAGGCAGTGCTAAAAAGAATCTAGTTATGGTTGGAGAGATCTAGAGCTAAGAATCTATTTGTCTTAATCCAGAGAAATGAATACTGCTAATAAAACCATGGTAACATTAAAAGCAATCTAATAAAGCACAATGAGGGGGGTTTGTCACAGTGGAACAGACATGAAGCTTCAATCAGATCTATCTTGGAGATTTATTAAGTTTTCAGACCATCTCTAGTTGTGCCAAGCAAACCCATAAGCCATAACCAGACATTATGCTCTCTGCGTATGCTGCATATACTGTAGAATGACTCCTTAGGAAATGCCTTAGTGATGATGATATCTGAAAATCAAACTTACAGATGAAGAGCTCTTAGAACCCACTATTTACCAGGATAAAAGGTGAAAATTTTATACCTCATTGGTAAGTTAACCATTTACCATTTTGGTGGTTTAAGGTTCCATATGGTTTTACAGATGACTTGCAAAAACATCAGACCTTAATCTTGTTATCATGACAAAACAGACTATTCTCAGTCCTGTACCTCAAGCCGCTACCACATATGGGCTGGTTCAAAGAGGGAACAATGAATTATTTATCTGGCATATCTTTTCAACTGCCACGTGCTTTTGAAGCTGTTAGAAAGTCTGAAATGGCACAAGTAGGTCTGCAGGGGACAGATTGGTAGGCAGAATGTAAGCAAAGATGCCCGAAATACATGATGAATTCAGTTTATCACTGGTGACTGATTTATTGCATGGTGTTCAATGGAACTCATAGAAAATCAGGAGGGAAACTGGTTAGTGAGAAACATTATCTCGACAAGAAATAGCAAATTCAAAGTCTCTCCTTCAATCCTGGTTTCTGGATCAATGTGGAACATAGGAGAACTGAAATACTACTTGAGTACCTGGGTTTCCCTCCTATTGAAAAACAAAGCAAAGCAAAGCAAAGCAAAACAAAACAAAACAAAACACACACAAAAAAACCCCTAAGGACGAATGGATTTAGTGACAAATCGCGCCTTGTCCTCAGAAGGAGTAGCACAGCAAGGGGCAACATTGCAAAATCTCACACCTGAATCTTGAACTTGGGAAAATGTAGTAGGACTCTGTTTTGTTAGCTCAAGCCAATGAGATAATAAACAGCCAAGGCTCAAAATTAATATTTCACTTTCAATAAAGACAATAAAGGACATTGTGATACCATCCTTTGAGGACAATTGGTTATTGGTATGTGTCTTTTTATTTTCTTTGAATGACACCATGTGGTCAAATGCCACTTGTTCAGTTTGGGTTTCAGGTCATGTTAATATCAGTTGCATTCTGTTACTTCAAAAAAGAAGGAAAAATTGCCATGGAAGTTAATTGAGTGTTATTATTCTGGGAAAATTCTTTCACAGCTATGTTACATTTTAAGAAAAAATATTGTAGTAGGCCCTCAGTGATGAAACTGATGTCATAAAAGGTACGAGCAGAGCAACTCAAAGGTGTGAAATACTCTACACAAATCTCTGTGTTGGCATTTTGTGAACTGTAGATAGAAGTTTTTATCAGATTTGTCCAATTTGTTTAAACAATCCAAGAGTGTGCTGTGACACTTACTGAACCAAAGGGGTACTTGCATAAACCCTAACTACAAAGTCTAACACTCCTCCCTCTCACATGAAGGTTTACAGAACACGGAGAGAGGTGAGAGTAATTTTCTCTATAGGTTATTACTGAGAGTACTTAGTATTTCCTTTTTTTCTTTCTTTCTCGAGAATATGGGGAGTTTACTGTAGTAATTTTTTGCTTAACTCAGCTAGGGGAATGCCAATAATCACTTTCCAACAATTTTTAATGTAAATGCTACATGAACCTTATTAATTATACAGATTAGGAGAGCAAATTGATTTCATCCATTTGCAAGACACACAAAACATTTTCCACCCACTCTTGAAAGGGCCTTTTACCCTCAAGGTTTCAGGCTTCCATCTGACCTTTCCTTGAGCACAAACTACTCCTGCTCTTTCTGACTTAAGCCTGCAAAATAGGGTATATACCGGTAAAGTACCATGAACAGGAAAATGCCACTTTGGGTTTGAGACCTGATTTTAAAATATCTTACACATTTGGCGAGTAGATTGAATCTAGAACTTGGAAAACCAATTTTTTATTATTTTTGCTATTTTTTACTGCTGGCAGATGCTTCCAGACCCCTCAGAACCAACCCACACATTCTCTTTACCATAGGGTTTCTCATACATTGTATGCATTAAAAGTGATTTGAAATTCATTAGCAAATATCCTAACATTTTATTTTATTTTTCTGTAATTGTTCCAAAAGATTTCAGGAAAAAAAAAACTGTTGTGGAGACATGATTACAATCAATGACAACACATAACTCTGCAAAATTATTTCATAAGCAATAATCACAAATTATATATGTTCACCTCTATTACAGCCATGTCAACAGTGTATATACATCTGATGTTTAAACTCAGATCAATGATTAGATCTACTGCTTTTTTCCTAAAGCTTATGTACTGCATGAAGTAATAAAAAGAAATCATGATAGAAGGATGTACCCTAGACTCTGTGATCAGGTTATGGTCTCAAAACAGAGTCTGCATGATGAGATTCTGACTTGCCCTAAACTCCATTTTTTTCTGATCTGAGATAAGAAAATACAGGGATTAATCAAGCTCAAGGATTTGAACACTTTCATTGATTTTATGGTATAATATTGGGGTAGATCTATATAGAATGAAAAAGTTGGTGCTTCCCACCTAAAAATTTTCTATCTTTCTTTACTTCTTCAGTGCAGGAAATAAGAAGAAAACTGCAAATTTCACGCTATAGCAGGAAATGTCTTTTAAAATACTGCAACAGCCGTACAAACAAAGCATCGATTAATGTTTCTTGAAAGTCTGTAATGTCCAGGGATTTTTCTCACTGGTGATAAACACTTCACAAATACTATACGACTAATTTAATTAATGTAGCTGAATAAGGTGCTTTAAAGAAAATAAGACAGATAGGATGGTTATTTGTAATCTGTATTGGTCTAAAGTGCATAAGAGTCTAGGTTTCCTATAATCGATTTAACTTTTAAACAAAGAACCACTTAAATATAGCTTTAAGAATAAGAAGGAAAGGGAATGAATGACGCTCCTGTTTGTTTGAAAATTACAACTATAGTTCACTTTTTTTTTTCTGTTATCTAATTATTTTCTAGTGGTGAAGCCAGAACTGATCAAGTTTCATCTTATTTGTACAGTGAAAATACCACGAGCTTTCTGCAAAGCTGTGAAAAATTAGTTTTCTGATTTTATATGAAAAGTTAAAGTTCCTTTAGCTCTGTGTAGTACCAAAACCTCTCTGCAACAATCTTTTCACAAGCAGATAAAAATGAGGATTCCCATGGTGTACTGGCAAATTAGCACGCAGAGATATTTCACTATGTCAAGTATGAAGAAACTGTCTGGAGAATGAGTTAGATAGCAAAAATAAAATACCTCAAAACTCAAAAACTTGCAATTTTGACTGCAGAGGTCTGAACTAACACAGAATGCAACTCTTCAGCCTCACAAACACAAGGGCCTGGAATGACATGGGATGAACCCCACCCTAGCGGGTCTTTTACTAAAATCTTCCACTTTCAGTCAGGCTATTGTGGATGATAATTCCTGTTCCACAATGCCTAGCAGGCCTCATCTAGTGTGCTGGAAACGTAAAACAAATGGGGTTGGCAAGGACCTCAGGAGGATCTCACTAGTCCAAACCCCTATTCCAAGCAGACCCAGCTCCAAAGTCAGCATGGGGCACTCGACTTGTCCCCTAAAAGCTCTGGAGATCTCCAAGAACTGATGTGAGAGTTAGGCTACTTGTGTGTTTACAAAATGGAAGTTTTAGTATTAAGGTGGAGGGTCTTGCTGAACTGAACTTACAACACTCCTGCAAAATATGATTGCATAAGCTATTTTTCACTAAGAAATGGCTGAACAAGTGGTTTGAAGAAGAGAAATGATATCTCCTGCTACCTTTTTAGTACAGTACAAGATATGCTTAGGAATGCAAGAACTTATAAACAACAGATTGGGTAAAGAAATCTAATATATGAAACGTAGCCTTGTAACTGCCTTGTAAGAGCTTTGTGATAGGTTGTAAATTTGAGGAGAGGGTGGTCTTGCCTTGAAATAAACAGTGTAAAAGGTATCTGTTTTTTAACAAAAGTTGAACGTTTTTCTTCTTCCAAAAGGAGTCATTACCACGACTGTAATCACAAATAAATAAATAAACAAACAAACAAATAAATAAAGCTGCTTCATAAGATGCATGCCTCAGTTTACCTATTCAACTTGTGGGTGTTTCTCACACTGGGATCCCACTGTCTCCTAGGGGAGCCTGTGCCAGTGCTGAACAACTCTCTTGGTGCAAATCCTCCTCCTCTTGATGCAAATCCTCCCCTTTCCTGGGCACCTTTCAGAAAAGACTCCCCCTCCTCTCTCACGTCCATCAGGGGGGTTAAAGACAACACGTTCTGCCTCACCTCTTGACCTAGATCCTTCTCTCCCCTTCAGGCTCTGCAGACCCAGGTCTATTATAGTTATTTTCTCCTTATACATCACATGTTTCAGCCATAGTTCATTTTGGTTCAAGTTTATCCATCTCTTTTATGTGCACCAGCTCATAAACACCAGGCAGAATCTCAGAGATGCCCAGTACAGGGACACTGAGCTCTGCACTGTGAATCCTAGGCACTGCTGATAAATTTCCTTAGGAGAGTATCCTTATTATTCTTAGCTATATTGCTGATTTATGTCCATTTATTGATGGGAAAAGATTGTAAGGTAATAATGATTCTACTAACATAGTATATGATAACAATTACCTGACTTTATTAATAAAGAGGAATTATCCTGCAAGCTTTTCTCATCACCTAAATCAATCATTTAAATTTTATTTTCTACATAGCTACTTCTATTAACCTTATGATTCCAGAACCTGAGTGACTCAACTTTATGTCTTTTTTGAAAGGCACTGACAAAGAACATAACCTAGAAAAAATAGGGAGCTGTTTATAAATAAACACAACAGACTAAAAATATGGGGAAAAAAAGCTAACTCAGTAAAAAATAAAGATGAGCAACAGAATGAGCAGAGGGAAATCATAGATGCAATGATCAAGTGCTACTACGGATGCAAGTTATTTTTACCACCTTGCCTTTTTGACTTGTAAGCCAAATGTAATTAAGGATACAGGCATTTTCACTACTTCTGTGGAGAAGGGTATGGTAGATTACCAGAAGGCTACAGCTATAAACTGGAGAGGGGCAGATTTAGGCTAGATATAAGGAGGAATTTCTTCCCTATGAGAGTGATGAGGGACTGGAACAGGTTGCCCAGGGAAGCAGTGGCTGCTCCATCCCTGGAGGTGTTCAAGACCAGGCTGGATGGGGCTTGGGCAGCCTGATCCAGTGGGAGGTAAGTGAGAAGACCTATTGAGGAATAAATCAGGACTCCTAATATTGAGGAGAGAGCACTTCTAATTTTGCTAGCAGGAACATAATTTGAAGATTTTGATCCGCTCCAGGAATTGCAGTGACAAAGCAAATATAAACTGATGCAACTTTACAGGCTTCACAGTTTCTATGCTATTTTCATGGGTTAAAATTCACTGGCTAACCACCAAAATCTTTAAATACACTAATAAATAAAATATATTGTAAAAATAGAAATAATTGAATATAAAAGAAGGAAAAAGGAACATGCTTGGTAACAGGAAAAAAAAATACAAGATGATTCAGGTTCCCCTGAATGAGAGATGAACAGATATAAAAAAGAAATACGCAGTATACAACAGCAAATGTGTTCTATGAAATGCTATCATGAAACTCATGACTGTAGCAGCCACAGACAGTGGGAGGACGGGAAACTGAATTTGCAATTCTAAATGAACCAAATGCATATGGAACAGGATAAAACGCTCTTCTTTCCATCATGTGAGGAACTATGAAATAAAATGAGGGCAAAATAACCATAATTTTGAAAAGATTGAAATAAAATAAAAACTGAATAAATATGAAAAAAGAAGTGCTACAAGAAGAAAGACGACATTCCATCATAAAAAAGCATTTAACAGTAACAAATAAACCTAAAATGTTCATGACATGCACAGAAAGATAAAAAAGGAAAAAAATCTAGAAGTACATTTGCTGTTTGATGAATAAAACAATCTACTTGGCAAATATTAAGAAGATTTCTGCCTTTTATTACTAGTTACAAGGAAATTGCTTTTCACTAAAATTTCAAAGTGTGGGAAAGGTACCTGGTTCACTTAAAGACAGAAGGCACATCCCATTTTACAGTTCTTATCATCATCTGGAAGATTTGGTGAGAAGGAGCCAAATACAGATAAGTCACCAAATCAATTAGTATTTTGAAAAAAAAGGACCTCTGGAGATCATCAAGTCATCTCCCCTAGTTTGGTCAGTGTTAGCTAGAGCAGGCTGACAAGGACCATGTCCTGTCACGTTTGGAACATCTCCACAGACAACTCCCATAGCCTGTCTGTAAAACCTGGTCCAGTGTGACTACTCTCACAGTGGAAAATCATTTTCTCATGTTCAGATTTTTTTTGTGTTTACCTTGTGCCTAGTCCTTCTTGTCCGGTCAGCCGGTCACCAGTACTGAGTAGAGGGGAAGGAACATCTCCTTTAACCTTCTGGCAGCATTCAGCCTAACACTGTCCAGGAAACTGTTGGTCTTTTTTACTGTGAAAGTGCATTGCAGGTCAGCTTGTTGCCCACTGAGACACGGAGGTCAAAGCTGCTTCCTAACTAGTCAGCCACTGTGTAGCTGGGGTTATTTGTCTGTGGGTGTGGGAATTTGTAGTGCCCATTAGAATCATAGAATCACAAGGTTGGAAGAGACCCACTGGATCATCGAGTCCAACCATTCCTATTAAATACTAAACCATGTCCTTCAGCACCTTGTCCTCCCATGCCTTAAACATCTCCAGGGAATTTAACTCAACCGCCTCACTGGGCAGCCTGTTCCAGTGCCCAGTGACCCTTTCTGTGAAATTTTTTTTTCCTAATGTTCAGCCTAAACCTCCTCTGGCAGAGCTTGAGGCCATTCCCTCTTGTCCTGTCCTCTGTCACTCTGGAGAAGAGGCCAGCACCCTCCTCTCTACAACATCCCCTCAGATAGTTATAGAGAGCAATGAGGTCTCCCCTCAGCCTCCTCTTCTCCAGGCTAAACAACCCCAGCTCTCTCAGCTGCTCCTCATAAGGCCTGTTCTCCAGCCCCTCCCCCAGCTTCGTTGCTCTTCTCTGGACTCGCTCCAGAGCCTCAACATCCTTCTTGTGGTGAGGGGCCCAGAACTGAACACAGAATTCGAGGAGCAGTCTCACCGGTGCCGAGTACAGATGGAGAATAACCTCCCTGGACCTGCTGGTCATGCTGTTTCTGATCCAAGCCAGGATGCCATTGGCCTTCTTGCCCACCTGGCTCATGTTCAGTCCCTTTCAACCAACACCCCCAGGTCCTTCTCCTCGAGGCACCTTTCCAGTCAGACTTCTCTTACTCTGTAGCTGCACAGGGTTGTTGTGCCCCAAGTGCAGGACCTGGCATTTGGCCTTGTTAAACCTCATGCCATTGGTCTCAGTCCAGTGGTCCAGCCTGTTCAGATCCCAACTGTTGAGGTTCCTCTCGTTCTGCAGCCTGTCCAGCTCCATTTGAATGGCAGCACAACTATCTAGTATACCAGTCCCTCCTCCCAGTCTGGTATCCTCTGTGAACTTGCTGAGGGTGTCTTCCAACCCCCTAACCAGATCATTAGTGAAGATGTTGAGCAGTACTGGATCCCTGCTGTTGACCCCTGGGGTATACTGCTAACCAACTGCCTCTAACTTGACTTTGTGCTACTCATCAGAAATGTCAGGATGCAGTCGTTTAGGCAATTTTCAATCCACTTCACTGTCCTCTTGTCTAATGGTACTTTATCTGAGTGATTGTGATGATGTTATGGGAGACAATGTTAATAGCTTTACTAAAGTTGAGGTAAACAAAATCCACTGCTCTCCCCACATCCAGCAATGCAGTCATCTCATTGCAGAAGGCAGTGAGTCTGGTCAAGCATGATTTGCCCTTTGTAAGTCCATATTGACTGTTCACCTTAACTTTTTTGTCCTTCATTGTTTGGAAGTAATTTCCAGGAGGAGTTTCTCCATCCCTTTCCCAGAGACTGAGGTGAGCCTGGCTGGCCTGTAGTTCCTCAGATTTTCCTTCTTAACATTCACCTTCCCTGGAGGTGTTTAAGACATGGGTGGATGAGGTGCTGAGGGACACGGTTTAGTGTTTGATAGGAATGGTTGGACTTGATGATCCGATAGGTCTCTTCCAACCTGGTGATTCTATGATTCTTGAAGACAGGAGTGATGTTTACTCTCTTCCAGTCTTCCGGAACCTATACAAGAAACTAAGAACTTTCAAAACCACTTGAGACTTATCTCGGAGCAGCCTCGTACCAGAGAACTCCTGCAGGGTGCAACCTGTCAGGCCCCAGCTTAGGCATGCTTAGTTTGTTTAAGTGCATACTCAAATTGATCCACCTCTACCACGTGTTTGTCTTCCTTGCTCTAAGCTTTCCCTCCTGTCTTAGGAGTTTGGGATGTATAGAGATATATTTTTAAATATATCATTAAAGAAGTAACACCCCTGAACAATTTCTTACTTTATCACAGCCATTTGAGCTGACTCATTTCATTGTAATTGTGTATGATGCGAACCAGCAATGAATGGTTGGAACAGCTTCAAAGATCTGTGTTTGCTTCTCCTGCAGAAGAGATAGCTCATCATTCTCTCAGTCATTCTCAGACTTTCAAAGATGTGTTAGATTTCACTGGATTTGTATATTTTGCCATGTCTCACTCGCATTTTAAGGGAAACATTCACAAACCTAAACCAGCCCATCTGCACTGAGAGTTATATGAGCAATGAAAACTCAGGAGAGATACTTTATTTTAAGGTAAAACAAACTAGTTACAAAATATTTTTAATTCATAGATAATGGAGCATTGTTGAAGCAAAGTCATGGTTCAACAGCTGATCAACTGAGCTTCAAAATTTTGGATTTCATATTCCCTAAGGTGAGTCCTGTCCATAACCCTGTGAGTGAAGGAAAATTAAGGCTAATACCAGCCTTATAAAAATAAGAGATTTCAAACAATTTAAAAGATTTTTTGCTCTGAGTTTTTAATAAATTTAATCTTTAATAAAGATTTTAATATTTCTCTTTTCTTTTTCTGCTAATGCATGTCAGTACTAAAATATTATTTTGTCTGGGTTTGACATGGTGATGTAAAACAAAAGAGACCAGAGAATCTGCCAGACGACCACTGAATTTACAGGTTAGAGCTGAGATAAGACTGTCTACTCAAAATGAAATGTACAGATTACGTTTCAATGCTTCACAGCTTCTGTAGATAAGAGGGTTCATTTAACTTTTTCCTATCTCATGTTAATGTCCATTTTTCAGTTTCACTAAAGGCCAGTCCAGCCATAATATAACATTTTTGAAACAGACTGGCTGGATTCTTTTGAGTTACTACTATCCAAAGTAGTGTAAATCCAGAGACCTGAAGTATTAATGTCTATGCTTGAACAAAGTTTTCTACAGCTTCTGAAAAGAACCATAGGCTCTTTAATACCTTGGGGCTCAATATTTCTTCCCTTCCCTTCCAGTTTTCTTTCATTTAATTTTTGTTTTCCTTCCTTGCAATTTCCATTCAATATTTTAACTTCTATGTACATTAAACCACAGCTTCCTTTCTTACCCCTATAAAAGCTTGGCAATAGCTATGTATAGTTTGCTTTTTATCTTCTTAGGGGGAAAATGAAAAGAAATGGGATGGAAATCGTATTATTTATTTTCAAAGCCTTGCAGATACACTTAATATTGTGAAACATAATGAAGAATACTGAGGACAGTTCACATATTTGTTCAGCAGCTAGACATTTATTAACTTAGATAGTTCTTGTCTGTTTATAAAGTGAAGGAACCAAGGACTAAAGTGAAGTGAGCTGCACACTTTTAGTAAAACTAGTACTTCCTTCAATTTAAGTCCCAGTGTAAGAGTAGCTCTGCGAAACACTTTAAACACATTCAAGTAAGTTTACCATGAAGAAAATTTAAATGTCACATATTTAAAAATACAGAATTATAAAAGAAAAATCTCAAAAAAAAAAAAAAAAAAGAGGGGTAAGAGAAAATAATCCAACAACAGCAACCAAGATACAAAGACATAAAAATATCTAAACAACAGACAATACTTCTGTCACACAAGAAATCCAACTAAGTTTATGTCAAACTTAGAGAATTTTCTAGCAAAATACAGAACATAATGTTTCCTAGAAAGATGGGGAAAATAAAAGCATGATCAAAGGCCTTTTTCTGAACTGATGTGCATCTGAGACATGTCCTTGGATCCTAATCCTCATTTGCGAACAGGTTACTTGAATAGCTACCTTTGCACTTGTAGTTTTCTGGTTAGAGTGAACCACCACATTTCTGATTCCAAAACGATGTCAAAAACTGTCTGAATTACAATAGAAAAGTAATGGTTGAGTCTTACTGCAGAAAAGGGATATATTTGGAAAAAGAAATAGGGACAACAAGAGCATTAGCGAGAGCCTTTCCATTTGTTTCACCACTCAAGCTCAGAAAGGAACCACCTAAGAAGAGATCAGCATAATATCACACGCTGCTGGACTGGATAACTGAAATATCTGTACCTTTCCTCAGTTAACAGTGCCTATTCCTAAAACTTTTTATTTGATTAAATTCCTATCTCTTCAGTCATTGCTATAGTAGGTCCATGGATATAAAACCTGTTTCTGAACTGTTCTTTTGCTAACCTGACCTTTTAAAATATGGAACATTTTGAATATGCTTTCATTTATAGCTGTGGCTGTACCACAGTGTGATATTTCAGTTGAATATGACAGTTTTACTATGTCTCCTTCTGTCTAGGAGTAGAGTTTATGGACACAGAAGAACAACCAATAAAAACTGCATAATAAAAGAAAAACAAAACTGGGCCACTTTGTCATTGAGGTGTGCAAAATTGCTTGAGACAGATACTTTAAAAGACAAAATTGAACAATTAAGAGTTTTAGAGTGAACTGTTCTCATGCTCCAGGCACATTGTTTTCTTGAAAGTCTCCCTGATTCTGAACTAATTTACAGATATATAGTATTTTCTCCATCTTCACAGCCACCAAGTAAATCCCTTCATGATTTTGAATTATTGCTCAAGGGTTCTCCATTGTTGCATGAACAATTACGGAAAATTTATGTTATCTGTATAGACTGAAATCTAAATGGCATTTGCAAACAGAAAACTCACGTCTCAGTAAAGATAATAATTGTAATGAATACTCCTAAAACACTTAAGCAATTTTCCAAAGCTAATCCTGCTGACTGAAAGTAAAGCGTGGATTTAAAAATTTATTATACTAATTTTAAAAGTAAGCACAAAAGGTGAAACCCACACAGGCTGCTATACATCTTTATATTTGAGATCAAGAAATATTTTTATAATAGTAGCTTTATTTTAACATATATGAACACTTGTTGTAAAATTATTTCAGAATTAAATAGCAGTGACCTGTCGCTGTTACTTGTTAATGAATGCCTTTTTATTACGAATGAAAGATACTTTCTTAAATAATGGATAAGAATGCAGAACAAAAGTTCTTTGACATCTTCAAAATAGCTAATCAAGCATTTCTATTATCTATTTTATGTATTTCTTTACAGACAGCTCACTAGCAACTGTACAAGACTCAATGTATTTCCTAAGTGATACAATTTGATGAGAGAATTCATAAAACTGGACACAGAAAGTGTTCAGATCAGCCATGCTGCACCAAATCCATAATTACACATTGTGGTAAAAATTTAGGGTTTTCCCCAATACAAATGTATTTCCTATTCTGATGGCTTTTAGACTTTACCTTTAAATAAAATTATAGTTATTCTATAAGCTGCACATTATTGCTCACCAAATATAAGAAACAGCAGTAAATTAAAGAAAATAGATTGTCAGTAATTTTCAAACAATTAAATCAAGAACAGCCAAGCAATTTTTGTTCTTGCTTCTAAGGAGAGTACCAATTATTTGTTGATGGCAGATTATTAGGTCTAAATTTTGTATTACTAATCTATACTACCAAATTTTTGGCAGCTAAACTTTAATCCGTTAAAGAGCCAAATTTTTCAGGATAAGTAAGGTCTTGAAGTGGAATGAGGAAATCAAGGAATACATGATATCTGTGCAATAACCGTCTATATGTCTTGATGAGGATTTCAGGGTATGTCCTCCGGTGTCTAAGTAGTTTGCTTTGGCAGCGAAAGGAATATCAAAGAATAAAAGGTAGAGGTGGAATGACTAGAATTTAAAAATGTATGTTTTCATGTGACACTTTCTTTCAACAGTACTTTTTCCATAACAAGGACCATACAAGGATGGTTAAACCATACAAGGATAGTTAAATTAATTAAGACTGGGGGCTGTGAGGTGAATCAGGGACTAAACTAAAAACTAAAATGGTGATACATTTGACTTAGGTCTGGGATGACAGAGAAATTGAGCAACACCTGAATGTCATCAAAAAACCAAGATCAGTAGAAATTAGACTAATAAGATTTTTACTGTTCAGAAATCTTATTGTAACTGCTGTATGGAAATCACAGATGCATTGTTCAGAATGAAAGCTTATTTCTGCGTCAAATCTGTTAGGGTCTCATTGTAGCAAACCAGAGAAATAGTAGTTTTGTATTCAGAATAACACTTTAGTACTTTGACAAACAAACACTGTGTCTTTAGAAAAGCATGCTGTAATTTCACCATGAAGGAAAAGGTCTTGAAAATGCTGCTTGTCCCTAAGAAATGTTTTATAAGTGAAACATGGCCACGTTTGCAAAGCCTTAGTGACAGCTCCTAGCCATTGGCTCTATGCCTACCACATTACTCATTTGCACCCGACAGCGACTGATACAGGTTGTCATCACTCAGATCTCTTGCCCTCAGGGCCTATGTTAAAATTATGGCGAGCAATTTCAATTAAGTGAATGAAGAACAGGTAACTGGAATAAATCTCTCCCTGAACAACAGATCTTGCATTGCATAACGATGCATCACAGCTTCTTTTTTAAGCAGGAGAGACTTCTCTATGCAATTAAGCTTGGAATCTAAATTGAGTATGTATTGACATCAACAGATTTTATCTAAGCATTCATAAGTAAATCAGAACTACAAATATGATGGAATAATCCATGTGCTTTGTTCTTTTTGGTGTAGAACAAAACGGCAAACACTTTTAAACATTAAATCAGAATAGAACTTGGTTTTGTTAGAAGAAAAACAAAAGAACTATGTAAGAGAATATCATGAAGAACAGTTTATATTATTAATAATGCAACTCCTAAAAGCTTAGGAAGATGGGAGGCAAATGAAAGAAATGTAATACCAGGAAAGCAGCAGGAGAGGTAGGGGATGGGTCATTATCCCTGCCAGCACAACTGTGGCAAGATTGTCAGGAATTTTGTCTTATTGCCAGCTTCTAACTTTTCCACCCTTACAGATAATTTCACCAATACCTACATTTCCATCCTATGGACTACCTATTTTATCTCAGTTACTCAGTTTTTGTATTCCTGTCTCATTATACAGCTCTGAAAATAACTGGTGATTGATTTTATCTTTGCACATCACCCTGATTTCAAGGCTTGTGATAACGTGATCACCACCAAACAGGGGTGCTGTTAAATACAGCGAAAGAACTTACTGTAGAAGATCTCTTCTTTTTTTCAGACCTCATCACTATTGAAAATCATTTAAAGTCACATTAACAAAATCCTTTTTCTTCTTATCTTCCAATTAAGGCAAGAAAATAGAGTGCAGTACTCTCAGACACTCACTGAAATCACGACTGCTTTATGTGCTGAGGAGAACGTGCCTGTTTGACAGTGCTCTGTGTTGATGATACCATTTCACTCCTCTGCTGGATAGCTGGACATGTCTGGAATGTGTATTCTTGTCATCTGCTGCATTCAAACGCACAATCGTAATTCCTGACCAAAGCCAAAACAAAAACTGTTCAAAACCAGTGACTATTTTAGCAAGTATATTAAGAAAAGGAATAAGTTGTTCACATAAGTCTTAAACAGCACCTGAAAGGCCCAGATGAGTGCAAGTAATCTAAACTAAGAAATAATTTATTACTTGAAGGCACAAGTGTAAAAAAAACATACTGCAAGATGCTCACACTTGTAGTATGTTGTGCTAATCCAATGTTCTGTTTTCACAGCCCCATGAGTGAATAATCAGGACTAAAGGTTTGACTCACATCTGAAATACTCTCCCTTGCAGGCTGCAGGCTGCCCAGCTGGAAGTTGCCCTTCAGGAGGGAAGTTCGTGACTTTGCAAGAATGAGATTTTTCATTACGCTTATTGAAGTGTAATGCCACTAAAACAAGTTTAATATGTTCATTTCAACTGTCTGGTGGTTTTATATAAGAAATAGTGTAGTTACATTGTGGAAGGGTTAGTTTTTTTGTAACTCCAGTTCACAGAATCAGAATGATATTTATATCACAGGTGCCTTTATTATTTTCCATTTAACTTCAATTTTTTAAAATAACTATTAGAATCCATGTTACATGATCGTGATTATAATTACTTGACCTCAGTTGTCCATTGGGCAAAAGTTTTAGAAGGGGCACACAAGGGAACTATGTTACCAGAATCACAGCCAGGCAGTTTGGTTAAAAAAGCCTAAATTGCACTCAGGTTACTATTTATAACCAGGCCAAACAAAAATATCTGAAGTGGAAATCCAGAGCAAAGTTTGATCTGCTTTGCCTGGATCTATACCAAGATGTCCCTGGAACTGCAGAGCATTCTGCTCTGGAAGAAATTGTATTCTGTGCCTTACCCAGATGCCATCAAGATTTAATACATTGCACTTCGCAATGAACACAGGAAAGATATGATTTTGTTTTTCTATTAAAAACCCAACAGAAAAAAAGCAGCTTATTTGTTGTGAAACACCTGTTCTCATTCTACAAACACCCTCAAACAAAGTGGTAGCTGACACTGGAACCTACATCACTCTTTGTACCATACTGAATGATGTAACATTTATTAAGAATGATACTGAGGAGCCTTCCTCAAGATCTGTCAGATCTGCTCAGCTGTCCGACTGCTTTTTCACTGCCTGGGTGGTTGTCCTCTGCTCTTTACATATAAGCTCATGAGCTAGCTGTTCCCACAAGCTGTGTTTCACAGGAGAATAAGCAATGTACATCCTGAAAATTATTTTAAATAAAACAACTTTTAATTTTTATTTCCTTCTTGCGTTCATTTAAACAGTGTATCAGGTCATAGGCTTTCTGAAAACCAGGAACAGCTACATTATATGTCTGTATGGAAGCCCACCACATAAACAGACACAGTTCAGCAATGTGTACTGGGATCTGGATTGGTAGAAGAGAGTGCATTTCAGAATTCGATGGGAGAAGAGAAACTGCAGTAAGATGGGCTCAAGGAAAAAAACATCACATTACAGATTGCCTTAAGTGATTTTTAAATGATTTCCTAGTATGCTTTCTCACAGACAATGTAAAGTAATAAGGTATTTAAACATTATTGTTGTCTTTCTTAAGAGTCCCCTTGATTTCAGTTATTCATTATTACTGCTATCTTTTCTTGACATATCGTAAATCATGTTTTCTGCCTACTGGTAGACCTTATTGTACAGAGCAATCAGAGCTCTAGTTTTGGCTAAGTGGGCACTATTCAAATGCATTTAACTGCCTACTGTTTGGTGGAAATGATGTTATCTACACAAAAAGTTTTTAATGATGTTTTTTTACTGCATCGCTTTTGAGTTTTTTTATATTCACAGATACTTTATGCTTATTTAAAAAAGCAGCACTGAGTTGCCTGTAGACTTTTAGAATTATAGCTGCCACCTATTTGTACCTGTAGGTACCTAAATATTGTTGAAAAGGTCTTATCTAGAAAACCTAATGCAACATTTCCCTTTAAATGGTTAATGGAAAATGTTTCCTCTCAACAATGCGTGCAGTAATGCTTGTCCTGGCTGTGCTCTCTTGTTAGGTGCAGATCATAAATCACTGCAAAATTACTGACAGGCTGTATCACTAACATGCTGTACCCTATTCTGGGACTTAATTATATCAGCATCCGATGGCGATGTTGTCGAAAGGGGTTTGTCAGCATTTTCAGTACACAATCATTTTCTTCCAAGGTGGATGAAAACATAATATGTCAGTAATTTCAGAACTGTATCTACTCAAACAGACACAAAAGTTGTCAGACAGGATTTGGTTTTACTCATCTAAAATATGTTCTAGTTTTAGTTATCTATGTTTTCCAATAGGGATTGTAGATAATACAGAAGGTTGTGTGCATTACTAAAAGTTCCTATAAAACTATTTAACTCCTAATTATAGGTAAGATAAACAGCTGCTGAATAATGAAGTGTTCAATATATACAAAGTATACACAAAAGTGCTCTAGGGTGGAAAAGGAAAAGTTATTAAAAATAATCACCTGCAAGATATGCCTCCTGGGATCTTAGTAAGTGAAATGACATTGTGATTTTTTTTTAGGGACATTTTCTGCCTTTAAGAAAGCTGTGAGAAAGCCAGGAGTCTTTACAGCAACACACATTAGCACAGACCGTATTTCTTCCGTGTTTGCACATCAGACTTTAATTCATTTTGGATTTCTAACCTGGTAATTTCTTTCCATTTAAGGAATCTACATTCATATAATACACACTGCAAGTGGTTCTAGTTCTAGCAATTAGAATTTTAATTTTAACTGTGATTAAAAACTTCAACTATTTCTATGCTGGTTCAATTTTTCAGAATGAGGCAGTAGTTACAGAAAAGAGGATGGATTAAATCAGGTAGCAGAGATTACTTTATTGCTAAAATACCAAATTAATCAATAAGAATCACACTTTGACAGATGAAAACAGTACCGATGGTGGTGAATACTAATTACTAGGTGTTGGTTGTCCAGGGAAAGTGTCACTTATGGCATCAGCAGTAATAAAAGGAATCATATGTTAGACATTTAGCTGCCATTTCATTCTGTGGCATAAAGTCAGTTAAAGCATTGATACAGTTGGCTGCTGGCTCAGGCTAAGATCCATCTGGAGCACTCTGGCTAACATGGTTTTGTACCTGGCATATAGTCCAAATTCAATTTAACAAGAAAGTCCCCTCAGCACATTTGATAGAATCACCTCTCCCATCTTCCTCAATCAACTTGCCTCATCTGCACTATTTTTCTTTCTGTATACTTTGGACTGTTAATACACATTCTTTCCTCAAAATTGTCACACTGTACTAATGAAAATATTTCTGATGACTTTTCTATATTGTACCTATTTCTGTCAGAGCCCTGTCATTGATGCTTTTGGTCTCAGTGATGTCTTCCCAAGCTGTAATTCTGTAGTCACAATTCTTGGTCCATTAAAAACTCATTTTATGAAAAAGAACATGAGTTGCCTGCACAGTTATGTTAACAGCTCTTTTTTCTTACAGTTGAGTATGGAATTCCTTCCCTCCTCAAAACTAATTACACTAAAGCAAATTATCAAGAGTCTTTGGAGAAGAAACTGTGTGTCAGGCTCTCCCTTACCTCCGCTTTCTACTCAGAAGAATTCCCATACTTCTTTCCTGTCTATTTTTCTGTTGACCTGGCTTCCTCTCAGGGATCTTAAATAGGCAGAAGATAAAATATTTTTTTTCCATGAGGACATAGCCTCAAGGATCACAATTCTGTTCAAAGCTGAATTGTTGCAAACATACAGCACTCTGGTTACCCAAGATGTCTACTCTGACACAGCATTCAAAAGCAGAATTCAGCAAAATAATTCACTTTTTAAAATGATAAATATTGATTTAAATATTTAATTTTAGCCTATGTTAGTCTTTTTTTTTATTTTCTCTTGCAGTTGTATTCACATGTAAGGCAAAGTATTAATTGCAATACTACTGTATTAGAGAAATTCGTAGTTGAAAGCTCTAACCTGTTCAGTTAGAGCACTTCATATGCTGACATACGGAAAGGTAAAACAACTTTTCATAAAGAATTAAACCTTTACAAAGTTTTCAACAACACAGGTCTAGCCAGGCGTCCTACAGTTTTCCTCCATGGAATAAGCAACCTCATAAGGAGGTCTGTAAAACTTTGGCAACACAATGAGGGCACGGCTGAATCCAAACCGTGATAAATCCCCACGGAGCCCATTGCAATGCTTATTATAGCTGTATGCAACATGTCTGAGCAACTGAAAAATCAAATCAAGTCCTTGTGCCTCTCAGGGGAAAACAGACGCCAAGTGCAGCCCATAAAGGATAACTACACAGAGAAGCGTCATAGTTTGCTGTCAGAACACCATTCGGGCTTCTTAAAAATATCACAGAATCACGTATTTTTTTTCTTTCTCAGGAAATTGACAACTCACAAAAGGGTGACATTATATGTGGAAAAAAATCCTCCAAACAACCCATGACTGGACATTGTGCTACAGAAATGAAGCACAGGAAGTAAGGAAAGGTCTTCCTGACATGAGTTTGCCTCATCGGAGGAAATACGCTCACAGACACTGTGACTTAAGTTCCTAATCCCAGTGTTTTGTTCCAGATGAAGTTTCATTTCAGTTTAACTAGTTTTGTAAAATAAAGACTAAGTACCTGAACTCATATTTTGCTCTGACTGAGAGCACTATGTGAAGATAATCAAAAAGTGAAATTGAATTACATACTCTACCTTTCCTTCTACTTCCTGCATATTTGAAAAGCACTAACTTCAGTAGTGCTTTGTTGATAACAACAGTCAAAGATTTTCCATGTGGTACGTATGCAAACTCAACATTTAGGATGAGCTCAGAGTTTCAAGTGATGAATGTTCCCTCTGGGAAGCCAGGATTTCAAAAGAAATCTGGTTGTCATTTAGTTGCGTAGGTAGGTGCCAGCCTTGCAGAAGTGCTCAGCTCTCAGCAGCAATCACTGCAATTCTGCTAGACAAATTTTCAAAGAGCTTTATAACCTAAACATGACCTCATCTGAATATGCAGGATGAAAACATATTCCACTTGAAATCAGTGGGGATTGTGTCTCTAACTATAAGTGAATCAATCCCCCAAAGAGATCTCATCCTTTTAACAGATTATGGATGCTGAAGTTTTCAATTGTCTCTGCCTTTGGTGCTTTTACCTGATGGCCCCCAAAAGTTTTACAAACTGCTTTTATAATGATTCTCCATACTAGGAAAAGAAAAATAAAAATCAATAATAATCTGGAAGTGTTCAAGCTATGAAATCAACAGAATCCCATAGAATTGTAATCACAGAATCACAGAATCATAGAATAGTTTGGGTTGGAAGGGACCTTAGAACCCATCCAGTTCCACCTCCTGTCATGGCAGGGACATCTTCCACTGGATCAGAGGCAACACTGCCCATCCAACCTGGCCTTGAACACATCCAGGGATGGGGCAGCCACAGCTTCCCTGGGCAACCGAGGCCAGTGTCTCACCACCCTCATCATGAAGAAATTCCTCCTTCTGTCTAGTCTAAATCTGCCCCTCTCCAGTTTATAGCCATTGCTCCTTGTCCTATCACCACAAGCCTTTGTGAATAGTCCCTCATCAGCTTTCTTGTAGCCCCTTCAGGTACTGGAAAGTTGCTCTAAAGTCTCCTGGGAGCCTTCTCTTCTCCAGGCTGAACAACCCCAACCCTCTCAGCCTGTCCTCGTATGGGAGGTGCTCCAGCTTTCTGATCATCTCTGTAGCCTCCTCTGGACCCGTTCCAACAGCTCCATCTCCTTCTTATGTTGAGGATTCCAGAACCGGACACAATACACCAGATGAGGTCTCACAAGAGAGGAATAGAGGGGCAGAATCCCCTCCCTCTCCCTGCTGGCCACGCTTCTTTTGATGCAGCCCAGGACATGGGTTAGCCTTCTGGGCTGTGAGCGCACATTGCCGGCTCATGTCAAGCTTCTCATCAACAAGTTCCTCAAGTCTTTCTCAGCAGGGCTGCTTTCCATCACAATGCAGCTTTTAAAATGGATCAAGAACCTGTCCTACTGTGAGATACTTTTCCTTTCATTTAGTAAATGTTTGGATAAAGCTCTACAGAAACATGACTGCATATTCAATTATGGGTTACCATAAGATTCAAGGGCTTAGTAGAGCCATCACCGTGATAATGGACAGAAAAATATGGGTTTTCAGAACAAAAAGCAATATCACTCTTTCTGAGTCACAAGTGGAATTTCAGCAGGGAGTAACAGCTTAGCTGTGGAGTCTGGATTCCTGGAAGTGTGCAAGCACTGATAGCCATAGACCAGCATGCTAGCATTAAGCATGTTTCCTCTCAGCAGCATCAAAGACTACTCAATCTATTTCCTTTAGGATTTAATTGCAAAAGACCAGAGTCTAGAACAAACTCCTCAAAATATGATGACTTCTTTATGCATTTTGAGAATCTGGCACACATATGGCTGATTTTCTCTTCTTGCTTGAAGGAGCTCCACTGAGCCCTGAACCTAATTATCAAGTCAGTCTGCCCCCGCCCTGCCAATGCATTCAGTAAAGCAATAATCATTTAATGCACTGAACAACTAAACTGCTTATGCAAAGCTGTTCTGTGGGCGAACATCAGGAATGGACCTGAGCCAGCACGCATGGCTCCATTATAACTAGTACTTATTTTAACCACTCCTAGTCCATGCTGCTTCAGTCCAGTTTCTAGAAGTCTGTTTTAAATCTTCCACTTGGGTATTTTAAATAAGGACTAAACATCAGGCAAATGGCAATCCTGATGACCAATAACAAAAGAAATCAATCGCTTGTCACAAGTGGACTGTGAAGCAAGTACAGCTTATACCAGCACACTGAACTGCTTACAGCAGGACACAACTTCCGTTCCATTAGTTAATCACTGGGGATTTTCCTCTTTCTACCAAACATAATTTGTGAATGGAAAACATTCATATGATTATTTGTGTGTACCAGAACTTTAAGACATAAGTTTCATTATTTCATTAAACAGCATGTCATTAATTACCACTGGCACGTTTCCCCCATATACAGTAGCTGGAGCTGTATTTCGCAGACGGAAGGCAGTAAATTCTGCATCTAAGAATAAAGAATGCAAATGATAGCTGATGTTATGTTTTTTTGGAGTGTTACAATGTACGCAAGACCATTATGCTGCCTTATGTTGTGTAGCATAACATTAGCAATTTACATTCATTTGCATTTCACTACAAATCTTCTGCTAACAAGCAAGGTCAAAAGAATTCTCTAGGGAATAACTCCAGGAGAAGAATTTTTCTTCCCAACTTTATGGCAAATCACAGCTGCCTTACACTGCAAAACCTCTTGTGTGGGGTTTGGCTGGGGCAGTGTGAATTTTCTTCACAGTAGCTGGTATGGGGTTGTGCTTTGGGTTTGTGATGCTAACAGTGTTGGTATCACAGGGATGTTTCAGTTACTGCTGACCAGTGTTCACACAGTGCCAAGGACTTTCCTACCACTCACCAGTGAGTGGACTGGGCTGGGGCTGAGTCATTAGGGCACCCAGGAACAACCTGCCACTGGCAGTGATGAGGATCTACTTGGTGCTCCAATAAACAAACCAAAACCACAAATTTGGGTGCCAGTTGGGATTCTTGCTAGACAGCTGCCTTACAAATTCCTTTGTTTCACAAACAATCCTTTGGGAGGATGACTCAAAACACGCAGTCACTTACCTATAAGGTGAGGGCTCTTGCGATCTATGCTCACTCTGATGGGGACCTGCATCTTCTGGGGCTGTGTGCCTGGCCACGCTTCTCTACCTCCTTCCCTCCCAGCATAGAGTGTGTGTGTGGAGGGTTGGATAATAGGGATTCCAACAGCTGGGAAGCCTCCATCTTTTCATCTTTAGCCAGTCTAACATTTCTCAGGTCCTTGGTAGACCACGATCTTTGTTGGGCCCTTGTTGAACCACCTGCCAGAGGGTACATAAGAAGGTGGGAGGGGACATAGCTGGGAGAGCTGATCCCAACTGACCACAAGGATATTTTATGCCACAGGATGTCATGCTCATCCTGTAAAACTGGGAGAAGAAAAAGGACGAGGGAACATTTGGGGTGATGGTGTTTTGTCTTGTTATGTGTGATGGGAGCCCTGCTGTCTAGTGATTGGCTGAACAGCTGTCTATTGATGTGAAGCAGTGAATTAATTTCTTGTTTTGCTTTGCCTGTGTGCGTGGCTTTGCACTACCTGTTAAATTGTCTTTATCTCAATCCATAAGTTTTTTTTCTTTGACTCTTCCGATTCTCTCCCCTGTACCACCGGGGGGTCAGAGGATAAGCTGAAGTGGTGCTTCGTTACTGACTAGATTTAAAGCACAACTGCATTCAATGTAAATCAAGTTTAGAATATATATAGTACAATTCAGAAGACGTTCTCAAGCTCTGCAAACAACAAATATATTATAACATAGTGCAATTAGTATTTACATTTAAAATTTCCACAGATATATGAGGAAAACGTGACAGTAAATACTCAGCATTAAGAAATGAGAGAAACCTTATCAGATGGTTGTGAAAACCTTGTTAGATGGAAATGGTTATTCAAATACGTATGTAAAACTTGAGATTAGACCTGCTTGTTACTGTCTCTGTTTTGGGCCCAGTCTCACAAAATTTGCTTAGCACAGCTGTGAAAGACAGCTCTTATGTTTCATTAATCCTGTTTTTAGTTTAAACAGTGGCACAACCTACAGGATTATTATGTAGTTAATTTGTTCCACCCTGGTCTTAAATTTTCCACAAAGCCCTTCAAATTATTTGCAGGACCAGAAAACAACAGGACTGAGGAACTTAGGGTCTTCCTAGAAATTCTAGGACACATCATTATTGAAAAGTATTGAGGCCACTATCATAAACTATACACTAAAAGGGAGAGCAAAGTCTTCCAATTTATCTTGGCCCAGAAACTTTTTGAGGTAAGAGACTTTTGTCGTTTTTCTTCTGGATGACAATTTGAAAGTTCCAGAGATTCATAATTTTTAAGGAGCTGGGCAAGTTCTGCGCATCAGTTACTTGACCAATATAAAGTTGGCTGAAGGAAAGGTAGATGACAGTGCCTGTTACACATCCTCTGAAACAACTGATATTTATGTCATTACATCAACGCATTAATGAAACTTCCAGTTATGTTGATTTAGAGAAGATGAGGAAGAAAGCATATCTGCAATCAGATAGCTTAGCTATACCTCATGAGAGCTGATATACCTCATGTTATACAGAGCGATAAAGCAAGGGAAAATTTTATAAAGTTCTATAAAAAATTTTCATCATCAGAGGAAAGAGATCTTCTCTGAGCAAGAAGTACATGATTTGAGAAACGCAATCTTCTGGTTTTAAGATCCCTCTAGACTTGTAAGTGATTGACTGCTCTACTAGATCATGCCTTATTAATATAATTTATTAATCCAGTAATTCAATTCAACTTGGCACTGCATGTTGCTGAAAGGAATAAAATAAAAAGAGCATTGGGATAAAATATTATCATCTCACCATTGCTGCAAATCTGAATGACAGCAGAAGCGAAACTCACACTGCTGAACTATTATGTATCTCATGGTGATGCGGTTACTGTGTCTTTAGGCCAAAAGACATGCTGCACTGTAAAGGAAAGAGTAATCCCACAGTTCCAGAAGCATTAAATGATGCCGCATGACTGGACTGCCATGACAGCACTGCCTGACTATAGCAAATATTCAGTGGTTGTGAAATTACCAGGTTGTTGAATGAGGCGTGGCAATACATGGAAAATTCTGAATGTCTTCCTTTCTTCTTAGCTAGATGGTCCTTTCTGAAAATAGGAAACAAAACCTGGAGCCATATGAACTATGGTATTTCTTTCTCAATTTCTCGTACGCATAAGAGTGTCAGAGGTATTCTTTTTCTTTTCTGTAAAAACCAGAAGCTTCAGTCCTCACATCTATGAACATCAAAGATCAGCTAAAGTGTAGGATATTTTTCCACGAAAGCAATAAATCCTGCACATGGTCTGAAACGATATTGAGTCTCAGCAAAAAAAGGGCCTAAGAACACTCAGATTGGTTTTCTGTTGAGTTAAAACTGATCACATGGAACAAGCAGAATCCATGGACCACAAGGTAGCTACAGCTTTCAGATGGCTGACAGTCCTGGACTCTGGGAAGAGCAGACCTCTAACTCTGGAGATGCCTAATATTGGAGCACTCCACAACCATAATTGTGGTCCTTATTGCCCAGACTTCTAGTCATTGCTGCAGAGCCTGAAGAACTCACAGAACTAACATGAGCTCCAATTTCCCAGTTGTTTAGACTCGGAGAGCACATTTATTCCTGAAATATTTTCTTCCAGTATTTCCTGCAGTGAGTCCTCTTTGGAACTTTTCAGGCATGAGAGGAGTGTTATATTTTCTTTTTTTTTTCAATGTGAACAAAAATTATATTAAAAAAATGTAATTACTGGTAAAACATAATTTGCCTCCATTTAAGTTATGCAGTCCTGTATCTATTACATTTCAGTAATTTCCACGTAAACAAAATGAGATTGTGTGCCACTGCACCAGCATTCATAGACATTTCCCAGAATTTCCTGCTGATAATAAGGCAGAATTGCTACATACCATGGCATTTCACAGTTTTTCTTTTAAATGTTCACTTAACACTCTCTGTGCCCCAATGCCACCATCAAGATCTCTTACAAGATAATTTACTCTGCTTAACTTCATGAAGCAAAACACTGACAAAAAGCTATGTTGGCTCAATGGTATGTGACTGATCATCCTTGTTTACCACCTGTATGATTATATGGTAGATTTAAACCAAGAAAAATATAGATTTAATTTTTTTAAAAAAGAAGATCTGTATTTCTTCCTTCTACCAAACCAAAATTCTACTAATTACTTACTAGGATGTTAAACAGTAATAAAGAGAATTAGCACACTCTGATCTGGCTATTACAACTCTGCAGCAGTAAAAGAACGTACTTTCAGAAATACCTGGTTAGTCTTTGTTGCAATAAATGCTGATATTGTTAGAAGCGGTTATAGAAAGTTCCACTGCCCTTTGAAAAAAGTAAAAAAAAGAAAGAAAGAGAACAGCCAGAATTATTTTTCTTTTTGTGGAAGACTAGATTCTATTTTCTGCAGAAGATTAAAGACAAGTATCCAGTCATTACTGATATTTTTTATTACGGGTCCATGACAAGTATGACCAGCATAGTGTCTCTTAAAAGTTGAACAATAATGTTTTATGATGAAAACTGAGATTACTCTTCACTTCAAGGAATGAAAGACATTTTGTCCTTTCTATACTTGCATTTATTCTGTGATTAATTCAATTTTTTCTTAATAGATATCAGCACTGGTCCTTAGTCAAGTATTACCATCTTTCTCTCAAAAATTGGAGTATATTTTAATGTTTTTTTAAAAATATTCAATAGCGAGAATATGAAACACAGAATTGAAACCTATTGCTCTGATCCATGCCAGTACAACAAACATGCATTCACACAGGTCCTTTACCAAGGACTGGGGAGATGATAGAATTAATTGCTTGATTGAATTTATGTTAATTTGTACGTAGTGTATAAAATAAAAGCAGTTTAGACACCTGTAGTTAACTCATTAAAATAAAACTATTAGATTTAACAAGAAATCAAAGAGTAAAAGTAGTGGGCTTCTAATAATGGTTTGATGAAATGAATACTTCTTTTAAAGAAAAATATTATTTTACTGGAAATAGAAAGCAACATTGCAAAATAATTTTCAACATATGGGTTCTGCTTCACAGCTTGACTTGTGTCAGCAAGTCTTTCACAGCAAAAATCTCATGTCATGAATCAATAAACTAATTTCCTATGAAGCATTTATATCTGGGTTCTTATTCACACTGCCCAACATCTCTTAACCTTCTACTCTGCTAACAAATAGGCAGTGGAATTTTTCTAAGTAGAGAGCTGAGAGATAATTCTCTTACAGCTGCTGCTCTTGCTGACCAATTAAGTCTATTAACAAAGTACAAGGACTCTATGACTGCAATTAAATGTGTGAACAAAGCTGAGACCATATATTGGCTTAATGAAACACAGCTCTCCAGGAATCAAAAAGATGGAGTGTTATTTTTATCTCTGGCTGAGTCAGAGGGAACATAAGATGTTCGCGCCCAGAAGCTATAGAAAATGTCACATCGGACAGAGAGCAGGTGGCTTTTATCTAAAAATCAGCAGAGGGAAACCACTGCCTCCGAATTTCTTTGAATATATTGACGATAATAATTTATATTGTGCTGGATAAAAAAACGAGGGATTAATAGACATAAAAAGGGTAGGGTATGTCAATAGCTGAGAAGACTACATGGAATTCAGCTCGTACTCTCTTTCTGTAGTATTTGATCAGATAAAGCTTCATGGCTGAGCCTTATTTACTCCTCAAACCTCTTTTACCACTACCCTTTCCCCATTTGCAAACAATCATAGAATCATAGAATCACCAAGTTGGAAGAGACCCACCGGATCACAGAGTCCAACCATTCCCACCAATCTCTAAACCACGCCCCTCAGTAACTCATCCACCCTCGCCTTAAACACCTCCAGGGAAGGCGAGTCAACCACCTCCCTGGGTAGACCATTCCATTGCCTCATGACCCTTTCAGTGAAGAATTTTTTCCTTATGTCGAGCATGAACCTCCCCTGGCAGAGCTTGAGGCCATTCCCTCTTGTCCTGTCCCCTGTCACTTGGGAGAAGAGGCCAGCACCCTCCTCTCTATAACCTCCCTTCAGGTATTTGTAGAGAGCAATAAGGTCTCCCCTCAGCCTCCTCTTCTCCAGGCTAAACAACCCCAGCTCTCTCAGTCGCTCCTCATACGACTTGTTCTCCAGCCCCTTCAGCAGCTTTGTTGCTCTGCCCTGGACATGCTCCAGAGCCTCAACATCCTTCTTGTGGTGAGAGTCCCAGAACTGAACACAGTATTCAAAGAGCAGTCTTACCAGTGCTGAGTCCAGAGGGAGAATAACCTCCCTGGACCTGCTGGTCATGCCGTTTCTGATCCAAGCCAAAATGTCATTGGCCTTCTTGGCCACCTGGGCACACTGCTGGCTCATGTTCAGTCAGCTGTCAACCAACATCCCCAGGTCCTTCTCCTCCTGGCAGCATTCCAGCCAGGCTTCTCCCAGTCTGTAGCTCTGCTTAGGGTTGTTGTGCCCCAAGTGCAGGACCCAGCACTTGGCCTTGTTAAACCTCATGCCATTGGTCTCTGCCCAGCAGTCCAGCCTATTTAGATCCCTTTGCAGAGCCTCCCAACCCTCCAGCAGATATACACTTCCACCCAGATTAGTGTCATCTGCAAACTTGCTAGGCGTGCACTCAATGCCTTCTTCCAGGTCGTGGATAAAGACACTGAACAGGGCTTGACCCAGCACTGAGCCCTGGGGAACTCCACTTGTCACTGGCCTCCAGCTGGAGTAAACTCCATTTACCACCACTCTCTGGGCCCGGTCATTCAACCAGTTTTCCACCCAGGAGAGTGTGTGCCTTTGCAGACCAGAGGCTAATAGTTTCCGTAGCAGAATGCTGTGAAAAACTGTGTCAAAGGCATTACTAAAGTCCAAGAAGACTACATCAACAGCCTTTCCCTCATCTAAGAGTCTAGTCATTTGGTCACAGAAGGTGATCAGATTACTCTGGCAAGACCTGGCTTTTGTGAACCCATGTTGACTGGGCCTGATCACCCGGTTCTCTTGCATATGCTTCATGATAGCATTCAAGATCACCTGCTCCATGACTTTTCCTGGTACTGAGGTCGGACTGACAGGCCTGTAGTTCCCCGGATCATCCTTGTGCCCCTTCTTATAGATGGGCACGACCTCAGCGAGCCTCCAGTGGTACCTCCCCAGTCATCTAGGACCGCTGGAAGATGATGCAAAGAATGGGAGGCGGGTAAGGCTGCGGGCAGCAAGAGCTCCATTCAGCACATCAGAGGATTTCTGAAGCCTCATGAGATGACTGTGGTGGGCATGACGGTTATTTGAGGCTTCATATCAGCAGAGCAAATGAAGCAAACTGAAGATCCTCTGTGAATGAAAGTTAGGACCAATAAGGTAATTAATCCTTTGTGTCTTCAAGTTAGGACTGATAAGGTACTCTTCTACATCGCCCTTGGTGATAACTCAGTGGACTAGAAAGAAAGGACTATGTCCTGAATGTTTTCAAATGGCTGGTTTCATCTCTCTTCTGGACTGACCTTTCATAGTCAATACAGAACAACTCTTGCGCTTTTTACCCATCAAATCCATATCTGTTCTGCTTTTGTCAGGATTTTTAAATAAAGGAAGAAAGAAAAAAGGAACTGTGTTGGTAGCCCCTTTGACCAACATAACTGACGGGTTTATACTTTTAAAACACATTTTTGTACTGTCAAAACAAATTGTCTAAGAAAATAACACCATTCACTGCAGCAGAAATACGAGTCTATAATAGTATAAATGACATATCTCCAGATTGCCGCTTGCCTCAGAAAATAGATCTGCAATAAAAAAAAAGGCAAATCCTTGAGAATTTATTCGTAGAAAACCCTTCAGGTGTAATACTGAAATCCCTCTATCAACATCAAGCATAAAGTGAGGCCTGTCTAGAGCTTATGTAGTTAAAGTCAAGTCTTTTTTTTTCTAATAAACATTGCTTCTTTCTGAGAAATCCAGCAGGCAAAGCCTCCAGAAGATATCTACTTCGAGGGGGTACAGCAATGTTTTTCTTTAATTAAAACAGATGAAGATTTTCATTAAGCTTTTACATTCTTCATAAAACCTTTATGTCTGTCATCGATGTGATCTTTTGATCTAGGGCTCAGCAGTCAACATGTACGAGAATTTTTTTCAAAAAAAACACTATTTAAATGTTTCTGATTCTCTTTGATATTGAAAATAGTTTCACAGGAAAAGCAAGACACAATGCTTGTCTTTTTCTTACATCTTCATTTACAGCATATGTTATCCCATGACAGGATATGAATTAATTAAAGGAGATTTGTGGAGGGAAATGGCATCGTCCATTATTTGCATGAAACTTTTTTCCCAGTATTAACACAAATGATGTAACTGGGAAAAAACAGATGGCTTTCAGGATTAGACAATTTTTAGTCCAAACAAGGAAGAATATTTTTTTTCTGTAGTCTGTTACCATTTACACAATGGTTGTAAGTCAAAAAGATTCCTCTTAGCATCTATATAGATGAGTAGGACATGGTATTTCACTCATTTGATGAAGCAATTAAGTACACAAGAGAGAGAAGTATTTATGAAAGTAATGACTACTTTCACACAGTTTTAGTTCCTAAATTAGAAAGTCGCTGGGGATATATTTGCAAACTACACCATGATAAATTCACAGTAGGTGGAATGTATTATCGAATTGCTTATCTACAAAACAATGCCTACTAACGGGTGAAACACCAACAAGAGCAACTGATATCAAAATTGTGGAGAGAAAGGAAGGTGCAAATACCAGTACATTATTTAATGGAGGAAGCTTAACTGCTAAGAATTTCCTTCTGTATGTTATGGCCAATTAACAGCATAGGCTAACAGTCTAAAAAGAGTTAGGGTTTAAACCTCAGCAGTGGCTCCTCTTATAGCAGCTTTGATAAGTGTTTTTCACTTGGAATTTCTTTTATGAAAAGAATGTCCATTTCAGCCAGGATAAAAACTCAGAATAGTTTAAACTACAGATCTGGAATAAAAACGGTATCATGAGGTGGTAAATTGCACTTTGAGAGGAATGGGAGATGGCATATATGCATATTCACACACATACACATATATATCTAAAAAACAACAAAGAAGTAAATATTTTGAGTCTCCATGTTTCCAGGAATATGTTTGGTTTTAATTATTTTATTTTGCTGAGCTTTTTATTTACTTTTCAGCAGTGTTATCCCATCTGTATTTATATTCAGCTAGCAGCACCAAATGGTTTAAAAGAAACTTCTGTTTTGCCAGCAAGTATTTTATTCCATTTTATTGGTGTTTGCTTTAGCTTGGCTCTTCATATCCTAAAATAATTTAACTGGCCATTGGGATGCTTGAAGAACAGTGCATTTGTTTAAATGAGCCAACAACAGCTAATTGTTTCCAAGATGCTAAAATGCCTAAGATAGTAGAACAAAGAAGCTCTTGCAGTCAGGTCTTATTCTTTTATATCAAAAGGAGTGTTTTTTCCATATGTCATTATGAATTAATTCAATTAATTTTAATGAATATAAGAAAAATTAAGAAAGACATTGTTCAGAATAATAGACTTGACTTGTCTAGAACATGATTATTCACTTTATCTTCGTAATTTTCACAAACAAAGTACACCTCTTGCTTATGCAGCTCAATAAGAAACTAGATGTGAGTACAAACAAGCACTAAAAAGGTGACCACAACCGAATTTCAACTTGCTTATTTTTTCAATATATTTAAACACAATGTATTTTAGATTTTTTTCAATATAAGGATGCACAAAGAGAGATATGAAGAAAATTTTAGAAAGTCAAATGCGGACGGGAAGGGTACCGAGTAGGAGGAACCCTTTCTGTGAGATAATTACATTATAGAACCATAGAATAACCAGGTTGGAAGAGACCCACCGGATCATCTAGTCCAACCATTCCCACCAATCTCTAAACCATGCCCCTTAGCACCTTATCCACCCATCCCTTAAACACCTCCAGGGAATGTGGATCAACCACCTCCCTGGGCAGCCTCTGCCAGTGACCAATGACCCTTTCTGTGAAAAATTTTTTCCTAATGTCTAGCCTAAATCTCCCCTAGTGGATTTTGAGGCCATTCCCTCTTGTCCTGTCCCCTGTCACTTGGGAAAAGAGGCCAGCACCCTCCTCTCTACAACCTCCTTTCAGGTAGTTATAGAGAGCAATGAGGTCTCCCCTCAGCCTCCTCTTCTCCAGGCTAAACAACCCCAGGTCTCTCAGCTGTTCGTCATAAGGCCTGTTCTCTAGCCCCTTCACCAAGTTTGTTGCTCTTCTCTGGACTCACTCCAGAGCCTCAACATCCTTCTTGTGGTGAGGGGCCCAGAGCTGAACACAAGATTCAAGTAGAGGTCTCACCAGTGCTGAGTCCAGAGGGAGAATAACCTCCCTGGACCTCCTGGCCACGCCATTTCTGATACAGGCCAAGATGCCATTGGCCTTCTTGGCCACCTGGGCACACTGCTGGCTCATGTTCAGTTGGCTGTCAACCAACACCCCTAGGTCCCTCTCCTCCAGGCAGCTTTCTAGACAAACTTCTCTTAGTCTGTAGGTTGTTGTGCCCCAAGTGTAGGACTCAGCATTTGGCCTTGTTAAACCTCATGCCAATGGACTCTGTCCAGCGGTCTAGCCTCTTCAGATCCCTTTGCAGAGCCTCCTGACCCTCCAGCAGATCCACACTTCCACCCAGCTTAGCGTTGTCTGCAAATTTGCCAAGGGTACACTCGATGCCTTCATCCAGGTCATTGATAAAGACATTGAACAGGGCTGGACCCAGCACTGAGCCCTGGGGAACCCCACTTGTAACTGGCCTCCAGCTGGATTTAACACCATTTCCCACCATTCTCTGGGTCCGGTCATTCAACCAGTTTTCCACCCAGGAGAGTGTGCCACGCCAGAGGCTGGTAGTTTCTGAAGCAGAATACTGTGAAAAACTGTGTCAAAGGCATTACTAAAGTCCAAGAAGACTACATCCACAGCCTTTCCCTCATCCAGCAGCCGAGTCACTTTGTCATAGAAGGTAATCAGGTTAGTTTGGCAAGACTTGCCTTTTGTGAACCCATGTTGACTGAGCCTGATCACCCGGTTCTCTTGCATGTGCTTCATGATAGCACTCACGATCACCTGCTCCATGACTTTTCCTGGCACTGAGATCAGACTGACAGGCCTGTAGTTCCCTTGATCCTCCCTGTGACTAATATGTGACATTAGGCGAGGTCCCTGCTCAGTGCTGCAGTGCGGAGGCATCCGATCAAAATAGCACAACAAGGTATGAGGAGAGAATTAGAATCTGCATGTAATTATGGAGGAAATAAGTTTCTCTAGACCTGCATGTTTGGTGCAACATATACTTGCATTAAGCTATTTGAAGGATTGAGGCTTCATATCCTGCAATATGGATGGACTGTTTAAATTTTAAACAACTATTTTAAAAGGTCCCAGATGGTTTAGTTGGAAAAAAATCCCTGCAATGAGTAAAGTATATACAATAATAAAAATATTTACTATTGCTCTTACAATATGCTATAGAAAAACACAGTTAAAACAATTGAACTATACAATTAAAGTATCAGAGATCTAGAGAACAGAAACACCAAGCTCATCATCTGTTTTAAAATTATCCAACATTACTAAACCATGACTATTTCATACACTTAACTTTTCATCTTCATGTACCTATGCACTCATTATTATTTGTTTTGATACTTTCCCAATTTCAGTAACCCACTACATTTTCTAATGGCTTTGATGTAGCTATTAATAAATAGATAAAACTACCCACTGAATAGGAAGGTTTGAGCAAGGTGTTTTATGTGCCATGTCTTGAAAAAAAGGAAGCAATTTTATGTGCTTAGTCCTTGGCCCAAAGAACACTTATTCATACTCTCACTCATACACGTTATGTCTGTGAACATTTTAGTACTGCGTGATCTGGGGGTGGGAGAAGGTATGATCCCTGCAGAAGTTCATCACTATGAATCTGGGATTTCATTTGTATTAGCCAGACTATTCAAGTCAGTTAGAATTAATGTCCGTGAGAAACCTTCTAAAATGGCTGTGAAAATGAGCACACCCTATGCTGCTTGGATTTTTACATCCTGTAACAGTTTGCAGCATTGCTGAAGTGAGAGCAAGGAGAAATCACTCAATATTCAGGATCCCTTTAATACAGGGTTTGGGCTCATGTCCCATGACATGCAACACCAGATCATCCACCAATTCCACAGAGATTCTTTCCACCTCAGTCTTGGTTATACATTGACCAGAAATTTGATACACCAGTTGCTTTCACAATAAGTAGTTAAAGCTTTGTATATATTGATCAGTACAAAGAAAATAAACCAAACCTACTGTCTCTTAATTCTAAATCTGTATTGACTTTTGTGTTATTGTACAGGTAAGTATACAGCATCAGTTCTTTGGTTTTGGTTCTGAACTCTGAAGACATGCAAAGGAAAGGGCAGGAGGAAAATAAATCTACTTATTCTATTTTTCCTTAATTCTATACTTTGATTAACTATGACCTCATGTAATGTTGTCTTTTTAAAGTATTCAAAAGGTATTAGGTGTTGCAGAAAGAATAGAAAAGAAACAGGGACATTAATCACATTAACAGGGTGTTAATCCTCCATGTACTAAGAAAACATAATTGCTAACTTACAATGAAATAATTACTGGAGATACCAACATAACTGAGGCAGCATTTCATTAGCCTTGTTTTGCAAAAATCTAAGGAGTCCAAGCTGAATCTCAAGTACTCTCCTTTGTAAGGCAAGTATTCTAAGAACATGAAATGCAGGTGCCTACTGAAATAACAAGATTCTGAAATGCCCTTCAGACATCCTGATGTGGAAAGGTGATTCCTCTATGAGATTGTTAAAGTACTCAGTTCAGTACTTGAGGAGTAGGAAGATACAATTACTACCTGCAAAAACATCTAAGTGAGTTTCTTAGCATCTTACATAATATTATAGCACAGTCATGGATAGAATATAGTTCCCTTGGCACTTACTGCTTTATTTGAAAATCTACTTTCTCTTCTTGCATTGCCCTGATCATTTACTTAGTTTTTCAGTAATATGAAAGATATACTCAATAGACAATAGTGTTCCCTAGAACATAACAATCTCATCCCACAAACCTACCCTCTGCACACTGAAAAAGTAGAACATCGATACAAAAATCTCATTCTAAAAGCAAAACAAATTTTTTCTCCTTCTTCACTCACCTTTTCTCCTCCAATGTGCCACTGGTTGTGCAAGAAATTAATAATAGAGAAAAAAGATTAGTCCTCTCAGTTCAGGTATCAGACCCTGCACCCTGAATCACTTCATGCAAGAAACTTCAGCTTAGACTCAGATGGAATACTATTCAGAAGAAACAATTTCTGATATTTAAAGTCCTCTACTCCTGATTTTCCAGAGTTTCAGTATTTGAATATCTTCAAACTGATCTGCTTGACAGAAACAAAAGGTGAAGGTTAACACAAAGGATGCATGTCACACTCAATTTATAACCAAAGTGGATTGACTCTTAAAATGAATGGGTCTTCAAATTATTTCATTGTGGACAAAACATCCCCTCAGTTGTTAATATCCTATTCTATTTCATAGTATTCAGTGTCCTGGTGGAGATTGGTGACTAGTAGTGTCCCTCAGGGGTCCCTAATAAGACTAATACTGTTTAATATCTTCATCAATGCCATTGACAGTGGGATCAAGTGCATCCTCAGCAAGTTTGCAGGTTACACCAACCTTAGTGGTGCCGTTGACACACCTGAGGGATGCAAACCTATCCCAAAGGACCTGGAAAAGCTTGAGAAGTGGGCCTCATGCAGATGAGAAGCTGGACACGAGCTGGCTGTGTGAACCCCAAGAAAGCCAACTGTATCCTGGATTGCATCACTTGAAGGATGGCCAGCAGGGTGAGGGAGGTGATTCTGCCCCTCTGCTTTACTCTGGTGAGACCCTACCTGTGTTCAGCTCTGAAGGCCTCAGCACAGGAAGGACATGGATCTGGTGGAGCTGGTCCAAAGGAGGCCACAAAGATGATCAGAGGGCTGGAGAACCTCTTACATGAGGAAAGGATGCAAGAGTTAGTATTGTCCAACTTGAAGAAGGATTCAGGGAGACCTTATTGTGGCTTTTCAGTACTATAAGGGGACAGAAAGACAGGGACAGACTTTTTAGTAAGGTCTGTTGTCATAGGACAAAGGGGAGTGGTTTTAAACTAAAGGAGGGAAGATTCAGATTGGATATAAGGAAGAAATTGTTTATGGTGAGGATGGTGAAACACTGGTTTTTCAGAGAGGTGGTCAATGCATCATCCCTGGCAGCATTCAAGACCAGGCTGGATGGGGTTCTGAGTAACCCAATGGAGTTGAAGATGTCTCTACTCACTGCAGGGGGGTTGGACTGGGTGGGCTTTAAAGCTCTTCCAATAGAAACTATTCTATGGTTCTATGAGTTTAACTTCGTTGGTTTTCAGCTCCTGTAACTGGCAGTTAGACAATGTATTTATTATAGGCTGCGCAAAGATACATAATTTCTTTGGGAGGTCAGTTTTAAGAAGTTGTAACTTTAATTTTACCTAGTATGCTAATCTTTTCCATACCTGTATTTCTGATCTCTGTATCAGCCTTTAATTTATTTAAAATAAATAGTGTAAATAAATTGCCAAGCTCTGTACCACTGATATATTTTTTTACAGTATGTTTGCTCTACTCATCACAATAGTATCTTTGATACCATTATCTTTAAAGTTCAGAACTACAAGAAAGATGAATGAACACAGATTGACAACCCAATTGGGTTAACATCACAGAATAGACTCAGGAACGTTCATTTCAAGAAAAGCAATTTCAATAATAGTCTATTTGTCACTCTTCCATGAGTTTTTGAAAGCTTTTGAGAATGTTAATGTTTGTTTGTAAGAATGTTTATGGAAAAATTTTGAAAATGTTTATGGTAATATTTATTAAGAGGAATAGCCTGATAACTCATGCAGATAATTTAAAAGCATTTCTGCAGTATCATCCATCAGCAAGACTAAGTATCCTGAGTAGAAATCAGTTAAGGACAGAGAGAAACCTTGATGAAAATTTTACTCTAACTGAAATGATCGGTTCAAAAATCTGATCCAAAAATCTCTGCTTTAAACAGAGGAAGAAGTTCTGGAGCAGAGTTCATCAACTGAAAACTGTTCGCGAGGTTTGGTGAACACTCTCACCACATTGTCACAGAGTTTCCCTCTTGCAGGATAAAGCAATGTGCTTTGTGGGTGAATCGAGCTCTTACCTCCAACAGCAGGGCTTCAGGATTGAGATGAGAAACACAGTGTAACCCAGAGCAGCCTGTAGGCTTCTCCATGCCCAGTGTAAATTCATGAGATGACACCACCCACAACTCCCTTTTCTGGATAGCTCTGAATAGGCATTTCTGTTAAATCATTAGAATTGGTAGAGGTGAAATTTCTTCTCTTACAGCCAGCAGTTAAAGCTAATTAACTTCCCTTTTAAGTAACATTGCATCATCACGTGGAAAAAACAAGAACAAACAGCACTGAATATCTGACAAATCTTTTCAACACAATGACTAGTCTATATAAAAATGAGCTACTCTAACACACAGAAAGTGTCATTTGGCACTGGAACAGGCTGCCCAGGGAAGTGGCTGAGTCACCTTCCCTGAAGGTGTTTAAGGGACAGGTGGACAAGGCACTGAGGGACATGGTTTAGTGTTTGATAGGAATGGTTGGACTCGATGATCCAGTGGGTCTCTTCCAACCTGGCTTATTTATGATACTAATTCTTGTAAAATAAACAAAGGATTTTGAGGCCATTGCGATTTCTACAGCCTGCCATTGGTGCCAGCTAGACAAAACCTATCAACATTCAACAATGTGCCACTTTGAAATGGTAGAGCAGAGATCTGTAGTGACGAAAAAAAAATCCTTCGGCACTTGGACCTTTTGCTCTGGGCAGTTGAGTAGATGATAGAAGGAGATACATCCATGACTTTATGGTTGAGAGCGTACCCTTATGGCAACTGTTAAGACAAAAGTAAGATCCTCTCTCTTGGCACAGGTCCTACTCACCGAACTATGGCAACATTCTGATACGTGATGTCAGTACAGGACCTGTGACACTGAGCTCAGCCATTCCAATCCCTCTCAGCTCTGCCAGGCATATACACAGCCACTCCATTAGAATACATTCCCCATATTGCTTATCTCTGCCTTGTAATGCCAGGTTTTAATTGGCCCTAGACATTGCAGTTCACACTTTTTTACTAAGGTAACATTTTCTGTGATGATTTCATAAAGTAAATCAAAACTGCTGTGCCCAAATGCCTGAAAGACTTTTAGGAATAATATATATTTGAAAAAAATGGCACCTCTTTTGTGTTTTTTAACAAACCACAAGCATCTGAAATGAGTGATAAAAGTATTATGGAATTAGAATTACAAGATTTTCTCTCATTTACATCTGTATTGTTTTCAACTGCATGTTTGCAAGTCACATTTAGGGAACGCTGCCAATACTGCAACAGCCTGAGGAACAGTGTGTAAAAATCCATGGAGCGTTTTTGTATACTAAATTGTCTCCTACAAACCCCAGTAATACAGTAACTGAAGAAATAAATTTGTGTCTTGAAAACTCATTAGCAGGTCTTCTTAGTCAGTTGTGTTATGGTACATATTTTATGGCATAACCCAGTATATTGAAAACAGATTATGTCATTATGAAAGGAGAAATGTTTGATGTCCATTGATCATTGTTAATTTTCCAAAATGCATCACAATTACATAAACATCTGTGCTGAGGAACTTTTTCCTGATAATGGCTGAGAGCATGTACAGTGTTTAATACCTCTCAAAACATCTAATTCCCTACAATCCCAACACCTCTCAGGTTTTTATCCCTCTATTTCCTCTACAATTTCGTTATGCCTATATACTAGAGTAAACTACACATTTTTAATAAAATTACATATATCAGATATTTGAATAGATCAATTCACACATCTACAAAAACACTCAGATCCTGAACTGGCTAAAAGGAAAAAAAAGTCTCAGTTACCTTAATCCCCCTGCGTATCAAGAATTTTACTACTGTTACTCTCAAGCACAGGTTTGCTGGCTGCAACTGCTTGAATTATAAGGCAATTTCGCTGGAGCTGGATGATGCTCTCAAATGCTGTCACACCTGTAAAGCCTGGCCAGATTGCTGGGAGGGGACCCTCAGCCTAAGAGGCAGTCATTGGTTACGCTTGGGCTGTTTGGCAAGGCGTTTACAATGCCCAGCTGCTGCTCAGCTCTGTGGGGTGAAATCCCTCTTGCATGATTTCAAGGTAACAGCATTAAACCTTAATGCTCCCCACTTGATCTACCCATAGTACTTTGCTTCCTTATGTCTTCTACAGGCAAACCCCACCATAGCATCTGCTTTTGATTGCTACACATTGACGTATACTTTGTTGTCCTAAGCTCTGTCAGCAGAAAAGGGAGTATGGAGGACCTTACTGCTCTCTACAACCACCTGAAAGGAGATTGTGGAGAGGAGGGAGCTGGCCTCTTCTCCCAAGTGACAGGGGACAGAACACGAGGAAACAGCCTCAAGCTCCACCAGGGGAGGTTTAGGCTGAACATTAGGAAAAAAAATTTCACAGAAAGGGTCACTGGGCACTTGAACAGGCTGCCCAAGGAGGGAGTTGAGTCACCTTCCCTGGAGGTGTTTAAGGGACGGGTGGACGAGGTGCTGAGGGACATGGTTTAGTGTTTGATAGGAATGGTTGGACTCGATGATCCAGTGGGTGTCTTCCAACCTGGTGATTCTATGATTCCGTTATCCTGCAGAGAGAAAGGATACTATGCCAAGGCTTGACAATGCACAGCCAGGTTATGGTCTGCTGGACCAAGCAGCACAGACCAGCTCACAAAGGTGACATCCAACGGCTTTGTAATAGCCATCATTTCTTCATTCTTTTCACTGGTGACACCATAATACATGTTTCAAAGAGTAGTTTCTGCAGAAGGTAATACACATCCTCTAGAAGATTTCCATGGTAATTTAGACAATATTCTGGGTAGCTGGTTTTGACTTTCAAGATATTTATTGCTTCTTGGTAGATGCACTTGACTTTTCTCATTCTGTTATAAACCTCACCAGGTTTACACAAGATGTAGATTATCTGTGGATAAACTAGATCATCTGCAACATGGAACTTGCCAGCTGTGAAATTCAGAAAGGTGTTGTTAAAAATAATAATTAACAACTAGATGTTTTCTATGGTTTCTGCATGATATATTTAATAAAAAGAAAAAGCTTATTTTAGAAGTCTTTCCAAAATGCAGATAAGCTTGGATGAAAGCAGGGAGTGCTACCAGCCCTTGTCTTCATTTTATCCTCAGAGGGGGGTTTAATAACTGTATAATTGTTTAGAATTAGTCTTAGAATCCCTAAACAAGTGTTTCCTGTGTAAAATCAGATTGATTATAGGGGATTAAGCACTGAAAAACACAGTAGGTAAGAGAAGTGCTTCATATCTCCATGAGAAGCATCAGCTGAAAGAGGGCCTGGTGAGCACATGCAGTAGGGAAGCCACTGGCTGGACCATCACTTCTATTCATATGGTGTCAGCATTTACAGTAAAATTTCTGTAAGTGGCTTTCAGCAAAACGGGTCTGAAAAAGAATAGATTTTACACCCTCTTTACAGTGTAAATGATGTCTGTATGAAAAGTCCCTTGTTTGCTATTTTTTATCTTGTAGAGCTCCTTTCACTTCAGCAAGTACTTTAGGGAAGATTTTCAAAAGACCTGGATGACCAAAAGCAAGTTATATCAGCTGATTACTGAAATCTTTGTGCTTCTAAAAAAATCTTACTTTTTTTTTTCATTTTAATTACCACTTCAAGCAAGAAATAATACCCTGCAAGAAGTTATAAACATAATGATGTCTAATCTTACCATTAATCCTAGAGAAAGTAGTTGGTTAACATTAAAAAAAAAAATCTCATCATGAGGCATTTGATACCATTACCACGAGCAGCAGCACCACAGGGAAATCAGCAAAAATAACTTCTAAAACTGATGGGAAAATTCAAAGATAAAAGTGTATTTGCTAATGAGATGAATTAATTAATTTAAAGCATATAATCAAGGAGGTGACTCCTCACTACTCTGTCTCTTGCTATTGTATGAAATGACAAACTTGGCACTTCAAATGTGGATTTAAATGTAGGAGAAAAATAGATTCTCTAAGTAAGAAGAAGTGCACACATGCAACACCCAGTGCAGACAGGTCAGTAAAAGTTTGAGGTGAGTTTATGTGCTAATTACTGCTGCTTCTCCAGGCATGGCTGTACTCACTATTCTATTTGTAAAGCAGCATCACTCTGCTCAGTGTTTAGAAACAGAAAACATGATTTACGCTGTGTTGTACAACTCATAGCATGACCAAAGTGTTTTGTGGGCACAGAAAATGCAAAACTTCTCCATTTACATGAGTTCTAAGAAAAATCCATGAAGAATACATGATATGGAGAATCTTATAGCAGTTGGCCCATACAATATATGGAATAAAATAAAGTACCATGGGCTTTCATAGAATGATAATTTTTCAGTGGAGGCATTTTCAAAATTATAGTGAAGAACTTTTTTCATTTCCAATATCTTGTTTACCTTTTTAGCATCAGCCATTCTCATAGACAGAAAATGGAGTCACAGAGAAACAAGTAAAGCTTTGACAGGATCTCAGATCTAAAGCTCTCTTACAGAGACGCTCTCTACCCTCTCAAGTGGACTGGAATATCACACAAAGTAATCGGGCTCCAAAACCAAAACAGAGCTTTTTTTAAAAAATTGGTAAGCTACGCCTTTTACCTTTGCTTCTTTGTTTCTTGGCTGAGAGAGCTGGGGTTGTTCAGCCTGGAGAAGAGGAGGCTGAGGGGAGACCTCACTGCTCTCTACAACTACCTGAAAGGAGGTTGTGGAGAGAAGAGTTCTGGGCTCTTCTCCCAAGTGACAGGACAAGAGGAAATGGCCTCAAGCTCCACCAGGGGAGGTTTAGGCTGAACTTTAGGAAAAAAAATTCACAGAAAGTGTCATTGGGCACTGGAACAGGCTGCCCAGGGAGGGAGTTGAGTCACCTTCCCTGGACGGGTTTAAGGGACGGGTGGATGAGGTGCTGAAGGTCATGATTTAGTGATTGATGGGAATGGTTGGATTCGATGATCTAGTGGGTCTCTTCCAACCTGGTGATTCTATGATACTTTCCTGATTATACACACACACATGTATATATGTTTCCTCCCATAAAAGGACAGGCTGAGAGAGTTGAGATTGTTTCAGCCTGGAGAAAAAAAGACTCCCAAGAGACCTTAGAGTAACCTTCCAGTACCTGAAGGGGCTACAAGAAGCTGGAGAGGGATTGTTCACAAAGGCTTGTGGTGACAGGATCAGGCGCAACGGGTATAAACTGTGTAGGGGCAGATTTAGACTAGACAGAAGGAGGAATTTCCTCACCATGAGAGTGGTAAGGCCCTGTCCCAGGTTGCTCCAGGGAAGCTGTGGCTGCCCCATCCCTGGAGGTGTTCAAGGCCAGGTTGGATAAGGCTTGGGCAGCCTGATCCAGTGGGAGGTGTCCCTGCCCATGGCAGGAGGGTTGGAACTGGATGGGCTTTAAGGTCCCTTCTGACTCAAACTATTCTATGCTTTCATGTCTCTCTTAGGATTTAATGGTTTGATTCTTAACATTCCTGGGTACTATTTACATTATGTTTATAGTCTTTGGGTTTTGCAAAAAAAGCTGTAGTGTTAAACTGTTATAGAGATAATATAGGATTTTAACAAATGTATCTCTAGCCAAAAGAGTCAAAAAGTGTGAAAGGGAAACAGGTTGGCAGGTGCTAACTGTGAGAAATACTGGCTTTGCAAGCAGGGAAATCCTAGGTGTTGAAAGCAACAACTAAATGTGATACACACAGTGGAGCCATGCTTCTTCTGAAGAGTTTGAGGTCCTTCACAGTACTAGGGATTTAGTGTTTAAAATGATGACCGCAAATGCAAAATACAGTAGTCTTAGACAAAACAATCAAACCAAGTTTCACAAAAAGTGAACTGGAGTTTGAAAAAAGGAAAAAGAGAAGAATTTAATGTCTTTAGGCCAATATGGCTGCAGGTTTTCCCCATACTTCACCACGTTTTTCACTGTTCATGTATTATTAACTAATGGCTGCATTCCCTGTTGTTTGACTCAAAAACATAAAGTTGCGTTTTGAATTCATGACTTGACTTTAACTATCAACTTACCTGGCAAGCACAGCTTACTTTAAGACTATGTATATCCATGTAGGCACAATTACATATAGTTCTTTGTAACATGTTTACTGGAATTGTCTGGAGAAGAAAAACAAATTGTGAATCTAAATCAAATTATATCCTTGGAGGCCTTATCCTTTGTGTAGCCACACTTGTGACACCTAGAAATTGAAATTGTACTAGTCAGAATATAGTTATTAATAGCTTGCCTTGAACCCAAAGACGACTATAATGAAATACTGAATTGAACGGAGGTACAGAAGTGTTTCACATCACAGCAACTGCATAGTGAGATATTATGCATAGGCATTTCATGTAAGAATATGAAATAAGGTGACTAGATCACTGGTTTTACTTTCAGAGAGGCCATAGTTCTCCTCCACATCAGGAAAGATTAGAAGAAAAGTAATTGTGATAACATGCATAGACCATAATATATTTTTTTTTCTGCAAATAAGCATTTATTTTCAATAGCAACACATTATTGCCTCATGAAAATTACTCATACTTTCAGGTTTGAGATAATAAGATACTAGAGAAAAAATTTACTTTGCAGGAATAAACTCCTAATATATCTCTTGACACTGACTATTCCCCCAAAGACCTTCAATACAGTTTCCCACCTATAATATAGAAAACAGACCAAGCACAGAGAATAAATGTCATCACATGTGAGTTGGACCATCTTCATTTGAGCTGGCAAAATGTGCCTATAGCCCAGAAAGCCAACTGTATCCCAGGATGCATCTCAATCTGTGGGACCAGCAGGGCAAAGGAGGAGATTCTGCCCTCCGCTCTAATGAGACCTCACCTGGAGCCCCGTGTCCAGTTCTGGAATCCTCAGCACAGGAATGACATGGTGCTGTTGGAGCAAATCTAGAGGAGGCCACAGAGATGATCCGAGGGCTGGAGCACCTCCCACACGAAGACAGGCTGAGAGATCTGGGATTGTTCAGCCTGGAGAAGAAAAGGCTCCCGAGGAGAGCTTAGAGCAGCTTCCAGCACTTAAAGGGGCTGCAGGAAAGCTGGGAAGCGGCTCTTGATCAGGGAATGCAGGGAAAGGATGAGGGGGAATGGTTTTCACCTGAAAGAAGGGAGATTGAGATGAGATCTTGGGAAGAAATGTTTTATTGTGAGGGTGGGGAGGCCCTGGACCAGGTTGCCTCCAGAAGCTGCAGCTGCCCCATCCCTTGAGGTGTTCAAGGCCAGGTGAGATGGGGCTTTGATCAACCTGATCCAGTGGGAGATGTCCCTGCCCATGGCACAGAGGTGGAACTGGATGGGCTTTAAGGTCCTTTCAAACCCAAATCATTCCATGATTCTATGATTTAGGTGTCAAATTCTTAGCTTTCCTGTTCACTGATTGAAGAAAACAGATGAAAACTTACAACAAAAGCAAATACCAAATGCCTCTTGCAAAATATTGATTTCACATTTTCTTTGTGCAAGCCTTGTGAAAATGTCTCATGCGTTTGCATTAAGCGTTCCTGCTAAGATTTGTCTCAAAACTGTGGGCAACACCTCCTAATAATACATGTTCTAACACTGGAACTATGATAGAGGCCTAGTAAGAACTATAAAAATGCCTTGGTTTTCACATGTTCTGCCTACATTACAGAAACCTCTTCTTAATAAGTCTAGGGAAGAAGCTAAAACTCTGCGATCAAGTTCACAACAGTTATTCCAAACTGATTTTTTTAATTCTCTTCCCCCTTGGAAACGTCCTTCTCTTTAATCTTTAACAAATCTTTAATGATTTGTTGCCTCTTACACTAAGGTTTCAGCTAAATGGCAATATTTCTTAGAGAGAAATATTTCTTAAAAATAAATATCTTTCCATAAGATGTATGTATGTTTTATTTCAGCGTATTTTGAAAATCTGGGGTTCTGTGAGAAAAAAAGAGAGTCTCAAAAGTATTATTCCTTTGAGACCTCTACTGCGTTATTCATCAATGGGGCAGAAAAGCAATATCATAAAATACCATGCAAGAGTGAAGATTGGGGTCTGGAACTTAGATCTATTATTACAGTAATGGCATCGTGTTTGTTTTTCTTCTCTGCACCCAGTATGGCAGCTGCTGCTAGATGAGTAAGGAAGAACGCTCTCCAAGGGCGATACTTGTGATGCTTTACTACATGGTATTTTGAACAATGTTAGACACTGATAGGTGTCTAAACATGTTAATTATTTTGGGTAGAAGGCAACACTGTTTTGTAGTCTGAGTGCATAAAGAACACTCCTTAAAATGTCAGTTTTTAAACTCTGTGAGGTAAATATGGAAATATAAATTCAATCTTCCCAACATCACTGTTGTAAAGGAACCAGGTAAGTTGTAGTTTCCTCTTTTCTCTGGCTCATGTTGAGGATGCTGCCACTGTCTCATGGAGGAACGCCAAAGGATGCATAATCCTGGAACACAGCACCCAGGGTTTTATTGGATGCTGCACTGCAGTGTATGTTTGCCTAGAGTTTTATCATCTCCTTAGGTACAAGGCCATTGCCTTTGACACTGCACAGACTGATATTCATGAGTGCCCTGGGTGACTGCATGCTACTCCATCTCTTTTCGGGTGAATAACACTGGATGTCATTAGGTCCAAAATCCTGCGGATACCTGCAGTAAAGGGAAAAGCCTTGTCTGGAAGCTAAAGACTTCACTTTAAATGCAATCAGGAGAGAAAAGATCAGATTTGTGTCAGTGAGGGTACTGGTATTGGACTGTCACAGAGCAGTGATGCTTCTAAAATGATCATCATAGTTCAGTGCCCCATCACTAGGAACCAGGAGGAGCAAGTAAGAGAATCCTGACTTGCCCTATACACAATAGGTAAAATGGGTATTGTTCAAAAATTTCTGCAGTTCTTGAACATGCACTGGAAATACCTTTTCCCCCACATTTCTGGCAGTGCTTAGAAAATATGGAAAACATTACTTTGGACAGAAGAATTTTTTGTAGAATAGCGAAGTCTAACTCTCTATTATGCCTTGGAGTGGTGCTACAGTAGGCAGCAGCTGCTGGGTTGGGGGTAAATGTCCCTTTAGTAGACTTGTGGAGGACTTATTAAAAACTCTTAGGGATAACCACTCTAGAAGTGTGATTCCACTGTGTGATCACATTTAGTTGTTGCTTTCAACATCCAGAATTTCCCTGCTAGTAAAGTCAGCATTTTTCACAGTTAGCACCTGCCAATCTATTTCCCTTTTGCACTGTTTCACACTTTCGGTTAGATATAATATAGGATTTTAACAAATGTATCTCTATAACAGCTTAACACTACAACATTTTTGCAAAACCCAAAGACTATAAATGTAACATAAACAGTAACCAGGAATGTTAAGAATCAGGCCATTAAATCCGAAGAGAGGTATGAAATCATAGAATCATAGCACAGTCTGGGTAGGAAGGTACCTTAAAGATTATCTAGTTCCATCCCCATGCCATGGGCAGGGATACCTCCCACTGGATCAGAGGCTCCAAGCCCCATCCAACCTGGCCTTGAACACCTCCAGGGGTGGGGCAGCCACAGCTTCCCTGGGCAACCTGGGCCAGTGTCTCACCACCCTCATGGTGAAGAAATTCCTCCTTCTGTCTAGTCTAAATCTGTCCCTCTCCAGTTTATACACATTCCCCCCAGTCCTATCACCACAAGCCTTTGCAAACAGTCCCTCATCAGCTTTCTTGCAGCCCCTTCAGGTACTGGAATCAAATACTCCTAATTTATCATAGATTGTTTCGTAAACATGGAGCCCCAGTCACAATTTGAATCATGGCTGCTGTAAAAGTTTGATGCACTACTTGGATTAAAGATCCTTTATAACTAGAAGGAGGGGATTTTGGAGCTATGTGTAACACTGAGATGTACAGTGCATGTGCATCATTTTGTTGAATTCTCCTTCCACAGAACATTCCCCAAGATCTATGAAACACCTGACTGGAAGGTCACTCTAAGGTCTCCTTGGAATCTTCTCTTCTCCAGGCTGAACAAGCCCAACTCTCTTAGCCTGTCCTCATATGGGAGATGCTCCAGCTCATCTTTGTAACCTCCTCTGGACCTGTTCCAACAGCTCCATCTCCTTCTTATGTTGAGGATTTCAGAACTGGATGCAATACTCCAGATGCTGTCTCACAAGATACTTTCCTTGTATTAGGGAGTATCAGCCCTGGGAGATATCCTTTGTATATGCATATCTCATATGTGCAGGGGAGCCAGGTGGAATTAATGCTGCGTGAGCTTACATAACAGTTTCTGTAACACATGAAAAGCTTTTTGTAATGCTTCCATTCTATTAAAAGGTGACAGGATATGGTCCTGTACAGGTTATTGTGTGGTGTGATTTTTGACGTCTATGCAGAAGTGTTGAAGAAAAGGACACTGCACACTGGAAAGACAATGCAAGGGCCACGTCCAGTACTGAGCAGTAAATCATTCTTCAGCACCTGGTAACATACACGCTACTTTCTCATAAAACACTGCTGCAGATAATGATATTTTATACTGCTGCAATCTAAATCCAAGTTTTAATATTCTTCGTAACCTGTAATAACTATATCACATATAGGAAGAGGCAATTACAGGTATCTTTCCCTGTTTTATGCATATTTTAAAAACATAATTAATAATAAAACATACTCAGTAGTTTTATAGCTCTATTACATCCCATTAAAAATAACAGGTTGCAACAGTACATAAAAGGTGACCTGTTTCCTGATACAGTTAGGCTTGATGGCAACGCTGACCAGAAGTACAAGGAAATGCTGTGCCCATGCAAATACCACGGTTTTGAAGTCTGTGCTACCAAGTTGATGCATAGTTTCCAACAACTGCAAAAACTGACAGCTAAACCCAGTTTACGGATGTGAGGAATCCATAATCATGTGTCAGTCTAGCGTCAGGCCCCAGGTTTCAGGCGCTTGATCTCAACAGAGGAAACCCAGCTCCCACAGTTCTGATATCACAATGAGTTTGCAATGCTGGTGTTCCAGTAAGACCCGCAGAGCAAAATCTATGGAATTCAATACCGCTATAAAATAATACATGTGCACCTCACCTGCAAGACAGGTGCCTGTACAAGAGAGTAACATATGAAGAGCAAGGGGAAATCCTGAGAAAACAGCAGGTTACCGCTGTTCATACTTCAGTGACAATATCAGCTCTGTATATCCCCCCACTTCAGATTAGATTGGAGAGCACCACTGAGCTTTATTATGAGCTATTCCAGGAAACTGATATAAAATTTTTAAAAAGGAACTGATTTCCAGCACTTTTGTGCTTTTTACATTCAGAAGAGCTTCTGTGACCCTGCTGAAGAATAGCTCAATAAAGAATTGTGTTGGCATGTTGCAGTGCAGAGTCTGGTACACATTGCAGGACGTTGCTGCCAGACTGAGGTGCTGTGAAATCAAGGATTTGATTGATAGCAGGTAATCAGAAAATGTGATAGCTTAACTGCAATTGAATTTTGCCAACATTGTGCTGAAAGACCTTTTTCTTTTTTTTTTTTTTTTGAGGAATTAGCAGAAGAAATATGAGGCAGCTTTGGATCCTTAATTCCTCTCCAGCATGATGAGGGAAAACCTAAGAAAAGAAGAAGTCATAGAATAGCAGAACTATAGAATGGTTCAGGTTAAAGAGACCTACAGACTTCATGCGGCCCACCCCCTCCCTGCTTCAGCAGGGTCATTTAGAGAGACCTGTTCAGGAAATTTTTATGAATAAACAAACTCATGAGTTAAAAAAAAAAAAGAGAAAAAAATGTCTACCTATTACTTATAAAGAAAATTTTATTTAATCAAAGAGGAGCCAATTTAGACTAGATTTAAGGAGGAATTTCTTCACAATGAGGGTGGTGAGGCCCTGGCCCAGGTGGCCCAGAGAAGCTGTGGCTGCCTCATCTCTGGAGGTGTTCAAGGCTAGGTTGGATGGGGCTTGGAGCCCCTGATCCAGTGGGAGGTGTCACTGCTCATGGCAGGAGGGTGGAACTGGATGGGCTTTAAGATCCCTTCCAACCCAAACTATGTTCAGCAGAGTGAGAATAGACAAATTAGTGACAGAAGTAATGATTCAGCTGCCACACACTTTCATTGTAATCAGAGATTATTGCACGGTTGAAAAAATAGCAATCTAGTGAGCAGCACAGGAAAACCACAATTAACTGAAGGTAGGTCAGAAAGGGATGTAAAAACTCAAACTACTGAGGGCAGAAAACATAAATAACATGAATGGAAGTAGCTTCATAGGAAAAATAAGCTCAAAAGGGAAAATTCATTATAAAACAGATTATGATGAAAAGAATGAAATGCATAAATATAAAAGAACAATTGGATTACAGTGTTGCCGATTTGCTGGTTTTGCAGTACACAGAAAGACTTTCCTGATAAGTTCCATAATTTAAAGCAGGCAACAACTGACAAGACAGAAGAAAATAAAGAAGAAAGAATTAAAGAAGCAGTAGCAGGAGTTTCTATCCCAAGAGTCCTTTAAGCAGTTGGAATAAGTTTCTTCATTTACAGGTGAGGAGTTCAATGACGTCCTCCCAGATTAAAACATCCAACAAGGTTTTTACTTTATTGATTCCCCAGGAAAGCAGCCTAAAATATGTAAAAAGTTGCTTAACAGAAAAAAGGAAAAATGAAAATGAAGTTGATAGAGGTTTTCTTATCAGTCTAATTTCACTGGGCTTACTTGGAAACAGCCATATGGAGATTCATGAGGTGAATTCTATGAATAATAAGAGTAGGTGGTTACCACACAGTGGTTGGTTTCTATTTATAAGTATGTATGTGTATAGATATATGCAATGCTGCAATAATTATGAACAAACACTTGCAAGGTGTTGTTTTGAAGAGACACTAGATTCAGAATTTCAGAGAATTTCTGAAGCCTATTCACTTCTATCTCCTGCTGCCAATCACTCATTTTAGCCCTGTGTGCAGTTACATCCTTCATTATAACTCATCAGTTGAACATGCAAAAAAAGAAACAAACACACAACAGCAACAACAAACCTAAATAAACCAAACAGGAAAGAAAAAGTCCAGATTAAAAATCATATTTTGGACACATTATTTTTAACCTGAATTGGTTTGGTAATCTGGTATAGTGTTGCTTCTCAAAATTGCAGTAATTCACAGAGACAACAAATAAGTGATAAGAGAAGGAGCTCAGACTGAAGTTTGCATTGCTCTTAGGGACTGGATTACATCAAGCTGCTTTTTCAGAAGAAAGGCATTTATTAACATCCTTCAAAACAGCCATCATAGGTGAGAATAAGTATTTTTTCCTGTAAATCAACTGATTTTAATGTCTGACACAAGAGGTTTGAATCCAGGCTCCCGACATATGCTCGGGTTACTGGACTGCTGGCTGTTCTGAGAGCCTGCGTAGTGTTTAGGATATCTTTTTTTTTCCTTCATCAAAAGGCCCAGGTCCCAATTTAGCAACAGCCTGAAGATGTTTTCAAACACCACTTTGTTTCTGCATCTCTGTTCTTTTCCAGCCAGCTCAACTAATAACTTCTAAATTATAGCAAATCCTCTTGCAGTTCAGTCAAATTAATGCTTGTTCACCAGAGAGAACATTATAAAAAGACAAGGACAATAGATATAGAGCTTTTTTTCCTGTCTCTATTGAAGTGCTGCTAATTCTCTCACTGAGTCCTGCTAAAGATCTGCATATTATTTATTATTTATTATTTATTATTTATTATTTATTATTTATTATTTATTGTTTATTGTTTATTATTTATTATTTATTATTTATTATTTATTGTTTATTATTTATTATTTATTATTTATTATTTATTATTTATTATTTATTATTTATTATTTATTATTTATTATTTATTATTTATTATTTATTATTTATTGTTAAAATCCTCCCAGACCTATAGCTGAATTATTGGGGGAGAATGCAAAAATTAAAAAGTGATACCATTAAGCACATAAAGCTTTACATCAAATGCCTTAACTGTACTGAATAGTTTAATTGCTTTTTCATTATAAGGATTTAGAAAGAATCCCCAAACTGTCACTTAGATCATTTACATAAAAACATTAGCTGTCAGGATCTGACATGTCTTAGGAATATTAAGGCAATTCCTTAGTCAAAGGAAACAGAATCCACTGAAGTAGAAAAGAAAAACAACATCCCCACATACTCTGTAACACCTTATTGAACTTAGCAGCCCTGTTTTTATCACCACTCATCTAGCACAAATGCAACAAGAATGATGAAGACTTCAAACACCATGCAGCATCCAGGTATTCAGATGAAAACAGGAAAAAAAACCCCAGGTCTCAGTTGTCATCTCACCTTTAAAATAACAAAATTTATCATCCATTCATTAGAACTAGGTTTACCCTTTTTAAAAATTTCTTTTTCCCAAATGTAATCTTGAGGAACATGAAAAAATGTGCCTAATTGACTTCAGTAGAGTTTGGGTCAAGTCTTTAAAGGAACATGCAACAATAACAAAAAAAACCAACCCAGAAAAGAGATAAAAAGACTCTTCTAAAACCATTCATAGTCATTCAGCCTTTTCATTTGATAATATAATCAAAACTAAGGCCAAACCCCCCTATTAAATTATTGTAATAATAATCTTTACTTTCTGAGACCTATGTTATTCTCATTGTCACTGCAATTTGCTGTGATGGACAACAGACTACACATAGGTTATTCCAACAAAAGAACTGGAGTTTTGCCACTGGCTGATTCAGTTGTGCTCTGGGTGAACATAGACATGCATGGAAAGCCATAATTAATAATTTCAGTTATTGCATTGCTGCCAAGAAATAAATGTAAAGAGTTAACCCTATCATACAGAAACAGCCCATAAAGATTTCTCAACAAGGATGGGTAATGAAGCTTGAATACAGTTATTTATTCATTTCGTGGCTACTTCACTCCTCACTACAGACCTTTAAAATATATTTGTTTGAACAATAAAACAATATATGGATCAAATGTGTTATTTCAAATAATTTTTTTCCTGTGCTCTAGCCACTTCTTATACACAGATAAGTTGTTTTGTAATCATGTTTTTTTGTGTAGGTACATGGGTTATGACTTGAAGTTCAGATATGGATATACTGGGCAGTGCTCATAAACTCAATAAGGTATTTAGTTGGGTTTTCTTTCCCTTTTTAAAAAAATATACTACTACTGCACTTAGAAAGCAAAGAAGATAACAAATACATACAGGAAAGAACAAAAAATGGCCAAATTAAATGCTATATGAAGAACTGCCAGCTGGGCTGTAAATTCCATTTACCCTCTTCTCCAACCAACAACTGTAAGAGAATTGAAATGCAATTGAGAAGTAGGAGCAGGAGGTAGGAATTCATTACAGTCTTGTGGGATCTTGGAAGCTGAAAGTATTCATGTGCAGCCTATACTGTGCTGCTTTTTTGAATTTTTTTTTTCATGTTTTTATAATGTTAAGAGAAAAAAAACAGACAGGAAATCCTTCTTGGCGTTAGCATGGAGAAAAGAAACGATGGTGCTTCTTCATGGACAACTGCATCGAGGCAAAATACAATCTTCTAGATTGTCACTTAGACTAATGTTTGCACATAGTCCTGGTTGATAATTTCTATAATTGATAATCTTCTAGATTGTCACTTAGGCTAATGTTTGCATATAGTCCTGGTTGACAACTTCTTTACTTTTTGCTTCCTAAGTAAGATATGTACTGAAATTTCCCCAACTCTTCACAAGAGCAGTTTGACTAACATTTAAGATTTTTGCAAGAAATGAAAACCCTATTTTTCTAAAAAATTACATTCCAGTACAGACACAAACTACTACAATGTGGACATTAATTGCCTTTTTATAATTCTTCCTGACCTTTTTCTTTGTAATTGTTGTTCTGATATTGATTTTTTTCATACCATACGGACATTATAATAAAAGTTGAGCCAATAAAAAGTGTTTATTATATATAGAAGAAAGGAAATGAGAATTCCTGATTATAGCTCACAAAGGGGATGGGAGGATATTAAATTCTATAGAAAGCTGTAGTTGCTCTCCTGCTATTGTTAAATGACTTCCTAATTATCGTGGAATATTAGATTTTGGTGTCTATCAGCTTTTCACAAGAATCCTCCTCACTTTTAAATAGCTGTGAGATTCACAACCGCTTTTTCACAGAATACTGTACCATGGAGTTGGATTTTTTTAATTCACCAGTGACCTGGCTGTCAGATGGGATTTAAAATACACCAATATGATCATTTCCTCCACCCTGGGTGGAAAACACCGATAACAGATTTTCTTTCCTTGATTTTACAATTGGCCAAGAAAGAAGAGGAAAAAAAAATCTTGCACTACAATTCATTTGATGAAATTAGAATGAAAAATTATGTATGTACTAGAAAGCAAGTATTTGGAACTATGTACATGGCCTTGAATGATCACCATCATCTTTCTTGACTGTTACACCATAAGTTTGAGGATGCAAATCCACTTACAGCACGGAGGCCCCTGCTCCCTGTTCCTGACGCTAAAATGAATATGTAGGACACAGAGCTCATGGTCTGTGAGTCCACAAGAGGTCTTACAGCAGCCTTGCAGTCTCTGGGACACCACAGCCACACTGAGCCTTTTCTGCAAGGTCTGATTTCAGGTGAATCTCTGGTGACCAGTCTCGCTGAGCTTCAGCTGTGATGCGCTGTGGGCTTTCCATGATGCATATTTCTGTAAGAACTAAGTTTGCTTCCAAAGCAAAATTAAATTTACACTGTAGAAAAAAAAAATCACAAAAAAAATGCTTCAAAAATCTTTGTCACAGGTAATGAATACCATGACACAGGAATTGCTTTTTTTCATAGAATAATAGAATCACCAGGTTGGAAAAGACCCAATGGATCATCGAGTCCAACCATTCCTATCAAACACCAAACCATGTCACTCAGCATCTCGTCCACCTGCCCCTTAAACACCTCCAGGGAAGGTGAATCAACCCCCTCCCTGGGCAGCCTCTGCCAGTGCCCAATGACTCTCCATGAAAAAATTTTTCCTAATGTTCAGCCTAAACCTACCCTGGCGGAGCTTGAGGCCATTCCCTCTCGTTCTGTCCCCTGTCACTTGGGAGAAGAGCCCAGCACCCTCCTCTCCACAATCTCCTTTCAGGTAGTTGTAGAGAGCAATGAGGTCTCCCCTCAGCCTCCTCTTCTCCAGGCGAAACACCCCCAGCTCTCTCAGTCACTCCTCATGAGGCCTGTTCTCCAGCCCCTTCACCAGCTTCGTTGCTCTTCTCTGGACTCACTCCAGAGCCCCAACATCCTTCTTGTGGTGAGGGGCCCAGAACTGAACACAGGATTTGAGGAGCGGTCTCATCAGTGCCGAGTACAGAGAAGAGGCCAGTACTCTCCTCTCCACAGCTTCCTTTCAGGTAGTTGGAGAGAGCAATGAGGTCTCCCCTCAGCCTCCTCTTCTCCAGGCTAAACAATCCCAGCTCTCTCTTTCTTCATCTGTAATTTAGTAAAAGGACACATTTTATAAAAAGGGATGAATAATAAGCAGTAGTTTAGAATTTTCCTCAACAAATGACTTTTTTTCTACAGTAACTGATTGTAGACTTCTTTGAAAGAGACACTTCAAGCCTTTTAAGTCCTATTAAAACCCCAGCAGGTGTGTGGCTGCTATGTTTTACACTGCTCACGTCTGCATGTTGGGAGTCCCACAGCAAGACTGTCCAGATTCATAGCACACTCTTATTAAAGTAGTTCAGCCACACTAATAAACTGTGAAAACATTAAAGGAAAGCAAACCCATTTCATCCAATAGGAAAGTAATGCTTAATCAAGAGTGCAAGGCAGAAGCCCTTCATTGATCCATGCTGAACCACGGTTACTGAGAAAACAATTACTCCTCTCAAAACCAAGGGGCCCTTTGACAGAAAGGAGTGATGGGGGACAAATGCAGGGGAAGTAAAAGATGTAATTGGCAAATGGGCCCACTATGTGAAATTGTTTAACATTGTAAATGACTTTGGTAAAATAATTCACTGAGTTGGAACCAACGACTGACAATGATAGAGGATGACAGCATCTTTGTCAAGTCTCTGTCACGCTTATAAACTCCTGAAGGAGCAGGTTGCAGTTGCCACTGCCTCAAAGGCAGAAACTGGGGGGAAGGAAATCTGATGTTGTCAAATACAAGAGGGAAATATTGTTTTCTTTAAGGTCAAGAGATGTCAATTGGATATCAAAGCTCAGGTAAACTCACTGTCTTCTAGTCAATGAGCAAAAATACATTCAATCTTTCCTACCACATAGAATTTACTTTTAAACTATTTTCTTAAAAAAACCCAAAATCTTATTGAGAAAAAAAGCTTTAAAAGAAATTGTATTTTCTCATGACAAGGTATGTGGTACATCTGTACAAGATCCTTTCAATAGCGTCTACTTTCCAAAAGAATTTGTTACAGAGGCAATAATTTCTTAAAGATGAGCAGCAGAGTTACATCCTTATTCACTCTTTCTGTGGCTCCTTAATTTTAATTTCTTTCTTTAGCTTCTGGAGAATATTGGCAGTTAATTTGCAGATGAATAATTTAAAAATTTAGACTGTATGATCATATTTAGTTTCCCTGCATGGATTCTGTACATTCTAAACCATGTTTCCAGTCTAATTTTGGAGTTTACTGGACTTGTTTAAACTGTGTATGACAGAGACAATCATATCCCAAATGACTATCCAGAGAACAGGACCAAAGCCCCTATAAATTTGATCTAAATAAACCCCTGTCTTAAAATGAGAGAAATGTGGTATCAAACTACACAAAAGCATGTATGGAAAAAACAATTTTAATAAGTTTCAAAATTAAATCCATCTTTATGAGAAAACCCATACAATTAGTTGTATTTCCTGTAGCTCTTCTACTTAACTGAATTTACTGGCAAGTGCAGCTGCAAGGTAGATGCAAAAGAATCCAATGTTACAAAGTGACCTTGCTGTTAACTGTGTAGTCTCTAAACTCTGACTCATAAATGACATGTATAAATAACCAGCTGAAAAAAAGCGAATACTGCAATTGCATTTTCATTTAAACGTTTTGATAGCTATTACAGATGGTCAGATGATTGCAGCTCAGGCACAAATTTGGTTTTCAGATGTCTGAGTATGATTGAATTAAACCTGACATAGCCACAAGTTTGTTCCTCCCCCCCAAATAAATCTAAGCAGGTATAGCAGATAACTATGTTCTCACTACGGCTATCGTGGGGAAAAGTGAAAAGGTTTGAGGACCACAGTGGTGGTTCATCTTGTGAACACTTTTAGATTATATTTTAAAATGTATTGGTTTTGAGGAACAGAGTTTCATCTTTCTCTGTCCAAAAAATATTTGAAGAATGTAAAAAAACCCAGAAAACAAATGTTTCATTTGTATTTTAAATGACAAAAAAACCCAACAAATGCAAATTTGCCACATCCTGACAAATGAGACACTTCTGAAAAATATATTCTGGCTTAGAAAGCTTGTGCCTTCTTGTTTGGCTTCAATTGAACTTCCCCCTCATTAAACAATAATCTTCATGGTGAATTCCAATAAAGATGAAAAAAGAAAGATTCTGAAAAGAATGCATAAATAATTCTGGTTGCCTAGCTGTGGCAATGAATCCCTGTTTGTTTTTCTACTGAAGGGTGAATGCAACCCTTTGAGCAAATGGGAATTAATTATTCCAGTGACTGAGAAATGATCCACTTAAAGAACCTAATTGGTTCTACAACAGTGACTTCTTTCAAAGCACCCTTTCCGGAAGAAACCACAAAAAGAACACAGCTCTTTGACTAGTATAGGGTCTACAGGGTACATTTTCTTTCCCCTGTTTCAGCTTTAAAAAGAAAATGTCACACAAGCCCAGGACAAAGGAACAAAGCACCAGTGTTTTAAAAGGGACAGATATGCAGCAGGTCTTCCACTTCTTTCTTGAAGAGTAAAGCTGAATTTCAATAAACATTCATGCATGCTCATGACACTTGAACTGTCAGTAAGAAAGAAAATATGGTACTGGCCAGTTTTAACCACTTTCAAGGGTGATCATGAGTAGCCAAAAGCTCCTTGGACATTTTACTATGCAAATAAAAAGTAAATCAACATTATTTACCAGTAAGTCTTAAAGAATTAAGTTTAATAATATGCCTGATCTGCTGAAGGAAATAGTGCTGTCAGTTATTTTTAGCTGAATTAATTAGAATATGCAAAACAAACTCAGACACACAGGTGGATACAGACAGCTCTCATTTACATTTCAATAGTTACGCTGGAAGAATAAAAATCATGTACCAATTGTTGCATTTAAATGCATAATCTTAGGAGTTTGGGTTTTTTCTGGAGGCAAGATGCAGGTCAGAAACAAATCTGATTGAGGTTAATGGATGGATATCTATTTACTTCAAAATGAGCTTCAGAACAGGCCCTTACAGAACAACAAATTCCCATCAGACTGAAATCTGAGGAGAAACTTCCAGTTCTGTACAGATCTGAGAAGTGATTTAATACTATTTTTAGAGTTCGAATGATCCAGAAAGAGTTAATGCATTATTTATGCACCACTTTCAAAGCGTGTCCAGTTCTTAAATAATATAGTTTTTATTAAATACTGATTGAAACAGAAATCTCTCCATCCTTGTTATTCAGTACACACATCAGCACAGTTGTAATACCTCCAAAGCAACAGGAATAATTCCTGTTTACACTGCACATCACTTTTTCCATTTGTTGCACCAGAGAGAAATCTATTGTGAGAGTCTGACTGTACCTGGGCACAGGACTAGACAAGAATTCCTGTTATTTATAAATCCCACAATAGTAAAGAAACAATAATTACAGTTTTATTTCTACTGTATTGCCGCACAACACAGGCTGTCTTCAGATTTTATTATTATCAGACCAGTTGCGATGGCTGAATTTAACAACAAGCTTATTCCTTGGCATACAGAAAGTTTAGTATTTTCTAGACTTTGGGAATATGTTTGGTGTTTCAAGCAGGAGTCTGAACTCAGGAGACCTGGACTTAGCTTCAGATTTTGTTGCATAAATTCAAACAGTCATTTCCAGTGTCTCAGTATCCCTTCGATGCCCTGATGATAGCAAACCCCACAACTTTTTAGATGGGTTTGAGATCCCTGTGCAATGGAAGCTCTATAAACATGAAATGTTATTAATAACACACTCTTATTTAATATGCATAATAAGTGTTTCACAATCCTGACATTGGCTCACACTCATCTGGCATTTAATTGGCACACAAAGTAAAATCATAGCACCAATTCATTAGGTGTAACTGTGGCTGATGATGGCACAGTCTCTTTTATTGGAACTAAATTGGAGTAAACAATTTAAAATACACCACTAGTCCCTCCTGGACCCTTGATTAGCAGGGAGACACTAAGTATCATCTGTCCATCATGAAAACCCAGGCAGCTGTGTACAATTAAGCTTTCAAACAAACTGAAATGAAATCACATTGCAGTGCAAACACATTATGCAGTCATTAGCACACTTACTTCACAGAAATGTAAAAAAGCGGCTGTTATCAGCATTCTTTGATGTGCTAAAAATCTTCTTTTTATTCAACATTGTTTTACAGAGTAATCAGCAATTGAACAAAACCCCTCAGAACGCCACATTCAGCTCAGCAGTGCCTCTGGGAGCAAGAGATGTGCATAAAGGAATTTCTGAACAGAGCATAACCTAAAACCCAACTGTTAATGACCATTTTAGACACTTAAAAGACAAATATTTTTCAAAAAGACCAAGCTTCTAGGGAGATTACTTGAAAATTTTTAATTAGTTTCGCTCTATAAACTGATAGATAATTTCTGTTTAAATTTACAGAAAATTTTGATTTATAAATTATATTTTGTGTCTTCATCCTAAAGAAGTTAGCACATTTTCAGCCTCCATGGGCGTAAGCTTCCTGAAGTAAATATGAAGTGCCAAATATTTACTGAAGTATATGCAAAAACATCTGGCTTTTCTTCAACTATTCTTAAGTAAAATCCAATTTCCTAAAGAAAAATTCTAACCCCTTCCAATTTATCCATGAGAGATGGTGGACAAAAGAATAGTTACAGAAATAAGAAAGTATAGGAATTGATGTTTCCAAACAGCATAATAAAGAGTGGATGAGCAGTTGACATAAAGATCCACAATACTAGGTTTTGGAAGGGCAGCGAGAAGAAACCATCTGGAAAAAAGGAAAAGGAAGTATTGTGCTACTAAATTTGTTGCATTTCATGGAGGACAAAATGGACCTTTTTCATTTGTAAGTACTGGCAACAGAATTTGCTAAAATGTGACTGATCCCTGTGACCTTGCTGTAATAGCTGGGAAATTGTAAAGGCTGTACTCAATAAAAGTATCAAAAGCAGTTACAAAGCACATGACATGAAGTAATGTTGGAGTAAGGCTCACAGCTTTAAGAAAAATAGATGAACTATGGTGTGGTGGCAAGTGTTTTTCAAGTGAAGGCTGGAAAGTGTTTGCATTACCACAAGTTTCACAGAAGTCCACCTGAGCTGAATGGGTTTGCAAGTTCCACTGTCTAAAATAGGTCCTGGGAGTATCTGTCTTTTTAATCATCAAATCGGTGCAAAACATATTAAATGAATGCAATCATTTTTATTTTCTTTAAAGTTATGTTCAATTATCTACTGTAACAAATAAATGGTTTCCACTCAACTGTATTGGCTTTTAAGTACTTAAACTTCAAAGTGCTGATTTTCCAGTGCTAATTAAATGCAGTTGGAAGCAATCACAGAAATAAACAATATAAACATGCTCTACAGAAAAGAGCTTGAACTGGAAAACTGTTTCTCTCCATCAGTATTGCCTGTGGATGGTTCTCGGGTACTGATATGGCTTATGAACATGGCTAAAAGTCTTTTCAAGAAAAAGCTGTTTAAAAGTACACACACTTTTGTTCTACTAAGCTTCTCATGGTTATTAGGAGCATTAATTACCATGTGTTTTCCTAGAAATTGACATGTACACAGATGTGATTATCTCTGAAGTATAGAACTTGTTGATCCCTGTTCTGCAGGGACAATAATTATCAGGAACTGTCACAACAAGTCCAACTGATGATATAGTTTATGCAGATTTCCTTCACACTCTTCGAAGGACAGAAAGTTCTCTTCCTCTTACCTGGTTTACTATGTTAGTTAACAGCACTACAGAAAGAGAGAGCTTAAGCAGGAAGCTTTTACTGGAGGGGTTTACTTTGTAAACCCAAACAGAAAATAAAGAAAAAAAGCCCAGCCTCCTTTTTTTGGCCTCTTTCATGGGCAACAGTTTACCTAAAGCCATTGAGCTCAGGCAGACAACTGAAACTATGAAACCATTTGAAAAGAGAGAGTGCAGGTCCCTTTAATTAAGGAGGGATGCTCAGCTGCTGTCTTGGCACAGCATATTGCCTGAAGGATGCTCCAAGCCCCATCCAACCTGGCCTTGAGCACCTCCAGGGATGGGGCAGCCAGCCACCACTTCTCGGGGAAAAAAATCTTGTAGAAATCCTATGGAAATGGGCTCTCTCGTTGATTTAATCTTAATTGCTTTTTCTCAAATCACTCCTGCTTATGGAGACCACCCTTTTAAGGTTTACTGTTTCCTCAGTCCTGGCAAGCCTAAAGACTTCCTAATTTAAGACCAACTCTCCAGTGAGCACTGCAAAATTTTGATATTTCCAGAGTCTTTAGACACCAGCTTTTCAATAATGCTCCAGAAACAGTGAAACCTAGGTTCTGTTGTTAAACTCTTTATGACGTGGAACTAGATGCTTCCAATACTTAACTCCAAGCCAAACTCACAATCTGACCCAGGACTTTCAAACTTCGCAAGATTAGAAAGGTTACAATTAGCAGGGTCCTAAATCAGCAGATATCAGTGTCCTGCAGAAATCCACTTCAGTTTTTATAACATCCCTGTCTTTGATTCAAGGACATCTTAGGAAGTTTGATATATATTTCCATTTACAAATAATAATTAAATGTTTTAAAGGTAAATTTGCTATGCTGAAAATTTTCCTTTGGCAAAAGTTTCCCCCAATTCTGCTTTAAAATGAGTTTATCCCTTTTTAAGCTCACCTCACAGATGATGGAGGATAATTAAACAGAAAAGACCTGTTTGAGAAAAGGAAAGGGTGTAAGGCTACCAAAATAGTCACTATGTTGTCAAAGCAAAAGGTAAATTTCACTTTAAACTGTTCTCTTAAACGAAAATTTTATAACAGTGTCAAGATAATCTTGCTAAAATATGTAGCCAGTCCTTCAATGTTTTAAAATTTGACCTCCATTACTATGTTGAGTGTGATTCAACTAGAAACTCATTACAAATGGTTAGAATTAGAAGAATCTGTTTTTCCTGATATTCACTCATCAGTGATTTCAGTCTGTGCTTATCATTATTTGACCTGGTTTCCAAATAACCACATTATCTGTTCCACATCAGTTTCAGCAGAGCAGATACCCTTCCCTTCAAGATCATCCTCATTTTGATTTAATGAGTCCTTCTCTTCTTAGTGACGGGGAAATTAGCAGAGTCATGACAGATCTTTGTAGGAGGTGCCTGCTTTGCATGCGCATGCATTATTGTTAAAGCTGTCTTTCATTTTTCATCCTTTCCTTTTTTTTTTAATTTGGATTCTCTGAAAAAAAAAATGTCTGTGGACTTTCCAAATATTTGGAAAGTGTGCAGCAGCTGAGCCCTGGGACAATTGTGTTCTGACCAGTAAGACGTAATGACAAAGTTCATGAAGCCATTGGATCTTAATAGACTACAGTTCATGCTTAGACTTTAGTACTACATTTGTAACAATACATTTGTGACTTGAACATCATATTTTACCTTATTCTTTACAGAATGTAAAATAAATGCATGTCTGAAAACCTAGTCATTATAATCCCAGTTTAATGGAGATTTCCAAATGCATCAAAAGTTTTCTGAGTTGAATCAATGTCAATGGAACTGTAATTTTTCTCCAGAAGAATTCCTTCAAAATGGTAATTTTTACACCTTGTGAGCTAATGTAGCATCACTTTTTTTTACCCTGTAGTAGCCAGATTTTGCTAAACAGCATAGTTCAGTTTAATATATTATACACTGTAATCTAAAGTTACTTTTTTTTTATCCCAAATGTTTATTCAAACCACAAAAGTGGAAGATCAGAGCTCCAATTCAGATTTTTCAAATAACATTGGCTGAGAAATATTCAAGGAAATTCACTATAGGAATTTGGAAAGACACTTCCTTGGAACAGAAGGAAGGTACAGAAAACATTTTTACCACTGAATTTGAGCAAACATATAATAAATATGTGAAAGTGAAATAAACACACAACTAATAAACAAAACATGCTGATTTCCTTCTCCAATAGAGCAAAACACTCAGTTCTTTTCCTAAGGTATCTCCAGTTACAAGTACAGAGATGTTTTTCCTAGATATTTATTTATGGAATTCACTACCATAAAGCTGTGAATCTTCCATGTCTCTGATCCAGATGCAGAGGTCAAATCCTAAAATGAGGTTACATATAACATGAAAACTGTCCTGCATAGGTCACATGTGAACTATGAACTGTATAGCTTATTTCAACTGAACTGTAAAGCTAAAAGATAAATCATTCCAATATAAATATAGCTTAAATTGGAAAGTAATAATGGTGTGATGAATATATAGTAATGAGAAATGGTCACCGACTACATCAATGCTTACAGCAAGGCAGCGTGACCTCTAGTCCACCGCTAAGTCTCTGAAAAGACCTCTGAAAGTCATGATTTCTGTTATTGCTGAGATCAAATTAACTTACATTTTGTTTCCTGCTGAATTCTTATTTCCCAACAGCTAATTTAAAAAATTGTCTCACTTTTCTATGTCCATTGAGCAAACACATACCTAACTTCTGGAATAGCAGGAATTCCACAAACATGGTGAGATTGAAATAAGTAAAGGACTTAGACAGATAGAAGTGATTTTGTTCTCTTTCCTTGTGCCAAGTCATTTCAGAAAGTCCTGTTTCTCATATTCAATGGAAGTACAGCATCTACATCTAACCATTCTGAGGACAAATATCAAGTGTGTGTGAGACCACAGAGTAGAAATACATGATTGATGTTTTGCTGTTGTGCCAGCATGACCTGAGTAAATGTGCTACACTGAGTTGTACTAATAGGGATCAAGCAGGCAGCAGCCCTCTGCCAGAGGTCATGAAGATCTGTAGTAAACTTGAATCTCCTTTATTGAGAACAAAAAGAGTGCTTTTTTAAAAAAGAAAAAGCCCAGTTGGAATGGAATTCAAAAGCCCAGGCTGTGGAATTAGAAGAAATGGTATCAAATTTAACAGACAGCTTCACTCCGTTATATTTAGACAAGACTTTGAAAACAACAATAATAATTACAACAGTGATAACCTTATATATATAACAATGGTTCTATATGGTATTAAAGTATTTTCATAGCTTTTCATGGCCTTTTCTCTTTCCAGAGAGTTTCAGAGTTTATTGTGAAGCAAAAGAGAATTTTAAAACTCCAGCTGCTTACTTCCTTTATAAGCACTGTCCAACAGTGTATGTTTACCTTAAACGTGTGTACAAAATTAGTGAAGCTGAAATATTTTACTAATCTTCTTCCAGTACCAGAAGGGACTACAAGAAAGCAGAGGAGGGACTGTTTAGAAAGGCTTGTAGTGATAGGATGAGGGTCAATGGGTATAAACTGGAGAGGGTCAGATTGAGACTAGACAGAAAGAGAATTTCTTCACCATGAAGGTGATAAGGACCTGGCCCAGACTGTCCAGGGAAGCTGTGGCTGCCGCATCCCTGCAGGTGTTCCAGGCCAGGTTGGATAGGATTCTGAGCCCCCTGATCCACTTGGGAGGTGTCCCTGCCCATGGCAGGAGGTTGGAACTGGATGATCTTTAAATTCCTTCCAACCCAAACCATTCTATGATTCTACGATTCTTGAAATGTCCTAAGTGCTTTTTAAAAAGCAAATAAAAAGTGTCCATCATCAAAGCCAAAAATAAAGTCAGTATAATTTTTTTACATGAACCCAACTCATATCTGATTAATCTTGCTCAGGAATGACACATCAGCTGAAAAAATGAGATTGTCTGGAACTGTGATACCTATTGCTGTGTTCAAACTGACACAGGAGGAGCTTATTTTTTTTAACCCCCATTGGCAACTGTGCCACCATGTCACTGCATATTAGCCATGCTGGGATTTAGTCTCATGCCCCTAAGATAAATTCCATCTCTTCTATGACAAAACAGTGAAGAAGAGAAATCAACTGGCAGAATATCTGACCTACATGGCAAGCAGGCTAACTAAACTCCAACCAAGTCTTTCTGGTAGCTTGCAGCTGTAATTATAGGACCATACAATTTCTGTCTCAGTGTGTTGATAACTTGTGTATTTTTACTATTTCTAGAAAACAAATATTTCCCCTGGATTTGTCCCTTTGCTTACCTTGCACTCCAGGAATCCTTTGGCCTTGTAAAAGCAAAACCAAACCTGACATATATCAATGAAACAAACCCTCCCTCCCAGAAAAATTATTAAACTCTTGTGGTTTTTGTAAATTCAGTAAGGTTAAAATATAATCTCTGAAGCTGCAAAACAAAGAATGTTCAATATATTTCTATTAAAATCAAGAAATACGCAACTTAATATGACCATCAGTTGCCTAGAGGAGTAGGAGTGGGTGAGTTGTTTGGTTTATGTTTTTTCCTTTTTGGCAATCAGGAATAACATTTTTTATGTCTGCATAAAATACAAATGAACTGTAACATTTTTATAAATAACAAAACTCTCAAAGGCCTCTCAACAAATTGCCTATAAAATGCAATTCTTAGAAACCAGTTGATTAGTAATATATGCCTAATCCCTATGGGCTTTTCTGTTTGGTGGTTAATTTAAAACGTATGTGTCCCCAAGAAAAAAAACCAAAACAGAAAAAAAAAGTGTCTCTGTTGTGGCTGGAAAATAGAAAATAACTGTGCAAAGTTTGGAAGCAACCTGATAGAGAACGGGGGGTCAAAGAATCAACAACATACTAATGTAAATGAGAAATATAATGTCTGTGTTGCAAGCTTTGGCCAAAATTGGTATTTATTAGGCAGAACAATTTATGAAAAAATTAGGAAGGATGTATTTATGGTTGCAAAGTTTTGTGTTCAGGAAGGAAGGAAAGAAGGAAGGAGGGAAGACAACTAAAGAGATATTGCCTGGAAGTCCCTTACAGCAACCCTGCAGCAGTTAGATAAAGAGGAAGAGAGGAAGAAAAACATCTGCTGGATGTATCAATAACAATTACACACTCCTTCCTTCTCCAGCCTCCCAAAGAAAGGCAAAAAAAAAGCAAAAAGGACACATAACTGATTAATTTGGAGTATCACTTTACACACAGTTTTACCTAAATATGTCAAGAACCATGGACCAAAGAAGCCAATTATATTTAATTACACTGTAAGGTGTGTAACGTCAAAAGATCCTCCACGTTAGTCATGTTCTATTTTATGTTTTTTAGAGATTATTTCAGCAGGTGTGTACTTATATCAGAAGCTGAATGCTATTTTAAAAATCTCTATGTACAGTTTATCCTAGAATGATGATTTCAATATAATGCATTGTGAATTTATGTATTAAAACTCATATATTATTTCACACTTAATAATCATAATGTTCCTGCTAGTTTACCACCAAAATAAATCCCCAGTTGCAATGTTTCCTCACAAGACAACCTCTTTCAGAGCCATTATAACACAAAATAGACTAAGGTTGGTAGATCATACTTGTAAAGAAAACTGAAAACTTGTGATTATCATTGATGTCAGCAGCAGTGCTTTCAGTACAGAATCCAGTAAACAAGAGATGAGCCTCCTGAAAGCAACAGCTGCAAAATTATCTGTCTCCTTCATTGTGCAGGTACCTTTTAGAAAAAGGAAAAATCTACACAATCATTCCTCTGTTCGTTTGAAAGATACCTTTCTACAGATTTTTGAAATTAATAGCTAGTTTGTCATAATTTTCTTACTAATTTAGAGACTAAAAATATTTGCTTCAGTCAGCAAAAATAATTAGACCTGAGTATTCCCTCTGAAGTTGTAGGCAAGGTCTTCCTACCATACCTAAGGCCAGTAGAATAGGTGGTGTATTAGAAATAGAAAATTTCACATTCAAGTGACCATTTTGCCTTTTTCTTCATTATGCACCATATAATCATATAGTCGTAGTATAGTTTGGGTTGGAAGGGACCTCAAAGATCACCCAGTTTTAATTCCCCTGCCATGTGCAGGGACACCTCCCACTGGATCAGATTGCTCCAAGCCCCATCCAACCTGGCCTTGAACACCTCCAGGAACAGGGCCTTGGGCAAAATCCCGTAAGCTGGCTTTTGTAAAGGACTACATGCAAGACTGGTGTATCGAAGTTGTGTTGTTTTAGTAAAAATGGTGATTGTGATATGGCTTTGATATCAGTAAAATGCAATACATCAAGAGAAGGATGGAAACTCAGTAGAAACATTTATCTGACAACTCACTCTTTGCCCAAGTCTGCATGGGTCTCAGAAAGATCAAGGCCTGAAGGAGATCAAGTAAACTGCGTTGCATGTGCTGAACTTTTTCCTGAGGGTGAGACGCATTTGAGGAATTGTATTTTTGTAGGTAACTATGCAGAACAAACCCAGTTCCTCTGGGATTTATTAGATCTTCCTGGTATCATGTGGCAGGTCCTTTAAAAGGAAAGAGATCAACACTGCTGTGTACCATAGCTATGCCTTGGGTACCAGCTCACAATGTGAAGTCTGGAGAAACAGATTTAAACATTGTTCTAATCCCATGCAGAAAGAAGCACTGTTTACCCATTTGTCATACATTAAAAAAGCCAATAAGACTCCTACTAGGTTGATGTGATCACCACAAGAGCATTCCTGATTGCCCAGAGGAAGACAGAGGATGGTTTCTTTTTCAGTCTAGAGATTTCTGTTCTCTCATGTTACTGCGTGCTGCTGCCTCTGAAGTGTTCCTGGGGCTGGCAGGACAGAAGCTGATCTATAGCCTCAGTGTACTGCAGGGTTGCACCAGTCCTGGCACAACTCTGAGGCCTCAGGACTTTTCCTCGCCTCCTCAGCCCGAGCATCCTCATCCTCCGTGGCTGCACAGTCTTTATATTGATGCTTACATAAATTGTCACATAGGAGACCTCATTATATGAGAAAGGAAACTCAGCTTGGTATCCATAATTTACAGGCTGCTTTGCCACAGAAACATAAATGTGTCTTTTTTTTTTATGCTTCACCAGCTAATCTGAGGGCTATACTATGGATTTTTTGTGCTCCTTTTTAACATGAGGCCTTTGCTACTCAATGAAGGGTAATTTCTGCTTCTTTCCATCCAGTCAATCAGGAGCTCAAGGCTTCTAAATGCTGCTTTTGAGGAACAGGTCTTGCTTTTCATAAGTATCTTTGTAAGTTTGTATGTTTAGCTAGCGGATACAGTTATTCTTGACAACAGCGTAAAATCATAGAACCATATAATAGAGTTGGAAGGGACCTTAAAGATCATCTAGTTCCAATCCCCTGCCATGGGCAGGGACACCTCACACTAGATCAGGCTGCCCAAGGCTCATCCAGCCTGGCCTTGAACACCTTCAGGGATGGGGCAAAATGAAGATGTCCTTTTGATTCATAAATAAATAAGTTTAGAGATTTGATAAAGTCCATGCTCACCAGTGAAGTGAAAGAAAGCGACCATGGGGCACCATGTTTATATTTACTAACTAATAATAAGCTTTATGGTTTTACAGTATTGTAAACTCAGCAGTGCTTGAGTCAACGAAGACAAGATGTGTTATTGAACTTGTTTCTGGATTGAAAATTTTGACAGAAGAACGATAAAGTAGTTTACAAAAATGACAATGAAACAAAGAAAAATTGAGTAGCTAATACATTTCTGCTTCAGTTGAATTACATAAAAGCACATGAGTGAAACAGGTGAACCACTGATACCATATTTTAACAGTACCATAGTCTGGGTGAGACAGAATGAGACATACAAATGTTCCTTACAAAGTTAGGTAAACATCATCTGACATATCAAATAGAGTATTCACAGTGTTAGAACAGATACTACAAAATAAAGAATTAAAGAATAGTTTGGGTTGGAAGGGACCTTAAAGATCATTCAGTTCCACCTCCCTGCCATGGGCAGGGACACCTCCCACTGGATCAGGGGCTCCAAGCCCCATCCAACCTGGCCTTGAACATCTCCAGGGATGGGGCAGCCACAACTTCTCTGGGCAACCTGGGCCAGGCCCTCATCACTCTCATGGTGAAGAAATTCCTCCTTAAGTCTAACCTAAATCTGTCCCTATGAAACATATGAAAATGTTGGTTATTCCTACAAGTTAAATAAGATTGGCTTATGAACAATTTAGCCATAAGGGGTATAAACCTTGCATAAGTATTCAATATTCATCTGAACCTGTTCAGCATAAAACAAAAACATGTCTCACAGTGTTTGAAGCAAATGCTTACTCACTGTCTGTATACCCCTAAGAAAGTATTGTGTGAGGTTAGCATGAAAAGAAAAGCAAAAACTGAAATCGGGGAAGAGATCCTAATTCTGTGGTTCTAAGTACATTTAAGTATTAGCTTTAGTTTAGCCATATTTCATTATGCATTACTAGGTCAGCAACATCAATTTGGCCTCTAAGAGTAACAGACCAAAAGCAAGGAGTCAACTACTGCTGGCCTTGCTGTAGAAAGAAATTGTATTAACTTCATTGAGAACTACTTAAAGAAATCAGTTGGAATTCACTTAATTTTTAACATCCACGGGGTACCCAGTTGTTGCATGAAACTGCAATTGCAGCACTGGACTCCAGGAAATACTAGAATGCAAACAAATATAAAGTCTTATACTGTCAAAAGATAGAAGAATAGCTCTACAAAATCTGAAGATGGAAAACTGTAAACAGGAAATGCACAAGGTGTTTTTTTTTTCGTTTTGGTTTTGGGTTTTTGGGGTTTTTTTTTTGCCAGGAATAGCTGTAAAGAGAGAAGAGCCTCTGATTTTATTTGACATATGTCACTAACATAAAAATGCTCAAATAAAACAGACAATCATCATTCATGAAATGTCAGTCTGCTCCAGGCATACTCAGTGAAGGGACTCCTTCACATGCCCTGATAGCGAGTATTTACTTATGGCAAAATTCAGCTTAAAATATTTTCAAATTACTTGAATACAAACCCAAGTATTTAAATACTGCCAAAAACCTATCTTGAAAAAAGTCTTGTGCCTCCCAAAAGTAGAAAAAGAAAACAGTTATACAGTAATAAAGATAAATATCTGAATATATGAAGTCTAGCTTATGAAATAAATCTGGAAGACATCCTATAGCTGATAATCTCATTAAAGATATTACTATACTGATGAAGAGTATGACATAATGTCTAGAAATGTCTAGAAAACAAAGTATCCTCCAAATCTCAGTATATACTCAGTGAGCCATTAGCTGAATGAACTTCACCTACTGTATTAAATCAGCTATGAATTCCAAAGCACAAAAATCTGGATTCCTTTTTGTAAAAAGTGCTCTCTGTCAAACAGTAACACTTATTATCACTGTGTTGGTGTTCCGTTCATGCAGTCACAGACTTGCAACTACCTTCAAAATCTGAATTAGTTACTTGAAAGTCATTCAGAATGTTGGTGGACACCACTGCCTTCCAAATCTCTGTAACAGGAATGTGGAAAATTGAGGAAAATATTGGGAAGAGAAGATTTATCTTTCAACTGTCCTGGGTTGCTCCCTTTGGTCATTACAGTGAAAAGAAATTTTTGCTGCTACTGAATATTAATGTCTCAAATTGAATAATATCTTAAAATTTCTTATATTTTGTTCTTTCTTATTGTATATAAATTTAAACATATTAAGATATTATTTCTACAGATTAATGTAAAGTAAAAATTCATTTTGACATCTAAAAGGATGTCAAGGGGCCTTAAATCCAAGGCGAACAAAAATTAAAAGGGGTTTTTTTAGTTGTTAAGTTAGTTTAGTTTGTTAGTTGTTCGTACTGAAACTCAAACTCTTTCGGACTTCATTACTGTCAGTTGATCTGTCTTAAAACTATAGCATATTCTAAATGTTGAATATCTTGAATCTGGTGGTTATAGTGATTCAATGCAGAACTTAAGCTACTCTTTTTTTTATTTTGTCAGTAAATGAAGCAGATGAATGTCATAAAGCATTCATTCCTAAATTGTCTATTGATATATTTCCTAAAAGGCATAATTTATTGTAATAGATAGATTGATTGATGAGTTGTAAATCAATGCATAGGCAGATATTGCTAAATGAAGAAAAAAAATGATGATTTAAAGACTGATAATTATGTGGTGAAAAAAAGGCAAAACCCCCTGAAAACATAAGCTGCATTTGTTCATAATGTCGATTATCTCTTCAATGTATTTCTTACTCAAGAAAACTAGTTTACCAGTCCTTGAAGCCATATTGTTCCCTGTCATTACTGCACATGTATAGGTGATTTGACTTAACCGTTTCTTAGCCTGAAAGCCTAGATTGCTGCATGGTTAAAATGACAGACCAAAGTTAACTTCGGACCTTTTTTTCCTGTAACATTCCTGATCCAACAATCAGGCATCAATCCTTTGTCTATTAAGGAGAAAAAAATTGTGAGATTTAGACTAAGCCTAAATAAGCAAGCAAGTAAAAATTCAATTTGAATAGAGCTGACAACTAAAATTCTTTTCTCTAGGTGTTTATCCCCAGTGGAATATACAGGAAACCAATAAACAAATACCCTTTTTAACAATGGGGACACCACGTTTTGAGAGAGTGAGTTCTAGATCATGCTGTCATTTTACTTAAGTCTTGTAAATGAGGTAGTCAAGGAAGCCTTGAGATCATTGAGCAAGTCTCCTTTTGAGTTTGTCCTGTGCTCTTTTGCAACGCAGGCTTTTCCTGATGGTGAGGTCTTTTCTTAATAACCCTCAAAAGGCTGCAGATGGTATGTTGTTTGAAGTCCTTCTGTTCCTTACTTATCTTTTTTTTCCATAAATCCCCCATTAGATTAAACCAATGTTATTACACAATAAACTACATAATAATCATTCCTACAATATTCACAAACTCTTGTAGGACAGATCTATATCTGCCACATCCAGTACCTCTCTGGAAGTGACTAGGAGGAGTCTAAGTCTATATTACTGCCATTAAAGGACAGCAGGAGGGTAAAAACAGAGCATAACAGAGAACAATATAAAAGCAACAACAAAAGAAAATGCTTTGTGGCAAATAGCAAGCTGTTTTAGTATTTTAAGAGGCTAGCCTGGTGGTCTTGTTACAATGAAGTGATTGTAGGGCAATTCCCAGCAACGTTTTTTAGGTGAGATATTCCAGACACAGAAAACAGGGCAGGCTTTGCAGAGCACAGTGTGTCAGGTAGGACAGTTGATTCCCTGACTGACTTCTCCTGCAGGGGAGATTACCCAGAGAAAAGTAAAATCCCACCACTTTGCACAGACCAGCGTGAAGTGACTCTGGTGAATACCAATGACACCTTTGCATTATTATTTCAAACACACGCACAATTCCACCACAAATTGTGGCTAGGTGAGATTGCTTGAACTGAACATAGAGTTAGAGGACTAGAAATGAAACTGAGGAGAGGAACTCGCTGGGAAAATGAAAGCTACTATTCCTGGCAGTTTAATTGTACTGTATTTGCTTCAGAAACCAAAATATCTCTTGTGTGCAGCACAATCACTGACGATATCTAAATTACTGACAGAACTGCTCAGACATTACAGTCTGCAGGTTTAGTACTTAAAGTAATAATCTAGAAAGATCTGCCTAAGGTTTAATTGACTATTCTGGCTCATCAGTGTAACGCAGCTCAACTGCTTCAGCACAAAGAGAAAACAACACAAAAGCACCAATGCTGAAGATAAGAGATGATAAGAACAGTGATATAAGAGGTCAGGTTTCCTAACTGATCTGAGGAGAGGAAAGGAATGTCAGCTCACTCATTTATCATGGAATTTGATGATCCGATGATATTGGGAGAGTGACTCCAGGACCTGAACATCTTTGTCCATCCTGCTTCTTCTGTATATGAAATTAAGAAAGTGATATAAAATTCTGCATGTTTTGTTCATCACTGTAACGTAAATTTTTTGTCCATTAATGTGACAGTTTGGGTCACTGACAAGCTAAGCATTTGGATATGTTTATCAAATCTTGAGGACTTACATGGTACAGATCACCTTTAATGGCCCTTTCATCCATTATGAACACTTGGAAAAACTGTAATTTAGAGCTGGAAAATGCTATACTTGAAGACTGACTAGTGGCAAAAGGGAGAACTATCCTAGGTATAAACCAAGTAGAAGAATCTCAGTTTATTTAAAGTATCCATTCACAGAATGAAACAGATTAAATTTTATACCTGCAATCATATTTGTTCCTCTTCTACATTCATATTTTTAGTGCTTTTATGCCCCTGTGGTTTTACAAAGTGGTAGAGTGATATCTTCTGCCTCATTATCTATTCTTCTCCTAATTTTTGACATAATACTTGCTTTCTGAACCACCACTAAAGCTAATATTTTTGTATGATTCTCACAACGATTTTAAGAGCATTTGAACCTACCATGACATGTTTTTCAACCCTTACCAGCACCTCTCAGTGCTGAACCTAATTTGCCATGTTTTTCCTCAGTCATGCAGCATTGTGGAAGCCTGAAACAACTCACTGATGTAGTCATTCTCTTTGCATGCAAGAAAATTCATATCACTCAACCTTTGCCTCCTCTATTGCTCACAGTAAATCCTGTTCTTCTGTGTGGAAGCCAACCCAAGCAGCAGATTAAACAACACATTTAATTCAGTGAATTACCATTCCACACCTTCCAGGACTGCTATTGGGATGCTGCAAGGTATAGTGACTTGCTCAAATGTACTTTGACAGTTTGCTCTGAGATGAAAGTTCAGCTTTAACTAAATCTGCTATCTCATGCCCTGTCAAGAGGGATCCAATGTAAGAGGCAAGACTTTGCATGTTTTGTAATACACTGCCATTTCACTATAACAAATTTATGTATCCATTTATATTTTATGTTATTATCGATAGATGAGTTGTAACTGCATTTTTCCTTATCACAAAAACACACTAAGTACTGATAGTCTGTCTACTGTTTTTTTTTTTCCTGTACTACAAGCAAAGGAAACATACCCCAAAAACTGAAAGTATACTTGGGGGTTTTGTCCTATATTATCATTTTTTATATTGGTATGACCTCATTGCTCTCTATAACTACGTGAAAGGAGGTTGTAGAGAGGAGGGCAATGGCCTCTTCTCCCAAGTGACAGGGGACAGGACAAGTGGGAATAGCCTCAAGCTCCACCAGGGGATGTTCAGGCTGGACATAAGGAAAAAATTCTTCACTGAAAGGGTCATTAGGCAATGGAACAGTCTGCCAAGGGAGGTGGTTGATTCACCTTCCCTGGTGGTGTTTAAGAAACGGATGGATGAGGTGCTAAAGGGCATAGTTTAGTGTTTGATAGGAATGCTTGGATTCAATGATCCGGTGGGTCTTTTCCAACCTGGTTATCCTATGATTCTATCCTTGTAGAAAGTGAGATTCTTAAGTCATCTCATTGCCATTTTGAAACACATGGTGATCCAAGGACATTAGGAAAAAAAATTTCACAGAAAGGGTCATTGGGCACTGGCTGCCCAGGGAGGTGGTTGATTCACCTTCCCTTGAGGTGTTTAAGGGATGGGTGGACGAGGTGCTGAGGGGCATGGTTCAGTGTTTGATAGGAATGGTTGGACTCGATGATCCAGTAGGTCTCTTCCAACCTGGTTATTCTATGATTCTAAAAGCATTGTAGTACTGGATGTGCAAATATAGAAAGTGCTTACCCCAATATTACAGACTCCTGGTTGGTGGCATCTAGCAGCATCAGCAGCTGCATGAGCAACCGGACACCTGATGTTGCGTTGTGCCATCTGGACTCACTGCAGCCAGCACTGCCTGCAGTGGTGCTCTGGAGCCAGGGGCACTGCTAGCTCCCTCTCCTTTCCTTTGACTTCAAAAGCAGATCCATTGCAGGAGGGAATTGTAATGGTGTGTTAGATAACAACAGAATTAGCATTGCAGGGGAAACAAAAGAATAAGTTTTTACTTCCTTGTCATCTCTAATAGAACATCAAAACAGCAGCAGTTCCTATGTAGCCACTACTCTAGCATGCTGCATATTTTCAAAATACATCCACAGATATATTTAAAACCAGCATTTCTTGAATGGAAGATCAATTATTTTTCTTTTATTTCATATTCACTATTTAAAACCAGATGAGTAACTAATGGGATATTCCTTTTTTTTCCTCCTCTCCTTGCCTTTACCTTGCATTATTTCACTTCTCACATCTGCTGTTTATTTGGTATTTAAGTTTCTCATTTTCACATTTACACAGACTACACTAATGTCTTTTTTAATTTATTTACTTGTGCTTTATTGGTGCAGGAGTTGAAGAATATGATTATATTCATTTCTCAGCAACATCATTAGCTATCGACCATACTACCTTTTCTCTTGGGTTTTCTTGGGTATTACTCAGTAATTTCTCTGGCACTTCAAATTTCCAATTGCAGCAGCTGTAATGATAGCTCATACTATCACTTCCTGTTTGCTAAGGTAAAAGTCACTAATAATTATGATAATTATTTGATTCTCTACTTGCTAGGAAGTTCAGCATTAGCTGTCAATGTGGGCTAACAACCCAGAAGGCAAACCATACCCTGCATCAAAAGAAGAGGGGCCAGCAGATCAAGGGAGGGGATTCTGCCCCTCTATTCCTCTCTTCTGAGATTGCATCTGGAGTATTGTGTCCAGTTCTGGAATTATCAACATAATAAGGAGATGGACCTGTTGGAATGGGTCCAGAGGAGGCTACAAAGATGATCAGAGGGCTGGAGCACACCTCCCATCTGAGAACAGGCTGAGAGACTTGGGGTTGTTCAGCCTGGAGAAGAGAAGGCTCTGAGGAGACCTTACAGTGAACTTCCAGTACCTGAAGGGGCTACAAGGGACTGTTCACAAAGGCTTGGAGTGATAGAACAAGGGGCAATGGGTATAAACTGGAGAGGGGCAGATTTAGACTAGACAGAAGGAGGAATTTCTTCACCATGAGGGTGGTGAGACACTGGCCCAGGTTGCCCAGGGAAGCTGTGGCTGCCCCATCTCTGGAGGGGTTCAAGGCCAGGTTGGATGGGCCTTGGGCAGCTTGATCCACTGGGAGGTGTCCCTGCCCATGGCAGAGGGGTTGGAACTGGGTGATCTTTAAGGTCTCTTCCAACCCAAACTATTCTATGATAATATTAGTGCAATATTAGTCCTAGCTAATGAAAGAGCTTAAACATGGCTAACCACAATGAAGGATGATTCAGGTATCATTAGAACATTTCATAAAATAGCCATTTTGGCAGTGAGAAATTCACAAGCTGTATGACCCCAGTTCAGGAGTCATAAGGGGCTTGGTTACCCTGAGACAGAGAGGGCTTCAGCGGGAGCCACAGAAGCTGCCCTATCTGCTAGGAAGGGATGGGAGCGATGGAACCAAGCTCTTCACAGAGGTACACAGGAGAATGATGGGACACAATGGACACAAATTGAAACAGAAGAGGTTCAGATTGGATGCAAGGAAAACCTTTTTCTCTGTGAGGACACTGGAACAATGGATCTCTGCTCCCACTGAGATCATGCTATATCCATCTCCAGAGATTGTCAGGTTCCAGTTGGGAAAAACTCTGACCCCTCCTACTGTGAGCAGGAGGTTGGTCAGAAACCAATTCCAGCCTGAATTATCCTATATGTCTGTAAAATCTTTCATCTTAAAGCACACTGCTGCTATTAGAGAAATCCTAACACACTCCTATAGGCAAGAAAAAGGAAGGGAGAACGGTGAAAGTGTTAACTGTAATGTTATTTCAGTTTCAAGCAAAGATCTCTTTTCCTACCTGATAAGAGATAGGTAAGGATAAAGGCACACAAAAATTTCCTCCTGAATGCAAACTAGAAATTAAAGATGTAGAAAATAAATTACTTTTTCAGCAAATCATTCATCACCAGGAAGCTCAGAATACCAAGTTTTGGTCTTACAAAACTAAGTTACAAAACTTGCAAATTCATTCACCAAATTAATCTTCTTGCCTGGTTTGATATTTTAGCTCTTTTTGAAGGTGGTAATTATTATTTTCTATTTTCTGGAGGTTTCTGTAATAATTATACGTAAACTAAAAGAAGAAAAAAGAGTCCAGAACCTGAAAGACTGTTTTTTTCTCACCCACTGTTACAAGGAACGTTTTTTGATAAATTCATTTTCTTGAGCCAACAAAACTTTGCCCTTTCCCACAAATTGTATTGGAAGTTATCTATAAACATGGGGTATACATCCAGCTAGCTCTGATCTACTTAAATACACCAAATCCCACAGTAGAATCTATTCACTGATTATACTTAATGATGACACCAATGGTGATTTAATTCATTAAAATTGTTTTTCAGATTGTGATAAAATCAAGATTAAAGCACTGATGTCTTGTACTTCAACAGCTTACAGAAGAAATCAAGTTTTCTAAAAGCAACATTAACCATGGTCTCACAAAATAATACAGAATACTGAATACATTCCATCAAACTCTCACTGTACTGATTAATAATCAGACTGTCAGGGATCTGACCTATTTGCTTTCCTGTACAGCATCTATCTGACATTTACTTTGAGAAGGAGAAAGGTAGCTGCACTTACAGTATTACCTTGGTAGTGAATGAGGAGAGTAAGCACAGGAGCAAAAAAGTTGGAAACTGTAACAGACACGTCCTGCATGCTTAAGCTCATTTAAAATAATTATAAATCATTAAATACATGTATACTAGCTGTTACTTTATTTATTCTTTGGACTATGGAAATAAGAAATGAGAGCCACACTCCCATCTTTTGTTTTCTTTGAGTGGTTACACAGCAGGTGATGCTTCACAAATGCATACAAAGACTTCACCTGAAATCATAACACAAGTGGATCTACATGGGAGAAGCATCGTTAGTATAAGCTAGTTTCTATTTTATGTAAAACAGGCAAGTCTTGGCTTCTCTTTCTGTCTTTACAGAATAGAGGATTATGGTAGCATTCACATTCATTATGAATGACAGTTTGGGAAACAAGAACACACAAAGCAATTCTTCTTCAGATAAAGCAGCATTTTTAACTCGTAATGCACATCTCGGTGTCATGAACACAGGGATGTGTTGGGTTCCATGCAGTCTATAATACCAAATACTTTAACAGTATATTTTCTTCTCTGTCAGGTCAGATATTTTTGCCCCAGCAAGGATGAGGCATAAAGGAAAAGCAGTGGGATTGCTGTTAACAAAGCACCCTCTCAATTGCAGTGTTCGCTTTAAACAGACACACCAATTGATGCAAAAGAACTGGCTAAGACCAATGAGTCATGCGCTCCTGGGTATGGCATGAAATTGTTCTATCTGTATCAGAGACTGAAGTGTTCTCTCTGTACCATATGCGTAAAAGTACATTAAATTGGGACTATCGTACTGTGACATTTCTATTCTAGACAATTGCAAGTTAAATCAATGCACATTTTATCATATCTTTCAAAGTCTAGGAATAGTTTGTTTCACAGAAACTTGTCAAGCACTATGGCAAGAGTATTCACTCAGGAGAGCTCTGCAATTCTGCATAGGCTAACTTAAGACTGTGGTAAAAAAATAATGTCTGCTTGAGAAACAATGTCATTATAGAATCATAGAATCATTAAGGTTGGAAAAAATCTCTAAGGCCATTAAGTCCAACTATCAGCCCAATACCACGATGCCCCCTAAATCATATCCTGAAACACCACAGCTATAGATTTTGTGAACCTCTTCAGGGATGGGGACTCCTGGGCAGCCTCTGCCAGTGATTCACCACTCTGTCAGTTAAGAAATTGTTACTAATATCCAATCTAAACCTCCCCTGGTGCAACTTGAGGCTGTTTCCTCTCATCCTATCACTTGTTACTTAGAAGAAGAAACCAACATCCACCTTGCCACAGCTCCTTTCCAGGAGCTGCAGAGAGCAATGAGGTCTCCCCTCAGGCTCAGCTTCCTCAGAATAAACAGCCCCAGGTCCCTCAGCCATTTCCACAACTTCTGGGCTCCAGACTCTCACCCAGCTCTGTTTCCTTTCTATGGACACATTCCAACTCCTCAATTTCATTCTTGTACTGAGGGACCCAAAATGGAACCTAATGCTCGATATAATCACCAGCACTGAGTACAGGGACGTGATCATTCACACACAGCACATTCACGTTCCAACACAGGAGCAATCTAGTAACCCTCCTTAAGTGCCAGCAGCAAACAGAAAAGAGGAATAAAGCTCTTCCCAGTCCCTAACTGTCACTAAATGACATATAGCTTAGAATGGGGTCTGCAGAAGACAGCACTGTCTTCTGATGGCAGAACTGCATTCAAAATCCAAGTGAAATGAACAAGAATCTATGACTTCACTGTTCATTCATCTTGGTAAAAAAGCAGAAGCAGGGCAACAGTTAATTCCTTATCCTCAGCTCTACTTAGGCCTTAATCAGAAGGAAAAATGTAATATGGAAAATAAAGACATGTTTCTCAAATAAATGCAAAACACTGAAATTACAAACAACACCAAACCTAAGATACGTGCAAAATATGTAGTTTGTGGTAGTTCTTACATTAATACATTTTCTGCAGGAATTTAAACTACCATCTAAACATGTATCTAAAACCTAACCTACAACAGCCAAATGAGTGATAAGGTTAGCTTAGATAGCAAGAGAAAAATCCCTGACTGAGTGGCTGACTAACTACAACAATCATGTAGGTAATCTGGGATTAAATAGAATTTGCTCTTGTTTTCCAATTTAACATTTCTTGGCCTGTGTCATATCCCAGGACTAAATATAGCTTTAAAAAATCAAGTAGAATCCATTTATTAATTTATTCTCAGAACTTTAAGAATAATTAATGATAATTTTCTGGTTTTATGTTGCCAGTGTTTCAGAAAAATCAGTGTATAACGATACCACCGAGCTGTGAACTGTTCCAGTAGCACCAGATACTGGAGAGAAAGATCTTTGACTCATCACAGTTTGTTCACATGTAGCTATGAAAGCTGCTAGTGAAATATCTAGATTCTTTTTCTTTTCAGTTAAATGGAAGTAATATTTTTGGGGGGAATATATTTGTTTTTTGATACTACAGACATTCTCATGTGATCTGTAATGGTAAGTATGACATTTACTCTTAGAGGTTACAGCAAGGCATCCAAAGCTCTTAAATACTCCTTCAATGCTAACAGATTTTTATCAACAACAGAGCCAAAAGACACCAGATCTTATTGCCTGACACTCATGTTATCCATCAACTACTTGTGTAGGATGACTGAGATGTTTCCTTTCTTCCACCCAGAAATTCTAAGGGCCCTAAACGCTACTTTGTAAGATTTAAGTAACCCACTGTCTTGAAGCCGTGTCTTGGTCTCTACACAGTATTAAGGGTATCACAGAATCATAGCAGCAAAGTTGGATTCCAAGCACTCCTGTTCATTATCTGTGCACAAATACACAGGAGCTACTAGCGGACAGTCAATCAGTATTTTGACAGTTTCTAGTAAGAGAAGACAGAGAAACTCTGCAGAGAATGTCCAAAGTGTTTACAAGAATAACACACACTTCCAGTGCTTTATACCCAATGAGCCTCTGTCTCTTTTGTCAAAGTTTGGTAGTTCACCTGTTAACACTAGGCCAGGACTTGTTTTGCTAAGATTTATGACAAAAAGAACATGGAAACATTCCCTTAGTGTTTAATTCAGAAAGAAACATCAACTGAAGCTGTGCATATTAAAAGAAAATAATGCTTTTTACTTGTAGTTTTGAGCACATCCAAGATAAATCAATCAGTGAAGAAATATGTGGAGTATGAGAAACACTGCAAGCTCAAACCAGGAAATAAGCCTTGTTTTACCCTTAATGATATCTAAACAGAAATAACTGATGCCATCAGTGCAGACCATAGAATCATAGAATAGTTTGGGTTGGAATGGACCTTAAAGCTCATCTAGTTCTTACATCCCTTTGATGGGCAGGGAAACATCCCATCAGATCAGGCTGCCCAAGACTGACTCAAGAGATATGACTGAATTAAACAGAGAAAGTAAGGAAGTGGTTGACATGACTCTTAATTGCCCTCATTTGATGGAGGAAGGAGAATCCATTTTTCTATATCCACACAGACAGAACAAAAAGTTATGTAGAATGAGAAAGATACAGATGAAACATTAAGAAAGACAAAGCCCACAATTATTTATCAGGTAAGGTCATCAGCAAGGAAATGTTAGCTTATCATTGTGGACTCTCCCTTACTAGAATTATTAAAGTACTGAGTCATATACATGTTACTGACCCTGGTTTAAAGGAAATGAACAAACTTGGTAACATCCTGAGATCCTTTCTGGCCTCATTTTTTCATTACTTTGTTATAAAAGCTACAGAATAGAAAAATTATTGGTGTATTTACTGGAAAGCTGATTTGAAAAATCATATATATTTTGATTTTCCTTGTTGACTGGCACACCTCATTTTACTGGGATTAGTACAGATCAATTACAAGTGCACAGATTGTCCCACCTGAACCCCCACTGCTGGGTACTCCTGCAGTGCCCAACACAATGCATTCCTTGTCAAAGAAGCCATTTAGTAAATAAATGCAAATACAATTAGGTAGAAAACTGATGTGCTGTTGTTGGTTGTGTTTATTTTACAGGCTGATAAACTGCATTATGAATAATGTATTTTCTCATCATAGTTTTTTTATCAGAAAGGACAAAATTTGCTTTAATGCTTACTTTCCCTCTCTTGAATGATGGAAAAAAACCCTGATAATATGCTATCAAAGTATTTCAAGTCTTATTTAGCACTGGCCTACTGAAATCAACCGTCACCTTTATCTATTGTCACTAAAAAGAGACATTTCTGGATACTGGGATTTCTAAATTAAGAAAGAAGTGCCAAGATTATTTAAAAAGGAATAGATTTTTACATGTCTGACTTTTTAATGATGGCAGTAACTTTTAGTTGTGATTCTCCTATGCCTTGTGAAAAACAGAAATGTACAAATATAAATGTTTAACAGCTTTACCCTTGCTTTCTATCCATACACATAAAGTCTAGCTTTTCACTCCCCCATTCAAGCATTTCAACCATTTTTCATCCGAGGATCAAAACCATAATTTCCACTGAAGAAATTAAAGTAATTCAGTGGGGAGTCTCAAGAGTTAAAAAGATATACTATCTGTCAGCACCCACATCTTCCACCATTGTAAACTTTAAAACAGGTTAGAGAAATTGCCAGAAATCTTTCCTTAAATCTCAATGATGTGTGAACAGAGAACGTATAATGGTTGGCTAGCAAAGCTATGAACATTGACACATTTATAACTTGCACCAACAAAGAAAAATACCTAACAAAAACCACATGAGTCAACTAAAAGATACTTCTGATGAAGTTGATCATCAGCACTGGAAATATCCTCTCTGGTAAGAACGAGGAAAATGAGGAGAGGCACCAATGCTGTGCACACATCTGCTCTTTAATACATCTAGATATTCCAAGACATCTCACACCTGGCATCTAACTTTATATTGTCATTTTTTATACTCCATAGGTAGTCAGATAAAAATAAAACCCCAAAGGTGAAGTCATTAGTTAAAGAGGAAGGGGAAAAAAAATATTTAAAAACCCACAATGATTCCTTAAGTCGATGAACATTAGAATAAACTGATTAATAAAAATACTGTAAAATAAAAGAAATTAAGGAGTCACAGACACATCTTCTTTCACATAGCATGTGTTAAAAATCAATATATGTGCATGTGCTTTTAAACTGCAGAGAGGTAAAAAATACACTGAATAAACTTCAAAGTTTAAGTAATGAGATATCAGAAACTTTAAGAAAATGGGATTGTGCACAAGAACCATTATGCCCACACAGAAGTATTTATAGCATTAGAAGTGTTTATTATATGTTATTCATATAACAAAGACATTGAGTCATTGTAAAGTTGTTGGAAGTTGCATGGAAGAAATTTGTCACCAGTAGGGAAAGAAAATAAAAGTTCACAAGGAAAGTTTCATTTTCATTTATTAAGTTATGAAATTTCTAGCAGTTCTTCTCAAATTTGGGGTAGCTTTATTTTGTGGTTAATTTACCTGTAGAATCTGTGTAGGACTCCATTTCAAGCGTTGCAGCTCCAGGCTGGATATAATACCTGACAGCTGCAGTTCAGTGCCACCTGAGAGAAGTGAGAGGAAATCTATTCAACAAAGGGAGGAAAAGAACTTTTAGAAGTTGAGAATTCTCTATTTTGCTGCTTGGTTTTCTATGGAGTTTCATCACCATTTCCCATTCAATCACCTGCTCACAAAAATACTTCATGGCATCACGGTGATGATTATGAGAGACAAAACCTTAAAGACAGAAGGGTGCAGAATGGAAATGGTGGGCAACGTGTTATGAGTGAGACCGTAAGCAATGGCTGGAACTAAGAAATCTCACGTCTCTTTCTACCTGCTTTCACTGTGCCTGTAAGATCATTGTAGATTTAAGAATAATCATTATTTCATCCACTGTATCAATAGCTCTTAGTGAAAACTGCTAATCAGTGGTGTAATAAAAATGGACCAGAACCTCCATGCTTTCTATAATTTCTGTCATTTAATTCAAGAAAGTAGAATTGAATTATATGATGGAAAACACAATTTTAGGCTGGCACTAGGAGTCTTATCAGGACCAACACTGCCTTTTAGCACAGCAGTATAGCTAGTTGCTAGCTCAAGCAACAACTGTAATACCGACAAAAATGCAGAATGATAATGCAACTTCTCCAACTGGTTGAACCACATTTGACATCAGAAATCTCATTAAAGAATAATCAGATTTGCAAGTGAGGCCTGAGTTGTTCACAACAATTCACCTGCACAAGCCAACCACATTACTATATCTTTTATATCACATCCTTGATTATATTGTGGGCTCAAAGGAAAGAAATAATTTAAGAAGGGCCAAACTCCCAAGCAGGTGAGAGTTGCTCAGTTTGTGCCCAGGGAGGTCACAAATCACCTACTGCTTTGTAGGTAACATTAGGTCTGTGCTCTGTGATAACTAGATGTGTTATACAAAACATTTCTGTATTAATATGATAATCAAGGATAAGGTTACAATCAGTGCTAATAGCAGATCAGCTTAAACCAATGCTAAGGGAAGAAGTAAATATTTGCATGGAGCAATGAAGAGTAGATCTAGTTTCCAGCCTCTATGAAAACAAATTGTCTTCATGAGAGTGAAATACCCACTGGCAGGACAATTCATCCATTAGAACCACTAAACTTAACACCTGAAAGGAAGCCGGGGCTTTGACATTATATACTGCCTATTTTTAAAATATCTTTGACATTCCTTCAAAAATGCTGTCTCCCATGGTATTCACTGACCAGGGATAAATTTAATCTCAGTAGTGATTATCCATCACAAGACATATTTCGCTGAACATATTTCCCTCTGAATGGATTGCCAAACTGCAGTCAGATTTTTAGAATATTCTTTCACCAATTCCTAGCGTAGATTTCTAAAATAAAGACAGGTAGCACCTCACCACTAAATTGGGTGTTGACAACAACTCCTCATCACAGAAAACTGTGTATTTTTCTCAATAGTATTAACACATTTCTCTTATTATTTTCAAAAGCTGAAAGCTCTTATTATTTTCAAATGCTGAAAGTTTTGTTCTTTTTTATAAAAATAATTTCTGCTGCCAAAATTAAAGTAAATGAATGGGTGGAAAGTGAGATGTACGCAAACAGACTGCTTGGTTTTGTAAGGCAAGCTAGAAGAGTTGCTTAAAACTGAGAAGTATATCTACTTCAGGAATATCAGTAATGGGGTTTTAGTTCAAACGACTGAATATTTTTTAATTGTAAGAAAAAGAGTTTATAAAGAAATAGAATAAAGTTTATAATTTCTATTCCTTCCTTCCATTTTTTTTTCCATGCAGATTTACTTTAATGAGAAAAAGCTGAATATGATGCACTGTATTTTATAATTTACTGTAACTGTGGTTACCATGTCAGAACTTATTTTCCTCCAAGAAAGTAAGTTTCCTTTTGTAGAAACAAATCTCTATCTTTTTTTTTGCATAGTTTATTTTCTACATCCTTCAGTTTTACTCATTTTTCTGACATACCTTATTCCTTCCTAATGCTCCTTTTTTCTTCTCCCTTAAGTTTTTACAAATACTCAAAACTCACACTGCGTGTTGATAAATGGACAAAAAGACAAGTATTTTCTTTTAAAGTATATAACACAATTTGTTTTTATTCTAAGAAAAAGAACAGTTTATTAAAATTTACTCGTAGTAGATGTGCTAGCAAAGCAATATGTTTTCCTTGGAATTTTTTGCAGGAGCTGTAGTCCATCAATGCTGAGTGGCACAAGGGAAATACAGAGAGCGGGAATGGAACATTTCAATCTTTAAAACCCATTTCTTTTTAATCTCTGTTAAAAAGAAAATAATCCTGGGTGGATTTCCCACCATATCTAGATAGTAAGAAAATCAGAATTTAAAGACTATTTTATTTCTATGGCTACTAAATTATAGAAATCTACTCTGCAATGCCTTATGACTTAATTTTAAAATAAGCTTCCAGAAAGAAAATGTGTATTAGAATTACCATCCACATACTGGAAGCAGATACAATACTACAGCAATTCATATTGATCTTTAAATATAGTATAACTTTATGTATTGTTATCCACTTTAATCCAATCTGAGCCAATACAGGACTACACAAAAGCAGAGACCTAAGTTGAATGCTCTCACCATGCTTGTTTGCATGTTTTACTCTTCTGTGTATGAGATCTGACATAAAATAGCCCAAGACTGACCCTCTAGCTCAGGAACCAGGACTGGGAGGGGAGAGGCAGAGATGTTGTAGACCATACTCTGACCTGACACAGTGCGACAGGGCTCAGCTCTATCACTTCACTCAGTTTGAGAAGACAAGTGTTCAGATAGAGACGTTTCCTTACCCTTGGTTGGAAATGTCAGCGAGCGAGAATGAAAAGTGCGTGAGCATCCAGTTTCTTCTGAAAGTGAAGAAATTCATGACAGAAACTTTTCAATGGAACAGAGACAGTCGGGAAGCTTCATCAGTCCTAATATAGGACTGGAACTTGTAGTGACACTCAAGTCATGGTGCTAACCATGATTTTGTTATTTCCTCATTATGAAAGTTACCAAGATCAGCAGATACTGAGCAATGATTGACTCGTGGTGGTTTTTGAGGCAGCAACCCAACAGCAGAGACTGCAGTTACCACCTCTGTTTCTCTCTATGCACCCAGAAGGTTGGGAATCTAAGAAACACTCTGAACTAGATCTGCATAATAAGACACGCTTTCTGCAGACTTTCCTCCAGAGCTTTGTAGAAAGGTTCTCACAGTATTAATTTAATTTCATTATTATATTCTGATACATTAGCAAGGACAAGTATTTAACATTCTTGAAAGTCATCAGTAATTAATCATAGCTCAGGTGGCAACAACGAATTATCTCTTTGCTTCACTGACGCTACCAAACGATAGACTGGCTGCAATGATCTTGTGATCTTACCATGGACTAAGTCATAGCCAGGTGACCTTCACTACTCATTAATACCCAGGCCATTAGAACAAGATCAGACTCTTTTGCATCTAAACTTTAGTTGCCATGTAGACAAGACTGTACCTAATAGTCCCTTAGAGAGTTTATAAAAATGGAATACCTAGATGGACACTTGGGATTCCTACTTTTTTCTTTTTAATTAAGCTTGATTAATGAATAAGCAAGAAAAAAAATGTGCATTCAGGACCTCAATAATATCAGTAGCAAATTTTTAGTCATAGGACGAGGGACAATTGCTATAAACTGGAGAGGGGCAGATTTAGACTAAACAGAAGGAGGAATTTCTTCACCATGAGAGTGGTGAGGCCCTGGAACAGGTTTCTCAGGGAAGCTGTGGCTGCCCCATCCCTGAAGGTGTTCAAAGCCGCGTTGGATGGGACCTTGAGCAGTCTGATCCAAAATTCAGAAAGCATTTTTGAGTCTTTGGATTAATCTTTGGATTACTGTAGTAATCATTACACACAATTTTCTTTACTCTTTTGGAAGCATAAAATAATAGCTTCAAAGGAAACAAGTGCTTGTGGCTGAGGTGGGTACTCAGTGGCTGGCAGGTTTGATGACTACGCAACAGTTTTCCAAACACAACAGTGTTGTCATGGCACTTTTTAAATAATATCAGAGTTTATTATTTAAATGCTGTTAAATATTTCTGTGGAAACTTATCCACATTAAAGCAAATCTTCTATATTTAATGTTATTTAGAAACAAATACAGATTAACTTTCCCGTCTTCTACAGAAAATCTTTACAATAACCCACTGTTTACAGCAGCATGAGATGTACACACGCACACAAAAATCAAGTCAATGGGTGCCGATACTAATATGCTTTAATAAAACAATTGCTTTTAAATGCAAAGTAAGAATTTGGAAGGAACAGTTTGATAAGAACAGACCTAAACACAAATCAGTTCCTAAAAGGAACCACAAAATACTGCAGCTCGTATGTTCTGGCTTGTTTCTAAGAAAAAACAATATCAAAATGTTTTCCGTAGGACAAATGGATTTCACATTCGTTGATCCTACACTTACTTATTTATTTTTCTTAAAAAACACTTGTAGATTTAAAACCCCAATACAAATCTCTGGATTTAGGCACATCATCTGTCTCCTTGTTTGATACCATCAAAAGCAGTCCATGATCAGTGACAGAAAATTCTATATATGACACTGGATTATGTACATGTGAAGTAAAATGAACACTTACCTGTGAATTTTGCGTGTATTTCCTTTTTGATCTCACATACTATGTTAGGAAAACAAAGATGACTGATCTGCAGAGAAAGACATTTAAAAGTGAAAAGAAAACAGAAACAGGGTTTCCAGCCTGTCACACAAAGTCTGCCATCAAGCTGCACTTAAGCTAAATCAGAAGAAAAATCACCTCTGGGGGAAAAGGAATGGAAGAAAAAGAAAAAAAACAGTCTGTCAGTGCTAACCATGTAAGAAGGCACTATTGTTTGTCAATAGCAAATAATAACAGTTTGATACCAGGACTTCATGACTGTCAGTTTGATAGGGACCAAGTTAAAGCCTGCTCACTTCAAGAGAAATGTAGACAAAGCAGGCAGGGATAACAAAGTCTAAGTCAGTATTGACTTTAAGTCCATCTGGCTTCTAATCAATGCTTTGAAAGGAATGATCAAAAAGAGGTCTTTCTAAGCAGTGAAGGATCCTATAAAGTGGTTAAATGCCTGAACAATAGCACTTGCTTAGCAACTGCAGTTTGCTTTTCTGTCTTGTGATCAACCTACTGCTCTGTACCCCTCCCTAGGTCTTTCTGTACCCAAATGATTTCATTGCCTCTCTGAGAATATCAGCCAGCAGGATGCTATCTTTAATATTTTTAATGACCCTTTGGTGGGTTTCTGGTTTTGCTTGTTTGACCTGGAATGTACAAAAATTGCCACTGGGCTGAATTCAGGACTCAACAAAAACATTTCCTAAGCTCTCTTCTCTGCAGTGAGCCATCAAAACAAGGAAACTTTAATAAAAATTGATTTTTATTCATAAAAGGTGTAAGGTTTTATGACATGTACTTTACAAATGCCCTCTGTGAATGTTTCTGGTTTTCTTCAGTATTAACCAAATGGTTTTGCTTAATACAGTGATTGATCAATTAATTAAAAATTAAGTTAGATCACAGCAGAACCTAATACCCAGGATACTTTTCCTGCTATATCTACAGTAGGTTTGTACTACCATCAGAACTTCGAATGTACTCTCAGTTTAATGCTCAGATATATTCTTCCACAGAACAAGGAATGTACAATAAAGATTTTAAGACTTGGAGGTCTTGTCAATATTGCATATGAAGGTGTTAAAATCAAATTAAACTAGAAATAACAACATGTTTTTCTTCCCCAAAGGGGGCAAAAAATAACAATATCTAAAATGAAGACAGAAGGAGCATGAAAACTGGTTGAATTATCACAATTAAATATTATGCACATTTTTTCTTATCAAGATGTTTTCATAACTGATGCAGACACATTAGCATATCAGTCATTCTTCTGAATTGATCTAAGATTATTTCAAAACATGTGTGATTCACTGATACAGTCCATGTAATTTAATGCACAGTTTCGAATGACATTATAATTATGTGACAACACATTGAAATTGTTGTTAAAAAGTTAGTTGTTTCTTTTATAATATATATTATTAAGATTCTGATATATGAAATTATTATTGTTTGAGTCTTAAACACTCAATTGACATCATAATTGCTCCTACTGATAATGGTGATTCATACGACTTGTTTTGACTTTCAGCAGCCTAATATAATTCTACATTAATGTTGTTTTGTGTTTCTGCCAACTTTCTACCTGCCCAGTAGCAAACTCTTCTCTTAACTTGCATGGATATGCAAGAGGCTAGAATTTCATAGGAATTATATGATCAGCTATTGCTAAAAAGGTTGTCTCTAAGCATTTCAGTAGCCTACAATAGCATAGAATATTTTGCTGAAGCCAACATACAGAGAAAATCTAATAAAACTGGAATTGTTCTTCACTCTTACGAAATTCTCCTTTAATGTCATGTTTCAACTAAAACTTCTCTAATGACATTTATATCACAGCGGTTTTTGCACTTACCTCAAACTTCTCTGTTTCTCATCATACAGCACTAACATCAGGAAAAACAGTATGTCAGATCTAAGCGTCCTCACTATTTAAGTTATTGGTTATATTGGGTTTGTGTGGCAAGATTTTGGTAGCAGGGGGTTAGAAAGTCTCCTCGGTAATTACTGCCCCTGCAAATTGAACAGCTACAGAAAAAGTTGCAGGAAGAAAAGGGGAAAACACATAAATTAGAAGGTAATATTGAGATAACACTCATGTGGCCATGCCCCATGAGAAACTACTGGTGTCCCCAGAGGACGGGGGTGGTGATGTTTGGGGTGATCCTTATGATTTTAATAAGGGAAATTATGACCTCTTGCTCCCCTTTTATCCTTTGAATATGAAGCCAGATCCATCATTAAAGCAGAATACACTGTGATTCCAGTAGGTTCTTGAGAACGTTCAGTAAAATTTCTAATAGATGGGGAACACAAATATCAATACTGACAGAACAGGATGTTGAGGAGTTGGATATGTGACCTGAACACAGAGATTTAAAATTACTGAATTAAACAGAGCAAGTGCCATCTGCTAGACTGTAAAAGTTAATTTATGGCTCCCAGGTCAGAAGCGTATGTCATCTACTCACTTTGCGATTAAAGAACACAATGAAACATTTAGAGCTTTGATGTTCTGAATGGCAGAATCTAGCATCTTCCTGATGGCAGTCTGTGGTCCTTCAAATATCCACCCAAACTCTGATAGGAATCAGTGGACCACAATGCATGTACTCCACGCACATCAAAAGATAACTCATGTTCCACAGTATTGGATTGCTGCTGTGGCAAGAACTGGAATTTCTGAAGTGAAGACAGATTTGGAAAAAAACCTACTTTATTTCCCTGTACAATTCACTGGTTTGGCCACTCTGAAACTGAGTGAGAGATGACTATCAAGTGAGAGATGATAAACAACTAATTATGAGCATTTCAGCGCACTAGTACAGTCCCACTACAGCTGCAGTACTCAACACTACACCAGCCACACTACAAAGAGCTGCACACCCTTGGATGGCAGTGCTAGGTGTGAAAGTGGTGTTCTTCTGCCTTGCAGGAGGAAGATAAAGAGAATTTTGATTTTCCTTGAGAAGGTGCACAGTACAGCTTTAACAGACTCCCACAGGGGTACAAACATTCACTGCGATTGCTCATGCTGCACTCCATGGAAAGGACCTATGCTGGAACAGTTCCTGAAGAACTGCAGCTTGGGGAAGCACATGAAGGGAACCCAGAGAGATCAGAGAAACATTGTGAGGAGGAGTGTGGCAGGTACAATGCATTGTGAAGTGGCCACAATCCCCATTCCCCTGCACCACTGAGGAGCAGAACAAAGAGAAGTCAGGAGTGAAGTGGATCTAGGAAGAAGGAAAGAATGGGAGAAATGTGTTTTTATTTTTGTTTGAAATTTTTGCTATCCTAGTCTATTGTGTATTAGTAAATTAATCCTAGCCAATTTAAATCTCTTTTACCAATGACAGTGATTGGTGAGTGATCTCACTGTCCTTCTCTCAACCCATGAGCACTTTCATTTTATTTTCTCACCCTGTCTTTCTGAGTAGGGAGAGTGAGAGAGCAGCTTGGTGGGCACCTGGTGGCCAGAGAAGGTCAGCCTACCACACTGATATTTCTAAATTGAAGTGAAATGTTAATTCAGGGCACTGCTTCACATGGTCAGGTCTGTGACAACATCTTATGATGGCTTTTCTTGCCTCCTCATTGAGCTGCTTAAGAGTACCAAGTTCATGGAAACCTCAGTGAATGATAATTTTTTCTCTTTGGTTGATTTTCTGCCAGGTGAGCATACTGAATAGCTCATTGAGAAGTCAGGTGAGCACTATGCCGAAGGCACTCAGACTGTGCAGAGCATCACCTGGGCCAGAGTTGAGGCCAGGGGTTTGTTAATACTGATGAGTTCAAATTGAAAGCACTGTGAAATCACATAAATGAAAATAAAGTTTGAAGCTCAAAAAAGAAAGGAAAACAAACACTATGAAGAGTAGGATTACGAGTCTGTATATAAAAGGGAAATGTGCAAGCCTACTCTCCAGGATAAAATTCCAAATGACATCAGCACACTCCTTTGTCCTGCTCAGGTTCTTCAAGAAGCTCCGGATCTATTTCAGACTGCTGCATAACTGAGGAAAATTAAATAGATGATTTTTTTCATGTCACAGGGAGTGAAAGCCAGGTAGGTCTGGATCTCAGAGACTTTCTTCAAGATCTTCAGACTTGATAATGGTGAACTAATAGTCTCATCTCTGGTTTTTTTCATAAAACTGTGAAGTTTCATTATGTCTTTCATCTCAAAGCATCAACATTGATGATGTCTTTTTTAAAATCTACTCCTTGACTTACATCTAAGTCTTAGTTCAGTAAAGATCAAATCAAGTAATTTGCAAGACAGTTTCAGTTATTTAGAACATACTTAAATTAAATGAGGATGATGAACTTTAACTTTTTTTAAAGTATCTGAATATTTATTACAAAATGGTTTCATGCTGATGCAGGTGTCTGCCTCGGACACTGTCCTGGAGTTATAACTCACAACTGAACTAACAATACTACCTTGAATTCTAACTCTCTCTCTGGGTTCAAGTTTGAGAACTTCGCAAGAATTTTTGCAGTGTTGCTTCCAGCTGTGATGGTTGCTGCCTTATCAAAACTGCCACCACCTCATGTCCCAGAGAATGCAACAAAGCTGGTGAAGGGGCTGGAGAACAAGTCTTATGAGGAGCGGCTGAGAGAGCTGGGGTTGTTTAGCCCGGAGAAGAGGAGGCTGAGGGGAGACCTCATTGTTCTCTACGACTACCTGAAAGGAGGTTGTAGAGAGGAGGGAGCTGGCCTCTTCTCCCAAGTGACAGGGGACAGGACAAGGGGCAAAGGTCTCAAGCTCCACCAGGGGACGTTCAAACTGGATATGAGGAAAAAAAAATTCACAGAAAGGGTCATTGGGCACTGGAACAAGCTGCCCAGGTAGGTGGTTGAGTCACCATCCCTGGAGGTATTTAAAAGATGGGTAGACAAGGTGCTCAGCGACATGGTTTAGTGGCAGATAGGGATGATTGGACTCAATGATTTAAGAAGTCTTTTCCAACCTAGTGATTCTATGATTCTATAATGGCCTCAAGGATCAGGCCCACAGACACCCTGGCTGGCAGGAACTCTTCGAGCAGCTTTTGGGACTTTTCAGGCTTTTAATCTCTCCTTTGGGATGCTTGAAAGGACAGTATTTGCAGTGCAACTGTTTATGTGGTATCTGAAAAAGACCTTAGGAATAACAATAGCTGTCAATACATACAGGTAATTTAAAATGGTACCTGGGAAACCCAAAGACAGATTCCTCCTAAGTCTTTCTTGAAAAATATTGCCACACTTACACATAAATATTTACCACAACTTTCATTCTCTGCAGTGTATTTAATGTTTCTATAGTTATTTTTTTAGACATGTGCGGTATAAATGATGGAATTTATCTCAAGACAAAAGTATAAGACTTCTTTATTCTCTAGCAGAGAAAATAAAATCAAGACATCTATTCTCCTGTGACTTTTTTTTAACCTTTTAGTCTTCTTTTAAAGCAGTGGCTGGATTTTACACATTGCCTTTAGATAAAGAAAGGCAAAGAATATACACAGTAGAGTGCTAAGCAAAGGCATTATGTTTCTTCAAAGCAGTGACCTGTGCTCCATGGATAGCAATGAGCATTGATACTGCCTCCAATAAAATGTCACTGGAACTGTTCAGAAAGTTGTCAACAAGAAGAATCAAACTGACTGCTGACAATAAAATAAGACCAAAGCATCCTCCAGAGTCACATGGTTCAAGTTCATGGATAATAATGGGATAATGCCACAGAGTTTCTGTTGGTGTGTATGACAGTGCAAACACCCAGAGAAAATCTATCATTTACCCTCTAGCTCAGACAAATGGAAAGGTGCACAAAGCCTTTTATGAGTATCATAAACTCTAAATGGAATATTACCTGTTCCCGTCTTACAGGGTAGCTGGAGATCAATGAAGCTGGGACTAATACCTACACAAACAACTGTAACGTGTTTGCTAGCAACCAAACACTGTCTGACCTGATGCCATCAAGAGTTTAGAATCCAGCATGAATGTCATCATGCCATAAACTCCATCAACCATGCATCCAGGAACAGAAAGACAGACAACCCCCTTGACAATCAAAAAGACCTCTGCTATGAGTTCCAGTGAAAAACTAATATAAAACTATAAATATTTACACAAATATACACGAAATAACATCAACTGACTTCTCACGTGTGTCTCAACAGGAGCTCAACAATACAGACAGCATGATTGATATAATAGCTTTATTATTTTCAAGAAACCAATTTAACTACCATACAGGCATTGTAAATTACTGTATTTTTGTGCAAGGAATAAAGCAATACCATCCACTAAAGTGGTCCCACTCACACTAATTCAACTGTGAAGAGATATCTCTAATTTGCAATGGCTCCCTATCTGTCTGTCACCAAACCTCTGACACCCAGAAAAGGAGTAATCGCACGTGGTGGGGATCATGGACTGATCTCCCTTTGCCCACAACTTCTTTGGGAGTTCTCATGGAAACACAAAAATAGGGATCTAGGAGTGGGGAAAAAAAGAGTTTCAATTGGTATATATTTCAAGCTATTTCTAATTTGATTAGAAATAGAAATATAAGACAAGCTACATACAGAACCTCATGTATGTTTTCTTCTTCATTCCTCACTGAGGTTAGCAGTTAGAGAAAGTGTTCAAATTAACAATCAGTTGTAGAACTGCTAGGATCATGTACCTCAAGGTATTGAGTAGCATAAATTGGCATGGTGATGTCATCCAGCAAGGTCCAAGTAACTCTAATATATTCTAAACAGCTTCCTATCATTTTAGCTATTATTTTGTTGCTCCCATTAAAAGAATATTTATAATTATTATTGTAATAATTAAAAGACTAATCCAAAGACTAAAATTACTTTTTGAATTTTGTTTGAGTGTTCACCAGCTAGAAATAAAAATACTACATATATTTTAAGCACCACTTCAGTTTGCATAGCCTGATAGTGGCAAAGTTCCAGTCACTTGCTGTATGTATTTGTAATAAAGATGGATTTTCACCTCTTCATATTCCCTATGTCTTTCAGAGTACGGTTAAACCAAACAGATGCATCTAGACATTGTAATGAATTAAGTGGTATTTTTTCACTGCAAATCCCTTAAATTAGAATGGCTATAGAACTGGTCACTGAAAGGAATAAAATCAGTCAAAAAAAGGAAATAAAAACTTTGCAATGCAGTCACGGGATTTATGTAGTTAATTTTGTTCAATGAAAGCTCATATATGATCTAAACCCATTGCAGTTTAAGAGTCAGCTGGAATCTTAGGGATTTCTTACATTATTCAGCTGTATTATTATAAACACACTGTTTTTTAAATGACAAACTCACTTATCATACATTTGTAAATGACAGAGAATATTACACTTCTCATTTCTCTGGTTTTTTTTCTTCACAAGGAATATGGAAAGAAGACTCTAGGTTTTCTATATCACAGAATAACCAGGTTGGAAGAGACCCACCGGATCATCGAGTCCAACCATTCCTATCAAACACTAAACCATGCCCCTCAGCACCTCATCCACCTGCACCTTAAACACCTCAAGGGAAGGTGAATCAACCACCTCCCTGGGCAGACCGTTCCATTGCCTAATGACCCTTTCAGCGAAGAATTTTTTCCTTATGTCGAGCCTGAACCTCCCCTGGCAGAGCTTGTGGCCATTTCCTCTCATCCTGTCTCCTGTCACTTGGGAGAAGAGGCCAGCTCCCTCCTTTCTGCAACCTTCCCTCTGGTAGTTATACAGAGCAATGAGGTCTCCCCTCAGCCTCCTCTTCTCCAGGCTAAACAATCCCAGCTCTCTCAGCTGTTCTCCATAAGGCCTGTTCTCCAGCCCCTTCCCCAGCTTTGTTGCTCTTCTCTGGACTTGCTCCAGAGCCTCAACATCCTTGTGGTGAGGGGCCCAGAAATGAGCACAGGATTCAAGGTGCAGTCTCACCAGTGCTGAGTACAGAGGGAGAATAACCTCCCTGGACCTGCTGGTCACGCCGTTTCTGATACAAGCCAAGATGCCATTGGCCTTCTTGGCCACCTGGGCACACTGCTGGCTCATGTTCAGTCGCCTGTCAACCAACACCCCTAGGTCCCTCTCCTCCAGGCAGCTTTCTAGACAGACTTCTACTCTGTAGCACTGCTTAGGGTTGTTGTGCCCCAAGTGCAGGACCCGGCATTTGGCCTTGTTAACCCTCATGCCGCTGGACTCTGTCCAGCAGTCCAGCCTGTTCAGATCCCTTTGCAGAGCCTCCCGACCCTCCAGCAGATCCACACTTCCACCCAGATTAGTGTTGTCTGCAAATTTGCTAAGGGTGTACTTGATGCCTTCATCCAGGTCATTGATAAAGACATTGAACAGGGCTGGACCCAGCACTGAGCCCTGAGGAACCCCACTTGTAACTGGCCTCCAGCTGGATTTAACACCATTAAGCACCACTCTCTGGGCCCGGCCATCCAACCAGTTTTCCACCCAGGAGAGTATGCGCCTGTCCAGGCCAGAGGCTGACAGTTTCTGTATCAGAATGCTGTGAGAAACTGTGTCAAAGGCTTTACTGAGTTCCAGAAAGACCATACCCACAGCCTTTCCCTTGTCCAGCAGCCGAGTCACTTTGTCATAGAAGGCGATCAGGTTAGTTTGGCAAGACCTGCCTTTTGTGAACCCATGTTGACTGGGCCTGATCACCCGGTTCTCTTGCATGTGCTTCATGATAGCACTCAAGATCACCTGTTCCATGATTTTCCCTGGCACTGAGGTCAGACTGACAGGCCTGTAGTTCCCTGGATCCTCCCTGCGACCCTTCTTGTAGATGGGCACAACATCAGCCAGCCTCCAGTCCAGTGGAACTTCCTCAGTCTTCCAGGACTGTTGGAAGGTAATGGAAAGGGGTTTGGCCAGCACATCTGTCAGCTCCTTCAATACCCTTAGGGAATCCCATCCAGCCCCATAGACTTGTGGGTGTCTAGTCAGGCTAGCAAGGCTCTGACCACCTCCTCTTGGACCATGGGAGCCTCATTTTGCTCCTCTAGCTCTGGGGTTTGGACACAGAGGGAATAACTTTCTTTACAATTAAAGACTGAGGCAAAGAAGGCATGAAGTATCTCAGCCTTTTCCTCATCCCCTGCCACTGTTGTTCCTTCTGCGTCCAATAGGGACTGCATTGTCTCCCTAGTGCTCCTTTTATCATTTATCATAGAATCATAGAATAACCAGGTTGGAAGAGACCCACCAGATCATCAAGTCCAACCATTTATATATTTTTAGAAAGATTTTTTGTTATCTTTCACAGACTTTGCCAATCTGATTTCTAGTTGAACCTTAGCCCTTCTGATATCCTAATATCCTTTATTTCCTAATAAAGGCTAAAAAGAAAATGTGACCCCAAGGCAATATTAAATGTAAAAGAGACAAAGAATCACCACAACGATACCCACCGAAGCTCTGCTGCCCAGCAGCACTGCCTTACTGCTTTACTTGGAAGAAAAAGCAATGCAAAATACACACCACATGGGGAAAAAAAAAAAGAAATTGCAATCCCTATCAGATGGACAGATAAAATCGGTGTTAAACTAATGATTTACCTGTGATGTAACCCAGTCCCCATAGTGAAGCCATGTCCCTGCTGTTCCAGCAGTGATGTATTGTTTGCACTTTTTTCAGTTATCTTTCATATGAGAAATGCAGATTATTATACTCTGAGCGTCCACCTTGCTCTGATAATACTGCATAAAAAAGGTTTTGATCTATCAAAAACTTTAACTGTTGCAATGACTTTTTGTAGTTCTGAGTCATAATTCTCAAGAGGCAAAAAGATAAACAAATGAGCTGCAATTAGTATGCATTCCTTTAATGGTCTCCAACCATTTAATGGATATTTGCATTACAGAAAGAAAAGGGGTGATATTAACATTAGTAATAGAGGCATGAAATTCAGAAATAACTAGCCCAGGACAGTGGATGTTTTGTTGAGGTTTTTTTTCGGTTGAGTTGCCAATTTCAGATACCAGAGGCTTGGTAATGAAAATGTTGGAATAACTCTAACAGCCCAGATGACACCACTGCAATAAACTGCAGCATAAAAATTCAAATGCTCTTAGAGCTTATAAGCTTGCCTTAAATTGAGCAAAACCTTACTTAAGCATCATCTTTTTATTTGTTCAGATTCAGCATATTTTACAAACAGAAATGTAAGACAATACAAAAAAAGTAATCATTGTGAAGTACAGAGTCCTTCCCTTTCTATACATTAAAAATAGATTGCAAAATGGTGCTCATACTCTAAAAATCTCAGAGCAACAGTGGAGTAATGCAAACACCCATAATGCAATATGTTACCAGAATCAGCCCTTTCAAAGTGTTTGATTTTTCATATCTCCCTGACAATGAGATTTAGCAGAGTGCACATGCTCACTAAGAACTGAATCTTAGTATTCGCATCATTCTGGATAACATCCTATCCCACTAGGAATCCCTGTGCCTCTCCTACCAAATAGTTGTGGTATAAACACAACGGCAACAACATACACCTGTGTTGAACTTACCTGGCTGACCTCAGGGAGAACATCCTGGCAGCTACAATACTGTAGCAGTTTGAAATTCATGGCTGTAGTCCTTTTTGAGCAGGACACAATACTTCCCTAGGTGTTAGACTGATACTACATCCAATTTATGGTCACTCTAAATTCCTAAGGAAGTAAAGATATTTCTCTAATAAAGGAACTTTTCTAGCAAACACATTTTCCTTGTTTATTGAATGTTTTGTTATTATGGAGCATTTCATTTTATTTTTATTCTCTGGCTTGGCTAATTTCACACTCCAGTAGAGTGATTTAGACTTTGACCCACTTTACCATTTTATCTCTCTTTTCTCAGCAGTGCCAATGATATGCAAATCAATTGTTGCTAATATATGATATCCTAAAGACAGTCCATGAATCCAAAGATGCTGACAGTAATATTTGTCTAGATTGCTGTATCTCCAATTTTGTCTCTTAAAGAACAATCAGGATGAATGGCCATGCTTTTTTCCTCATTCAGGTTCAGCTGCATTATACAGATCTGTATTTTCTAGTTTCTGAAGGAAATTAATAGCTTTATATAAGAAGAGCAAGTATTGGAAATTCAGATCTATAGCACCCTACTTACCCAACCAAGACAGCTCTTGTGCAACTCTGTCCTACCCAGATAGTATAAAAGCTGTAATAAAAGACACCAGTTCAGACAATTTAATTTGTTACTTTTGTTCTTTCATTGTAGACATGACTTCTAACATTGACAGCATGTGGTAGAGTAGCTGACTATCGGCTACTCTGCTGTCTTTACAAAGGGCTAATGTTTAAGCTGAAGTAGTTAAACTGATACATGCAATGTCTTATGCAGTGGGATTAACAAAGCCCACAGAAGTTATCTCGTGAAATTTATATCACATAATAAGGATGTACACTACCTGACACTTTTAATTACTATCCTTTATGAAGAGTTGTGGTGGTTTGACCTTGATCAGACATCACCCAACTGCTCTTTCACTCCCCTCAGCAGGAGGGTTGCGGTGAGTCCATAACAACTCCTCTCTCACAGTCCTTCCTTCTCACATTTTTCCCCTGTTCCTGCATGGATCCACCCCATAGGCTGCAGCCCTCTTCTTGGAATATCCACCTGCTGTGGTGTGGGTCCCCCGTGGGCTGTAGGGGAACCTCTTCTCCAGTGCCTGGAGCATCTCCTTCTCCTTCTCTCACCAGTGTTGCCAGCACTCAATTTGCGCATAATTATGCCCTTTATTAAGCATGCTTTCCCAGAAGTGACACCAACATCACTGACAGGCTCAGCTGTGGCTGTGCCAAGCCTGCCATAGGGCATCCCTTGGTCTCCTCTCACAGAAGCTGCCCTAAAGCACAGCCACTGCCAGCACCTTGCCACCAACACCAAATACAACCACAGCAATTTATGGAATACATGTGGAAATGCAGAAGTTTATACATAAGGACATTTCAAGTTAGATAGCTGAGGAAGTAGCAAAATCCAGACTGTTCCCAGTATAAAGTTCCCTAAGGATACTGCTATTTTATTTATGTATTTATTTATTTTGCTTTTGAGATCTCACCTGGAGCCCTTTGACCAGTTCTGGAGTTCTCAGCATAGAAAGGACATGGAGCTGTTGGAGTGAGTCCAGAGGAGGCCACAGAGATGATGTGGGAGCTGGAGAACCTCCCATGTAAGGACAGGCTGGGAGTTGGGGTTGTTCAGCCTGGAGGAGAGAAGGGTCCAGGGAGACCTTACAGCAGCCTCATAGCACTGAAAGGGGCTCCAGGAAAGCCGGGGAGGGGCTCTGGATCAGGGAGTGCAGGGAGGTGGTCTTTGGGGAGGGATCTGTCCCTGCTTGCCTTGGCTCCCAGGTGGATCAGCCACCCTCTAACAAGGGCAAAACTGCCCAAGTAAGGTCCTTCAGCTGCTTTGTGAAAGCAGGAATTGGCTTCTTTCTTATTTGCTTCCAGTCCTATTATTTGCCAGTAAGGAGCCGTGAATGTCTGTATTTGGATAATTTAGAGCAACACTCAGCTGGAATTTTTGCAGCTGAAAGGATATCCACTCATTGATCATGTGTGGTGTGTTTTATGCATAATTCTTGGTACAATTCTTGGATCAGGTCAATCAAAACATTGTATTTATACAAGTCCAAAACTTCTAACTTTTTATCATTTTACTTGCTGAAAGAAACAGTGCATATTTCCTTCCATGAGTAAAACTATTTTCTAATGAATTATCATAGCTCAGTGGTAGCTGGACACTTACAGATATTTCTTTATCTTTCCAAAGTGCTGTATAAGCAACAGCTACATCTTGTTAGCACAGTCAATGTGGAAAAGTGGCTCTGAGCTGCTTATCAGACACCTGGACAAAATGCCACTTGGCTTTTATTGAAATGACCAAGAAAGGAGTCTTGCATCAGCAGCTTACAAAGTAAAAGGGTAAGAAAAAAAACTGAAAGCAAATGTAACCTTTGTTTTATGGCAGATTTGACTGTCAGTATCTTCCAAAACATAAAGATATCCTCACCAGCTTAAATGGAAATGTAAAGAAAAAGACAATAAAGTATTGAGTAATAACTCCATTAGCCACAGGAAGATGCAAAATTCACTTTCTAATGAGGGTTAAAGTGACATCAACTCCTAATCTGGCATCTCTCAGGCTATATGGTTGTGTGTGTATTTACATTATATTTGTCTTTCCTTTTTAATCAGCTTCTTAAATAATGTCATGTTGCCAGGTTGTTCTCTAAAAGAAAGTAAAGGATATATTTACAAACTGTTTCCAAAAGGCAGCTCTTTGGGATGCAGGGAAAAAAGATTAGGAAAGCAGATAAGCCTATAGCTCATCTCTGCAAAGTCTGGGCTACTGGGACTCTCTGCTTTCTTTGATCAGGTTCCACCAATGTTTATTGCTATTATTTAAAAGGTATTAAAGGAGTATGGGGGCAAAGGAGACATGTCATATTATACACAAAAACTGAAGGTAATTCTTTTCCCCAATGACTCCTAAATAACACAGTATAAACCCTTTAATCAAGTCCCCATTTTATCTTAACTGCTAAATGCTTTACCAAGATTAATCCCTCTCAGGTGGAGATAATGCTTATGGGATTTCAAGTAACAAAACCCCCACATTAGAGCAAATTGTATTTGTATAACTGGAAAATAATGGGTTATTTTATTATACTAAGCACAGCAGATACTTAGTCCACTTTCTGAAATAAATTGTTATATAGTTGTTCGTGAGAACATTGCAAGAATATTCTCACAGGAGGTACAGAACTAGCAGAGGCTCAATTTCTCCCTGTGCAATGAGTCAACAAAGCAGAAGCTGAAGCTGTCCATCTGAAAAGCCCTTCAGATGAAGAAAGCTCTGAATTCATACGCAAATTTTAATCAGTTCTTTATAAACTGGTTTCTGATGATTCATCTTCCAAACACAGTAATTTCTTCTAAACTAAATCAGTCCACAAACTCTTTAACATGGAAGAATTTAATATTTATTCCAGTTCAGGAAAAAAACTCTCCGGTTTTTTAAATTTGATTTTTCACTGAAGTGCAGAGAGAACGCACTGAAAGAAAAGGGCTCCAAAGGAAAGAGAAACTTGGGAAGAAAAAGCAGTGCCATGCTTACGATTCTTACGAGGAGCGACTGAGAGAGCTGGGGTTGTTTAGCCTGGAGAGGAGAAGGCTGAGGGGAGATCTTATTGCTCTCTACAAATACCTGAAGGGAGGCTGGGGAGAGGAGGGAGCTGGCCTCTTCTCCCAAGGGACAGGGACAGGACAAGAGGGAATGGCCTCAAGCTCCGCCAGGGGAGGTTCACGCTCGACATAAAGAAAAAATTCTTCACTGAAAGGGTCATTAGGCAATGGAACGGTCTGCCAAGGTAGGTGGTTGACTTGCCTTCCCTGGAGGTGTTTTAAGGTGAGGGTGGATGAGGTACTGAGGGGCATGGTTTAGAGATTGGTGGGAATGGTTGGACTCCATGATCCAGTGGATCTCTTCCAACCTGGTGATTCTATGATTCTATGCCTTAAAAAAAGGGGACATAAAAATATTTTAGAAGTTCATTGGCTTCAAGCCTTGCGTGCAAGAAGGAGATCAAGAACAAGAGGTGTTACATTGGATGAATCATTGCTATCTCTATGGAGCAATGTAAACATGTAAGAAGTTGAATGTAAACTGCTTAGTAGCATTTTTAAATTAATTTTGGTTGAGATCTTTAATTTACTCCATACTGAATATTTCCTCAGTTGGAAAACTAATTGCTTTTTCTGTTTTCTGATCTTTGTTCATAAAGGAAGGCATTATTCACCCTAAGAAATAGTGGTAGAATTGAGCAATACAATAAAATTATTATCATTCTGCTTCATATTACCACCTTATGTTATACTTAAAGTGTTCATTTTTAAAACTATAATATCAACAACTATATTGCAGAATTACATCTGAAGGCGTCACCAAGCTTTGGGAGAGTTTCTTTAGTACTTAGAATCACTAGCTTCAACAGTGCCAAAGAACTAGATTATACCCACTGAGTCTTCGTTGTAAAACTCTTTTTTTTCTCCTAAAGAAAGGTCAAACATATAATTTCAACATAAATTCTGTTTTACTTTCAGATAATAATAATGAGCAAGGAGTTTGGTAAGGAATACAGATTGTGTACTATATATGCAAAATGCCATCAGTGCTCATTGTTTTGTTGGGTTAATGCTTTTTTTAGAATTTCTGAGAACTGAGTCCTTCAAATGAAATGCTACTGTTATAGGAAAAAAAGTTGGATTCAGGTTCAAAGATGCTTATCAACAATGTACTATTCAAAACCAAGGGATATTTTTCTCTATTTCCTAATTATCCATTGTTGCAAAATCATTTTTTTAAATCTGAAAATCCAGCATAGTAGAATAAAACTGATGACAAGAGATAATTAATACAGGAAAGTACACACTGAAACTCATTAAAAGGCAACAGACTGATGACATCTGTTAAAGCATTAAACATATCTCCCCAAAGCAATAAAGCTGGTCTTGAATCCTTTTCTTTCTAGCCAAATGCAACAGATTTTTTTATAGACCTTTAAAATATTTTTCCCCATTCAGATTAGTAAGTGGTAGGCTAAAATGCCCTTGTATTTGTGAATAAATAGGATATACCTGTCTTCCTCACCAAGAGGAAGATAAAACAATAACACAACATGTTAAAAGTATAAATAAACACTCTTGTTGAGCTCACACATAGTCATACAAAGTCACAAATTAAGCTGCATGGAAGTAAGTCCTCTAAGGACCTAACCCAAAATTAATGAATTTAGTAATAGAATTGCAAATGACAATACTATGGAGGTCTAGGAGGCAAGAGCTCTGATTTCTAATCATAAGCACTTGAGAATGGAACTGGATGATCTTTAAAAGTCCCTTCCAACCCAAATGATTCTATGAAGTTGAGGTTTTTGTATTTATTTGTTTTCTATATTAGCTTGACTTCTGTCTTAGTGCAGGGGCATTTAGTTACCCTATGATGTCAATGGTTATAATTTACTTGGGTGAAAATTTCATTATTCATGAGTATTTAAAGATTGCTCTATGTCAGTCTGTTTCATACATGTCATTCAATGTTATTTCATTTTTTTATGTTATAAGAAAGACCAAAAAGGTGGCCATTTTTAGAATTTGGAATTTCATACATCACACCTCATTTCTTTCTTAACCTTACTGAAAACTAAATAAACATTGTTTTTTCTTCCCATGAATGAGAAGGTTTCCGTGTTTTCTTTCAGGATAATTTTTCTCTTCCTTAAAATCATAGCCCATGAGCTCATATGATTCTCTTAGTTTACTATAGTAATTGCAGCATTGCTAAGTACCTTGAACATTCCAAACAATTCTATGGGCTTGTTTTTCTGCATTAGTACGATATTTTAATTTAAGGAAACTTCAGATTTTCTGGATTCCATTCTGGCACTGTATCTAAAGCTGCATTTGTTAAGAGGGTTTGTTTCAAAAAAAAAAAGTATAGACATGTACCTATGTCAATGTGAACATTGCTGTTTATTCATCAGGTCTTAGTAGATGCTATAGTATATCATATAATTTCCCCAGAGGGTGGTGGAGTACTGGAAGAGCTCCCAGGAAAGTAATCACAGTGCCAAGCCTGATGATATTCCAGAAACATTTCCCCAACTCCCTCAAACCCACAGTGTGATTTGTGGGGTTGTCCCATGCAGGGACAGGAGTTGGACCCAACGATCCTTGGGGGTCCCTTCCAACTCAGGTCATTCTACAATTCTATATTGTAGCATGAGCATGTCAGTCTGTGTGCTGTTCAGGGGTTAGTGATTATGGAGCCATGGCAGAACCGGGGACCCTTGAGGATCTCCAGACTAGCACGTGTCTGGGGCCTAGGCTGTTGTTTGTCGATAACATGCGCTATATTCAACAATCATTTGTGCATTTCTTAGATTCAATTAAGCCTTAAATCTATTAAAACAGACAGATCCCAATGATATTCCACTATCAGAGCAGGACACCTGTGGTTATGCAATGTGCCGTACTGTTCTGGAAGAAATTTCATACTTAATCATATCCTGCTACTTCAATTAAGGCAAATATCCCTACCCTTTCTGTGGGCCTTCTTGCCCAGGAAGATGCTGGAGATAATTAAGAAAAACTGCATGTCCCCACTGTAAATAAAAGAAAATAAATTTCCACAGGAGATCTTAAAACTACAATCATCTCACTCTGACATAAATTTTAATGCTACTTTAAAAATTTGCATACCAAGGAAAGAAAGCCTCAGTAGATATTTTCTCATCTGGTGTCAAAATTGGCAATTTTTTAGATAGAATAGGGAGAATCAGTCCATAAAGTTCCATCATTATTAGTTATCATGTGTTGTCAGAAACTGTCACATTGTAATTTACATAAAGTTAATGGAATGCCATCATCGATACCAAGGTATCTAATAATATTACAGAATAGTGCTAGGAGTAGATTGCAAAATCTTGCCATCAAACATCAAAATGACAATTTTAATAGTAACATCAGAATTTTAATGCCCTAAAATTAGTTGTCTTTCCAACAGTTTTCAGTGTGCTGTCTTATCAAGGAAATCACACTGCAATTAGCTTTCACTATGACTTGCACAATGTCACAGTACAAATATTATCTTACCCTTATGCTTACGATGCAACGTGCAAAGCATTGATACTTGCTTTAAGCTTTAGTTCACTTTTTTCTTTTTTCTTCTCTTCTCCCTGTAGATGAAGGCAGCTCTCCACTTACTGAGGAGGCAAATTATTTTCCCATTACAGTGAAATGATGCAGGAGAGGGGTATTTTCTAACAGTAGAAAACTAAAAATAAAAAGGAATTGAGGTGAACTATGCTATAAAGTGGTATAAAATTAGCTTCCAGTGGATATCATGATAAATAACAAATTAATATAAGAAAGACTTTTGCTGCTAAGGCTTTTGTTTCCATTGCCTTTCTCAAATAGGATTTAGAAGCTGGAATTGTGCTCAGCTTCAGGAAACAGCAGAGATGAGTGGTAATGCATTTGTTCAGGGTGGCAGTCTGATGTCCATAATCCATTCAACCTGAGTCACCACCTGTCCTTTCTAAACTTCTCCTTCAACTGATGATTTCAGAAACATATAAACATATACCTTGAGCTAAAAACTGCTAACAATGACATTTAATGACAGATAGGATTGTAAGTCAAAGCAGTAGGAAACAAATTTTCCTCAAGCAAAGATACTGTTTTTTATTAAGAATTGAAGAACTTTGTCTCTTGGTCATAAATTTTTATGGAAAAAGCTTTGTTGTTCTCTGAAAAGGTAAAAGTTATCTCAAAGTTCCTATTCATTAGAAAAATCTTTCGAAAAGGGTTTCTGAAAAAAAGGTGAAGAATCATAGAATAGCAAGCATTTTGCAAATCTATTTCATCACAGGGCACAACAGCATTTTTGATTAGCGGGCATCTCACGGAGTTCACCAAGAGCCTGACTGCACAGCACTCATGAAGGTATTTCTACAGCAGGTTTCAGAAAAACTTCTATTTGTTTTACTTCATTATCTCTTTACAATTATAATAAAAGCATAGCAGTTTTCTTTTGCAATGAATCATTGGCAGCAATATGACCAAACTCTCCAAGGCAGCAGAAGCCCCAAAATATATTTTTTCCTTAGAGGAAGTGGGAAATCTTCTGTAAGACTTAAGCATAATAAACACAGAAAGTGCACCTCATTGTCAAAGAAATCTAAATATGCAAGGCTAATGGAAAATGATTATTATTGCTCTCTTGAGGTAATTTTGCCCACTGTGGCACCATTTAACTAACATGCAGCTGTGATTAGTGCAAATCAATGGCATGGATCTAAGTCTGAGCCAACTAACAACAGTCAGGTCAACAATACAATGAAATAAACCGTATTTCCTCAAGCATAATGTTGAATTTTTACTTTAGAAACATCCTTTGGAAAATTACACCTCTTCTACATACAAAGCCATGATTCAGTGAATCTATGAAATTTAGTTTTACTGCAATAAACTCACAATTACATAACAGTTTTTGCCACTTAGTTAAGCGTAATCAAATGTATAAATATAAAACGGAAAACACTAGGCTGGAGTGAAGATTCACAAGGAAAAAAGCACAAGGAATCCCGAAGTTCATAAGCAACATCTATTTTTTTGCCTTCTGCTATTTATACCAGGCTTTTCTCTTAGGAAAACTGAATTTATTAAAGTCATAATCGTTCTCATCTACCCCTCCATCCTCTCCTTTTGCATGCACTTCATATGTCAATATTCCTGAATGCATATGATTACACAAAAAGGGAGGACACTAAGAAAAGCACTCAAAAACATATTTGCTGGCAAATGCAATAGAAATTTCTGGTCCGACATGCAATCTTACATGAGCACAGTTAATGTCATTTATTCATTATATGTTTGTGACTTCTGCCCTGAGAAAATAAAACTAAATCCCACTGTTGGTAGCAAATTCTTCCCTGGTATAAAATGTTACAATATTAAGACTTCAGGAAACAACCACAACTACACCAGGTAAAATAACCCAAGAAATATACATTGATACACTTGTTGTCAATTCTGGTCCATAAAATATGAATCCACTTTGTGCTCATGAGCTAATGAAAGTGGAGAGGACTTTGGAGCCACTACTTTTTTTTTTACCCTTATTACTTAACATACTTTCTACATACATATTCCCATTCAGCAGGCAAATTACGTTTCAGCTCTAAACTCTCATGCTTTGGGACTATGTACTACTTCATTATATCTTTAAAGCCCTTCTGCACCATTATTCTCCTAATGCTAAATGTGAAATGAAGATTCAGTTCTGTGTCTTTTTGCCAAGTGCTCTCTCCTCTTTCAAATAATTCATTAAACCCACATCTTCCAGGAATCCTTCCTACTTTGCTTAATCTCTTCAAGCTTCTCACTACTTTAAATCCTGTTCAAATCCCCATTCCCTCCCTATCACTAGGTGAAGCAGACTGCTTCTTGTAGCTTTGATTAAGGATAAAATGCAAATCCCTCACCATGTGGAGCCTTTGTTTAAATAACCAGGAGAGGAAAAAGAGGCAGTATTTCTTGCAACTTGCAGAGGAGTTCAGATAGACAGAAGGACCACTGCTGATGGCTTCCTCCACTGTGGCTTCATAGGCAAATCATTTATTCCTACTACAATATTCACCATCTATCAAACTATGAATGATCTGGGATTGCAAATTCTTCAAGAATCCCTTGGAAGTGCATTGATGGGTCCAGTAAATTTATTTACTTCCTTGTTACGTGTCTAGGTTTTTCCATGCCCATAATTACATTCAAAACTTTGAAACAATTATATATTTTGCTAAAAGCAAAATGGTACAAATTATTGTTAATCCAAATAACGTTCAGACTCTCTAAACAAAATTCAGCACCTTTCATTCATTGCTCAGTTAGAACACCTCATATTTCTTATTAGTGCAGTTGAGGCTGATCTGTAAAAGCATCCTGGCATCTGCCTCTTTTCTCTGGAGTTATGTTCGCCCTCCCAATGCTCCTCAGAGCCCAGGGGCTGCAATCTCAATCTCTCCCTCCTCTGGTGATTAAATAACCCTGAACTATCAAGTTCAACAAGGCTATTTTTTGCATATTAGATGGGTTTGATCCTATACTAATGCTAAGTATTGGTTCAGAATACTGGCTGTTTTTTTAATATCCTTCAGTCTGTTACATAGGATGATCTTCAGTTCTACTGACAATACATTTAAAATAATTACCATACCCTTACGTACATCTACAAATAATTACTAAATTGTTGTCAGTGGCAAGACACAAAGACAGCACAGGCTGTTGACAAAAGCTACATAGTTTACAAGTTTTCACTTTAGAAACTCTTTAAGAATCTTAGCATCTTATACCACATAGGAAACATTGATGGTAATTCATTTCTCAGATTCTTCGTTTTAATATTTCCTACCTTTTATTTTCCCACAAGAAATCACACACCTGATGCATTTAGTGATGGTTCCTGTCTTTCCTAGCCACAACTGAACACTGCTGAAACTACAGCTGTTTCTTGCAATTCTTCCTGTTATCTTCTCTCCTTTGTCTCATTTTATACCACTTAAATTTGATAGCTGTTAAGTTCTTTTTACCAGCCTATTAAGAAAGAGAAAATTGCTCTGTTTATGACCTGTGATATTCCATTAGTGACCTCCATCTTTATCAAATCACTTCAGATACTGAATTGAGGAAATCTTTAATAGATAACATGGTAAGTTTTAGAAGCCTCTTTCACTGCTGAAGGTTCCTAAGTGGCTCTGTCCAGAAATTGGTGGTGGGGTTCCCTGGGGCACCAGCTTTTCTTCAACTGATCACTCAGCTCCACAGCAGTGATCAGAGCTACTCCTCAGGTCAATGGAGGGACCCAGGACTCTCCCAGATGTGGTTTGTTTTGCATCATGCTGATAAATTTGAAGCCCACATAATGCCAAATAGCCTCAAACAAGTAAATCTGCCATTAAACTCTAAACCTCCATGAACAAAATATCTAATGGACCCTTCAGAGAGTATTGGATTCTGGTAATTACAAGTTCTCCCCTGTGGCGGCATTTTACTGTTTGCCTTTTTTTAATTTCCTTTTACTGTTTCTCACAAGGACTGGCCCGGCTCCTCACTCTTTTTAATACTTCTCATGTCTTTGGTTTCTCAGGATGTTTGTTTTGAAATAACAATTGTATACAAATTTTGTTCAATTTAAGGCTGAGAACATGGTGTGAGAATTTAAGGAACTGGGGAAGGATCTAGAAAAAGACAGACCTAATTTTTCAGTGCAGGGATAAGTTAGGGTCAAGTCATGTGCTTTGAGTTGTGTAAGTTTTAATGCACTGCATTTCTGGACCTGGCTGATAATTTTAGCTTTTTGTTGTCCTTTTGAACTTCCTCCTATTACTTGTGCTAGAAAAGCTGAGCTTCTTTTCCATCTGTAGATTTTGCATAGGTTAAATTTATAAAGAACTTTTCCTTATGCATTCCAGCTGACATAACAGATAATCTTTTACAGTATAAGGACTTAGATACTCAGGGATAATATTTTCCAAATAATTTTTAATATGCTATTTGAAAATGGGCAAGTGATCATGTTTTGACAGCAACAGATTCTAAGCGAGGTCTGAATTTCCCTGCCCTGTTGTCACTGATCAGAGCTTTTTAGAGTTGCTGAAAGTGCCATTGTCAAAGATATAAACAGAAGAAATTTTAATGTCATGTTGTAAATGTGCCAGTTTGTCACAAATCCTGATCCAGATGAAGAAATGGCAAGGTTCACACTGCACTTACTGCAAGGTCACAGTTGCAGGCACAGATACATATGGACGTTCAAACATATAGAAGTTTAACCTCTGGCCAATGTTGCCCTCCTCTCAAGGTCAATGACACCCTCACCTTTATTGTCATTGTTCTCAATGGGCTGTGGTTGTATTATGAGGAACCTGGACTCACCCGGATCCTCATCTGCTCTAGCAGGTGAGCCTGAGAGGCCTCCCATCTCAGGAGGAGATGTGGTCACAACCCACTGAGGTCCCAGAGAGCAGAAAGGGTCTCCCTCAGGATCCTTATTTGTAGAGTTGTGGGTGAGGGATTTTGGTCAGTGTTTTTAATTTTGGCTATCACATGAAAAGGCTTTGCTTTTGAGAACTTCCTAACATAGGCCAGCATTGTGGGAAAACAAAGGGAAAAAAAAAAACAAAACAAAACCTAGCTTCTAACAATAACATGAAGCAGTAAAAATTCAGACAGACAAGACCAACATTCTTTAAGTCATTCTCCATGTTGGTGAAAATTATATACATAATCTGCAGTTCCTGAGGGTTTAAAATAAAGTTATGAATAAATGTAGAAAGAAGAGATAATACGTTATAGGATTTCAATTCAAATTGGGCTGTACAGACACTTTCCAGGCTTGCAAGGCATAAGTCAAGAGTAAATCAATGTGCTGGATATTGACTTATGGCTATGTTGTCAAACCTCTCCTCTGTGTCCCAAGAACGAGGTGGTGCATACCTGCACAAGGAGAGCACAATCATAATTCTTCCTCTGCTCCTGAGAGCATGAAGGGGTTAATTTTTTTCCCCTTTCCTGAACACTGCACATGCTTCAGTCCATGCTGTCTCCGATATTCCTGCTAGCGTGCTGAGCAAGAAGTTAAAATATTATTTCTCTCTTTGTCGATTCATCTTGGAGAAAGAGCATCCGATTTAACCCACTACTGAGATATGGGGAACTTAAAGGGGGCTACACAGAGCAGAGGCTCATCAGACACTGCCTGACCCTTATGTCTTTGTTTCCTTTCCACCCTAAAGATTACATTAGCAACAAATATAAATTTTGTTGTTCTTGTTGCATATGAACTAATATCTGCATGCAAAATTTGCATCACAATTGAAAATTGTTATTCTTCTATCTAGACCTGGCAATTACTATCTCATCGAAGAAAGGAATTATCTCACTAATTACACTAGAGTAGTCCTCAAAATCAAATCTAAATGTTCAATTTAATGTCCCAGCATAATCCATTTTCCCTAGTATTTATTATTAAAACTATTTGTGAAAGGAAAGCATTTCCCTCTTCCTTCAATCCTACTTTTCCTACTACTTATTCTTGCAAGAAAAATCAGTTTTTCTAATGACAGTATCAGTCTGTTGGAATAAGAAAAATAAAAATGGAGATAATGTTTGGAGTTTGACATAAAAACTTTTTATAGCTGTGCAAAACATAAGTTTCATGGGATAAAGCCCTTGTAAGAACAACCCTCGGGTAAGTCATGTCTTTAATACATCATCCTCAGTCTAACTCATTGGAAGATACTGGTGTGTGCTGGGAAAACAACAAAGCAGAGATAATTGCAATGGTGAAGCCTGTCCAAAGCTCTGAAATGTGTCTGCTATTAGGGATGTGCTAGAAAGAAATGGATGCACTGAACTGTTAACAATTTCAAGTCCTTGTAACTCTTTAGGGGGAGGGCACTAAGGAGTGATAATGATCCTAACAGAAAGCATCTTTTTAGTGTCTGAGCCTGCAGCAGGACCATTATGTTGGATGTAAACGCTGTAGTCCCCTGGGTCCATGATGTGGGTTCTACGTGGTCTGGAGGAGGAGAGCCTGGGGCAGAGTATGAACTGTGGAGATGTTGGAGAATAGAAATCATAGAACAGTAATTGTCATGCACCTGCAGTAACCCATACTGCTTCAGAAATAAACTTCAAATGAGTTGTTCTTAAGCTATTTCCACCATAACAAAAATAAAAACTCTTGTTTAAGCAGTAATGAATTTGGTAATTAAGGAGAAGGGAAATTAAAGATACGTGTGAAAGTTAAAAGGATTGTGTAGGTATATACAGAAACTGGAAGTTTTAACGGGTGTGAAAATCTCTTTTAGAGTCTCTGCTGTGAAAGCAAAATCTGTGGGCTCTTAGTCACAATGCTTACTGTAAACATTACTTTTAGTTTGAAGGGAAACATGCTCAAGACCTGAAATCCCTCCTAGAGAGCAATCATCTAAAAGCTCTTCTTCGCACACACTTAATTTGCATTTGTTTACCTCTGAGGAGAACAAGTTTAAGAAGGAAGCATATGTTCTAGTAAAATATAGATGTTCTAGAAGATTACTCTGGAAACAATTTCCATTGGTAAAAATAAACCAGTGAAACCAATTCCAATTATCTTGAACAAACACGTTCTTTCCTGTCTGCAATAGTGTG